>OZ018328.1:144855395-146055395 GCA_963969495.1 Ceratothoa steindachneri
TAGATGTATTTGTTAGTTTAATTTTCTTATAGTTAATTCTTATAATATTGGTAAGATTGTAGCGTAGTTAAACAGCTCAAAGGCACATATTTATTTTAAACAATTAACAATCCCTATTTGGAACTAAAAAATTATATATATATATATATATATATATAAATAACAAGCTTTCAAGACTGGAACAAACATTTCCTTTTCCGACAATTATTTACTCACCTTTCGACAATAAGGAAGATTTATAAACCTAATCAAAACAAACAAAATTAATCACTTTAATAATGATACCGGCCATAATTCTGATATAATTAATCATATGTTTCAGCGTTAAGCCAGGTTCAAGCTTAAGCAACGAAGGATAAGGAGCTTAATATTTTATCGAAGTGCTATAAAAATAAAATGATCAAATTCAAAGTTACCTTGCATTCATTTTAACCGCCAAATTTATTGACCTAAAATACTCCTAAGAGTTTAACAAAGTCTGTCTTAAACTTTATTATAGTTCGAACCCGATTAAAATCAATTGGATGATTCTTTTCAAATATATGCTTGACAAACAAGTCCCTTATATATACGTCCTATATCATATTTATGCAGGTAAATACGATTATTTAGATCTAAAGTTTCACATATAGTACAAGGTATCACATATATGTATAAAGCAATCATCTTTTCTCCACGGTGTAATTTTATATCATTTTTGTTGTTATATTCATTTTTTGAGCTGCTATTATTGCTTTTTTATAATGATACCAATTGGACTCTTAAATTTTGTCAGCCTTTGATAAAATATTACTTTTAATAATGAAAAGTTCCGCAATTCTTTCAAATACTAAGACGGTGATCTTTTTCATACTTTCTGTCATGAATTGCTTCCTCAAAGGAAATTCAAATTTAATCTGCCCACTATGACTGTTTTTGATTGTAAATAACCAGTTTACCTATTTTTTTAACTAAACCGTACCTAATATTTTACTAACAGTGATTTAAATAGTTTGTTTGACAATTTTACGGCTTAAAAAGGCTTTTATTTTACTCTGATTTAAGGTAGATTTGCAGCGAAATTCTTAAGACGGTTTTGAAGAAAATGATTGAGCCAAATTTTTAAGGAAACTTTAATTGTAACTTATCGTCATCGCAAATTTCGTTTTATGGACGGGTAGCTCTAAAAATTTGGTATAATGTTATAATTACACCTGATTTCCTAAATACATACTAAATTTTATAAGTAATTTTAAAACTTTGATAAATCCTTTACTTTCCCCAAATTTTACAATTTAAAATGTTTCCTTCCTGCGAAAATAATGCAAAGATTTCTTAAAAGACCCAATACACTTTTAGTTCTAGTTGATGCCTTGAAAATATCTTAATAAAAATAACGGGTTTGTTATTTTATATCGATGATCAAACAAAAAAATTTTACGAATTCCTGTCTTAAGACTTTTTAAAAGTTTTAGTCTGATTAAAATCACTTTGCTGATTCTTTTCGAATATTAATTTGGCAAAATACCTTCCATCTATGTTTTAACATATTTATGCCAGTAATTACGACGCTGTACTCATCCTTTGTTATATGAGGGGCGGTCAATAAGTTTTGCAATTCGGAAAAAAGGAAACGAGATATGAGGAAAATTGTTATATTATTTTTCAATTTAACTACCCTCGACTTCAATGCCCTTGTTGAACTTGTCTCTGAGGCTTCGAATTCCCGACAACCAGATATCTCCCGATTTCTGTTCAATCAACTCATGGCTGGCGGGCTGGACAACTTCATCGCCCCTAAACCGGGGTCCACGCAGTGCAGCCTTGAGCTGATGGAATAAAAAGTAGTCGCTGGGGCCAGATCTGGACTCTAGGGGGGATGGTTTAGCTCCTCGAATCCGCACTCGCACAGAGCATCTTGTGCAATTCTGGCGTTGAAGTCGATCATGGAGCGTGAGGTTTTTAGGGACCTATCGGGCAGAGACATTGGTCATGGCCAAATTGTCGTGGATGATGTTTATAACACTTCCATATGATATTCCAAGTTCTCGCTCGAATTCTTCGACCTTCACCCGTCGATTTTCGAGGATCCTCGTCTCCACACAGGCCACATTGTCCTCTTTGGTCACGTCCGGCGGGCGTCCTGGATGGGGATCTTCTTCAAGGGATTCACGACCATGGCAGAACTCTCTATTCCAGTAAGCAATAGTTGCATAGCAAGGGGCGGTGTCGGTGTACACGGCAACCATGCGTTCATGGATCTTTTTTGCATTCTTGCCTTCTTTGGTCAAAATTTGATCACTGTGCGGTACTCAACCTTCTCCAATTTTGAAAAAAATTGTGAATAACGATCTGCGATCAGCTACTACTTCCTAAATAGTCAAGGCAGAAGCGTGCGGCTGCAGGTCCTGACTCGTCATAACTTTTCCTAACACCCCACAAACAGCCATCCGCCTTCTTCTGTTTTGCCCTACAGATTGGCAAAACTTATTGACCGCTCCTCGTATAACTCCAACTTATATTGCGGGGACTAAGCATGAACACACTAAGGTGTGAAACCAATCAAGTGCAAGTGCACTACCTTAACTTAAATAAAACTAGGATTTATCAAGCAATGTGGCGCTCTAATTAAGGCAACTCGACTACTCGACTATTTGTAAAACTACACCTCGAACGGTGCATCAATTTAACAGTACCATTTATATTCCTACAAAGTGCAGAAGTGTTCCCGTTGAATACCGGAAAATATATTACTCGCTGACCCGCTGCACATAATTAGCTGCCTACTTTACGTCTCTACTAACAAGATACCATATGAACAGTTCTTCATGAAGGCGTCATTTCAAAACGCACTTTCATCATTGCTCCTTCCTCAGACGATTGCTCTTATGCAAAAAAGTAGCTACACAAAATCTTACCAATCTTCAGCATTTCTGGAGTAAACAAACAGACTCAAGGGAGGTCAAAGTGTCGCTCCGCTAACTCTAGTTTCCAAGGAAAGTTGAATAACAGGATGAAGAAAGAGAGAAAACCAGCTAAAGCTGATGTCCCATTCAGACTTACACCTAGTGAGGATTCTGCCCTTCGTTTACCTCATGCTTCAGGACCACTAATCTTCATCGAGGCACCATCGGAGCAACGCAATTTCACAGATGCCCAGATTCCATGTTCGAGAAATAAAAAAAGAAGGGAAGACAGAAGGGATAAAGAGATTGAACAGACCTAAATAAAACATTAAACACGATTTGGGATAAAATATTGGTAAGAGAAAATTTCACAAAACCTAAATGGTTTATTCATATGAGCAGCTTGCTTGCCTCTCACCACAACTTTGTGTTTGGAACAAGTACTTTTAAGTAAGACCTTGTTCCATAGGTATTGGGAAGTAAATACAAGGAATAAGAGGCGCCCAATTTAATTGGCGATCTTTTATATATCGGAGACTAAGAGCGATATAAATATATATTAAAATATTTATTTACTTTTTAGATTTTATTAAATAAATCTAAAGACAATATCAACATAAAATGGTTTGATACGATAAGATAACTGTTAATGGAGTGGTGAAGATAGGAAAATATATGAGAGAAATATAAACTGAGCATGCTAATTATGAACCCCTTTTGTGCTCATTGTAAAAAAACAACCTTTGACCTTCCACTCCATTTATTGGCGACACGTACAATGGTATTTCACCGTGGACGGAGTCATTTCCTGTTAGAGCATTCACGAATTTTCGACTCCTGAGCTCATTAAAAAATATTTCCCAAGCCTCCATCCCGGTGATGAGGTGAGAAAGAGCCGCTCTGTCTCGCAGCTCACTGCTAAATGATGAATCGTCTCCACCTCCGTATTTAGATGTCTGTAGCTTGTGACACCTTTCTCCAAATTACTCATACAAATACTCGGATTATTCTGTAGTTGAGGGAAGAACATTCTTTAAAGTCTTTTTCCAGATTATATATTTCTTCTTAAGTTTGTACGTTTATGTAGATGTCTATGTACCTCCAGTAAATATGGGGCTGGGGGACTCTTGAGAAGACTAGTTTTTTAACTACTTCCATATAGAAGTTGTCAAAGAGAACTCCTAAGGAAGAACCCATGGCAATTCCATCGACATGCTTCCATTGGGGTCAAAGAAGGGGGCTTCAGAGGTGCAAATTTGTATCAGTCTCTTCATGTCGTCCCTTGGTATTACAATTGGGGGCAGTCATTTTGCTCATAGACGTGTTCTAGTATTATGGATATTGTTTTGGCGACTGGTACATTAGTGAATAGTCATTCTACGTCCATGGACCCCGGACTTTGCATGAATAGGGACAGCGAATGTCCTAAGCGATACCGAACAAGCGTGATATCGTCGTACATCAATCGTGCTTTTATTCACTGCACCACATGGAAGGACACACACAACGAACTCGAGAGAGCCACTCAGGTACTTGTAAATAATGGATTCTCCGATAATAAATACAAACAGCAATAAGAATTAAAATGGATAGATGGTACCTTTCAGAATCTCAGAAGAACAGAAATACGGATAATAAGGATATTATAAAACTGTTCTACAAGAATACTATGAGCACCAAACACCAAATAGATGGAAGAGCGATCAAGGACCTTATAGACCGAGGATTAAAATCCATAAACGCCGAGAAAAAGATCGTACTAATCATCTACTATCAAAAAAGACGTACTTCAATCCTGTTCATGAAAAATAAACCCAAGACCCCGCTACAACCGAAACAAAGGACACATCTGATATACGAGTACACATGTAAACTAGGAGACTGTGAGCTCCTACCTAACTTGTATATCGGCATTACAGAAACCACACTCTCAAGAAGAAAGTCATACTATCTGAACAACGGTGCATCTAAAAACATACAAAGAAAGTACACGGAACATGCCTCATCCGAAAAATGATAGAAGAAAACACCAAAATTTTAGACAATGCTCCCAACAGGCGTCAACTGCTTCTTCTTGAAGCTATATATATATCCAAGAGACACTACCGAATTTAAACATGCAGTGTAACTCCAATGAAATCCTGCCCAGCGCAAGGAAAGCCAACAGAGGAACAGGTGTAAACAGAGCTGCCACTAGCCACTAATCTCCTCTGGCAAGCAGTTTAATTCCTCCCCCCCCCCCTCTCTCTGGCGATCTACTCCTCCGACCGTTTATCACCTAAGTCCAACCTGCCAATACGTGTATAGCTACGTTCATAATTTTGTTAATTCACTTTGTAACCTATATAAACTGAATACTTTGTAATAATTCCCAATTGTGACTCTGAAGATGATACTCGATGTATCGAAACGTGTCAGTTAAATTAAAGAAAGTGCTAAATTACATTAATTGACTTTACTTTTGGTAAAATAACAAGCATCAGTCCCCGATGAACTTCGGTATGCTTATCCACAGGTTAAACAATGAAGAAAAGGCGAATATAAGACAAATCGAGAAGATTGAAAAAAGAATTATTAATTCGAAACTAGCAGTCGCTTTTAATATAACATGCTATAATGAAAATATACTACCCAAACTCACATATATATATATATATATATATATATATATATATATATATATATATATATATATATATATATATATATATATTGATGGACGCAAACTTCAAGCGAATTATAGACAATCAATTCACGTTAAATGTGTACCGAAAACCTACTTTTTCAAACCTTGCTTTAAGTTTTTTAGCTTCTGTGATTTTAGATTCAAAATTAATACCATTTTTACTTGAGAACTTCATGATACTTAATGCGGTACAGAAACATCTCGGACCTTTACCTGCTAGAGTCAATTTATATTACAGAACTTCAACCCAGTCTAAATAATAACTCATTATCTGTTCCATTAAATATAGTGCCTTATTAAAAAACATGCTAATTTGTTAAATTTCACATTGTTTTTTTTAGGGGGATGCAAGAATAAAATCCACTGTCAATTAATTTCCCTCCTATATTTTAGAAATTCTCTCGTTGGTTTAGTTTGTTCTTTCCTCCATATTTCCAATGTAATCAATTAGTCTCAAATTGAATGTTCATGTTTCACAATTTTATTACATGTGTTAACTTTTTTTGTATACATTTTGGTCTGCATTTTGTATTCTTTCTTTAGAACTGATGATGGGATTAGTTATAATCCTGAAACGTTTGAAGTAAATGTTACGAGGCGTCTACGTCTCTGTCCTGGTCATCCTGTTTATATATATATATATATATATATATATATATATATATATATATATATATATATATATGTATATATATATATATATATATATATTAACATATATTACTCTCCTTAATTTTGAGGAACTACAAAAAAGTTGTGATTTTGGTAAACAGTGATAGGAAACATAATCCTATGGTCTATTGAAATAATTCAGTGAAAGTGATGGCCCTTGGAAACATGAAATTATTTGTCAACATAAAAAAAATTTGGAAGGATATATATTATTTCATTGCCAACCAAATAAGTGATTACATTTGTTCCAGATTATCTCATGCGAGGAGTCTTTTAATATACTTTGTAAAGAGAATAATGTTCGGCTATAACTCATCGTAAATCCTTCAACACGGAGAAATTGGAAACAAAAATGCATGTTGTGTGCTCGTCATATAGTAATGCCTTTCAGCAACACCTCTCTACACAAATTTCCAACGTGATTAAAAAGATTAAGGAAATGAAAGGTTTCATTATTTTCAAAGGAGATAGCAAAATTTTTTTTGTGACTTGGGGTTTTGCATTTTCTACGCAAGGAAGAAACTCATGGAATCGACTTTATATCTGCATTGACTCAGAGATGCGTTTGTCTTTTCCGTCATGAACCGTCGGATGTCACCCTCACCAACACGAGATCAATCTTACACCATCCTGTCCCTATCTTGTGTCCTCTATCCTGTCAGTAACTTGTTGGTGATTCCAAGAGTCGAATGTCGGTCTGAAACGAATAGCAGAGTAGAATTAGGATGCTTGTGGGTTTCTCAGGGATGGTTTGCAAAGCTGGGACCATTATTTTAGATCCGTCACGGAAATTTTAGCGGGGAACCACGAAGCACCTTCGTAATATCTAAAGAAAATGAAGTTGCATAATTATTATTATAAAAACATTTTAATTAAAAATAAAGTGAATATAACCCAGTACAACTCCTCCAAGAATTTTGTAAGAGATATTCGTTATGAGGGCGTCAACATAGATGAATAAGATCATGTCAGGAAAAGACAAGCATTTAGGGGAATTAAATTTCAAGGAATCTCTTTGAAGCCAAGACTCCGAACGAAGATGAAATGCAACACTGAAGCGTGAAAAAAAGACGAAATGCAAAAATGAATCCTGCAAACAAAGACGAGCTACAACAATGAAGCGTAAATTCAAAGAATAAATGCCACGAAGCTTTGACTAAGCCACTCGCTCGATTTAATAATAATTAATAGCCATTATGAGGATTAGGAAGTTCTCCTTTTGGGACGAGTTATAATATGGAGTGACGATTAATCCGAAGGAAATAAAATGGAGGAAATGGGGCTAAAACTGTCTATGCGTTCATAATAAATTATTGCCCATGTTAGATTAGGGGATCATAAATGGTTATATACTTATTTCTATATAAGCGAGATTAGGGATAAAAATCTATCAAGGATATTAAGAGGGAGGGGTGAATCTGGGGACTTATGAGAGAATTATGTATGCATAGGGAGCGTGAAGCAATGCACCTCCCCGAAAATTGTCCACATTTCCTTATTGGTGAATAAAGAACATCTGTTCTCTACTTGTTTCTTATCAGAAAAAACTCAAGTTGAAACGGGGCGTGCTCTCATTAGAATAGGGAATTGGGGTAGAAAGAAGGGAAGAGAAGGGAATAATTCAGACAATCCGCCTAAAAGTACCACGAGTTAGTGAGGAACCCGCTTATATTAATGAACATTTTTTATTTGAAGCGAAACCAATCAGCGCATCTGTAGCAGAAGGTTTGTAAGGATAGAACTGTACTTTTAGGTTAATTGATTCATATCCATTTTATTTTGGAACAAATCCGGCTCCAGGCATTGGGTGGATCGGATCACGCAGTCATCCTCCAGAGGTCATCTGCAAGAAGCTAGTCCGTGCCAAACCCGAAATACCCTTGAGATATTTGTGGTGAAGCTGATGTCTATTTGACCTCCTGGTCTTTGATCTTATAGTTTTCTTGCAAACCCGCCTATAATTCCTTTGGCGATTGTCTTAGGAATCCAAATTTCCCGCTCTTTTGCCTAGCCTCACCCGGCACCCATCCTAGTCGCCAGCCTAGGAAATAAACATAGCGATGGTTCAACGGGTAGGAAATCTGAACCTTTGTTTCTTTGCCCTTCTTCATTCCCATTCTCTGCCCACGGAGGTCAAATTTCCTCATCATTTAGTGAGCTCTTTTTCTCCAACCCTAGAGTAGCAATACCATGGTAATCTGAATTTAACGCTTTATGTCCTACCCGATTTTTTTCTTACGGCCCATTTAGGGTATAAATAAACTGGCGACGACCTCAATTATGACACCCATTAGCATCTTCTTCGTTCACGTTCACTCCATTTGCCGAGCCAATTATCCCGCCTCTCTCCTTTGCTTCCTTACAGACCACGATTTCTCCAACCGATTACGGATGCCGTTATCATCTCATTAGCATCTTGTATTAGAAAAAATCCTTCCCCACAATATGATCTACGTCGTGAAATGGATAGAGAAAGTGCCATGACATAACTTTGATGAGGCTTCTGTTTTTATTTAATCCTTTAACTCTTCTCTTATCTAATTCTTCCCTTGAAAGAGCCTCTTTCCAGATATCCATCAAATTTAGACATGATGGGAAAAGGATCTGGCACCATGTTCAGTTCTCCTAATTGAACCTATAAAATATGTGAAACCAATCCTCCCTACGTCACAAACAAAACATAAACACACAATCTAGCAAGAATCAGCAGTTTTAGATGGAAACTCCGATCGATCAAAATGGGGTGAAGGAATAAAATGAATTCTTGCCTAATACCACAATTTCAACATTCACTATTTTATCTCCATCGACACTTACTAACAGCAGTGTTAAATCCTTTAATAAAGGTTTAAATTATAGAAATACACATAATATGTTCTTCCATTTAAAAAAATCGGGTAATCCAAAGTGAAAGGAAAAAGTTTGCCTATCCTATTAAGATAGTGTTTCGTTATTCAGTAATTTAGAACGTAAGTGTGTCTGGTTCATTAAAACACAGTCTGATCCTTTTAGTTTACCAATTGTAGTGTTATCCGGAAACATTAAACCCCAATACCAACTCCAACCTACTATTAAAATCATCCAAATAAAGCGGTGAATTACGATACTAAAACACCAAATAATGCATTCAAAGATTTTGCAAATTCATAAATGCAACCCAATTATTAGACATAAAATAAAGTAGACCAAACAGTCCTTGTTGGATCATATCTAAATGATATCTATTACAGTTGTAGTCAAACTTGGATTTAAAGTGAATACTCGTAAGTTTGCCACTGCTCAGCGCCTCATTGAACAAGATATTTGAAATGTACTCTCTTGAAAAATAGGCAATACTCCCTAAAAAATACTCATTTTATATTAAATACACAAAATTAAGATACAGAATAAGTCATAAGAACAGATACATCGACGAGTTCACTAGCGACCATTAGGTCTATATATAGAAAATGAGACGCACCGTAATATGCCCTAAATGGAATAAAGCCATTCTGTAAAGCTACCACTTAGCCCGGAATTTGATAGGCGTCCGAGGATTTTAGGAGCGTGCTTGAGCGGTAGCAAATATTACTTGTGTTTTTATAAATTGGTAATGCCTAAAATGGACCGAAAATAGTATGAAAACCAATTCGCCTTGATTTTATTTGAAAATTAAATGAAAATCCACTTAGGCCTCATGGCCATAAAAGTTCTGAGAAGTAATGAAAGTGGTAAAATAAGGTAATTTTTAAATTGGTTCAAGGCATATGGCTAGTTAGGCCAAAGGAGATTGTAGCCAAGAAGGTCACACATGTCCCTTATATCTGCTTCAGCGCCGATATTCCTAAAATCTTGATTAGATAAATGAATATACGTTAGGCAACATGCATCAGTGAGTATATTTATATATTCAACCATTTTGCCCATTTTATCTCTCGGATTAACAGGGAAATATTTCTATAAATTTTTTTATTGGGTTGTAAATAAATCTTTTATCGCAAAGGAAAGAAAAGTCATTTTTATTGTACAAAAATATAATTTTTAAGCAAATTAGTTTATATCATATTTGGCAATAGTCTCCATCGTTTAACTAAGTAGTGCATATAATTCTCCGAGAATTTCTTCGAATTCGATGAAATTATATGATTTGCTGTCCTTTCGCACCTCCATCACAAAACTTAGGCGATCTTAGAATAACTTAATTAAATGGTAATCAACGAGTGCCATGTGCGCTATAAATGGATGAAGATGGAGGCACTTCTCAACATAAAACAATAATTTCTGTTAGTCAAACGGGCCCCGTGTGTAGATGCATTGCCATAAAGGACGAAGAAACCATTTGGGTTGACCAGTTAAGGACATTACTGTTCAAGCGCGCAATTTAAACGTCGTACTTTTTGAATATAAATGTATGAAAGTAGCGGCTCATAATGAATATATCCTTTCACATCCCACAATATTCAATGCATAGCAGTCTGCAATATGAGATTATGACAAGAAGGAGGAATTGATTGTTGTTTATCAGCAAGCCATTGATTTTGGATGTAATATTGCAGTAAAAAAAAAATATTTCATTTCACATGTGTACAGATGCGTATCAACGGCATTAAGGAGCAATAGAGATGAAACAATATCCACACACTATATACATTGTCTTTCAGACAGTTCACGCGGTAGCCAAACACCATTTTTGGACTAACCTAACCCCTTTTTAAGAATAATGATTTATCCTTCAAAATTAAATAAATATTTAAATTTAGCATAAAACTGCTTTAGTGGTGAAATAAAAATAATGAGAGAACTTAATTTAATCACAAAAGATGAAAAAAGTCCGCATATGCTAGTGTTCAAGGGGTCATAATTTAATGCCATATCACCGCTTTTTAACTCATTCTACAATTTTTGTGCGATTTTGATTTTATTAATTTCCACACCGACAGATTAAATTTGTGAAAGATTTACTTTCGGATTTTTGTTTGGGATTTCCACTTATAAGAACTAATTAATTTAAATTTAACACTGATGCTGAAGAATTAATCTAGATAATGAATCGCACAAATCCTTCCGTCTTAATTTCCTTGCAAACGTGTGCGGTTTACATTACGAAGATATTTTAGGAACAGATTAATGATCACAATATTTCTTATTGCCTCATGTGAAGGGTTCGATTCATCTTTGACAGAAATTGATGATTTGTAAACAAAGAGGAATAACAAGCTGATGAAGATGGATTATTACAAAAACGTAATGCGTGCAGAAATGAACATGATAATAGAATAAATTGCCGTTGCGATCAAATTTGCAAGAAATGCAATTTCTCTAAGGTAGGCGACCAATCAAGGGAGTTTAATTATGGGTTAAATAACAATTAGGCTAGAGAATATTATGTATTCAAATTACTTCCTTTTGTAGACGTTGATCCTTTTTGTTTTGAACATTTGTTTAGTTTTGAGGCCTGTTAAGAAAGTAGATAATTTAGGTTCTCTTCTAATTTGATTACATTTGCTGAATTTGGTCCCCATCACCTACTTTGGCTAAATCAATTATATTAAGCTAATGGAGTTTTTGTTTGTGTGTCCGTTGTCTTTTTATGTAGTAGACGAAATTTTAGTGTTTAAATTTCAATAATTAGCACACTTTTGGTGATATCGAATTACTTTGTGACCCCATTACCAATTAATAGGTTGGCCTCTATTACCTTCTTTAAGATTATCGAATTATATTAAAGAAACATAGAATTATGTCATTTCATCTGTTCCACTCTTTTAAAAGTGGTTCGGATAAAATTGTCCTTTAAATTTTATTAGGTGAACGTCGATAAATAATAGTTGTATTGAATGGTCTGTGAGAAAGTTGTGGATTGATGAGGAATGAGACAGTTTCTGAATTTCTGTTGTGCTTTTTAGTAAAAGAGATTCTATATGTGATGTAGAAAGAGAGCAGATCTACGTGGAATATTGAGAGGAGGGGTAAAATAGACCCGTTAAAAGATTAGTTGTTGGTTAGATAGAAGTATAAATGGGAGAAGACAGTTGAATGTGTGTATGTATAATACTAGTTAAGGATTCAATGCAGAAACGAAAGAGAGAGTATATTTGTGTTGATGGCACTAAGCCTCATATTAGTTCAAATGGCGAGATGTTGAAAATTTAAGGAAGAGTAGAACAAGGGAAAATGATTTATAGTAGTGCTTAGTAGTGAGAGTAGAAAGAAGAGTAATATTTAGTAAAAGTTTCACTGTTCTTGATGACCCCGGTAAAAGAGGGATAGTAGAAAAGAAAGGCGTTAGTTAAGTAGTGACTTGGGAGGCTTGTGTTTGGTAATCCTTAGGTTAGAAATAGAAGGAGAATGTTGCGTTATATGGAAATAAAAGGGTAAGAAGTTGTAATGAGCAGCTGCTGCAATAGTTAATGTAAGTGAGAAGTGATATTTTATTTTGTGGTAGAGCAAATGATAGTTTTTTTAATCATGTGAAAATAAAAGGGGTTATGTGGGGGTGCATGGGAACAACTGGATGTAGCAATATATATACATAGTTGAAAGGAAGATGAAATGAATATATAAAAATGAGTGGTTGGGCTCCATGGTTAACTATAATACATGTTTTAGACGAAAATATTTATAAACATACAATGGATAGTTTGCATCTAGAAAGGTTAAATTATACCCTGTAAAATTGATAGGAATTGAAACCTGGTTAACTAAATGCCCTTCATTCTTCGAGCAAATGATTTAAACAACTATGTAACCCTTCAAATCCTGATAAAGGCATTTTAAAAGTAGACTTACAAGTGATGTGGTGCAGGTTAGATACAAGGAACGCAAGTTGGGAGAAATCAAATGAGATAATAATATAAAGAGCTATAAATAACTAAACACGATTTTAAATAAAATTAAACTCGTTAAAAATGGTAATAATTCTAACATGTATTATTAAACCACTTTGTGTATCGAAACAATAATATAAAGTTCCCAGCTACAATCCACATATCCATAAAAGAATGCTCAAGTAGACTTTTAATACAAACCTTAAAGGCGAAAGACAAACAAATAATGGAGAGATGACGAATATGTTGGTTTGTAGAACTTGTTGCAATGTTTTTTTCATTAATACATTTATTTAAAATTATGTCTCTAGTATATTTTAAGACACTGTCTCTTCGTAATTTCTTGATGGGGAATTTGACCAAAGAGGTTAGTCACCCTTGGCCTAAGACCATTTAGAAATTGATAGTTTGAGATGGTTGGTTGTCATTTCTAATTGTGGCGAATGATGCTTCTCCCCCTTATTCTAAGAGGACGTGTCATTGTTGAAAAACAGCCGACGATCCTTGAAAATTGCGCCCAAATTTTTTAATTTTTTGATTGCTTCCCCTATTCTCACGACTTTCAAAACAACTCTCCTTTTTAAACCTGTCACTCGTCGCCAGGAGGCAGAGGAGACGAGGTTACATACTCTTCTCCTTACATGGATTCCCCACTAGAATTGGTTCGATGGGTGCATGGTAATACTCGAAATAGTTGCACGGGTACCGGGTATAAGACCTAAAACCTGCTAATTATCAGGATGCTTAATTTGCAGAGAAGTTTTGGAAGATCAATCTTCCATCGTCAGTCCGATCATAATTTTGTACTGACATTGTTGGGACTTAAATATATAAAAATCTAAATTAAAGTTAATTTCTTCAAGATTATTAAACATGATAGGCTTTAATAGATTATTTTTTTGCCAATAATGCTTAAGAAACCTGAAAAGTTTCGTTTACTTTGTCTAATTGAGTATGAGTTTTCAAATTTGCGATAGTAGTGGATCGCTTGGTCATACAAAAAAACTGCAATAATGTATTATATTTATTTACAAAGTTAGGAAGGAATTATTCTTTATTACAATAATCCTATAAACCTCTAAAGTCTCCATTCGCCTAAATGGAGAGTTTAGAGGTTGGCTGTGTGAGACTGCTCCTAACCGTGATCGAGCGAGTAGGATCAGGCCATGGAAAGGCGATGTTAACATAACGTGATTCGCAACGAGGCGAGAGAAGTAAAGGGAGATGATAGATAGATGATTTTTTGGGGGGTGGAGGGAGGTGATTAAGTGTAGGAGTATAGTTTGCTAGGAAACTGGCTGTTCCTTTTCATTGATAGGATTTTCATCTCTCATCTGCTTCAATAAATTGGCCAAATGCTATTATGTTGGCATGTATCTGCATCATGGAGTTGCCAGGAAATTTGGGTGTGCATTAGTCACGAAAAAGCTTCCAGTATACTACGGTCTTATTCCTACCAGCTTTCCACCACAAACCTGAAAAATGGATATAAGAACTTAATTCTGGGTGATGAGCTGCATTTTTCTTTTTGTTATATACATACTAAAAGGAGATTGTGAGGGCCAGATTACCCTATAATGAGCAAAAATAATAATGTAATAATACAAAATAGCAGTCTTTTTAATTTGCCCCAAATGACAACTGCATTTCATTACTCTAATTTTCCTATGATTAATTGCCCTTTGTCGTCGGCCTTAATTTCAATGGCAATTACTTTCGTGCCCCATCTGCGAAAAAGACAATTTCCCAAATTTTAATTATTTGCAATTTGAAATTGCATGGCCGGTGATTTATGTGTTTAATCCCAGTTTGCTTGATTAAAGGAGTTCGCTTGTGTTAATTCTGCCATGCAAATTAAATTGGGTGGAAGTAAATTTATACAAGAAAATATACAAGGATAGAAGGTAGGCAGTTAAATACACACCACAAGAGTAACCAGGCGGAGAAGTAGATTAAGACAAGGTGTGTATAGTCAAATAGTTTTATGTGTATTTTGCGAAGAATCCCTGTAGCAAGTTTACATTCACTCACAACTGAGAGAAGGGTGATGGGGATGAGGGGAAGAAAAGGCTTCGAGTAAAAACTGAGTTGTGAAAAGGGCAATCACGCTCCATCGAACAAAATCGAACCCCTTTCCCTCTCAGCGGAGACACCAATTTCACATATCCGAGATCCTTCATCTTTTACCCGGCGAATCTAAATATAGAATGATAATGGATAGTGGTAATTAAATAATAACTAATTCTGAAAAGAGGTAATCCTAAATCTTGCTGACTTGATAAACTATAATCAACAATCATCCAGGTATAAAAATAGGTAATGAAAAATCGACCTAATATGAACAGAAGTAAAGAATAAAACCATCGCAATAAACAGACCTAAGAAATTAACACTTTGGTGTAAACTGAGAAAATGAACAAAGAATCCACTTGGAAGCGCGGTAAGGAACAAATACTCCATTTTCTATACTAAAAGTCATGAGCTGCTGTAAAATCCGATACAAATTAATCTCGACAAGTTAAATATTAATGCATGTTCCTTGTGTTTGTTTAGGATTTCGACCGAACGATTGTTTGGATTTATCCATATCTCAGTTGATGACAAAAGGCCCAATTTAAGTGTTTGTTGTTGTATAAATTGTAAAAACGCCAGAGAAGTATCTGGGTTAGACACTAGAAAAGACTGATAAACTACTTGATAAAGTGCTATTAACGCAAAAATTGTGTCGAATAGCTTAGCCTCAATAAGGGGAGCTCTACTCAGCTATCTCTTAATTACCACCTTACACACATGATAACTCCAAGAGGATAGACTCAGTGCACTCACCCCCTTTAATTAACATTTTATGCAACGTTCTTCCTTAGCTTCTTCCTCTTTTATGCAATTTCTTCCCTCCTTGGCTTAAATTCCAGCATCACGAATCACTCTTTCAATACCTAAACTATGATTCCTTCGTCATCATTATTAGAAAAAACTTGTGTACGTTAGCAGACCATCAAGAAAATAAATTTTCTTTTCTTTTTGTCGCTATCGTTTAGATATTAAAGCACACTACTAAACGTAATTCTGTTTATGTTTAATTTGTAATTCAGGTATCTGCTTTATTACTGGCTTTAATCTTATAATAAGCTTGAGTATTAATAGCAAAATAAAAAATGGTGTCACTATATATGTTTAGGGGAGCCAAGAATTCTAAGTTAGTTATATTGCTTTTTTCAATATAAATAATCTTATTTTCAGACATGAATGAGAGATTGCTGTGTATAGTTAGATAGAAGTTGTTTCATCGAGAATAAAAGATCATGTTGTGAGTGAGGGACGCTGCCCTTCAGGGTGATGCCAGAGTATCACAATTTGTGGAAGGAATAAAATCCTCTTATCCAAGTAGAGTTTCATTTATATTAGTTCATACGAGTCAAGCTTAAGCTACTTTCACCACAGGTCGAGGAGATTCTAGCATATCTGAGATCTCCTCCTCTCCCGCTGGTATCCAATGTAACGGTCAACTGTATTTCAATCTCAAGGGTCGCAACGACTACTTCATTCCTCAAATCATTGTCAAGTAACGCACTATTTTATATCCTCGCTTCATCAAGGACAGATCTCCCTTTATCATTAGGTTGTTGCACTATCCTTTCCATTCACTCTACAGACATTATAGATCACTTAATTGACTCCGGTGCATTCACAAACTTTAACATAAGTTGAAAATCCTAATTATCTATTCGAATATATATGTATTTATAGTCTCCTCCTCAGTGATGCTTGATTAAAAAAAAAATCGCATATAATTTGTGTTTTCACAGTGCCTAGTTTGAAGGGAATAAATTCAGTGTTTTATAGGCGAGTTAATTTTCAGTAACATTTCTTTATGAATTGAATTCCTTCCAGCATCTTTTACTAAAATATTTTGCATATTTAATTACATAATTCAATTCATTATTTTCTGTAATAAAGTATACAATAGAATCTCTTTCCTTGCAAGCTTCAAAATAAAAGTGATATACATTAACTGTTTTCAAAGCTAAGGCTAATTTGTCCTACCAGTAGAAGTGAGACCTACAATTTTCGTGTTCCGAACTGGACACATGATCCCCAAAAGATTATAATAATCCCGTTTCCTGGATACCTTCGAAGATTCTACTCTTCCCACCAATCGAGGTACTACAAAAACAATTACTCTTTTACTAGGAAAGCGAGTCTATTCTATAGGCCAGGCAGTGTGAGGCCGACTTCCTGATATATATGATTGTAAACGATAAGGCTTTATATATGTACAAGTTCTTTTACATACTTTTTCGCTTCCATCTGCGACGATCTCCTCAGTAGGCTATTTTTTCTTGGGCTTACACTCCAGATCAAGTACTCGTTAGCTACGCTACCTTCGACTACCCATTTGTAGCAGGTAGCAAAGACGGCCGATACCCTCATCACGTTGACTTCCTACATGGTAACCTCAAATAATCCTTTTCTCCGCAAGGCGAAATCGGTGCTAAAAAGACCGCTCGGAGAAATTCATCTTTTCTTCTCATCTACGTCTCAACTACCTGGGCTCTCGCCAAAGTCTCTCTCTCACATTCAATCATATAACTGCTTTGGATCTTCTTCTAAACAAGGGACCACCTAGTTAAATTGAAGGATCGCAAAAGCATTTTTCCCTATTTCTTTTTTGGAAAATAAAGCCACCCCATCCATTAGTGGCGGGCGTAGAGAACAAATATGAAGAAAGGCGTCTTATATTGGTTGATTTCATCACCCATACCAGGGTAAGGTTGGATTCTGGAGCAAACTATAGCCTACTATATGTGAGTTTCGCTAAAAAAATATGCCACGTCAGTCTCGTAAAATACACAATGTAATCGGTGCTTTTAATCCTAACATATGGCGAAACACTGCTGATACCTACTCTCAGATTAAAAAGCTCTTTTACCTGAACTCTTTTTTTTTGTTTCAAGATTTTCACACAGGATATTTAGATCCAATTTCCTAACCAATTTTGACTTGCCGGTTCAACTCAAATCGAGTAGACTAGTGGAGAAGCAAACTGAATTTCCCTATATGAGAAAGCAGCTTTTAGTCCCACCTGCATTGATTTACCTTTCATGCACTGAAACTATTTCTTCACCATAAGTAAGAACAAACCTTACCATATATATGTACATACTACACAGTACTCCTATCCGCGATTCGAACCACTTCGAATTGTCATTTCTATCGAAAATGTCGTACTTGGTATATATCTCGATATTCATTACCCACATTAGCCATAATAAGGGAATGACAACCTCGTTGTTGATGCTCTGTTTGTCGCCTTGCCATTAGCGAAATGAGACAACTTCTCGCTGAATTCTAATATCATGAAATTGCATCCTTGCAGAACAATGACAATTACCTAAGTGGCCTACTTGAGCTTCACAGGGCATTCGACTTTAAAAAGGTCACATCTCACCCTGGGAATTCGCTTTCTACCCCAAAGTCTCATCTGAGAATCTACGGTTATATATTACTGTGTCGTTAGAGGAGGGATATTTTGCTGCCTTGCACCGTCTTTCTCATCTAACGATCAAAGCCTCCTAATATATGCTTTTATCGAGGTGCGCATCCGCTTTGCCATGCTACAGATTACTTGCTCAGGGATGCGAAACGCTTTACACGCTGGGTGAAAGCCGTTTCTATGGCAACCAGAATCTTTCAGATCATCTTTCAGGCTTTAATAGCCTCGTCGGTGGCAGACTTTGGGCTCCCTTTGACCGACATGACGGATTGCACTTGTTAATTCGAGTTATCTCTTTGAAGCGAACGCACTCATAAGCTCACCTTTTAATTAACTTCACCGAAATTACACCTTATATAATTCACTCCGGTACATGGCCAAACTTTAACATACGGTATAAATCCTTATTATCTATTCGCATATGACGTTTTCGAAGTGCCTAAAGTTAAGCGAAAGTATTCAGTATATTCAAAGCGATTTAATTCTCAGTAAAATTTATCACTACATTGAAGTAATTATTTTAAGTGTTATTAAAATCTTTTGCATAGTTATTTAGTATAATTCAATCAATTATTTTCTGTATTAAAGCACAGAATGAAATTTCTTTCCTCACAACCTTCCAGAGTAAAAGGTATAGATAAAATCCCCTAAAACATGCGTTCTGAGCCGCAGATTAGTCCGAATAGCAAATAGTTTCAACTAGCATAGAGTTTAATGCAGGTTGTGCTGAAATATTTATTGTTCCGATCTGGGCACATTCGATGTCCAGAATCACCTTTTATTTTGTCTCTTTGATCCCACCTTGACTACAGATATGTTTTCTTATTAGTTTTGCTACATTTTCTCTTTTCAAAATTGATGGTAAAAGTCTACTCTATGTAGTTTACTACAATTCATATTAAATATATATTTAGTGATAACGTTAAAACGAAGTTGCTTAGCCTTGACTACTTCGATTATTTCTAATATCCTAAAACCATGTATCATGGCTAGTTACGTGAAATAAAAAAAAATGTTTTAATTCCTAACAAACAGCTAAATGAGATTAAGGGGAGAGAAGATAATAAAAATACCCTAGCTGGTATAACGTTAATCCTGTATCGAACTCATACCCGCTCTTTCTTCTCCTGTCCTCTCATCTCTTACTGTTACTAAAGATATTCGGCACTAAATAGTTAAATAAAAAATATCCAAGCAATTGAAATATTATATATTCTCGTGTATGTAAAATAAGAAATAACTCAGTACAAAGGCCTCAATTGGGTTTGGTACATTCAGCATAGACTCCAAAAGAGGCAGCTGCATCTTCTTTAATCAAAGTCAAGGCTTTCGTCTTTTGTCTATCAGCAACGCTATATCTCAGTTGTCTTTCGCCTAGATAGTTAATTTTCTTTCCTTCTTCGTCAAACAAATCATATGTTTAAACAGAGCTTTGACAAACCTCTGTACGAAGCGTTAACATGAAACACGTTTATAATATCGTGTGAGATTCTCCCTGGCAGAAAGGCTAATTGTTTTTTAAAATTCCGCAATTTCTTTTAAAAAATAATAATAAATAAAAGAAAACGGCCTTAAGTTAAAAAAAAAAATCTACGCTTCTTTCAATCAGTTTTTAGGAACTTTGCGGCCCCCACATCGCTGGGTTTGGGAGTGGCAGTAATAAAATCTGTCTCAATACCATTCCGCTCATGAGAATTTAATCTAGCTACTTTTCATGCGTAAGAGGGATATAAATAGAATAGATTAAGACCTCATCTCCTGGCAACTTTCATTCTCTTCCACTGAAACTTTCTTTTCCACGACACACCGCACTTAAACCTCCCTTCTCTCTCTCTCTCCTACTTTGATTGCTCCTTTCCTCCTTCACCCTATTATTTGCTTATTTTAAAAGCAATAATAAAGGTAATTGGATAGGATATGAACTATTAAATAAGAAAGACGCTACTAGAAACTGATACAATATTGTTTTAAGTGATAATTAATATTTGGGCTTGGGAATGTACAAAAATTAATAGGGATAATTTTAATACTCTTTGTCTAGAGTCTAATTTTGAGATTTTAGAAATTATTCTTATGTCTAATATAACGAAAAGAATTCAAATAAATATATAATCTCGACAAGGCAATTAACCGTTATAACATTCGTGCTATGGTACTTAAGAAGAGTTTGCGGTTCCATGTACTATTAATTATAATTGGTTAAAGAGTTAATTTCTCTTCAATGTAAATTTTTCGAAAGTATATTTTAAATAGTATTTTGCCGTACTAGTGATGCAGAGCATGGGTGTAAATCAGTTAGGTCTTGCTGATTCAGTCAGTTTGAATTTCTATATTATGTCCTGTGAAACAGGGGCCTAGAGAAGATTGTTACAACTGGCACTTGGAGGAGTGACACGCCCTCTCGTGCAAATTTCTCCAGGACAATCCTTAAATACCTTTGCTCAGGATGGGGGAGTGGAATATATATGCCTTCTTCCCACTTATTTCCCGTTCTAACCTCTACTTTTTGTTTCTCCATCATTTTTCTACCCCAGAAAGAGGTGAGCCAAACTATGGTCTGGTCACTGAATCCTCGGGAACGCTTATGCGCCATCATTGGCACGCTCATTCCCCACAATTCCTAAATGACCAGCAGAAGATAATATTGACATTCACCCGACTTGCGGCAACCGTAGCGTCACGGATACCATTAACCAGGGTATGTGGAAATTAAAATCCCAAAAAAGAATTCAAGGCGCATTATGATTCAATATTGGTCACAATCCAGTCTCCAAATCAGGCAAGACTCGTTATCTCCCCTACCAAGCGGTGTATTGCAACCAGCTCGGCCATCAAGACAGATGCAGTGCCTGGTAGACCACAGCTGACTTTACACAGATGGAATACGGCGTGAAAGCTGACTCCCTTCTGGAATTTAGTGATATCCATATAAACTGGCACGCATCCAGCGTGACAGGAAATGTGCTCCTAAACGGGCTTAATGCAATAATCCAGGCCCTGTGCAAGCTTTAAAAGAAGAAGTGTGGCGCAAAATAGTGGAAAGTAGTACCCTCCGCCTTTGCGTCTAGGGAAGAATTTGAGACGCCACCGGCACGAGAGCTACACCAAAATCTTGAAAGAGCTTTCTAGACTTAAACTCTGAGGCTTTAAGTTAGGACTGGTGTCTCTTGGTGGCATAGGCACCGTCGAGATCTGCTGCCGATGCATTGAGAGCCGTTAGCGACCGAGGGAGGCGCGGGATCGATCATACAGGCGCATAATGCACTATATGAGACAAGTCGGGTCTCACTGAGCGACGTGCAGAAGACACTGGTCACCATTTTGAGACAGATGTATTCGATTCTTTCCACATTCGGCAATGCACGATGGGCTGCCAATGCATATAACTCGCATCAGTTGTCGAACTTCAAACAAACAAAGTATCGATCAAAGAGCATGGCAGTATCCCTATTTGTAACCATTAGACTTAACGTCACTAAACGAATATCTATAGCGCGTCTACAAGAGACCATGAAGATGCAAATTTGAGACCTCCAGGTGTGACATCGGTCTAAAACAAGAACAAGGAAATTGTACGCATCCACCATTTTGAAGAGAACGAGGTTTAGTAACAAATGCTTGTATAGTTAAACGTGGTTGGCCGAAGAATTGCACCAACTTACTCTTGGCCAAGGAAAACTGAAACCTTTTTGCTTCGGCATAGCGTAAGATGTATTTTAATGCGTGTTGATGTCGATTCCCTAGAGTTGGCATCTTGACCGCACCCAAAAAAATCTAAAGGTCGTCCACGTAGAGCGTAGCGAGAAAATATTTCGGTAGCAACGAGGTGATATTTGATGAACAGGGCAAAGAGTGTGACACTGAAGACATTTCCCGGCGAAACACGCTCTTGCGCAACATTGAGATAGATATCCTTCCGTACTCTGAAATGAAGATCCCGCTAATACTTAGAAATTAAGATTGTAAAGAGTCCCTTCGACCTCATTGTGTAGAGAGCCTCCATGATACCCTATCGCCATGCGTTATCATAGGCCTTCTCCAGATTAAAAAACACTGTGATGTAGTGATGTCTATTAACGAAGGCCTTGCAGACGAGATTTTTCAGTAGGTGCAGAGCATTTCACGTGGACTGGAACTTGCTGAAACCCCACTATGCTGAAGACAGATGCCATTCCCTGTCCAGGAAAAAAGGCTAGTATACCATTTATCAATTTCTCTATCCCCTTGACCATGCATGTGGGGAGAGAGATTGGCCGGAAAAAGGCCGAAGTTTAGTAGTCCCTCCCCGGTTAGCAAAAAGCGAACAAACCAGCTATTCGCGATGAGTATGTGAGGAACCGCCCTAACTAGATCCTGTTGAAAAAGTCAAACATAAAGGCCATGGCTCGCTCACATAAGTGTCGAAGCATGGCATACTGGAAATCTTCCCAATATGTGCGGTTTCCTTGCACGATGCGAGAACGCAACCCATCTCAGTCAATTTAAGCATGTTATTAAAGGGTTCTCCGACTATGTATGAAAGTTTCAGTCGGCGACCTTCAAGAATATCACAACGTACATTGAATGCTAGAGGAGTAGTATATCAGCGAGAGAATTTGAAGAAAGGGGTCGCTGAAGATTCCACCAGGGACGTAGGAACAAAGATTCCTGTCCCATTGTACTGGAGAATGGGAGTGAATACTACAAAAACTTGCTCCAAATCCTTTTTACTCGCCTACACGCCTCTACCAGAGGGACCTTTCTGTTAACGAAAAACATGTATAGCCGATAGTAAGAGAGCCGGGCATAACGCTTCTGATTGACAGCCGTTGCCCTTTCGAAGTTGGCTTAAGGTAGAATTTAAGTAGCAATCCTACCATACCTCCTATTCAGGGGAAGCTGCAGTGCTACTCTAGAAGGCGATATTTAAACCAAAGAGAAGAACGGAGACATCATGCAGGCTGGAAATGGCGCATCGTCCTACCCGGCCCCCATCGCGCAGTAGTGGGGTAGCTAAATCTTTATATCCTGGTAGGCTGCAAAAAGGTTGCTAACAGAGGATGGGAGGAGACGATCCTCCGCAGTTGCTCTCAGTTGGCCAGAATTCCAATGCAATTCCATTGCATCAATATGCCGTCCAGACCTACTTTAGAGGAGTGGCGGTGGCCATCTTCGATGAGAGGACCCTCATAGGCATGGCCGTACGCTACCTGGAGGCAGAACTCTGGTGATGTTGGCCGAACAAGGTGCTAAAGACGCTGTTGGCTTAGTGGAATTGTCATGACAGGTTGAGCTCGCCATTCCAGTCTTTTACCCCCTCATACTTGAAACCTTAGATCAGCAGGGCGGCTACGTAGGCTAGTATCTCTCAGTTGGAGGATCCACGGACTCTGAGCCCCCGAGACCAACCCTGCCTGTGGCAGTAAGAGCAGAAGCTCCTTTGGTGCTGTAAAAGTTGATACACTTAATTGAATTACACTAAGGCGAAACCCAAAGTGATAACGACATGATGAATCATCCGATATAAAAAATGTAAAACTTTACTACAAACAAATAACCACGAACACAAACAAAATTAACTTAGGCTAAAGCTCGAACATATAGAACATAATGACATGATCACTACAGAATACACTTGAATGACATAGTGAATAAATGAATAAACAGATTAAATGGGCCTAACATCAGGTTTTTGAAGAGATTAATAAGAGAATACGAATAAAAGAGAGAGTGACAGAGATTGGGTGCTCTTCCACCACGTACAGAGCAGTTGAGCTGAACAACTGGAATAACAGATAAAAAGATTAGGGACCATGTTTCGGATTTCACGTTGATTACTACGGCCAAATAATTGAATACTCAATTCTTTGTTTTCTATACCCATGTTTGCAGGAATGTAAACTTATATCAACTTTCTAACTGATTTCTTTTGTCACCCATGTTTTTTCTTTTATCCCTCCATGGCCTCCGCCATTCCTTCTCCCTCTAGACACGCAAACACGGTGGGAATTAGGGAGAGGTGACCTAGGGGGTCGAGATGGGATACCCGGGGATTACTTTCCCCTACCGCCAGGCCAAGGGGGGGTAAGCAGGGTGTTAATATGGGTGCAATACTTCCATTCATCCTCAAATGACCACGATCGTGGCGAGAACTGATGTATGTACTCTAAATATTCGAGATTTTCTTGAAATTGGTTTTCGAATAACCTTTTAAGGGAGGGTTTAATCGAGCCATACTATGCAGCATAAACATCACCGGATAAAGATTCATTTAATGGTCGCATTACTATCTCTCACACTGACCCAGAAAACAGACAGACATGCACACACATCTTTGAACTTTATATATAAAGAGATTGCTAAATTCTGTTGATAAAAGGGCAAATTCAATTTAATAGCTATATTTTGTTACTAGTTAATTTTAGTTTTAGATTAATTAAATATAATTACAACTAAAAAAGACCATGAAATAGCATAAAGATAAGCATTCTGATATAAGGGTACGTTTTGGCATTTATTATAAATTTGTGGAATATAAAGAACTAATTTAATATTAATGAATTTAATTGAATGGTTCAGTTTAATTAATTATTTAATATTAATTTATGATTAACGTTATAATGAGTATAGCCAAGGACATTTTCGATGTGTCGATAAGCTTACCATTAATTGCTGTGTACATGGTTCTTACTGGAAGGACCATGTACTGCGCGAGTCAACAATTCCCACATAACCAAACAATTGAGATTCCCCCCAAAGAAGCATGAGGTGGAGGTCCAGATGATTGTTTCGTCTATAGCTTATACACCTTCATCACTTTTTATAATTTAACCTTGGGTTCGCCAGGTTTAATGGGATTAGCATTAAAAAGGTTTGTACAAATTTCACCAAAATAGGCCTAATTACAGGCACCTTTGAAAGGCTAAATAATGTCCCAATCTTGACTACAGGTATTTCACCAACAAAACTTTACCTTATATCGTTAAACCTTACGAAGTGAAGATGATTCCTCCTATAATTAGCCAACTAAAAATGATCCATCTAACCCAGGAAACCCCTTCCTACATGTGACATCTCGCCATTTTTCAATTGTACTCTATCTCTCTCTCGTTTTCTCAATCTTTCTCACCCCATACTCACACCCTAGTCGCCTCCGTTTCCAATTCATACTCAAACCATAACTGATCGCTCCACAGCAATTTCTTATCACTACCCATTCAAGTTTTGTTTCCCTTTTCTTATCTTTCTTAACCCTCGAACACACCCCGCCACCAAATCTTTAACATCTTCGGCTTTCATCAATTAACAAAGAATAAATGATGAGTAATTTCGCTTCTCCTACTGTTGCTAGACTGGTATTACCAAAACTAACCTCAACATAGCCATCCATTCTTTTATCGCTCCTTTCTCCGTTAGCGTTCATACTCTAGTCTTCTTATCTCTACTCGCCTACAACTTGCACCGTGGTTCTCAACATAAGACTATGTGAAAGATCATATTGTTCAGCACGTGGTAGTGTTACAGAGAAAAAAATCTTTTGCATATAATACTGCCTTGCTACTCACTCATACACTTGCTAAAGTCTCACACTCGACGTATTAATGCATAAAACAAAAATAGATTACACACTTCTCTTTTTATTTCTGCTAAACTCTCATTCACTTGAAAACACAAGCCTCATACCCTTATATCTCCTGCTAAATTCTATGCCTTCCTTTTTGACAATATATTCCATATCTGCTCTGAAAAGACATCTATTCATTGCACTAAATCATTCTCCTTTTGCTCTCAAAGCTGATCTTCTTACTTCCTTACCACTCTTCCTTGAGTAATTAATTTCCTTCCTTATTTCTTTGTAAAAGACATATTCTGCCTTCGACTCTTTCCCTCGAAGTTTCTAGTAAAATGTCTGTTCTTCCTTTTATTTCACTGATACTTTGATATCATTCTTTGCTAGAGAATAGAGCCAACTTATTTGAAAAACGCTGCTGTTCGTAATATTCTAGAAAACCCCATTCTGAACCTTAACTACTCCGCAAGCTACTACCCAACCTCGCACCTACCTTTTATCCCTAAATTCTTTGAAAGTCTCTAGTATTCCCTGAATCTATGTAGATATCTCCTGCTCCTCTTTACACCATAATTATTTTTGGCGTTTGGTATTAAGGCAAGACAAAGAACTGGATCGGTTTTTATCTATGTAACTGCCGCCTTTCTCTTGTAACCGAAGCTGGTCAAACTTCCATTCTGGTACTTCTACACCTCTCAGTAATATTTAATAATGTTCACAAAACTATTATTTTTCATCATAAAATCTTCGAATTTCCTGAACTAGAACCTCCCTTGAGACCTTCCACTGTTAATTTTTATTTCGTTATCAATCTATTCATGGTGAAAATGATGAATATCAGCCGGCAGAAGTTCGATTTTGTCTTCTGCTAGAGTAAGATATGGGTTTGTTTCTGCTATGTATCTATATTTTTCGTGGTATTATTATGTATTCTTAACATATCAAATCATGTATATGTAAATGCACTAAAACTATATTACACTTTTACAAGAAACATTTTTTGAGACTTATAATCCTATGATACGCTTATCAAGGCTTTACTGAAAAGTTCTCTTAAAAATTGTGAAAGTCAGTTACAACTGAAACGAAGTGATGATAGTGGACACTCCTACAGACGTAGCTCAATGCAAGAGTACTGCTCCTTATCCTAATAAGGCACCTCCTACTGTCCCATTTTTAATACAGCCAAACATAAGGTCAGTTACATACCTCTTCAAACTCCGGCTGATAACGTTTGTGGATCTTTTCTTTATGTTTGTCTTAATCTCAGCCGCATCATTTTGTACTTTGCCACAACAGCTTTTAGAGAGCCATTCTTGCATTCGTCATTTCTGAGGAATAGTTAAAATTCCCTCACTCAAAAACGGGTTGTAATTTAATGCCAAAGTTTTTTTCGCCTGCCAAAATAAATCCTCACGAAGGTTGTGACTCGATTTACATAAAGAAAATTTTATTTGAGGAATTTCTAAATTGTTTGGATGAAATTTGACTAAAATACAAGAAATATCTCACAAATCCCAGTTAAATTTCAAGAAAAAAATAAAACTTTTGCGATGAAAATACTCTTACCGTTCGAATTGTCTTATTCAAATGAAGAAGCAGAAGATTGATGCGAGAGGGAAAATAAGGAAATTTAAGCGAAAGATTGCATCGTGGAGAGGAAATATTCTATATATATTGTCGTAGGTTAGCCGAGATTATATATATATATATATATATATTTCTTTGTTTAATTCATTTTTAATAAACCAAATAAACTTTGACTTGAGGCGTAGGTTCGTGCCTCGGTGATTGCTTTAGGATCGTTCTCTAATAGTGCCAATCTTCATTTTTATTCTAGTGAATGAATAAAAGGGGTTTCTTTCTTGACTTTATCAATTATTGCAACTTTAACTCGTTCGAGGATAATTAAAACAGTGCTTTTACTAAAGAAATAGACTTTAATGAACATAAACCATCTCACTATATAACATAAAACAAATACAGATCTAATACACTTAAAAAAAGAAAATGGGATTATGGGCTAAGCTCTTGAAGCTCGATTCGAGATAGAATTTTACAGGGGGAAACAATATTAAGTTAATATCATTGTCCTTGAACAGACATCCAATAAACTAATTATTATGCACGGGGACATAAACAACAGGATTATTTTCTACTTACATAAGGTAATGGATATTAAATACTCGCGACCAAATAGACTATCCTCTGAGATTTTGATCCGGCGAGGCGTTGCTCGAGTTGTTTGTTTAATACATAGATGGCGTTCATCGACCTGCCTATCGAGTTGACGGTGACGTCACGAGGAAAAGCTTAGTCCTTCTACTTTTCTTCCGGACGAGATGAAATCGTTGTCTTCTTTTTATTTTTTTATCTAGTTGGGGTTTGTCCAACTCAGATAGAGTAAGATTTGGAGTCCTCACACTAGCTAGCTTGATACTCAATATCTTGGGGCTCGAACCGCGCCGAGCTTCCTCGGTACAATCTGGTTTTGTACAAGGACTTCAAGTTCTCCTTAACTTGCAGAAAACTTTCTACCGGTGATTTTTCTGTTTCCTTCTCGAACTCGAAAAATATCTCAACCAGTGACTTACTTGTCTCTTCGGTTAGAACGAACAAAGAGCCCGGTTTCCTAGGGTCAACCTGATATATACAGGAATTACTCCCGCGGGGTAATGGGGAGGTGGAGGGGGGAGGACTCGCGAGGTTAGACCTCAGGTTGGTCTCCCACGCTCTGCGTCTTGTAGCTCGGAGAGAGGGTAATAGGAGAACGCCTATTTGCACTTTTGAATGGATTGTTTATAAGTACATCCTCGAAGGGCCTGCCTTTAGAGCTGAGGTCAGGAATATGTCTCGTAACATTTACCCTTTTGCCCGTTCTCCTATGTTACCGGAGAACTGCGGACGCGGGCAAAGCTAAACCCAGATGTCTTTTGTTATTATTTCCTTGGCCTCGATACATATATATATATATATATATATATATATATATATATACTGAACTCTTATTATACCTTTACTTATATGAATGCTTAATTTTCCTTCAAAAGAAAGGGAGGAATTAAATGAACTAGAACTGCAATTCAGTTAGTCAAAATACTCTGTATCTTTTCACTAGTAGTCTTGTTACTCGTCATTGGAACAAAGTTTTATTTGCAGGGCTTATCTAAGGAGATTGGCACAGAAAAAAAGAGAATTCTTCTCGCCTTCGCAGTCTGACTCACTTAGTCCTTCAAACTCCTGCATCGATGGGATATATTCCAAGTAGTCGCCGCCAAATTTTCTCAACAGGACTTCCACGGAATAACTCTCTTCCACGACGAACTAAACTTTCCAGCCAAAGTTTTACAGCGCTTAAGGTACTATGTATATACTCAAAGGTAAATAATTAAAAATCTCTCTTAATGATACATATATTAAAGAATTTTCTTTAATCGGTATTTATTCTAATGAGTGATATTGTTTACACATCATCCAGAAATATTTTAATAAAACTCTCAAATGATTAATTCAATGTCGTTTAATTATTCATAAAAGTTGATCTCTTTTCCTAAATACAGTATACACAGCGCAATAAGTATAGACCTTATTAGCCACCAATTTTTTTAGCTATTAAGTCTTTCATGGATTTGCTCCTCAAACAGTGATCTAAGCAGTTCGCACGTAAAATTATTGCCGGAAGAGCCCCTGTAAAATAGTGCTGCCATTAACTTAACAGTTTTTTTTTATTTATGTTCTATTCATGAGTAGTTGTGATGTTTACATGTACTCATCAGCCTCATCAAACTTTGGATGGAGAAGGTAGTTAATTAATCTCTGATCAAGAGTGATTTAGATCATTATCCAAGTTGGCTTTCCAACATTTTGATGTCGTGCTGAAGGATCGCCAAGGCCCGAAATTATCTCCATGAAGGCGTTATTAACTTGAGTTCTAGAAATTACTTTATGAACGTTTAGAAAAATATTCTACTGGGGAAATATTAAAGCTCAGTGTTATCATTCGTGCCTGATTGACTCTTTTAGCCTTGATTTCCCTAATCATAATCATAATGTCATGGATGTTGCCTTTGTAATAAGTCAGGTCTAGAATAGGAGAAAATCGACAGGAGCAACTCAATCTGAAAGTGTTTGTGGTTCTTAGTGAAAGTATTAAATTCAAAAGGAGCTTAATTAGATACCACAAAGGCAAACAAAGGAGTAAGATATTATTCTTTTATAAACGTCTTTAACATCTATAAGAAATAAAGTAACAGTCATATGCAGTCAAATCAATTTTATGAAGATAAGTTTTTTAAATGAAAGAGGGTAGGATGCAGTGCATTGACTTCTGTAAGTTATAAAAGCTAACTTCTTGCATCAAAAACTAGACAAACTGACACTAGAACATGATATTATTAATTAAGTTTTACTAATGAGCAGAGGAGAGTATAAAATTTAACTTGGTTAAACACTTGGAAACAGTGATCGCAATGAAATTCAATTCATTGCAAATATCCCTAAAATATATCCAAGCTGTTCTCAATTGATTCCAGGCCATAAAATTTGTAATTTTGATACTTTTATACCCCAAATAAGACAATTAAAATGAAAATAAATTTAAAATAGTAAATACTTTCTGGAAATGTCTAATGATTTTCAGTGATCATTTTTAACTCCAAGTAACTAAAGAGCTTTAACTAGATTAAATCAGATGGCGTGGACAAATAGTGAAGCTAAAATGTGAATAGGAACGTAAATGAGTGTATAAAATGATGAAAAATAGTAATGCCCTAAGGATTTGCAATAGAAACATACAGCACCCTGTGTGTACTGTCTATTCCGAGAGTTCAAAATACCCAAATCTATATTTTGTTGAAAATTCAATGAAAATTACACAGAATATTCTATGAATATATCTTCTCATAATGTTTAATTTTGATTTCATCGAACACTGAACAAAAAAGGTTATGAGCAAAAAATGTGTATTTGAAGAAAGGATGATTCCAAAACAAGAAAACTATACCATAACTTTCAGTTTCCACCTAAAGCCTCGTAACGTATGTATGCTAACATTGACTCATGTATAGATTAGTGTATTATTGATAGTGAAAAAGGCTAATGTCGACAAATTCTTGGTAAAGCAGATTCTCCAATGGAAGAGTAAATCAAATTACAGTTGGTCTCAAAGTCAGCGAAAAAACCGTCACCCTTGAAAAAACTTTCCCTCGAATAATCGCACAGAGCAACGAGTAACGATGAAACATAGATCTGAAACTGCAGCCTCCATTTCACTTCAAATGGCCGACATGTGAGAACCTGAATGTTTCCCCTCAGATTGTCTCACGTCGGCAAAGGTAGGTGTGACTCATAACATTGCTCATGCTAAGAATCCACTCATAAATTTAACGAAAAAAGCGATAAGATTGGCTTTTGTTACTGAGGATGTGATATGGAATTCTGAAAAGTTGACAAGTCTTTTCTAGCGACGAAATAAAATATAATATTTTCTGATTGGATGTAAAGCAACATACAGGGGAAATAATGAATTCTCCATGCATGTATAAGGATATATTTTGAAGTAGCAGTGTTATGATTGGGTATGTTTGTCTGCTTTTCCTTTAAGTGGCAAAGTTAAGGCTAGTTTACAAAAAAAATCTGCTACAATACCCGATAGAAAAACTACGGAATATATGAAATGAAAATCTTATGGCTCAGAAACCGACGTATATTTCAGGTCTCTGGCAAAGATCTCTTGAAGAATGTATGTAGTAAAATAAAACAATAATAATGCAAAAGATTGAGAAAGTCTGGCTGGCCAAGAAGTGCTCAAGTCATTCAAAATAATAGACTGCATAATTTTGATTAATATTTTGTCCAATTTTCTATGAGATAATTATATAGTGTTTTAATCATAGTTAAATTTATACTTATCGTTCTCTAATTTGGGACGCATCTTCAAAGTCGAATACAAATTACTTTATTCATAATATTTTTATTCACTCTTGTATGAAATTAAACTTGAACACTATCAGGGGCAAATTGCATCGAATATTCTGAGCAATTTTCATCGAAATTATCATATTCTTTTCACGTAAATTTATACTCTGGTATTTTTGTTTGGGGTAGTACTGTATATTATCGTTGCCAGGGCAAACTTTTAATAAGAACAGCAAAAGCGAACTATGAAAATGAACTAGAGTTGTTGTCCAAATATGAGCTCCGAAAAACTTAGAAAGTGGTAGATAATTTTAAGCCAATTAAAACTTCATCGGGCCCCATCGGTATGGCGAAAGTGCTCTTAGTGACGATCGGATGAGCCATTCTACGTGATGAGCAAAGTAAAAGCACATTTTGAGAATTATTTACTTTCGATGGAACAACAACTATTGTACCTACAGTAAAAGTGCTAATAAAATGTGAGGAAGAATATACTTTTAAGAAATGGCCTAGCCGTAAACGAAATTATTTTATATAGTGACCAAAAAAAATTCCCAAAGAGTTATGAAGCGATCTAATAAAATCGAATATACAATTTTAAAAAACCTATTGCAAGCGATAGATCACGAAGAATTAAAAAAAAAACCCAGTCAATGCAAATTTTCGAAAAATTAATGAATCCAGATCCTGAAATGTTTGACCCTATTTCCCTTATATATGGTCTTTTTAACCTTCTAAAAAATTTTGTTAGATATAAGCATCATGAATCATCTGTCTGTGAATCATTTAACAACTGCCTTAGACCACGGCTTCCGATGCGGACGCTCATGCTTACCAAATATGCTCAGTTTTTTTTCAGAAAATGATTGTGACCTTTGACCAAAGAAAGAAGTTTAGATGTACTTTATCTCAAATCATAATAGGCTTGTGTCAACTTTCCAACTAAAAGATTACTGATAAAGATAAAATTACACAAAATAGGAGACGCATTGGTATCGATCAATAACGGTTTTCCTCATGGTTCTGCTCATGCTCCCTCGTTATTTCAATATTGATTAAAGGACTTGTCACGATTTACTTGGGAATAAATTCAAAATTAGTTATCGATTAGGGCCAAAAACCATATTGCTCTCAGACTCTTTGCTCTTCGTAATTCTTAAAATTACATCTCCGATGTAATTAGTGATCGGCAGGATGGCGAATCTCATTACACTTTTCTCGTTCGACAAAGGAGTAAGCATCTTTTCTTTTGAGAAAGAAGTTAGACAGACAAGTCAAAGGCTAAGGATTAACGACTACAAACCACGATTTCCTGTCGTAAAATCACCAATTATTTACATATATTGTCGGTGTTAATAGATTTTTATCAATAAATCTTCAACTTTTAAAGTTTAGAAAGTCATTTGTGTGTCAAATAATTTGGTTCTGTCTCCGAGAAAAAAAAGACATCATAATTCAATTGCAGGCAGCTGTATCCAGCTTCGGTTGACATAATGAAGCTATAATGCGATAAAGCTTGTTTTTTGCTCTTCAAAAATTTGATCAGTGAAAAAATGCTGCACAAGCTCGCCTATAGTACTTAGCTGTCCAAAAATAATCAGAGAACCATAGGTTGTTTTAGCTATGTCATAAATAGGAAAATGAAATGTGTCATGTTGGTGGGAGCAGAAATTCTCCTTTACTTACTTATCAATAATTGAGGCAGATCCTACTTCAGTCATGAGATTCAAAGATATCATTGGTCATTTTACCATAAAAATAAAATGATCTTCCTATCAGTACTTCATCCTACCAGTCACCTGAATCTAACTATACACCTGTAAAATCATATCCAATAACAACTCACAAAAAAAGTTTTATTCTGCCTGATCAGTTAAAATCTCTTTCTCACAAATATTTGGCCTATCACCACATTTCTGACACTAAACTGAATGTCAAGCCCCCTTTAAATTAATAATTGTTGTCTAAGCTTTTGTTCTCAGTACACATCCTCACATTTATATCTCCATTCAATTCATCCAGTACCACGCAATCCCCCTAACTTCCAAAATCAGACAGATAATGGGATAGTAAATTTCGCAACATTATAGCAACACAGCGAAGTTTATCACATGGCCAACGAATACACTTCCTACAACTCAGTGATATAACGCATCTGCCAGACTTTAAGATTTTAGAGTTATTCACTCATTCAGATAATAACAACACATCATCACAATACAAGAAAATAAATAAGGCTTTCATCGCCCGAGGTTACCATATCTACCAAAGGTCCCCTTTCTCGAACGATCCCTCAAAAATACTTACTTTTACATCAATATTGTAGATATTTCAATGCCTGAGATTAGTTACACATCATGAGTACACACCAAAATTTGTACTTAATCACTTGATCAACTTTTCAGCCACTCTTACATAGGCGATAATTTCGACACGAAGTCTATCAGACATCATTAAAACCCCAAATTTTAACAATTTCACAAAAGACTTTTAACAATCAGACGAGGGGGAACCTAAGTAAGGGGAACAGGGTTCTCAATCGAGTGCGTGAAAAAATTTAGCTAGAGAATCAAGTGTAATTTTCCGTTAGTATAATAAGGAAGGCTGCAGAACTCTGGGACTATGGGAAAGAGGGAACCAAAATAATCTTTAATAATTAGAATAAGTACATGATATATACAAATTGAAAAGATTGCAAACGGATACTTAATATTTACCGTGATCAGACTAAAGAATTAACTGGAGCGAATAGATAAGCTCAAACGTTAGCCCACGAACGGCTGCTCTTTAGCCAATATACGAACATACACTTTATGAGTTAACTGGGCAAGAAATCATAATTGAGTTACTGGATCCTATCTTGGGGGTTGGGGCCTTATAAGACGACGCAGTGGATGGGTGATTGAACGAGTAAATCGTAATCGATAAAGTTTAACCTTGAGGGACTACTTGTGCCAGTCGAGGTCAAAAACGAACCCAAGATACCCAATTATCGACTGGAGCTAAGTTCCTTCGGTGAAAATTCTTGCCATCGAGCTCGAGAATGACGAACGGATCTTAATCGAGAAAACCACTTGTCTCTTGCATAAAGGCGAGCCTATACTGCTTTTTTCCCGGCTGACTGTAGCATTATATATGGGCCAGCCAGAAGTGAAAATGCCTCAGGCCAAAGAAGGACCTCTCCTTAACCAAACACTACACACGGGGATAGGGATGAAGTCCAGCTGTGTTTCCTGATTTTGCCCAGAGAGGCGGGCAGCATCTTCCTTCGCCCCCGCACTTGGAATTCTTGCTCCTGCCTTACCGGCGGAAGCAGCTCAACTTTCTCACGGTTCCGATGCCTTTGCTCTGTGCTGTTCGACCTCTTGCTCGACCCTTGGCTTCTCGTCCTCATGGCGGTAATATCCTCTATTCCCGGCACTCATTTTATTTTATGTGTTTTTAGTTTTAACTCAACGCGAATAGGTGGAAGAAAATAAAATAGGGGAATAAGCATAGGAAGGAACCACTTAGCTTTTTCCATACCTAAAGATTAAACAAATGCCTAACTTGGAATCAATATTTCAATTTCCAGAGACGTTGTCCAATATTTTGCACTTATTAAAAGAAAATTTACCTGTTGTATACCAGACCAATTAAATACTTTATTTTAATCTTTATGTATATCCTCTCGATCTGAGTCGTGTTTTATTATATGACCTTGTAAGGCATCGTCTGCGAAATTAGCAATATTGCTTAGTAATCCTTAATCTAAGTTGTTTACGGAAAAAACTAGTAATACAAGACCTAAAACTAGATCAATTAAAGATAGTCCCTCCTAAGACAAAACGGTGGGATTACCTTTACTTGGTTAATGGGAGGTATACAAAGTAATGACATCGTCATTTTAAAGCTACTGGAATAAGCATAAACTAAGAAGTAAACGCATGCTAGGATGTAAGATAGAAATGGTAAACTCTTATCTACAGGAATTTATGTGGCTTGAAAGACATAAATACAATGTTTTCAATGATTTTTGCGATATAATTTCCAGCTAATTCCGTTTCAATTAAGTTATTAAAATTTCATTTTAAGAGTTCTACATAGTTTACAATTTTTATTTGTTTTACAATAAACTTTCTAACAAATATGTGCCTAAATCATTGTTTGAAGTTATTTTTTTTTTAGCGCTCAGGAAGAATGAGCTTTTTTACTGTAACTTTGGGGAGGATGAACTTTACTCGGAAAAATGTGAGGGAATATCTTTATTCCATCCCTAAAACTGACCTGCGAGGAACAATATTAGTGAGTTTAGCGCAATCAGACGATTTTTCCTCTTTTTTCCTACTATCTTTCTGCTGTTTTCAAGCGAGTTCTTTTGAAATAGGTTACCTCCTATCCCGTCTGTTTCTTAGCATTTTTAGATTAAATGTATTTTTTATTAACCAAGTTAAATAATGTCTACAGTTTTATAAATATTATATTTATGTCGTATCGTCAAATTTCGTTAAAAATGAATGATGCCTTTTGAAACCGTGTCTGCTATCTCCTACAATTTATGGCGTATTTCTTAATTATATTATTTTTATAAGTTAAAGTTATATCAAATATACTACGAAACATAATGTTTTATAGCTTTCAAAGAATGCAAGTGTAAATTAGTAATCATCACTAACCCTATAATTTAAGAAGGGGATATTTTTGAGTATTTGAATAATAATTTCATTTTAGTTTGGTTATGACCGGTTTTTTTATCAAAGTTACTACTAATATTCTTTTATAATATCCAATTACAAAATGGTGAAGTTCAGAAATAAATATAATTATCGAAATTTTGGGAATTTTTTAAAACCTAAAGAATTAAAAATGGTGAAGTTCAGAAAATTTACTTTTAGATATTTTCTTCTATAACTATATTTTAGCAACGTGATATTTTGAAAGGAGGGAAATTTAGTTTAGAGTTCATTTTTAAATATATTATAATTGGCGAAGTTCAGAAAATTTAGAAAAATTTAACCATGGCTGCTTTTTGTTTATTTTAAATTTTAATCTTAGTAGCGAAGCGCAAGCTCCCCCCGTAAGGGAAAGTGGCGAAGCCATTTCCTGCTACATGTATAAGTTAGGTTTGGAAAGTCAAGCGAGATCGATACTGATGGATTCCATCTTGAGGGCATCAACCTGCACTACGTTTAAACGGGTAGCAATGTGTGCAGTCTTCGGACCCGTATCTCAGCCGAGGGAAGCAGGCCCCTGGTGGCAGGAGAGGGTCTAGACGACCATGATTCATCCTCAGCTGCAAAGAGCTGCCGAGACACCGGTCTGTCGGTGCTCGCCTATAGGCACTCCTGATCCTAGTTTGTGAGGGGAAAAAAAGTGATTGGTAGGCACCAGGGCGTAGCCACACACCGGTAGGTCTGCACTTTAGTTAAATTCCTGCTTGTCCTGCCTTCTCGCTTTGCAGCTTCTCTCGCTGGCTAGCTCTTGGGGTGAAAAGGAAAGCCTTCCCCTGTAACTTTATAGCCTTTCCATTGCCAAGAATCCTGATGTGCTTCATCACTGTCACGGACGGTAGTTTGGGCTGCAGATTTTGCAGGAATCTCTTGCTTCTCGTCTCGTCTTGTTTCGTCTCTACTAATTCACAAGAGGAGCGGCTTCGCAACTCATCTTTACAGGAGCATGTTGAGAGATTCCATAAGGGCAAGTTTATCTTTATTGCTAAGCATATGTTTTCGACAGGCCATAACGAAAGGAAAATTCTGTGCTTTCATGCTCTTGAATCATTTGATAATAGAATTAATGCCGTTATTTTTAGTGAATTCGCAGTTCTCCAAGTTAAATGGCTAGTGTCATTTGTATTAATGACTGCTTATCAGTTCAAAGTTTTTGTAGAGTTAATTGTGCAAAGAACGATTTTCCGAATAAAGCAAATTCTCTCTGAAATTGAATTCATAAGCTTATCTCTAATACGGCAATTAATTTCTTCACTCGACATTGAAATTGTTAGAAATTTAATATGTATTTACTCAGAAAAGGAGACCCAAATAGAACCATATTATAAAGTGGCCGATTAATATACATATGTTGATTTAAACAAAAACACCGGCCTATATCCAGAATTCTGTTTGCTTTTTGTGATCCGACAACATACTGCCCTGAAAATTTTTCGAAGGTAATCTTCTTTAGATCATGACTCCCTTGTTATACATTTCTCTGTAATTTTGTTATGTTGCAGTTATCTAAATTTACCTAAATCTGCGATAGTTTTTTAATTCACAATGTTATAAGATGAGAAGATTATTTTGCACATCTTTTCCATTCGGTGGTAGGCGGTTTCTTTTTACCAAATTTTCGCGAATATTCATTTTTCTTGTGTTACATAGGAATCTAGCATTATTTTTTTAAGAGTAATGAAAAATATTTCAAATATAGACTTTATACGGTGCAGAAGTCTAAATACCACGTAGAATTAGTGTACGCAGAAATACCCCGACACAAGCTCCGTGTCCCTCCCGTATTCCAAATTCACCTTTTGCCACAAATTCCCTCTGCCCTTTTTGCGCCTTTGAGACAATCAAATTCGCGGCCAGCCACACAGAAAAATGTCTGCCTCGAAGGACACCGGTTGCCGAGAAAGGTCCGAGTTTTCGCGCCGTCGTAAACCGCGACGTGGAGCAAGGAGAGCTCGAATGTGTGAAAGATTTACTCTGTCTGGCAGCATATGAAAAGGTCTTTCGCGCAGCGATACGGATTTAATGAGAATTCGGTGCTCTTTCTCAATTTTTGTTCGTGAGGGAAATAAAAAAGAAAATTCTCCCTAGAGTTAGGCAGAAGAACTTGGACCAACGTTGTGAAGAGAGCAAGTCCCACAAAAAAAAACAGTTTGCTCGTTGCAAGGAAGAAACTTCTCGTGGAATTGTTGTGTTGCCTCACGGTACTTGTAGGTGCCAAATTCTCGCAGACCCCTTCCTTCCCTTCCATTAAGACACAAAGGTTACACAGGACCTCCATTTGCGGATTACCCTAGACGTAGCTAGTTAATCTTTTTGGCTACCCACTCCAGGAGACGAATAATCGGACGATCACTTCGACGAAGAAGAAGTCCAATTTGAGCCACAGTTTGGCTCGCCTTCGTGATCCGGCATAGGATTATTATATCACCGGTCTAGGATTACCATTTCATTCAATAACCTCGAACGGCCTGACTAAGTGCGATTATCGCCTCTAGAAGAAGTTCTTGGACCTAGGTTAAGTGTGTGGATCTCGTTTCACAAAGGAAACAGTTAGCCCGTTGCAAGGAAGGAACTTCTCGGGAAATTGGTTTTTGACATCACGATAATCGTAGTTGCCAAACTTCTTGCAGACCCCACCCCCCTTCCTCTTCAGAGTCACAGGTTACACAGGTCCTCCCTCTGCGGTTTACCCTAGACGTATCTAGGTAATCGGTTTTAGCTACCCACTCCAAGAGCGGAATAATCGGACGGTCACTTCGAGGAAGAAGAAGTCCGATTTGAGCCACAGTTTTGCTCGCCTTCGTGATCCGGCATAGGATCATTATATCACCGGTCTAGGATTCCCTTCTCATTCGTTAACCTCAGACGGCCGGATTAAGAGCGATCATCGTCACCAGAAGAATATCCTCACCGTCATTCTCAAAATACTTATGAACCCAAAGGTATCGTTAAAGTGAATTATCCCCTCCGCTAACTTAACCAGTTTATTCGTTAACTAGAATTCCCATCCCGAGACCATAACCTCGAGTATTTGAAGTGCTTAATTCAGTGATGAATTCAATAATACTATCTCATTTATTCTGTCGGGTGCCATTAAGACGCAAGTATCCTAGTGAGCAATTTTCAAGTATAATCCCCACTACATTATGTAGACTTACTCATTCAGTGCAAAGATTATTCTATGTATACCTATATACGCAGTTTCATATTTATAATTCATGTACATTGAAGATTATTTTTGTTATGTGTGTTTAACTACTTTGGACGATCCTTTGACAATTAATAAGCATTCCACTGGGCTTAAATCTCAATATTACACAGGTCCACCCATGACAGGCTTTTACTGAGTGAGGCCACACTCAGGGGATGATTATCTTAATTTTGATCAATACGGAAGCAGCGGAGTTATTTTTATTCACCGGAAGTCTCTACAGTAGGTGTATTGGATACACTTTACCTCTGCTTCACCTTGGTGCAGTAATATAATATATGTTCAGGAAGTGGGACTAGGATTACCCACTCACTAAATCTCGACATACAGTATACGAATTAGTTACACTGCGTCGGATAAAATTACATAATAGTTTATATAAAGTCAGCTACAACCTTTAAGATTTTTATAAATAGATTTTCACCTTTTCACACTTCGCATAAATACAAGTCTCCCACATCATATTGTGTGCCACAATGTCTTTTATGCCGGTGAGACATGATACACCATGTGTTTTCAATACTTTGGGTACATATGTGAACCGATATTCAGATCTACGAACTTTCAATCACGTTTTTTTACCTAATTTCTTATAATTAGACATGATGAATTAAAAAATCTCACTAGTTTTCTATTGCCAAACCTACCCTTTATTCTATTAAAATTTGAGAAATTGAATGCAATAATAAAAATAACGTACATATTGAAAATTTATCTAAAAAGTCTGCACGATTATAATCATTGAAGAGAAATAATTTTTCAAAGGTTTGTCTTTATCTTTCACGGATAGTATATCCCGCTTGAGAGATAAGCAATAGTTTGCCGGCATGTTTCACTTTAGAAAGTCACTTGTAATTCTATTCTATCCCTAGAAGGAAACTTTGTTATAACTAGAGAATTTGGAAGCATCAATGATTCTAAGATGTACTCGATGCGAGTTTGTGAATAAGGGCAGAGGTTGAAATCAGAGCTGAAGGACAGGTACAAGATACGTCTAAATAATTTCTGCATGTCCATTAGTGTTTTGGTAATGTAATACGGTTTTGTTCTTGGTATGACTTAAAGCAGCTAGGCTTTGATTGTGGATATTCAGAGTTTTAGGGATAGTGGAGTTACCCATTATTCTACCATTGCTCCCAGGTCTATTCAGAACTGGAGTGATAGTACCTGCCTAGGGTCCTTGGTGCTTTGCAGGGTGAGCATCCTTAGGCAAAAAGCTATGAGAAAGGAAACTCAGATATTAAACCAAACACTGCCAAGTCCTCAACGGAAGAACAGGCGGACGAAGTTTTCATCAAACTCAAAAGCTGTGAAGGGGTAAGAAGGCTGTAACAAATCTATTAGCTCCGATTGTTTCGGTTTTCCCCTGCCATTGGACCCATGCTGAATGCTTGTGAAATTTGTGTGCTTAATGAACATACATCAGTAAGTACCCTCTCAACAGAACTCACGCAGAGGCGTCTTCATAAATCTATGACTAATGATTATGAAGACTAAATTGCTAAATTCTTAGTATATATTTCCAAAGCATTATCATACATAACTTCAGATATTTATATGTCGTTTTTGCGAATGCAAATGAACTCTGATTCTTCCAACTCGTAATTTGTGTTCATCGAGTGCGGCTTTAAAGTCTTCGATATACCTCAAATGCAACATTAAACAGAATCACGCCGTTAGTCTACCATAATATTTGGAGTCTAGTTGTTTCGAAGCTATTCTTAAGGAATATCCATCGGCTCTACTCTTGCTAAATCGCTTGCCCATCTCTTTAGAGATGGAGAAATTTAAATCAGTTACATACATAACCATCGCAACTCATCCACCCAAATGCTGCCTCTTCTTTGCCTTACGAACCTTATTTAATCGGTCCGATGTCCACTGCATCTCTCTGCTGTCTTTCAAATTATCGCATTTTTCCTTTGGAGAATCAAATATCATTTGTGACCTAGATCTCCTCTGAGAAGCTTGGCTAGAAGAGAAAATTACAATTACTCCTAGTACTGTAAATTTAGAAGACGTGGGATTGGTTTGGTTCAATCACTGCCCTATGACTTTTTACCTTACTCATGCAACTTGAATCTCAAATAATTTCGAAGTTCTGCTTGCAACTTTATCAGAGAAACCCACCCCTACAACCTTATCTTTTATTATCCCCCCAGGATCCTCTTCAAACTTACTTATTCTGGAAGTTTTTGAAATTCTTCTGAGAACTCTCCTCTCTGTGAGTTCTTGACATATTCAAACTTTATTCTACATATTAATCTGTCCTATCCTCCACTCACACCTATAAATACACTTCACTTAGTTGCATTTTCCTTCCCTCTTCATAGCCTATATATAAATATCCTCTCCACTGCAATTACTGACCAAGTTCATATCCATTTTTCTTATCTCTTATCGCAAGCAAACAGCCAACACAATTTACCATCAAGGATTATAATCGTTGCCTCTCTTCAATTAACCACAGACAATAAGGGATATCACCCCTTCCTTCAATCATTTCAACTCTGCTATCGTCTGTGGCAACGCAAATATTTTCACTCAGTCTCTTATAGATCATTTCCACCAGCCTTAACATCCATGCTCCTCTACTCTCCAAATCCAATCGACAATAAAGTGCTCCGTTTACCTTAACCATTCTTTTGAACGCTAAGATACAGATCTGCATGTTAGATACCACTTTGAACTGCCCGTGCTAGTGATGCAAAAGCAGAATCTTTCTTGGTGACCCAATTATTTTTTATTTATTCACCACTACATTGCTCTCCTAAAGTCCGTCTGCAATTCTCTCACCATCCAGAACTCACTATGAACTATTTCCTCAGTAATATATTTAATTAAATTGTCGGAATGTATTTTAAAAGTTCATATTCCAACATTTTAAGGTAAATTTGATTGATTTTTCGAAACTTGGTTGGTGCTTTGGAAATTTCTACTGTTATTATAGAAACTCATCTTTCATTGTGCCAATATTTGAAAGTGTACTGAGTATTGCAAATGTCATGTCACATTCATTACGACGCCCTCAAAAAAGGGCCGAATATTAGTTTTTATATAGTTAGACGCTTTTTAATTGTTTTAAAATATAAATATATTTTTAAATGGTAATATCAGTTTCCAAACTACTTTCTATCGCATCAACGAGAATAGTGAAGGCATAATTTGCTAGCGTATTTTATTCCAGACTTGCTCTACGACTTGGAGAAAACATGTTTTCTGTATCATTTATTCCTCACTCGCGAGTGTCTGTAAAATATCTAATAAGATCAGATATGAGTACGTTGATGCTGCTGCCTCTGGTCCTCTGATCAGGAAATTTTTTACTCCATATTTTGAGATCATGTATGCGTTGCCAATATTTTCGCTGGTTCTTTTGCGGCCATGAGTTGAGCCAATTAATATCTATGTGATTGAGTTTGCAAGAACTTTTACCTAGTTTCAACGAATATTTCTTATCTAGCTTCAATTTCTTTTTCATAGTTGGATCCTTCACTTCTGGACTTCACTTAAAAGAAGTAGGGGTTCCTCTTGGCAACGTTTAAATTGCCACCTATTTGTTATCGTTGTAATCAGCTTTGATTCCTCGTTCCTTGAAGTTGTTTAACTGTCTTTATCTGTTAACTAAGTGTCTTCTGTCGTTTCGCTTGCCTTCTCTTGCTTTCTTCCTTGAAGTGAGATTTTATTTCGAACACACGAGTCTCTCCTGGAAGGGATTTATATTTGCCCCCAGGCTATGTATGCACTTCGGTCGACAATGAGAATGCCAGGAATCCCATTAATCTTAGAGAACAAGTCGATAGAATATGTTTCGGGGGTCCATTTTGTGTGCCTTATATTTATTTCACGACTAACTAGGTTCAACGACCTTCGCGACTGCAAGCGGAGATGTTTACGTAGGAAGGATCTTTTTAAAACACAATCTCACTCCTCTTAGATTTACATCCTCTTGTGTAGTTAAATCTCGATAATGGGTGGGAAGGAGTATTCTTTCGACCTTTTTGGCCCAAGCCATCCAGATTCTGTAAATAACTTTTGCTGTTTGGTTATACAGCCGCTTTTTTCACTCTCATCTACATTATTTTTCTTTAATACACTCAATTCATCCCAAAATTTCCCATTTTAAAAGTTACAAGAGCACCTTTGAAACCGCTTCACTAGTTGAAATGATAGATCCCTGGATAGCCTCAAGCATTTGTCTCTTCGAATGGATGACCAGCTTATGTGCAAGAATTTACTAGGATTCGTCTCTTAATTTGCATATGTAGATCTGATGAGTTGGGTTTCTCCTTACCGGGTTGTCTGCACTGCTCTGTGGTATTTATAAAAGCCCTCTGTTATCCTTCACTTATCATGTGGAATGTTTCTTGACTATACTGTCTCTCTCTTTCCAATGACATATGTTCGTAGATTGTACAAACCTTATCTCGGTTTTGCAGCGGCAGTTGCCTTCTCTGAGTTCATTCTTTAAGTCATTGCCGAGACCGGCATCATTTCTCATCGCAGAACCTTTTGTTAATTTGCTGGCTCTCCGTTTATTAAATACTTTGTCTCTCACTTTCTTTTCAATTTTCAGCTTTTTGAGTAATATCCTTCAATCTATTCATTGTATTGCCTAGGACCATCCCCTTGTTTTAAAAGTTGAGTCTTGGCTTGCCAAGGAATTTACCTTTACAGAATAGATTTTTGTTGGTTCCCTGGAAAATTTGATGTCGTCGGTAATGAAACAGCAAAACATGCTGCTCGGGCCAGTAATGTGCGTGACCGACTTGAGCTTTTCCTTACCTATATTGAGTTTAACCCATAATAGTATCTATGGCAGTCGGACTGGGATACATGTTTATGGAAAAACCTCACAGTTTTAAGCCATCTGCTCACCTGTGCGATAGTAACTACCAGTCGTCCCGGATATTTGAGGTGGCACTTTTCTGCCATTGGATTGGCTACTCGTACATTACTAACGGGCATTTGTTGGAGACAAACGCCCTAGGAATATCAGATTTTGTTGCCTTTGCTTTTCCCCAGAGACAAACTGCCGCTTAGAAAATGCCCCTCTTTATAAGCATTCGTTGTGAAGGTTTTTCTAACCTACATATTAGACATCTCATGCGATCCGCGATTGGGTTTTACATTAGAAATTTAGCTTGTGAAATTTAGCCGTTCTGACTTTTTATTTTATGCGTCCTAGTTTGCTCGGATTTATATTTTATCAATGTTGTACATAAAGTTTTTTTTATTTGAGTTGTTTATAGCATGGTTTAATTTTTTTCTATCCCTGTATTTGAATTTTATTTTTTACTTCTATTGAAGCTGGTTTGTATTGTTGCACCGGTTTCATCTCATAATTAATAATAATAATAAAAGATTTTCACTAAAAAATCGTCGTTTACGCGTCATTCTTAAAAAATATTTAAAATGCTAAAAGCGTTCACTAATATAAATAGGTTTCTAGGAATATGGTACCAAACTTGTTATTAGAAGCTTAAACTTGGTGATAGCTTAGAAATTCTGCCTTCAATATTAATCTTATGGAATAACTTACCCTAGCAAGTCATTTAAATCAATTCAGTCAACCTTTTAAGAATTAAATTGATAAAAATTATATTACGTATACTTACTGAAAATATACCATTCCTATTCACTGATATATGCTGTATATCCACTTTTCTTATTTCCTTTGTCCTTAACCTTCCTTCATTTCCTTTCTTTGACTGGTCTAGACGAGATGCGAGACAGTGCGCTCTGCAACTCTCTCCAGCATTATGACACCCTCCCTGTCTTCATCATCATAATATCATCTCTATGTTTAAAGGCCCTTTCTAGAGACCACTAGCTTGTACATATGCACTGATCAAACCTTTATTATCCTTAATTAATTCTCGATGAAGAAGTCAAACATCCTTGAAGAAGTATTTATACGAATGCAGAAAGCCCCTCACCCTTCGTATTTGGCACAACCTGGTTGACTTCATCCATTCTGACGTAAGGTAAGGTTCTTAAATGCAATCATCCTGTCCCGGTGTTTGAACCTGAGGTTGGTTAGACTTCTGCATATCTAAGTCATTGTTATTATTAATCTCTTTTTTTTCTTCCTCTTACTATTTTCTCTTATTTTTCCATCTCATCCGATCATGCTTCTCTTTTAATACGTTTTCCCTTTGCAAAGATAAATATAATAAATTATATTCTTTAAAAATATGACCAATAAACTTGAGTTCTAAGAAATAATTGATTTTTATCCATTTTAATGGTAGATAAAAAAGACATTAACCCAAATTATACGAATATTTTTTAATCATCTATCTCAACTTTGTGTTTCTAATTAAAACAATTAGACAAATCTCCCAAAAGTTATATAATATCTTGCTGGCCAACTTTGCATACATTCAAACGGATCAAAATCTCTCGTAGAATGAAATAAAAATAAAATAACTTTTCTCCAACGAAAAGATTTTTCCTACCAAAACTTTAGTAATAAATTAAGTTAAAACTTTATTAAACCCCGTTTTTGGTGAGACAATTTCTCAAAAGGGCATTTCAAGGAAAATTACAATTTAAAGTTTGTACAAAAACTTTTATCCTCCCGAACTTTTGTAATAAAATTTTCAAAATGTGACATAATAATTGTGGGAAAGCAAACATCCTTAAAACAGAAAGTGAAAGATATGAACAGAGAAAAGGAGGTGGAGTGACAAGGTTTGGTTCCAAAATGAACATGTTGAGAGAATATAAGAGTATTTAAGTCATCTATTTTGGATCAAGTAAAGATAATCCCTCTAAGGTCACACTTGTCATCGTCGGCATGTCCTCGCATCCGAGTATCATTTCTTAAGTTCATTTCAGAGTTTAGTTAAAGGTCTAGTTATTGTTGGTTTAGGTGGTAAGCTTTCTTATGGATTAAGAGCCTAATGCGAACTTTATAAAGTCACAGGAGCATTAAAATGTGGGTTCTGGCAGGATTTGATTTAACCTTTCGGCACATTGTTGTCGTTTGGCTTTCAGGCTTGCTGTTCTATTTTATTCAAATCGGCAAGCACCCACACTTTGATTGGTTCTCCATTCTGTTCTGTTGCTGGAAGACCCTGTGACAGCCAAGACCTTCTCTATTTTAGAGAAGGATCTTGCTGAAGCCGGCCCATTCCACCTAAAAGCTCTGGCCGGCGGAAGAAAAAAATGGGGGAAATTCCATGCCCCCCCTCCTAAAAAGAAAATAAACTGAAAGAAGACTAAAAAAACTCGGGGCTCGTCTCCTTCCGCGGGAGCCGCCGGGACGGGTGGGTATGCTGACGTTTAGGTAAGCAACCAATCCAAAATTGACACGTCCAGCCTAACTGCTCCCGTGTGGTGGAGAGCCCCAGATTATGACTAAAAGTGCGCAAAGCAGAGCCTCAATTACGTCGGGGACCCTCATTCAAAGTCTACCAGGCTTTTTCGAGCTCGCTGGCTTCAAACGCTTCTTCGTTATTCACTCCACCGATGGCAGTATATTTGATAAGGGAAACACAATCCATCAGAAAGCCTTAACTAGTGTGATTGGTGGCCCATTTCTGGGATAGGTGCCTTCTGGGGAATGAGTCGAATTCCTCTGAGGTGGCTATAATAGTACCCTTTAGACACTTTATGGCACGCCTGTGAGTGTGACGCCATACTCTACCATGAACTTCGTGAAAGGAGGAGTTTGTGCCAGAGAAATTGTGGAATACACCTTAGATTGCTGGCCGACCATGGGGTGGTCGAGGTAGAGCGTGTGATGAGAAAACAGGGAGGGGCCTCAAGCCCCATCCCTACACTCTTCGTCACGTTCGAATGTGACAAGCTTCTTGAGTCAGTGCGTGCCGGTTGGTATCGCTACCGTGTCAAGGCATTCGTGACACTGCCGCAGAGGTGCTATTACTGTCACCGATTCGGTCATACTTATCGCTCTTGTAGACGCGCAAATTCGCACACGATAAGTCTTAATTATGTGTGGTTAAATATGTCAATTGCGAAGAGGCATACCCCACTTCTTTCAAGCAACGTGGTGCGTATCTCTTTGAGAAAGGAATCCTGTCCGTTTAGGCCCAGAATCGTCTTTCATTTTGCAAGGCTAAGGACTTGGTCCTGAGCGCGCAGCGCTGCCAGGGACTTCCTATGTTTGTACATTAAGAAATACATCCACTTTTCCTGACCCATCCGGGCGTATGGGCAAGGTCCTTTTCGCGCTCATTTCGAATCCTTCTATGGGTTCTACCTACCTCGGGCGCTCCTCTGGTAAAGCTGGCGGAAGAAAAGGTTCAAACTCAGCCCTTGGTAAAACCAGGGCTCCCCTCCTTTCCTCATCGTCACCATTTCCCAAAAGGCGAAACGGCCGCGCACCTGTACCAAGTCCTTAGAGTCACAGGAGCAAACACCACTGAAGTTGGTCGTGAGGCCATCTTCTGAGGTTCCTAATGCTGTTCACCGAAAGGAGAACAGCACTAAAGGAGCTCAGTCTTCTTCACTCACACCTAGTGGTAGGCTGGGTGGCTCGGAGACGGTTGATAGTCCAAAAGAGGTACCATCTCTTCTGAAGCCACCTCGCCTGCTTAAGGGTTTGAGGAAAAGGGAGTAAAAGACTCTCATATCGACCCCAGCCTCTTTCGATAAGCCCTAGAAGGCGACAGCGCCTTCAGCACATTGTACATACAGCCATGAACGCCAGGATTTCTGCCTACTGGAAGCGTACGGCCATTCACTTGACGGTCTTCTCTTCAAAGATGGCCCCGCACCTCCGCCGAGCAGGGCACGGAGGGTATATTTCACCAATGGAAATGCCGTGGACTCCGAACTAACTGTGAGGAGCTGCGGATGCTCGTCTTTTTGCACAAAACCATTCTGGCTGAGTTTCCCCTGCCCACCCTCCCGGGGTATAAAGTTTCTACAACCACACCACCACGTGTTGGGGGCCGGATAGGAAGATGCGCAATTTACACCCGGCAATATGCCTCCGTTCTTATATTTACTTTAGATACCTTCTTTCAGGCATAAACTTCGCAGGTGCATCTGGATAAGAGGTATACTGTTATTTTAGAGTACATTCCACCGTCAGCCGAGTTCGACGCTGGGCTATTTCGCTGTGTCGTAGTGCGGTTGCCGAGGCCCTTCCTCTTGCTCGGATATCAAAACGGTAGACACCTCTCTGGGGAGACTAATCTATTAATTCCAGGAGTGAAGTCCTTGTCTACCTGATCGACGAGCTGGATATAGGTGTTCTAAATTTCGTGGAGTTTACTCATACCTGCCCTAGAACCACTTTATTTTCTGGCCTGGATCTATCTTTGTGCTCTTCTGATGCACAGCATTATTTTGGTTGAGGGTTTTCTATGACCTCAATTTTAATGATCATTTACCATTCAAATATTATTTTTCTGGGCCGCTACCGCCCGAAACCACGCCCGGTGTGGCTTAGCGTGGGCGCGGTGATCCTCATTTCAGGAAATTACTGTTTTCTCTAACTCAGTCGAGTAGTTTAGGTCGGTAGATGAGGCCGTTGAGTTCTTTTCCGGCAAGCTCATCGCTGCGGGCCTAACTACTATTCCTAGAATGTCTGGCTGTTTTTCACGCCGAGCACTCTCGTGTAGGGTAGCCCAGTGTGAGACATCCCTCAATCAGAAGCATTATGCCTACATGCGACTTTACTCTCGGTGAATTTCGTCGAGTTAGGGCTAGATTCTGGTATATTTTAAAGCACGCCCGCTGCTTTTCTTGTATGGAATACGTGCCTTCATATAACAGGAAGGTCCCTCTAGTCGATGGCACACTGCCCCTGGTCACGATAATGTCTCATACGGCATCGTTCTACATCTGGTTGAGCGAGGCATGGCCTTTCTGGTGGAATTGTTTAACAGCATCTGGGTAGGGGGCATCCTCCCAGATTCCTGGTGAATCGCTACTGTGCTCGCTTTTTGCAAACCAGAAAGAGATCACTCGACCGGGTTGGTTTCCACCCAATCTCTCTAACCTCCTGCGTGTAAAATTTAATAGAGAATTTGGTTCATGTTAAATTAGCCTTGAATCATGAACAGAACAGGCCATCTGTTTTCTAAACATTGTGGTATCCGCAAGTTCCACTCAACGTCAAAGGCTTTGCTCCGATGGAAAATGCCGTCTGTGAGGCCTCCTTTCTTAGACAGCAGTAAGCCACAATGTTTTTGATCTGGAAAAGGCCTATGGTACCGCATGGCAATATGGTATCATGGAGACTCTCCACACGATGGGGGCGAGGGGACGCCTCCCAATGTTTATATCTGAATTTTTGCGAGATCGTCGATTCCACGTACGGTTGGGGGGAGCCCTCTCCGTCTCAATAAAGCAGGAAGATGGTGTTCCGCCGGTAAGTGTCCTCGGTGTCACACTCTTTGCCCTGAGCATCAACAGCATCACCTCAGTGCTGCAAAAAGATGTTCTCTCTAGGCTCTACGGGGACGACCTTTCATTTTCTTTTGGCTTGAAATAGATGCCAACTATGGAGCGTCGCCTCCAACCGGCATCGAACCGCGTCTGTCGCTATAGCGAAGCGTACAGGCTTCGGATTTCCTTGGCCAAGACTAAGGGGATGCACTTCTGCCGCCATCCACGGCTCCACTCTGAACCAAACTTTTTTCTCAATGGGGTGCGCCTGGCAGTAATAGACTCGCACGGTTTCATTAGTCTTGTATTTGACCGAAGATTCACTTGGTAGGCTCATATTCGCAGCCTTAGGGCCTCTTGTACCCGCGCCATGGATATTCTTCATTCTGTGACGTTCAGCACCTGGGACGCTGATAGGGCTACTGCTGTACTTTTTTATCCATCGTTTGCTCGTTCGAAACTCAACTACCGATGCAAGTTTAATGCATACGCAGTAGACTGTGTTTTGCCAAAGGTCTACTCAATCCACCACACTGGTCTTCGCCTGGCGACCGGTGCTTTCCACACTTCCCCTATTAAGAACCTACTTGTTGATTCTGGGGAGATTACACTCGCTCTGCGCCGTGCACAGTGGATTATTTGACTGTACGCGCCAGCCAGGCGCCCCCCCCCCCAGTCGCCAACATCTCTCACTGCATATGCAGCTGATCTCGACGGATCCTATGCCACCAAGCAAAGAACGTCATACCGTAAGACCTAGAGTTTTAGGGCTAGGGAACTGCTTCAAGACCTGAGTATAGCTGACGGGCCGGTGTCGCACGTGGTTATGCCCAGGACGCCACCGTGGAAGAGAGCAACTTGGACTATTTGTAGCCACGCCTCTGCCCCTAAACTTTTCCAACGCCGGAAGCATTGTTTAAGGCTTTAGAGTACACTTTGTGTCACGCTGGAACCGTACCAATGTATACGGATGACTCCAAGTCCCAAGTGGGGACCGGTTACCACGCCTTATCCTCTCTGTTTGAAGTCAGTGGCGCTCTGCCACCCGCTTCCTTTCTCTTCACGACCAAACTGGTTGCAATACACCGCTCGGTACGGGAGATAGCGAATCACAAAGCACCCTAAATGCTATCGAGGTATTAAAATCTTTGAATAACCTGGTTCACGATATCCGTGACGCCACGGTTTTGTCGAGACGGGTGGATGTCGAGATTATCTTCTGTCGGGTTCCTGGTCATGAAGGAATTGCGGGGAATGAGCGCGCCAATGAGGGCATCAAAGAGTCTGTGAGAACTAGGCGCCCAGACCAGCGTTTCGTTCTTCTTTACACCGACTACATGGCAGAAATAGGGTGAGCTCTCCGGGCTGCATGGCAAAGAAGATGGTAGACGGTCGAGGGTAACTTAAAGTTGCGTGCCATTACGCCGCGATTGTTCCTATGGTCCTATCCCCCACTGCCACGAGGGTTTCAGGTTGCTTTTTGTCGCTTCCGAATCAGCCACACTTACGACTCGCACCGCGATTTGATGTAGCGCTTGCCTGCACCATAGTGTGAAGACTGCTTTGTTCCTCAGACCGTTCTGCACATTCTTGTTGAATGTCCCAGTCTGAGTGAGCTCCGCGCGCATCAGCTGTCCTGGTGGGGAACGAGCAGGTTCGCTAGCCCTTGTTCCTTTACTCGGGACGGTTTCATGCACAATGGCTTGTAGACTTAACGAGGTTTTGGAGGAGGCTGTCCTCATCCCCTTTATTTGACCTTTTTTATGTGTTTAATTCTGTAGATCACATGTTCCTGCGCCACGAGGAGGCGGGCTCTTCCCTAACGCCGGAGCACGCTTCCTTTTACCCTTTTGGCTTCTCTCGTTGTTGTTATTTTTTTAGCTTTTGTCCCTTAATTATCGTTGTGATGTATTATTTAGATATTGTGTACGGTGACTTATGCCCACGCTGCTGGCAGTTCATTCAATGGTGTTTGGCTCTATGTCTGCTTCTTTGAGGAATTTCTTCAGCTGGTCTTTGTATCTGACCAGGGGGCGGCCTTTAAAGGGAGGGGGGAATCTGTGCTCTGTTCACTGAAGAGGATCTTCTTAGGTACTCTTATATCATACATACGTACCATACCATCTGACCTCCTCTAGCGGTGTCTCAAGATCATTGCCTTGATGCTGGTGATATTTTCCCTTTTGAGGACAGTGCTATTTGTGACATAGTCGTCACATTTAATGTTCATGATGGTACTTAGCTTTTATTGGTGGAATTGTTCCATTGTTTTTAGGTCAGGTCTATATATGGTCCAGCTCCCACATACTTATAAGAGAGTGGAAGCTACTATCACTTTATAGACTATTATTTTAGTGTGTATGCTTAGGTCTTTATTTTTGAACAGTCTGGTGGATGGTTTAAAGAAAGCAGTGTGACCTGCATGACGTCTGTTTTCTATCTCTTTAGATTCAGTGCATTGAGTCGAGTGGATACTTCTTAGGTAGAGAACTTGTTCCATTCATTCAATGGTGGTTCCGTCCATTGTGATGTTTATTTGTGGTGGGCCCTGGCCTGGCCTTGGTTGTTCCAGGATTGTAGATTTACCCTTATTGCCAGTCATGCCAAAGCAAGTATAAGCAGCATTGAAGTTATCTAACGACTGCTGGAGTTGTTCTTTTCAGAGGGTAGGGGCAGCATTGGCTGAATTTTCCTAACAACGGCGATGTTGGTGTTACAAGAGACTTAAGTTAAGACATTTTAAAGAGTCCACTATCATACCTATATTTGATCTCGACCCCTTGTTGTCTGGGTGGGGGGTATTTCGTATAAGATGGCAGCCATTTGGGTATATGGTGAACAGAGTATGTGCAAGTACACATCCTTGCTTTAACTCAAATGTAATGGGGAAATAGTCTGATAGGTTATTTTGGTGGATGACTTTTGCAGTCATACCATCATGCGTTGTCTGTATCATCATTATGAAGGGTACAGAGATTCCAAATCGGTTAAGAACTGACCACATAGCAGTTGTTGGCACACTGTCTTATGGCTTTTCAATGTCTTCCAAAACGAGGAATAAAGGCTTCTGTTGCTTTTTTGCCTTTTTTCTGCAGTTGTGGGGCACAGAAGATCATATCAATAGTTTCTCTGATGGGCAAAAACCATATTGAGACTCGGGTAGGATGTTATCTGCAACTTGTTGAGGTCTGTTTAGCAAGATCCTGGCCATGACCTAACCTGCAATGGACAGCAGAAATATTACATTATAATTACACACACTTTTCGGTCTCCTGTTTAAAGATGGTAACAGGATTGCGTTTTTCCAGTCGTCTGGTACATACTTTTCTTTCCACATTGTGAGGATGAGTGTATGCAATCGTGTTTTTAGAACTATACCTCCATGTACAAGGTGTTAATTAGGAATGTCATCAGGTCCAGCAGTTCTCCCTTGAGGCAATTGTATTAGGGCTATGTATAACTCTTGATAGGTTGGTGGTAGGGACATGAATAATTGGGGTGGATGTTGTGGTACGTTTCTTAGCAAATATGATGGGATAGTGTGTTTCGAGTCAGAAGGCTGTTGAAATGCTCCATCGAAGGTTTTTCTTGATCTGCGATTTCAGTTAGAAGGGTGTTATTTGATGATAGAAGTGTACCTGCTGCAATGTGTTTAGTGCCAAATAATTTTCTTTTACCTGCAGAAATATTTTAAGGTCTCCAGCATGAGAAAAATATTGGACCTCTTCTGGCGTTTGTTGACACCAGTCATTCTGGATCTACTGGTATCTAATTTGGCACTGTGATTTTAATTGCTTTTAGTGGGCCTTCTTTTGATGAGAATTTGCGTCTTGTTTTAGGGTTTTTCGAGCCTTGCATTTGGCATCAATGAGAGACTTAATTACCTCATCATTGTTGTCGACTCAGTCCTGATGTTGTCTACTTTTATAGCCGATTGTGGCTCTCGCAGCATCGTTGATTGCTGTTTGGAGTTTGGCCTATTTAAAAATAAATTAGTCGCTTCGAGTGGTCTGATTCTAGATTTTGCTGAACTAACACTGGTAAGAATTGTGCTATCTCTGGGTTTTTAAGCTTTTATGTATCATACTTTTTCCTGGTCTCATTTTGTGGGCCGTTTCGAGGTTTCTTTTTAAGGATTAGCCTTAGCTTTGTGATAAGAAGCTGATGGTCTGTTCATCAATCATCATCCGCTAGCAAGCTTCTGGTGACGAGGACATCTTGTTTGGACTGTTGTTTGACAATGGCGTAATCTAAGATATGCCAGGGCTTAGATCTGGGATGTTTCTCAGGTCACACCAAGTAAAGATAATTCCTCCGTAACTAACCAAGTAATGATAATCCTCCTCAAAATGTAGAGTGAAGAAGTTCGGCTTAGGATAAAATTTTAAAATCTTACTATTTATTTAAAGAATTTTAATAAATTATTTCATTATAGTAATTATTCAGTATAATTAATTATTCATTATAAGTGATAATTTATTAGGACGGTATAATGGGCATAGCCAGTGGCATTTTGGATGTTTCGATAAGCTTTCCATGGTCACTGTGTATGGTTGAACCCAGGCCCAAAACTTTCTCGATTATTTAATATTTAATAAGACCAAACAAGGATCAAACATAGGTTAAGAGAAAAAGAAGAGAGAGTTAGCAAACAAATAAGATAATTTAAACTATTTTTATTGTTTGAAGAAAGTGAAAAATTTATGGGGTTCGAACTTAGGCCATCGAGGGCTTTTCGTTTTTCAAACTACTGCTCTAGTCAACAATTCTGATATAAAACAACGCTGGAGAAGTCGAAGAATCAACAATTTAGAATCGCCATGAGAGAGAACGAGGTGCACGTCGTGATGATTCTTTGGTCTATGGTTATAACAAACATCCTCGATTTGCTCAATTTTACCTAAAACTAATAATTGTGATGCGTGTTTTCGTTAAAATGGCTATAAAAATTTTAGAAAAGATAACTCTTTCTACCAATCACTTATGTAAGCTTTAATGTTACAACCTCGGATGCATTAAGTTTTAATCTTATCAAGTCAAATTGTACTAAGCAAAGGGATTTCTTTCAAAAATGACCAATTCAAGATATTCCTTCCCAACAGATATAGGCGTGATTATCTTTACTTAATCGGAATATTTGGAAAAACTTTGTTTTCGATATTAGTGAGAATATTCTCACTTATGTTCACTTATATTCCTCCTCATATGGGTGAGTTCAAATACCTCATTAAGAAGCTATGTGCTCGTTTATCGAGCACTTTTGAACTTGTAAATCTAAGATAGAAAATATTCCCTGCTATGTTAATTAAGGTTTTTGAATTATATCATTAAATTTATAATGCAGCAAATTACAAAATAAATAAACCTAATCCCTCTATATCTCTTCTTTTTTTATTGTCTTCGATTTGACCCAAGGGCCATAATCTTCCTGGTATCTCTCACTGACTGTTTCGCTCTAAGACAGCGATTCAGTTTATTAACTTACATACTCTTCATACCTTTATTCTCATCACACCTCTATCTTTTTACAAAGCAAGAAATAAAAGTGCTCTTCATCGAATAATAATAATATATCCCTTGTTGATATTTAATGAGTCCTATGCTATTGACGAACCTTATCTTTCCAGTATTATTAGCATCTGCCTTTTTTGGCTTAACTCATTAATTCAAAAGATTTCTGTCACGTATTCTTATTAAGATAATTCACACGATAAAATCCATATGAGAGATAGCAAGGAAGCCAGGCGGGTTAAACAATGATCCAGGTTGACGTGACAAATATTGAACAGGACCTTCATTCAACTCACATCCAAGAGAATTCATGAAAGAAGAAGGAAAGGCGGCGATAAATCACTATTTAAATTTGGAGAAGGCTATTTGATATATAGCTTTTTTAGGGCTCGAAGGTTAATGGGACATCATTGTGAATTTAGGATGTGAAGGTTAATGAGACATCATTGTAAATTTAAAATTAAAATGCTTTAATAGAGATCTTGCTTTTAAATTTTATTATATGATCTATTGTTGAATTTTGGTTATTTTGAAGTATGTTACCTGTTCTTTGACATATGTCCATGTGGAAAGAGTATCTTGCCTTCAGAGTTCGCACTGAGCTTCCAGTATCTGTAGTTGCCTCGAAAACACCTTGTATATTTAATAAATATATATGGAACAATTTAGACTGTTTGGATCTTCATCGTTTTTTGTTAAGAAAGATTTGATATTTATTTTCTTAATAAAAGCAATTTGAAACTTTATTTGATAAAAGTATTTCTTTAAAAATACATGTAATTTTCCGTAGAGACTTTGTTGTAAATGCATATCTTGGGCATTATTAAATTAATAACTGTCTTTTGCCACTGTTATCTCAGGGTGGCGTAGTTGATACACTCTATTAAAAAAATGTGTGGATTAATTTTCGACAATATATAATGAGAAACCATTGTGGAAAGTGAAGCATTCAAAGTACTGAAATTCATTGTCAATAAGAGGTATTGGAATGTATCTATGCGAGTTAAGGAATGGACTTAATGAATGAATTTATTTCAATTTAACGGTGCTGTTAAATTAAATGGATAACACCTGCTAGTTTCCTCGCCTTGGTATTCCTATTAAACGTTAAATATAGGCTTTTCTAAAAGCACTATATTGATAAATACATCTTTATTTATCTGGGTTTGACCGTTTCGCGTACTGCCGAGCCTCATCATTGGTACTAAAGAACTGAGATAGTAAAAGGTTTAAATTTCTAGTTTCATAAAATACTAAAATTAAATAGTGCAATTTAGGATAAACTGCTTAAGGCAGGAATAAAATTTACATTAATTACTCATACAAAGAACAGATTGGATGCAGTTTGATTTGCAATTAAACAAGAAGAGCAGCTTCGCCACGCCTCATTACAGAAGGAGCTTGCGCTTCACTGGCAGACTTTCGGTCTGTGTCCTACGGCCTATCATGATTCTCATTTGTCCTAAGACATTTTCTAAACTTAACAATTTGTAATTCCTTTAGTTTTAAAAAATTCAGAAAAATTCGATATTTATATTTATTTCTGAACTTAACCATTTTATCTTTTTATATTATAAAGGAATTATTAGAAATACCTTTGTTATAAAAATTTAAATCTACTTAGATGACAAGCGAACTAAAAGAAAAATTCTTATTCAAACCTTCAAAAAATCTCGTTCTTAAATAAAATATACGGTTATGGATTAGGTTTAAGTTTTAGGATGAAAAATGATTCTAACGGCCATATGCTAAGAAAAATTATTTATAAATATTTTATATGCAAAAGGCTAAAATGTAAAATCCCTTAAAAATAGGGTTTTGGTTCAAATGTGCATTTTACATTTGTTTTAGCATACGGCCGTAATATTCGTAGTTTACCATGGTTTACTTTGGTCGCCAATTTTACATCCAATATAGTTTTTTCACTAGAGAAGAAAGTTTTCTTTGATTTTTTTAAAATGTTACTAAACCACATATGTAGCAGAATTTATCTGGGCTATTTTTATATTGTCCTCTTGGAATTTTAATTAAAATTGTTGCTTTTATTTAAAACTTGATTTAGTTAAATAACTTTAAAATAAGAAAGAAAAGAAGGAAATTCGTTAAAATCTTAAAAATTTGACAAAAATAGTAATTGACAACTTACAAAAAAACGAGTCATTTCTATAAAAATGACGTCTATTTTTTAAATCTATACATAAAAAAAACTTCATTAAAAAAGGCCCTTCTAATTTTTCTAGTCGCCCTAATGTTAAATTTTGTTAGACCCTGTAATTAGAGAACCCATGAAATTTTTCGCTGATTCATTTGCTATGAAACTCCCATTCTTTCAATCTGCTCAGACATATTCAAAGCAAGCCTGTTTGTCGCCCTTTTGCCTTTACGTATCTCGTCAAACCAAGGCTTCACTAACAATACAAAATATGCACTAATGAATCAATCACTCATTTTTTATACGTTATATAATTTTTGTCTCTTATTTATGTATCTATAATTTATCTTATGTAATACAGATTTGTAAAAAAGACCTGGTGCACTAATTCCAAATTGGTAAGAATAAAGTGAAGCCAGGTTAAATATTGATTTCTTCCAGTGAAATTCCCTCGCTTTTTAGACGAAAACGCCGCATCAAATTCATGAATACTTGGCTCCTTGTTGAAATGATGCAACATCGATCGTTGAGTAAAATTCTCTGATTTATTATAAAGGGGTGAATCTAAATTTAAAGCCATGCAAGATAAATTGCTTCGTTGCTAAACATTCCTTCATTGCATTAAATATGCTAATGATATAATAAAATTATTTTATACGAGATTGCAACCTTTTTGCACTCATTATGAGCCATTTTATTTCTCAGTAGAAACTTAAGATTCAAAATAGTATAAGAGCTTTGGGTTTCTACACCAAATGTCATCCTCCGTGAATTCGCCCCTATACTGGTTTCCATCCGATAACTTGACACAGCTAAATGGTTTAACTTTGATGCAATTAGAAGTAGAGTTTTTCACACTACTAAACAGTCGTTCGCAATGTCGATATATATCAATTTCCTCGAATTAGAAATACCGTATTTCTCAATTTGTCGATTTAAGCATTTTTTTTGCACTAAATTGAAAGACTAAGTAAAGCATTTGGTCAGGCTTATAATCAATCTTTCTAATATTTAAGCATCATCGCCCTTATTTAAAGGTTCACCTCATTTTTACTATTCCAAATATATTAATTTTAACAAAGAAAAAGGCTTCGCAAAAAATAAGTAAAGTTAATTAATATAACAGATAGCGCAAAGTTATCTCCCTAGCCAGAATATTTAGGTCTACTACAAATTCCTCGCACACCATAAAATAAATTTTCAAACGCAGGTCTCTATTATGAGTAAACGAACCTAACTGCCCAACCAAAGAAGCTATCCTAACCTTTCGGTTTTTCCCTCCTCTGGTATTCAAGATCCTACTTGCAATAGGTTCAAATTGAAAAAAAAATATCTACCAAGAGGAGAAGACTACTCTGACGATAGGCACAAAGAAAGCACCAACTCTCATATCTAGGAGATCGTTATGTTATACCCGAAAATCGTTGCCACTGGAGATGGGAAACCTTCGGGGCCTTTTCCAAGCGAGTCTCACACTCAACGAGCCATCAGTCTCCTTCCAGTGGCGGCCGATGTCTACAAAGGAATCCATTAGAAGCGGGCCATCCCTCTGTCCACTCACCCCAAATCTTATGTATAACTCGAAGTCACGTGAGGTCATCCACCTCCTTTCAAATGTTTTATGTAAATAAAATGTAAATTATTCATAAATATTCCCCTTTCAAGGTTTGGATAGTGGATTACCCTCGAAGTCAATTTTTCAAAGGGAAAAATTCTTGCTAGGAAATAAAACAGACAAGGGAAAAAGATGCTTATATATTTTTCCTTTTCATACCACAAAAGTTATTCTTCTGGGATCTACAACGAGGGCACCAAGACCGAAAGCCACATTAGGAATAGACTCATATTAATAAAATAACGGTAGAAACATAACTAAGCCACATGATCAGATGCTCGAGGAGATACCCGCATCCTTAAATACCCTAACTCACGATTACCAATTTAAAAAACGAATGGGATGGATGATTTGCCCCCGCCTCTTCCTTATCCTACAATTCTATACTAAGGTAGAGGCATAGATGAGTATAAAATGGATCACCACCTAATCTAGAATGAGCGAAAGAAGAATTTTAAAGTTTAGTAATTAATGAGCGCTTTGAATGCACTGAAATACCATCAAACGATTTTGATGACGTCGAATTTTAATGATGTCACTATCAGAGAAGGTGAAAGTGGTTTCCATTGTTGGGGAGATAAAGAACCATTACTACTAGAATTCAATATGTTTCCGTGTTTCTAAAAGAAAGGAACGTTTTATACGATAATTTATTAGCAAGGAAATAGTGGAGACCTGTAATAAAGTCACTTAAGTATTGAACGTAAAAAATAGTAATGTTAATTAACACCAGACAAAGAGGTGCATCTCTATTAGAGCGCTAAGGAGAGTTTGATATGAAGACTACACGTGCGCTACAGGTCTGCAAGTCTCTCCAGAACCTAGCTCATCTCTAACGAAGGCTAGACCCCAGTGTGTGTTCATTTTGATAAGGATATTAGCTACATAATAAGCTGCAATGTATTTTAATTTGATCACAGAGATTTTAGTTTTAATCCCTTCTCACTCCTTTCCTTGATATTGTTCTTAGAACCAAATGGATTCAGGAGGCCAATCGCTCTCTCGGAGTCCTCTGGCTTAAGAAAAATTAAAAATTTCATTAAAAGGTCTTTCGATGATCCAATGTTTCGTCTCTCAAGAATGTTATAAAATTAAATGAGACAGGACGAAGCTTTTGATTTGGAAGAAGGCAAGGAAAGTTTAACGTACGCAAATTCAGACATGCAAGTGGTATGATGAATTTTTAAAGAGACTTGTTGAAGGAACCGACCACTTATAGAGTAGGTCAATTAGGGGAGACTTGTAGTCATAATTTTATATGATGTGAAGTTGTCATAACAATGTTTCTAATCTTCTAAGAAACCTGAGTTGAAATATTTTGACTTGGTTATGCTAACATTCGACACTGACCTTCATCTCGATTACTCATTTCACTCTTCTTTGGTAGACTACAGGAATAAAAGTGCAGCTAGTTTTGAAGTGGCACAATGTATGAAAACTAAATTATTTTCTAATCTTTCACATATACCACCTGAAGAAGATATTATGTTTTCACATATTTTCTCTCTAAAGTAGATGATAAAGTTTTCATCGAAACTCTCTTGTTTGATTTGCCCAAATGGTTCAGTAATATCGATTATAAGCTGCTCTTTGAGAAAAAAAAATGACAAAAATCGCTAAAAAAGGCTCAAACTCTTATAGAAATGATTTATTACGACTATATTACAACAGATGATGACATGCGGAAATATCTTTTCTCTTCATATTTCTCTCCTGAATGCTTCCATTTACAGGTCTCAAGTACATAGTTAATTGCCAAGAATCTTTAGGAAAAATACACATAGCTATTTAGCATGTCATCCAAGATAGATCTAATACTAAATTAAATCATGAGCACATATTATGATTTGTGTACATTTATATAAATGATACACTAGACTATTTTTCTATGGATCTAGTTGATTTGTGTTAAAACTCTCCATCTATTCTACACTATTTTATCTTGCTTTGTTTACCTTGAGTAAATCCTAAGATAGTTGCTAGTGATGATTTGTATTTAATCTTTCTCCCCTTTGACTCACTAGTAGTTTTCTAGACCTGCCTTCCATTTTTATCACTTGCTGGAAGTGACATGTAAGTTCGTTCCTACCTGTTTGTATACTTTATTATGCTTATTGATAGCACGTTATTGCACAAATATGCTTTGCGATAAACCAGGCAAAAGATATACAAGATGGAAATACGAAGTGTAGAATAACATTTAATTATTTACAGAATGCTTAGAGTAAAATGCAAACAAAGGTTATTGTACGAAATATTATCTGAGTGAAGTTAGTATTGGTTGAATACTTTGTTCACCTGTTATTTTTTGTTTAATAGCAACTTTTGTTTTATATAAAGAAATTTTTGTTAAATATATCTTTAGTGAGTTTCCTATTTGTTTTATAACCAGACGAAAACACGAAATATTAAAACTTTCTGTGGACAAATACTTGTGTCATTTTAATAAATATATATATATATATATATATATATATATATATATATATATATATATATATATATATATATATATATATATATATATATATATATATATATATATATATATATATATATCTTCTACACATTTTCATTTACTCTTTGCTTAACAGCATCCTTTACTTACCTTATAGAAAATTGTTTGGAATTGCCATCACTATTTTCTCTTTCTTTAGAAATCGGGGAAATAGAAATAACTGTTCTTATATCAATTTCCCTACCAGTACTTATTAATAATAATATTAATGTTAAACTTAGAAATAATTTTAGCATAGGTTTTCGTTCTATTATTTTCATATTATTTCTACTACCAATTTGCACTGGCTGATGAGTGTTTCACTAGAAATCTACACTTTATAGTCCAACTATACCTCGATATAGCATATTGAAGCAATCTTAAAATAGGGCTAAATCGGAATTTGCATTCTTGGACAGACCCTACCCAACCTCGATTAACCATTCTCATTTGAGAAGGCATGTTGTTCTTGGATTGCCCCAAGACCAAAACCGAGGAATCTGGTAAACTTCTGGGATTCTGGAGAACGATTTTATAATTAATTTTGTTTTTCCTTGAAATTTTACTTAGACCCTAGCCTTACTTAACCTGTAAAAAATTATTAAAAGTGCAGGGAGTGGAAACGAATACGAAACCAAATCCCTCTTTGAAAATGAACTTTGCCATCATTTTGCTATTACCGCAAGTAATATGTGTCGGGTTTGTTGCCCCTCAAAATATTTCACATTTTCTTCCCTCCGAACATTATCGGGCCAATATTTATTGGCTCTAAATACATGTCTCTTTTGAGTGTTATGATTTATATCATCGTTCATGCAAATAAACCATATATTTTGCGCTTTTCAGAAAGAGTTCAAGACAAATAGTAAAAGCCATTTTTAAAGCCCATTAAATTTATGAATCGACCCCTTTTTATTGATATCCTAATAAATGTCTCGGAGAAACTGCGGTTATTTTCTCGCGACTTCAGGCTAGTCATCGACTTTAGACGTGTAATGTAATCAGGATTTAACGTTGTTGCAAAAATAAAGGAAAGATAAGTAACCAATGAGAAATTTAAATCAATAGAAAGTTAAATAAAGGAAGAGGAAGATGAAAGAGAAAAAATGCAAGAGGGGAATAAACAGTAATGAATAAATCGTTAAGCAAAAGGAAGGAAGCAAATTGTCATGCCTCTATGCAAATGAAATCCAGAGGCATTATAAATCCAAGTTCAGAGACTCCGCATCTAGAATGAAGGTACTAAAAGATACGAACCTGATACCTCTCCAGCCTCTAATAGGGAGCCTGTATGCTGCAAAGAAAAAGGAGAGAAAATCAAGGGAATTTTTCTCGCCTGAGTCACGCCATTCATTGTTTCTCGTTCTTATTAGCGGCTTGTTCTCCGCTACACTGAGTTAGTTGTAATACAGCGAAGTATCATAAATATTTGAACCATAATATACATGAATTTAACCAAATATCTTCACGGAAACTCGAACTGGGCCATGTCTAGCACAATATTCAGGATTTCTAGATTACAAGAAGTTACAGAGCTGATAAGAACGAGAAACAATGAATGGCGTTACTCAAGGAGTACATTAAAAGACATTTTTGTCAATATTGAGGTTATTTATTTTATTTTGAAACGTTTACGCCCTTTGAACCTATTTTGGATCTATAAGGGAATCAAAAAGATAATGAATGATTTCAAAGATGCATAAAACACGACCCAAGAGAGAGCATTAGCGTCTCATGGGGCACTGAGTTCGGGAGGGCACGTTGCTCCTCCAAGTTTCATTTGTAACAGGGGCATTACACCTGCTACACCATCCATGCCTTTCCGGTGAAATAAAGGGGGTATTATGTAAGGAAATCTCTGATATACAGCTTAAAATATTACATAGTAGAGATGAAGGATCTTCCAGCATATTACTCCAACCCCCTCAAATGGCAGGGAATAGAGGAAAAAAAAGTACAACGAAAAAAGCACAACCATGATTTATGACACGCTGTTACTTGAGAAAAATATATAATAAAAACAAAGTATTTGTAATTCATTGCATCTTAAAACAAATTCGTAAATTCTATCCTTAAATTACTCAACTCTGAATCTTTTAACTACCTTTGCTAGTAGATATTTGCATGTCTGAACTATATGTGAAGTAGTTGGCGACTAAAGTAGTCCTGAACTGCCGCAAGTTTAAGGCTCCAAACGTAAAACCTGGTCAGAATTTAACAAAGCCAAACCACTTCTTGTTTTTAATATTCTCTAAGTCTCTAGCAAGAAGAGATCGAGCTGTCGCAGGCGCAAATTTTAGTCTCTATTACTAACCAACGAGATCAGGCTTGTGTGCCCTGCCTGGTTCCTTTATAGGCAATTATGTCTTTTTTAAGATTGCGGTCTTAAAACCAAACCGCATACTCGAAGTGGAGTCGCAACGAGTTACTAAAGGAAGAACAATTTCCTTTTTTTGATAACAGAGACGCTTCTTTAAGTAACGAAACATACGTAGAGAGTTTTTCTCTATGTAAACACACTATTTAAAGAACATTCCTAAGTCACCTTTTCTCGTCCCTTATTCAATCCCACTTCTAAAAAAATTCAACCACGGAGGAAACCAAGTATTAAACACTTTGAGAAAAATCATCGTTTTCTTTTCATTTCAATAAATAATCCCTCTTTATCTGGAATAATAAATCTCCAGATCTGATATTTTAGAATGATTTACGACTCTTGAACTCTTACTTAAAATTCGGATTTAATTGGATGTTGAATTAGCTCGGTGAAATAGTGAGAAATTAAGTGAAATTATCACAGCTGGAAATTTAGTGGGTAGCAAATCTGTTTGAAGTTGTATTAACACAATCTTTTAAAAATAATGTACTCCACGTTTTTGCACACTATAGTATCGATTCTAACCGAGATAAAAAAAGAGGAAGGCTCTAACTAATACAGGTAACGAGTAAATTAAACGTTGAAATATTCTACTCCTGTTCAGAGTAATTACAAGACCAAAGATCGAGTTTGTGCCGCTTTAGTTACTCGAAAGAGCAATTCAATGAATTACATATATTAAAAATGATTACAAATGTAAAAAGCAATTAATAACCACACAAAGCTAATTTCACTGAAAAATTCAGTAAGTCCTTTCCCAAAAAGGCCTAGAACAGTCATTATATATAAAAATGATTTACTTGACTTAGTTTTCCTTCCCTGAACTTAAGTTCGTACAATATAAAAGAAACCTCAGTGAGAATAAATACATGGAAAAAAATGGACTTAAAACGAGGCGATAAGAGAGAGAAAAAGAATAACAAACAGTCAGACAGATAGAGTGATAGTGAGTGAGAGATAGTTAGAGAGAGAGAGAGAGAGAGAGAGCTGTTCTACACCCAGTAGATTATGCAGAAAATGTCGCCTGCTATTAGACTATCTTCTCACCGCAATGTTTATGGATTATAGTGAGTGTGACTCTCGGGGATTGGTTGTCAAGCACCTCCCGAGCTTGGCTGGATAGTGTTTACATAAGAAAATTTGATTCCACCGGAAGAGGAATCAATGCCCTTTCAAATTACTATACATTTGTCTATTTGGAGTTAGGCCAGATGGCTTGCGACCCTGAAGCTTAGGTACAAGAACTTTTTTTCCAGGAATATTTTTCCTGGCACTTGGCGAAAAATGATGTCGAGAATCACCAAAAAGGTATACTAACTGGAAAATATTATGCTTCTGTGTAAAAGTCGGAGTTCCACTCTATGTGGAGACAATTGACTTTAGTCCCATTAAAATTATGTAACTATGTAACTTAAGACGTGATGTAGCTTTACTACGCCATTTAGATGTAAAATCATGATTCTATTGCTTGTATTATGCGATAATTTTATCTCTGATAATTTAAAGACCGGGCCCGGAATCGAAGTAAGCTATTTTGAGAAATTAACTGATTAAAATAGCTTACATAGCTTTACAAAGTGATGCTAGTGCCTAGAAGTCAGGTTAATCGCTGTCATTATATAATGTTTATAGGGTATAAGTCATTTTGTTTTATCTAATAGTTTGCATATTACCGTTCAAGCCGTTATTTTTATTTTTCATTACTATTTTTAGTTTTAGTGTTTGATCATTTGTTCTGTTTCCTTTTCTTAGGATTTTCGTAATTTGTTGTTAGGTAGGGTCAGACTCTTTTCCCTCTAGTTCTAGGGTCATTTTAGTAGAGGCTAGCTATGCCAGCGTTTCATATACCAGTGCTCTGTATACTTACCTTTCGTTAGTTTCTAGGAAGTACCTAAACCGATACAATTGCCTGAACTACCTTGAAGGCAGCGATTTGATCATGGACGTACATCCTGTACCCGGTTGAAGTTAGTTTCTGACATAATAAATTACACAGTTTGGAAGAACATCACTTATCCTTCTCCCTTAGACATGTTATTTTCCTTTTTCATAATGGTACTATTTTAAACTTGTCAGCATTGGTCATATTTTTACATTTAGCTGCGTACTAATTTATATTTTTATTTCTATGGTATTCATTCGAGATTGCATAGGTGCTTGTTTACGTGCAAATTCAATAATTTGTGAGACATCATCGGCGAATTGAAAATTAAGATAATTTGGGTTGCATAGGTCTGGGATATCTGCAACATGCATTGCGTATATTGTTGGGCTTAAATATCCCCGTTGTGGTAATTCTACTTGGAGGTACAATTTAGGCCAATCCAACCTTCTTCTATTAATATATGCTGTTCTCTTTATTACAATGTCGGAAAATTTCCTCTTTTAGTTTTCACCCAATTACAATATAAAAAAAATAACACATAGTTCATTTTTAAAGATATATTTTTCAAAGTTATATGTTATACATTTAAAGGATTATAATATTTATTTTATTCAATAAAATTGCCATCTCCCTCAACTTTGTACTGGCAAAATTTCTTCCTGTATGAGAACATTTTAAGAATGCCAGACTTGATGGGATGTTCCTGTTTGTTCACAAAGTTTGTTTAAAAACTGCGCAGCACGTTCCTTCCGCTTGTCCTTCATATTATGCGACAGAAAATGTCCCTGTTAGTAAAGACAGCAGAACTTTGAAGTAATTAAAGTATCTCCTACTTAGTCTCCTTAACCACTTCACAATATATGCCAAGGCCGAATGATTTTAAAAGATTCAATCGATTATTTTTATGTTGTGAAAAACATTTCAGAATCTAATTTATAAAGACACAATCAACCAATTACAAGTAATTAAGGCCTACAACTAATGATCCCGCTAATTTAAACATCTTTTTTTTGCTATATGTACATGAGGCAAAATAGAATTATAATTGAGATTTGATATATGATAAGTAATATATAAGGTTTTCAAAGTTTTAAATACGGTCGATTATAAGTGGATTATGATACTTTCAAGTTATTTATAGAAATTTGGGTTTTATAATTCATGGTATGTTCTCTAATCGAAGATATATCTTTTTTCGTCAATATGTTCTCGGTTCGTCAACTAAGGTCCCTATGGGAAACGAGAATCTAGCACCTACAGACCTGACAATGCTGCCGATATAAGTTGCGCCTGTGCAACTGAGACATTTTAAAGATTACACGACATTTCCACAGTGCTCAAAAGGGATAGGATCATTTAAGCGAAAATATTTTCCTATAAAGTTTCTGTTTATTAAGATATTTTATCGGATTTATTTGTGCACAAAAGCTTTCGAAATAAAACATGTTTTTCTCTAGAAGATTCTTAAACAGAACCTTTTTCTGAAGTAAGAAAATATAGTGAATTTAGAAGTAAATTGTTTTTCAGTAAAACAAATAGTTATCCATCGACATATACGAATATAGTACGAAGATACTAACTTCTAGGTAGTAATGTTTCAAGCGTTAAATTTTACATTAGAAATCAAATTGAATTTCCTTTTTCGGTATATTTTTTTTCCAACGTGATTTTACATTGTGAATCAATGATTGGAAAATTTATAGATAGAAACCAATGTGTAGGTATCTGAAAAATTCCAAACGAATCATTAACAAAACGCAGATAATAAGAATGTTTATATTCCAATTAGGCAGAATATATTTCTTTCCTCAAGTTAGGTTGTAGGGAATTTTCCTGCTAGTGGTTTTCAATGGATAACCCATCACAATAACCTCAATTGAATTAAAAACTCCATTGATAAAGGTGAACTATGAGATAGATGAAGTAAATTGCGCGCTATTTTGTAGTTGTAAACCTCCAAAAGCATGTATTTCTTTACGAGATTTAATAACTTATCCAAAATTATAGTAATTTTCTGGTTGACAGTAAATAATGATTCAATATCAAAACTAACGAGATAGCCATCTTTGGCCGGAGTAAGGAGATCTCGTTAAAATTTGAATGAGTTCTGTATGGAATTTTGATTTTTAGTGAATGAAGATAAAAGAGCAACTAAGTAGGTACTCCGAGGTAGTAGAAAAGATGTGACAATAATACGGCTCAGAGGAACTAATTTTTTGGTATTTTCAGAAAGGATGAAAGATTGGTTGAATTCTTTGAGGAAACAAATAATTCATTGTAAATATCATTTGAAAAAATTTTTAGGCTGTTTATTTTTATTTGTGTCACTTCAATTACTTAGGATATTTAAACAAATAGTTTAATTAATATATTGAGGAATTAATAAGATATGTGAGAGTAGTAAAAAAATATTTAATTTTAGTCTCAAAAAAGCACATTTTTCTCTGTTTGGCCTGGGATAAATTATCCAAGCAGAAACACTCTTATTACTACCTATACGATATCTCTTTCACATTATATATATATAATATATATATATATATATATATATATATATATATATATATATATATATATATATATATATATATATATATATATATATATATATATATATATATATATGAATGTATATGTATATATATATATATATATATATATATATATATATATATCTTCTATATAATAAAAGGAAGTCTGTCTGTCTGTGTGAGTGTGTGTGTGTGACTGTTCATCTATAGGAAAAAAGGTTAGACAATATATATAAAACATAAAAGTGTATTCTTAAGTAAAATTTTCGGAGGAAGTAAATGGAATTGGTCCTGAGTCTATATGTTCTCCCACTAATGGAGCTAAAAGCCATTTTCCAAAGGGAATGTGATCAAGGAAACGTGAACTGTGTTAAGACCCTCTTTGGGACAGGTGAATGTTACCCTACATTACACTGGGTAACAAATTAGCACAAAGTTTTACTTTCTCTTTTTTTTTAGTGTTTTTAATACTGAATTTTGCGTCCATTCAAATTATGCCCTGTTTTCTCTCCACTATCGATTGTTTGAAAGATATAGCAAATTATGCTAATTTGTTACCCAGTAGTATGTAGGGTAACATTCACCTGTCCCAAAAGAGGGTCTTATCACAGTTCACCTTCCCTTGATCACATTCCCTTTGAAAAAGGGCCTTTAGCTCCATTAGTGGGAGAACATATAGAATCAGGACAAGAGTCGAAAGGTTATGACAATGAAGAAATGAATGAAACCTTTGAGCCAAGAATGAGTACCCTCGCACACTTTCCAAATCAACGTGAACTAGGTGATCTCATCAGGGATATAGACCTCACTAAGTCAAAAGTTGAGCTTTTAGCATCCAGACATGATGATTGGAATATGTTGGAAAAGGATTGCACATCAACAGTATACAGGAAGCGCCATGAGAAAAATATTAATGGCTTGTTTACAGTTATTAGAATTGATCACAATCCTGAAGAATGGCGCCTTTTCATAGGTATTTCTACAAAAAAAGGCTGAAAGCTGTTTTACTAATAATGGGAATCAGTATCCATCCATTCCTATAGCATATTCGGTACAGATCAAGAAAGAATATGACAATGTATATGTGAGGGAATCCCCACGTAAAATATCTTTAGCATAGGGGAACTCCCATGTGCAGCAAAAGGCCCGGCTAGGCCTAAAGTGGTAAGCCTCCCCCCCCCCCTCCTCCACAAGCGGTAGCCTCAAATCAAGTTCCCCACGAATGACCTTTATGTGGGCTAAACTAGCTCTGCAAGAAGATGAGAGGCCCTTCGAGAGTAGAGCTGTTTTCCGCTAACCCTCAACTCTAGGGAGAGCCTCGGACATAAATAACGCTTGGCTCCCCGGAAGAGACACAGAGTTAAGAAGTCTAACCAGAACCCATAAGATTTTCCCATGGTTCCAAGTCAAGTGCTAGCAACAAAGCAAAGTGACAGCTGGACTATTTTCTGTATTTGGAATTAGCCCCAGCCAGGAGGTAATTCCACTGAACGATCGCCCCGAGTGATTTTCCCGACTTCTTTCATCAACTCCTGTCGAAGCCCTTCATTCTTATTTCGCGTAGCCGAAATACTCTCCCCTAGACCGGAAGTTACCGCCCCCAACCCCTATTGCATTTGGAGAACCGTCATCACTTAAACCTCCCGCTCTGAAGTCCGAGCGGTTTAACCTCACGTACAGAAGACATCCGTAAGCCAACCTCCCCTCAGCCTTTCAGTAACCCAATTGAGTTAATCTTCCCCCCTTCGTTTATTGATGTGATTTTTGCCCGTTAAATCTCTGAGGTAATTTTACCCTTCAATTCACTTATTATTTTTTGGTGTAAATACAATTCTATTTTAGTACAAGTCTCTTTAAATCACCTTTAACTTTGCCATTGTCCATAATTTACCTGACCTCGTTGCACTCTCTCGTTACTCAGCCCGTCTGAACGCGTGGTTTTCCGTCCTTTTTGTCGGTTCGCTTTCAAGCTTTTGGTCCTCTCCCATAGATATAATATGGTATTGATATAATGTAATGCCATACCACAACATATATATATATATATATATATATATATATATATATATATATATATATATATATATATATATATATATATATATATATATATATATATATATATATATATTAATATACATATTATATAAATCTGGTGTCAAGTGTGTTGGGGTTTTTACGAACCCGTGTCATTTTAATTTTGACATTACAAGTTTCCTTGTTATTCACGTACATCCCTTTTATTTTAATTTTTGTATTGTACTGGCAGAAAGCCAGTTTAAGTTATTGGAAGAGCAGTGGAACGTAATCAATTTAGATTTTATGTTGGACCCCAGGTAATTAATTTTTTTTATTGTGTTCGAATTTTGGAGACTCTTCTGGTTATTAATACAAAAGAGTTAAGGTCTTTGGTGTCCTAATTCCGGTACGACCATTTTAATTTTTTTTCCGCTTGGAAACAGCAGAGGTAGGTAGCTGTATCTTAATATTTTGGGGGATCAAGGCCTTCACGAAGACTCAAGTATTTGTTTCGCGTGGATAGTGTCCTAGCTCGTTCGCGTATCAGTGTTCCCTCAGTTAACTGCGTAAAAATGTCATCCTTTAAAAAGTTCAAGAGTCAGGGTGAAATGTTAGGTCTTTCGGGCAAAGAGCTGCTAAATTACGTACAGGAAGAAGAGAGGAACGAACGGGCAGAGCGAAGGGAATTGGAGATGGAGAAGAACAAACTGAAGATGAAGATGGAGGACAACAAACTCAAGATGGAGATGGAAAAGAACAAACTGAAGATGGAGGAGAACAAACTGAAAACGGAGATGGAGAAATACTAAAGATGGAGATGGAGAAGAACAAAATGGAGGAGAACAAACTGAAGATGGAGATGGAAGAACGTGAACAAATTAGGCAGCGTGAGCTGGAAATGAGCCGAAATCAAATGGATTCTCAGTCCATCGGTTCCCGAGCTGAAATTCACCAAACTCCTCTAGTCCAACCCTCCCGCTTTCAATGATGGAGAGGACTTTGGGTCATTTTTTGCTCATTTTGAGAGAATCTTTCAAAACAATAGATGGGATCTCGAAAATTATGGCGTCGCTCGCTTACTTCCCCTCCTAAATGCCAAGTTAAGAGATATCTTCGTATCCCTTCCCCCGGAAGCAACTTTGGTCTATTCCAAGTTAAAGTATAAATTGTTAGCCGCTTTTCATATGAATAGCGAATTCTGCCGCTCCCGATTTCGCCAGGAAAGGATACGCCCTGTCCAAACATTTCGACAACACGGGTACATCCTCCAAAGAAACCTTCAGTGTTGGCTGGATGCTTTCAAAATTCCCCAGGTCTACGAGTCCTTTCTGAACTTCTTCATTAGGGATCAGCTTTTAGCTGCCGTGGATCCCGAAATTCGCGCCTTCATTAAGGATAAACGTTGCGCCACTTTCAAGGAGTACTTGGAAGAGGCTGATGTCTACGCGGGTAGTCATGTTTTATACCCTAAGGATGTTAAAAAGGCTCCCCAATCACCCCCCAAAACTAAATTTTACGGCCCTAAGACCCCCCTAATTTGGTTCCCAGATTTACCAAAGTTCCTAGTCCCTCAAAGCCAAATACTCCCATTCATCGGAACATCGAGATGTCAAGCCCCTAGTTTCTTATTCCCTGGTTGTGCCGTACCAAAAGAACCCGATCGTCTGCTACACCTGCGGAGTTCCCGGCCATTACCGCACGAACTGACCTCAAAACTCACGATTCGCAAACTCTCAGTCCCACCAAGTACACCAAATCTGGGCTCCCCCTGGTCCTCCTCCTTTACTTCAGAAGACTCCCGAACCTCCCTCCCCCGCAAAAGACCCGGTCCATAAGGTAAATTTTCTCTTTAATGAGAACAACCCCGGTGGATTGAAGTTCGAGAACGGAACTGTGAACGGTCGCCGAGTATTCATCCTCGTCCGTGACACCGGCTGCACCTGCATTATAGTGCCTGAGGACCTACTTCCCCCTGTTAGGCCAGACCACAAGAAATTTGCGGTGGTCCACGACTAACTTGGCCGGGCCAGTCGTTTCCCTGTAATTCGTTGTCACATCGAGTGTGACTATAGGTCCGGTTGGGCCGAAGTGGTAGCGGCCCCAATCCAGTTCTGCTCCATTTTGTTCGGTCAGAACCCCGTAATTCACCACCATCTCGTGGCCCAGCCCGTGATTACCCTTACACAGGCAGCCCTGGGATCCCGTGCACCTGTTCCCATGAAAACCGCTTTCGACCTGGAATTCCAAGCCCTCAGAAGCGATAAGTTTTCTCGCGCCCGGAAGCAGTGCTCAAATCTCACCTGTCTTTGGGAGAAAACTAAAGCCCTCGAGCGTGAGTCCACCTGAGGTGACAAACAAGTCTCTTATCTTGTGAAGAAGGACTTATTGAGAGGTTTGAGACCTAATTGGACCTTAAGTCGCGAGAACGGAAATTCAAGCCTGGCACGAAGGTGCTGGTGCTACTTCCACGGGAAGCAACAAACTGCTTAGCTAGTGAAAGGGATCCTACCCCGTCCTCGAGGCTAGAGAACCCGTGGACTACCTCATCCATGGTCCAGCGGGAGCAAAGGTTTTAGACGTCAATTGTATATATATATTATATCATCAATGTTCCTAATTATGATTTTTTTGCTCCACTAAATTGTTAAGTATTTTTTTTGTCCCATATTTATGCCTTCATTTAATTGTATCCTTTTTGGAGGGGGTTCCACTGAAATGTCTGCAATGTACTGCTGTGATTTTTTTTTGTTTAAAATTGTATTAGTTAAATTCTCTATAATCGACCTGTTTAAGGCTTATACCCGTAAATTCCCCGCTGAGCTCAGATTTACGTTTTTGTGTGTATACCTGTCGTAGAAGGGCAGAATTTCCCTAGACCTTTGATAATTCTAGTTTGACGGGTTGGGATGATCCTTTCCTACAGAACTGCTCTGTAAAGTATCATCTTTCGGTTAGGAGATGTGTGAGGGAATTCCCACGTGAAAGATCTTTAGCATAAAGGAACTCTCATGTGCAGCAGAAGGACCGGCTAGGCCTAAAGTGGTAAGCCTCCCCCCCCCCGCCCCTCCACAAGCGATAGCCTCGAATCAAGTTCCCCACGATTCACCTTTATGCGGGCTAAACTAGCTCTGCAAGAAGATTAGAGGCCCTTCGAGAGTAGAGCTGTTTCCCGCTAACCCTCAACTCTGGGGAGAGCCTCGGACATAAGTAACGCTCGACTCCCCGGAAGAGATACAGAGTTTAGAAGTCTCGCCAGAACCCATAAGATTTTCCCATGGTTCCAAGTCCAGTGGTAGTAACAAAGCAAAGTGACAGCTGGACTATTTTCTGTATTTGGAATTAGCCCCAGCCAGGAGGTAATTCCACTGAACGATCGCCCCGAGTGATTTTCCCGACTTCTTTCATCAACTCCTGTCGAAGCCCTTCATTCTTATTTCGGGTATCCGAAATACTCTCCCTTGGACCGAAAGTTACCGCCCCCCCCATTGCATTTGGAGAACCGTCATCACTCCAACCTCCCGCTCTGAAGTCCGAGCGGTTTAACCTCACGTACAGAAGACATCCGTAAGCCCCCCCCTTTCCCCTTTAGTAACCCAATTGAGTTAATCTTCCCCCTTTTGTTTATTGATGTGATTTTTGCCCGTTACTTCTCTGAGGTAATTTTACCCTTCAATTCTCTTATTATTTTTTTTAGGTCTAAATACAATTCTTTTTTTGTACAAGTCTCTTTAAATAACCTTTAACTTTGCCATTGTCCATAATTTACCTGACCTCGTTGAACTCTCTCGTTACTCAGCCCGTCTGAACGCGTGGTTTTCCGTCCTTTTTGCCGGTTCGCTTTTAAGCTATTGGTCCTCTCCCATAGATATAATATGGTATTGATATAATTTAATGGCATACCACGACAGTATAACAGAGTCTAGATTAGTTAAACTATACTAAGCTGAAATGGGATGTTTGTGTTGATTTTAAAAGGCTTGCCTTCTTACTTGGATTGCAGGATGAGTACACCAAGTATTTATGTTTTCTTCGCCTATACGACAGTGGGGCTCATCATAAATATTACCAGAAGGGTAAGTAGCCCCCTTGAGATTACTTGCAGCCAGGAAAACTAAATGTTATTACACAGCCTCTTGTAGAGCCTGCCATAGTTTTGCTAGCTACACTTCATTTAAAGCATGGTTTGGTTAAACAGTTTTTAGAAGTATTATATCATGGTGAAGAGGCATATCAAGAGATTCGTCTACTCTTTCCAAATCTATTAGAGGCGAAAGTTAAGGGTGGTATATTTACTGGGCGGCAAGTAAAGAAAATGTTTAAGTGATTACAACTTGAGAATGCAATGAGTGATGTCTAATATGAGTCGTGATGTGCATTTTGAAATAAAGTCACTGGATTCCTTCGTAAAAGTAAAGACCCAAACAACAAGCAGCTGGTAGCAAAACATTTAGAAAGTTATAAGAATTTAGGATGTAGAATGTTACTAAAGGTGCACTTTTGCATTCACATGTGGAGTTTTTCGTGAAAATTTGGGAGAATTGAGTGAGGAGCATGGTGAGCGTTTCCATCAGGACATTGCTGTAATGGAGAAAAGATACCAAGGAAGATGGGACACTGCCATGTAGGGGGAGTATATATGGTCACTGGTGCGTAAAGATCAAGGAGCTCACAGTACGAAAGCAGTTTCTTCAGTGCACTTTTATTAGGTTATCTCTTATAATCATATTTTCTCATTAGTTTAAAAAGGAATACAAGGACAAAATATCATCAGCTATTATCCATAGACAATGTGAATATGCTAAATAAAGTGAAATGTCACAGTTATTTATGGTTAGTTTTATATACAAAATTTCAATTATCTCCCCAAATATCGATGCTATGCAATTTCCAATAGTATCTTTGACTGCTTTGCTTGCCTGAGCCATTCAACTTCTTTTTTACATTCGTATAGATACAGCAAGACTTTTTTGTTTGTTTTTGCACGAGAATTGTGTAAAGTGATTCGCGCGTTAAAGGGATTCATCGCTTACGAGTTCTTTCGCAGCATACGTGGAAAGTAGCATTACGCATTTGTGCAGTAATAAGTGAAATTTCACTCGCTTCGTGCGCCGGTAGCGAGGGTGAACTTGCTTCCATCCTCTCCCTCCGTTTTCCTCATTGGACTTACTTTGAGGTGGACCAAGGACCTGCAGGTTCTCGAAAAGCGCCTGCACGTAAGGTAAAGTGCCATTTTTGCTTGGGTTATATTTATTTTTGCTTTGAACAGGGAATACCCTCTTTAGCTAGTCTTTTCTTACTGATGAAAAATCTCACATACACACACACGAACATAGCCAAGCACACCGAGTCTTTCACAAAAATTTGTTTTTCCTGTCCTTAAATGAGGAAATGGAAAAATAAATGAGGGAGACCCAGCAGATACCGCTGGGGACCCTTTTCGATGGCCCCAAGCCAGATCGGGGAAGGTCTTCGCTATTACTCATGGGGAACTAGTGGTGATCCTAGTCAGACTTATTAACGCACAACGGTTACTCGGCTATCTGCCAAAAGGAGAGCGACTGCGAAGTCCTCATCTCCCAAAAAGCGGCAGAATCTCTGAAAAACATCAACTTGAAACCTCACACGCCACCACAGATAAAAACCCACCGAAGCATCATTCTTCGCTACCTCGATCATTGGGTCGGAGGTCACAGCATCGAAGAAATTCATGCTGAGGTCGAAAAAATCACTCATGGGCTAAGGTGGCGGAATTCTTTAAATTTAAGGACTATACGCACGTCTTTAAAATCGTGTTTACGGATTGGGCAATAGTGGTAAAGGCCGCGGAGGGTGGTATGCTCCTCTTTAACGTTCGAATCTGCCCCGAACAGATCGAGCGTGAGGAGTTCATCTACCTTCAAATGTGCTTCAAATGCTACAAGTATGATGAGCACACTACACCTAACTTTCTAGAGGGAATTCTATCTTGTGTTCTATCTGCGCGTCAGACACCCATTCTTGGAGGAGCTGTAAGAACACCTCCATGAAGTGTCTTAATTGCGCTGGAGAACATAAGACGCTCTCCATGGCTTGCCCCATCAAGAAACAGATTTTGAAGAAGAAAGCTAACCAAAAGAAACTGGAAGAGGAAACAAAGGCTAATGCAAACTATTCCAAAGTTGCAAAAGCTGCGGTAGAGGAGTCGAAAGGAAACCCGATATTTCTCCACGTCGAGAATGAAAACTCGACAAAAATTATGTGTTGCATATATTATGCTCATATTGCGAATCTCTCCTCCCCGGAGTGCTTTAACGATGAGCTTAATAAGATGCTAATTCATAATGGAATAGAAAAAATGTGGTTTTCCCCAAACCCGCAGGCGGAGGAGATCCTGTAAATTAGTCTCAAACCCCAGTGCGAGACTAGTTGTCAGAAGCTTCCAACTCCCAGCAGTGCCACAACCCCACCCTCCTCCAGGGATTCCAGGATCCAGGCTGCAAAAGCTCGCACGGAGCAAAAAACAACGAAAACTCACCAGAACAAAAACACATACACTCACACAGATTCACAATGAGGCTACGGAGACTGGAGCTGCAAGAGCCGAGGGGGGGGACGTTTGCCCCGCTCACGGAAAACCTCGTAGCCCCAGAGACGCCCGAGATCGTGCTTTTCTTGCTGGAGGTAATCTAGGCACGCATATCATTCAAGAAAAATTAACTTCAAGGTATTTGCTGCCGAAAAGTCCCCTTTTCCTAAGGAGATGGATGCCCTTGATGTATCAGGAGGTATAATAGCCGAAAGATACAAATGGGAATTTACCTCGGACGAGTACAGTGAAAATCAAGTCGAGGAGGCTTTATTCCAAGGCTTGATCAAACTGACTCCGGATACCTATGTCACCCTTACTGACGGCGAATTCAGAAAGAAACGTACAGGTAAAACTATCACGCCACCTAACACTCCACAAGGACCTAAGCTCGTAAGAGAATAAGTCCTGAAAAACATCATATCACACTCAAGAACCCTTAAGTGAACTATACAATAAAGACTTTAAAGATATTACACTTTAACTCTGACGGATGGACAAATAAACAGACAGGGTACGGAAATGTATTAAGACAATGCGACCCAGACGTTATATTTATTTCCGAACTAAATTTTTTTCCCTAAGAAGTCTAGACCAAAAATCACAGCGGAGAACGTTTTGATGGATGCGCTATAGCTGTGAAAAGAGGTCTTGACTTAAAATCAAAGAGTGGACTCGACAAATCTTACCTCACTGTGGAGGTCCGTACGGCAGTGTGACCCCTGGTCCTGGCAACGGAGTACCAACCCGCAAGGGGAGGGTATTTGCCCCTTTCCAACTTCTTGCAGTTATGTGGTCACGGCAGAACCATTCTCTTTGCCAGTGACCTTAATGCAAGAAGCGCTGCCTCCGGTTATACGTCGACCAACCCAGCAGGCAGGAATCTCAAGACACTTATCGATAGACATATTATGACTAGAATTTGACCAGACTTGCCCACATTCATCACACACAGGTCAGCCACCAAACCAGATATTGTACCCACCAGCAATATGTTCCTATACAATTACTTCATTGAGCCGGGCCCCCCTATTTCCAGCGACCACCAGGCTATCCTTATTAATGTTTTTACCTCCCCCATTCAAATCCCTATCCCAGAGCAAAAGAGCTACGCGCGAGCAAACTGGGATAAGTATAGACAACTCTTCGAAAGTTATAACCCAGAACGCTTAATTAATGCCTTCCTAGAAGAAATTGACTAGAAGTTGGATAAAATGAACGAAAATTTATTAAAAGCCAGCAAAGATGCCGTCCCACGAGTTAAATATAAAACTCTCCCTGCCCCCTCATGGACCCTAGAATGAAATCCCTTGCGAGGGAGTATATGGAACGGATAAATGAAGTGAACCTCACTGGCCCCAGTATCAACACACACCGACAAACACAACTCATTCGTGACGAACTAATGACTCTTATAAGGGACTAACAGAATGTACTCTGGAATAATTTAATTGACAGACTGAACGTAGAAACCGACTCACGTACATTCTGGCAGACTGTCAAACGAATAAAGGGCGGACAACCACCAAAGTCTTTTGAGCTCAGACGTGATGACACTGAAATTTTGGACGTGGAAAGAATCGAAGAGGAATTCAGACTCTTTTGGGCATCTATATTTAAGATATCCCCGGAAGAGAATGATGACTTCGATTTGGACTTCAAAGACGGAATCATCAACGACCTGAATGATCAAATACACAGAATCCACCCTCACCATTGCGTATCACAGGATAGGGAAATGGAAGGACTCAGCGGTAGAATTACTGCCGAGGAACTCTCAATAACCGTAAAGTCATTTCGACAGCGAGCACCGGGGCGTTCAGGACTGACAAAGGAGAATTTTATTCGAGCCCCGCCCAAAATCTTATTGGGGCTCATGAATATCATGAAAGCGTGCCTGAATGTGGGTTACTTCCCTGACGACTGGAAGGTAGCGAAAATGATATTCATTCCAAAAGCCGGTAAACCACCGGACAGTCCAGCTAACTTCAGGCCTATATCTCTCTTAGAATTTTCAGGGAAAGTCTTGGAGAAGATATTAGGCCAAAGGGTAAATGCGTTCCTCGAGAATAACAATTCTCACAACAACCAGCAGCATGGCGCTCGAGCAAAGCGAGGAACAGACACGGGGCTAGCCGTAATTTCCGAGAAGTTGGCAAAAGTAAAATCAGAAAAACGCCACGCAAATCTGATGCTACGCGATGTCAAATAGGTCTTTGACAAAGTATGGAGGAGAGGCCTACAATACAAGATCTTACAACTGGGCCTCAATTCCATACTTGAGAGGATCCTCTGTGACTACGTAATAAAAAGGAGGGCGTTTTTGAGTATTAAAGGTTATAGTGGCCCTGAGTTCGAACTCAAGGTGGGGGTGCCGCAAGGCGGGTGCATAAGTCCCCTGCTCTATAACATTTACGCCATTAACCTTCCCCAACCTCTAACTGAAGGCTCCTTGTACGTCCAATTTGCGGACGACATAAAAATGATATGTACGGAGCCTTATCGGAATGCGAATTTCAAGGCACAGAGTACGGCAGTGGAAATCGAAAACATCAACTCTTTTGAGAGAAGATGAAAGATATCCACCAATGCACAAAAGTTCCATGTAATTCAATTATTCCGAAGGACACTGGCAGACATCCGTGTAGGGGGTGCACGCATCCCATACCACACGGAGGGCACGGTTCAGGGACTACATATTACGACTGGTAGGTATAGGAATCATGTAGCAAAAACTACACAGAATGCACGGAGGGACTTGGGAGAATTTTTCATTTCCAAAACCTGAGCACCTCCAACAAACTCAAAATCTTCAATGCATGCATTCGCTCAAAACTCCTGTACCCCCCGGTCCCTATAAACGCAGTTTCCAAGACCCAAGTCCTTAAACTGCAAAGGGTCCATAATAAGGCAGTACATATCATTACGGGAGCCCGAAGCAGAGAAGGGACAAGGCAGAGTGAACTCCATGGTGAACTGAGGATGACCCCCATAAACGTGGAGCTTCACCTCAGAGCAGCTAAAATCTGGGACAAGATGTGCCGGCACCTCCCTCTCTAGTTTGTGCTCGGGCACATTGACTTTGACAACTTAAACAACATAAGACGACCAATATCGTTTAAAAGCAGCATACTACCGATTGACATTGACGTCGACCCAAGGTTCACTTAAAGTAAACAAACCCAATTCACAACACAAGTCACGAACAAAGCCAAGCGAAATTAGCCACTATATTAGCATTTGTTAATATTAGTTTTTATTAAATACTTCCCCAAAATTTTGTGCGAAATATCGCTAAAAAACAACAACAAACAAACAAACAAAAACAACACAAAACAAAAACCAAAATCTGGGTGTAAATTACACGGAAAAGAAGATGAAAATCTTCAACAAGCCACGTAGAGAGTAAAAAATACCTACTACTACAAAGGCTTGAATTCCCAGCGCATTACCCGATAATATATTTATATATTGTCACAAAAAATATAACCAAAACGCAAAGAAAGCAAGAAATACCCTTTCACCAGGGATCTGTCTTTCATACTTTATTTCATTTTCACTTTCCTATTATTTTCCCCTATTTCCCCACTATTTCTCCTACTAAAACCCTCTTCACTATATTTCTCACTTTATATGTCCAATGTACAATAGTATCTTTGGTATGAGGAGGAGAAACCATCTTAGAAACACTAAAAACATTTAAATAAACAAAACTACTGTTAGTGTTATTATTTACATGTGGGAAGCAAAATCAACTTGTTTGCCGATGCTCCACAAGGAAAGACGAATAATATAGTCTACCAACAAGTGTGATTATGTAGTATTGGTTTAAGAATAATTTTTAATAAATATAATAATTTCAATATATACCTTTCTTCTGATTTTTTATTTTACCCAGGCAACGCCAGAGATCTTATTTAGTCGCTTATAAGTAACGCTTAGAAGCACTAGTCAGAGATTGTGAGACATCAGGGATTGTAAGGCTCCTATGTGAGGTCTCGCTTATTCGAATTAAGCTGATTACAAACAGAAACTTAGGGTGATCCATAAATTAATCAGGACAGATGAGGTCCAGGCTTGCTTAAAATCATCTTCTGTGTGTAAAAATATTAGAAGACTGTTTCTAAATAAAAATATGAGAGCAGAACTCTTTGGTTATCAACTGCAAACACAATTTGCCCAAAACATTATCACCCTGGAAAATGGCAAAGTACCTTTTGATACTGATGGTGGAATAGAAATATCTCCTATTTGTATAGTTATTAATACTATTGATAATCTTAAAGCAAAGGTATTAGCCAATTTACGAAAACTACAAAAACTAGACCAGGCTTTGTGAAAGAGCTCTATGTGCTTAGAAGAAAAACACTGTCTGCAAAATCAATAACATCTACTGCTTGCCCTAAATAGTCGATTATTCCACACAGATTCTAAACTCTTTAGAACCTATGAGCATAACTCTCTTCTAAATTTAACTGAAGTTAGTGAATCTAAATAATGTTTTTGCGCAATTTCGATCTAACAAAACTCTCTAATTTCACTCATCTGGTATTAAATAATTTGATACCCTATGTCACATGTCATAGAGGCAACGATTCTTACTGGAAGTGGAAAAGGAGAGGAAGTATTCATTCACAGAATACCCCCTGAATCAATCAGGGTTAGAATTGCCATTTAAATTCAGAAGACTACATTTTCCAATCCGTGTAAGTTTTTCAATGCTAATTAAAAAGATTCTTAAGGTGAGACTCTATTATTTGGATAGTCGCAATTAGAGGAACGCTGTTTTCCTAATAGTCACTCTATCTTGATTGATCTAGAGTTACAAGCAAAAGTAATCTGTTTCTATATACTCCACAAGAAAACTTAAGAATATTGGGTACCAAGAAGTTCTGTAGCGTTGCTGAAGAAGATTAATTATATTTCATAGAATAAGAATATTGTTTGTGAAGAATAAAAAAAAAGAAAAAATCAAATCCATTTTAGTTTATCCTGGCAACGGCGGGTATATATATATATATATATATATATATATATATATATATATATATATATATATATATATATATATATATATGGTTGGCCAGAAAGTCCTGACTCACTTAGGAAGCGGAAAGAAAACAACAAAATATTCCGATGCATTATCAACATTTATTATTCAAAATAAAGTCCATCAATCTCTACGATTTCTTCCAGCGATTAACCAGGATCTGGATCTGTCCCCGATACCACTCAGCTGGCATTGAATAAATAAAAGTTTAAACAAGGTTCCTTTACTCCATTAAACGTGTTGAATTTATGGTTGCGGAGGAAATGTGCCATTGATCAGAATAGGCCCTAGTCATTCGGAGCAGCATCGGGACTAAATAATGAATGTGAAAGAATCTTAACGCCGTCCATCTGTTTGAGCTTTTCCATAGCCAAACTGGCAGTGTGTGGCCTTGCATTGTCTTGCTTAAACAAAGCCTAACACTAATTGGTCAAATCAGGATACTTCCCCTTTAGTTTGTTGTACACGCGGTCTAGCTCCTGTCAATAAAGGTTAGCGTTGATGGCGCAGCCATATGGACAAGTTGCAAATGCAGTACTCTTTGAAAATTTCACCAGACAAAATGATTTCGTTGTGGAACGGATGCCGGTTGTTCCCCTAGCAAAAATTCTTTCCTATCCCAATCGTAATTAACCAAGTAAAAACTTTCCCATCCTATGAGACAATTTGCCTCCAGAATCGGTCGTCCATTCATTTTTGAGAAGTTGTCTGCAAATATGTACTCTACTGGCAGTTGTTGCTGCCTTTAGAATGGTTTCTTGTGAACAAAATCCATTCGATGTAATCGGTTCCGCACAGTTTGATGGGATGACATTCTAACAACTTTCGCTTTAGTTTCAAATTTCAATGCTTCTACTATAGCCTAGCTGTCAAAGGTTGATTGTTGTCCAGAATGTGTTAATCGCCAAGGGTAATAATATCCCCTGAGTGGAAACGCATGTACCACCTCGATACCTTTGCCTGACTGACTGTGCCTTCTCTTTCAGTATCACAAATTTCCTTAAGACAACTCTTTTAAAAAGTTTTCACTTGTAACAGTAGGGAATCAAATCTCTAATTTCGCTTTCTTCCAAACTCATATCTCTCAGTTGAGGCTTACACAAAGAGAAATAATCTGCGCAAGAGTAACAAACAACAGCAGCATAGAGTGGCTGGTAGTCCAATGAGGTAGGCGAACCTTTACCCAATATAGTCGAATAAGTAAGGCTAACCTAAAATAATGCAGTCGAATCAGTAAGGCTAACTTAACCTAATGTAATTGAATAAATAAGGCTAACCTAAACTAATGTTTGTGTTGCTCCATAAATATTTGTTGTTTTCTTTCCTCTTCCTAAGTGAGTCTGGACTTTCTGGTCAACCATTTATTGCCGAGTTCTCCAAGTTCTTGTGTGTCTATGTGAGGACTGGGCAGACGATCAGGAAAAGAGGTGATTTTGTCAGGCTGTGTTCTAGTATGTACAGCAGCTCAGAAACGTAACATTCTGATAAGAAAATAACAGAACCATTTGTCGTGGAGATCAAGAACATCTCCGACAAAGAGCCTATAAATCCAATGAAGTCCATAGCCAGAGACAAGGGAGTGTTAGAATCTCTCATGAGTCAGTTAGTGCATGAATGCATCTGCTGCTATTCATACAAGAGGAGAGAGTGGAAGTTTCTTTCACATAAGATGAAGGAAAAGCGGAAGGGACGGGGTGCGCAATTTTAAAGAACTTTGTGGGTGGGCGGGCATGCAAGCGTGACTACGCGGGTCTTAACCACAGACTTTCCAAAGCACATCAAGCAGATGGGTGCGAGTTATAACTAAATATCTAAATTAATCGAGTCTTGTGCATGCTGATAATAAGTACGAATATCGCGTTTTTTAATCATTGCTATCTCAAAATTGGTTTGTCAAACCGTAATTTTCTCACGGGCAATATTGGTGTTGTAATTGCAAATCATAGCGTGATTACATGTCCTGAAATTATGAAAAGGGCAAAAATTCGAAATGTTATAATCGCATTTTTTTAGCAACAAACCTAAATACTCTTAGATTGTGCAATTAGGGGAGTTAAAGGGCTTGGTGGCTACCTCATTTTGTCTGGTGATCCGCCAAAAGATATTTGTCTTTGAGTTTACCTTTCTTTCAAGATGGAAGTGAGCTTCATCTGAGGTCCAAAGTAGATTGAGGAAAGTTGGGGTCTCTTGAATCTTCTCCAGTAGCTTTATTGCCATAGCCTTTCTTTGCTCCTGGTATGAGGCTATAAGGGTCTGCCTCGTCTGTGTTCTGTATTGGTAGGCTTTTACATCCATTACTATTTGTCGAGGAACGACACGGTGGTGTCGCTCTCTATACAGAGTTGGGCTCACGGGTTTTCAACAATGGCGGTAAGTCCCGGCTAAGTGCTTGTACCCAATTTAGATTCGAGTGCGTTAATCCAAGGTTGTCCAATTAAAGGGGAAATCAATATTGCCGTTTTAGCTCAGGAGTTATTCAAAGAAAAACTTCATACAAAAATAACCTTTAATATGCCAGTAAATAATAGAATTATCATTGGTCACGAAAGCTAAGCAACTAATATAATAATGAATAAGTGTCCAGTTGTTAATAGGGGTGGGCAAGGAATAAATGGGAATAACCCGGGAATTGTCACAATCACTTGAAAGACCGTTATTAAATGAGGATTGAGATAATATTAAGTAAATGCGGGGAATTACGGGGGTTTTCGGGAGTCAATTAAATGGAGGAAAAATCACAAGACTGGGACTTCGGTTTTACCTCTTTGGCAGTGAATTCGATTAAGTCTCGGATGAACTTCATCTAGCAGAAGATGAGCGTAGATCCAGTTCCAAGTTATCTTCCAAATGGGAATCACGAAGGAATGGGGGGGAGTCCGTTCCAGGGACTGGTGTCGGCTCGGTGTCAAGGTGGGAATCTGCACGGAAAGACTTCTCGGACTTACTTGCTCTTGTCTCATGGTGGAGGTTAAGGTACACGGAACTTCTAGAGTGGAAGGCATGAGCGGAGAGTTGATCCCGTTAGCCCTCCGAATTGGGAATAACATAGGAGAGTAATCTATCTCTGACCGGAGAGATTACGAAGGTAAGATCCGCCAAGGAATCACAGGCGTCGATACGGCAAACCAACGGGAAACGTGACGGACTGACGTCGGAAGAAACTCACGCTGACAATGAATGGAGTCACTCGAATAAATAAGCCAGATTTCTGTGAGGAACAGGGCTAGGCAGAAGTGCGTAAGACACCTAGCGTCCCATAGGATACTTGGAATGTAGCCGTATAAACAACTGAAAGTCACTGGCTTCTCACAGCGGCTGGGGGTCGGGGGAATGATAGATCTCGTTTCCGACTATCCACTGAGGGGTGATAACCGAGCACAATGGAGGGGGTGGGGGTCGCCCGAGAGGGTTTCGAACTGAGTGAACGTTTTGTGGGCCATAAACTAAGGGGATATGAGCAGAATATGTCTGGGAATGTTTGCACCTTTGACCTCTCTTGGGTTAACCTCCACAATATTACTCTTCTGCAAGTTTCAGAGGATATACCGAGGAACTGACTTCGCTTGCGTACAGAGCGTTTTGGACTCTGCTGAAGTGACTCTCTCAGGCTCTCGACTAGCTCAGCTTTACGCTTTCTGAGGCGTCCTGAATGACTTGGATGGTTGTCACTGGCAGCATTGGGGTTCTTCACTGTTCCCTAGTTCTCGAAGTGTTCTACCCAGTCCTAAATTCTGCTCTTGGAGGGGGCTTTTTCACATTCAAACTGATGCACGAAAGTATCATATACTTTCTTGAACAAGACTGTCTTGTAGTAATGTTGGACGCAGTATATTCTTTGCTACAACTCCAAATGAGATCTAGTTGTGTTCACAGGCGTTGCTTCTGCCAAGGACTGCCAAATGAGGGTGGTTAGTGAATGAATGAAGGGTATATCACAAGAAGTGTGTGCGGCTCGTTTTTTTGGTCATCATGTAAAAAAACGGAATTAATATTTCTTTTAATGTCTTAGTACGAGATACTGCTAATCCTTAAATATAAAGATAAAATGTCATGTTTGTTTTTAATATATTAATTAACCATGAATAAGGTTATTTAGCCTTATAACTACTAAAGTCGAGTTAAAAAACATCTGCTATCAAAATGTATTTATTTAGTCATTTTACATTATACTAATTTTTATTTTTTGGATTTAACATTTTGCCAGATCTTTTAACCCCAAAAGGATCTACTAATTTGATTTTTAGAGTTCAAGATTTATATGCGTTTGTTCTTAGGTGTAGGAAAATGTCTAAATTTCTCAAGGCTGACTCAGAATGCAAAATTGAAAAGATAATTCCTTAAGATATCTTATGAATTTTCAAATAACTTTTTAAACTTTTAAATCATCTCCTAAGTAATGCGGCATTTTTTTCATGGTGATCCTAAATTTATAAATAGAAATCAAAAAACTCTTTGAAGGCATAATAAATATATATATATATATATATATATATATATATATATATATATATATATATATATATTTCATATTAATATTTATTAATTAATTTGGTAATACAATTTCTACTATCTTTTTAATACCATGTTTTACATATCGTTTTCATGTAATTCTAAAAAGTTCTGTAATGTTTTTTAAACCTACTGATGTTGACATCTTTTTTTTTTCAGTTGATTGGCTAAGCTCCTCCGAAGAGAGCAATTTAAAAGGATTAATTGCGGGAGTATGGAGGAAGAATTATTACTACTTAAACAAACTTTTTAAGCTTTAGTATGGTCTATCTGCCGATATGAGGTTCGGGTTGTTTTAATGATAGAGTGCTCTTAATCTTCACTTTAGTTCTGCCTTTTTTCAATCTCATTTCAGTATAAAACGTACAGCTGATCTTCTAATTTTGTTAAAGAAGTTTCAAAACATACCAAAGGCAAAATAGAATCTTTTTGAATGAGAAACCCTTTTTCATTTGGATAATTGTTTATTCCCACAACCAATTATACTTATCTACTTTACATAACCCACTTTTCGTCTCCTGTATCAATTTTCCCATTTATTGGTTATCCGTTTAGTCCAAAACAAGATACAAGTGTCCGTCTTACAGGTCGTGAGGAATCCATTGCCAGAATTGTGAAACCTTATCTATCTTCTTTAAGTTACCCTGATTAGTGGAATGAGTTGGATGAAGATTTTCAGAGAATTATTAAACAGATACAATCGGATGTTTTTACACACTTTTTTTTTCATAAGATCTTGATCAAATTCATCTAGTTGTCCTGAAGAGTGTTTATCTTTCAGAGTAATGTTTCCCGCAGAAAACACATGCCTTATTTTTCTGGGATAACCAAATAAAAAAGCGATAACTCTTGATACATCAGTAAGGAGCCCAGATGATTAATTGGGGTGTAAGTGAGAAGTATATTATAAATGTTTTTACGATAAATGGAAGAAAATGTCTTTCAAACCAATTCTGAAAGCATATCTTGATTTCAATAAGAAAACAAATAATTTGCCTTATTTTGAGAAAATCTTGAAACTGATGGTATCGAACGTATTATCGGAAGTAGTCGTCCAAGTGTAAACAGAACTGAACAAAACAAAGTGAATATTTTTTAATTTTTTTCAAAGCTAAAAGATAAATCAGGTCCAAGTAAAGGTGGTCGCAATATTGCAAAGATGAATGATATTTTTCGCCCTTCATTCTAAAGATTAATCAAGAAAGATCTGCATTTAAAACATCCAGAATAATGACTGCTACAGCTCTATCCTAGACACTGAGAAAAGCCTACAAAACCTGTTCAAATTAATAAAATTTAGATGAGATAAATCAATAGGAATTATCTGGTTCTAAGATAGAAATGAATTTATTGATAAAACGTTTATACACAAAATGGTCGCGTAAGGTCTCCAAATCAAAAATACGACATCGGAGTCATATCAATGCTTGGACGAGAAAATTCATGCTTCTGTGTGTTCTCTAAGAATAAAAGTGCGCTACCTTTTATGACTATAAAAGTGGCTGTCAAGCTACTTTCCAATTAGGTATCTGATTGGAAAATGATATCGGGAGACCATGTAGTAGCTCAGAACCGTTTAGATGCCATGCACCTCTCCATGAAGGTTAGTAAAGTAGAGAAAAGAAAACTACAGGATCCAAAAAAAGTAATATGTTTCAAATTGAAGGACAGAGAAGTAATTGCTCGTTTAAAAAAAAGAACATTGCAGGAAATAGAACCATAAGTATATGACATAAATGCATAGTGTGGTAGACCAAGTAATTCTCTTTTGAGATTAAGCAGGAATTGTTGGCGCAGAGTAGTGGTAAGTTCTGGGAAAACAGGGAAACTTCTTGGTTTATGGAAGAAGTGCAAGAAAGGAATAAGAAAGCACAAAGGACTGTAGCCATTTCCAAAGGTTAAGCATAGGACCAGCTCTAAGAAGATTTGTAGACTAAGAAAAACAGAGTAAAATATTTCTGCAAGCATAAAGCCTAAATAAAAGTACAAAAGCTATAACGCACATCGGATAGATAAGAGATGAGAAAAAAAAGGGGGAAGGAATGAAAATGACATCATCAACAGATCGAAACAGGATTTTCAAAGGTTAGTAAACGAGGAAAATGAAAGGTTCTTGAGAGAAGATGGTGATCGTAAATATGGAGCTCTGATTGATCTAACAAAAGGCTAACTGGTATATACTCTGAAGCGGATGGAGTGTATAAATCCACGGGACCAGGCAAGGTACCTATTAGAACGTGGAAAGCACTAAGAGAGGAAAATATCGTTATATTGTGAACCTTGATGTGAAGGATCATGGATTGCAAAGAAATACCAGATAAACGGCCAGAAAGCTTGCTGATCGCAATATTCAAAGAAAAGAAGAATGTACAAAGTTGCCAAAATTATAAGGGCATCAAACTCATGCTCCACACACTTAAACTACTCGACCGGATTATACTAGTAGATGGGAAATTGAGAAGAGAAGTTTTCATAGGAGGGCAACAGTTGGGAATTAGGCGAGGTTTAGACACGATCGATGGAATATTTACGCTACGACAAACAAGAGAGAAATTCTGAGAGAATCTGAAGGCTCTACATATAGTTTTCAAAGATTTAGAGAAGAAGTGTGGAGATCATTGAGAGAGAAAGGCTTCTCAAAAAAATATATCAAAATGATAAAAGAGACTTATAGAAATGTAAGAGTTAGAGTGAGATCCACTGTCGAAGCAATGGATGACTTCCAGGTAAAGGTTGGGCTTTATCAAGAATCTTCCCTCAGCCCATTCCTTTTTAACGTTTTTATTGATGTTTGGATAGAAGCCTTGATAGAGGAGCCACCCTGGTGTGTTTTCTATGCCTGGGCAATTCAAAATTTTCTCATCGAGACCCCCTTTCAACAGACAATTCTTTTGGCGATCCCCGTAACGAAATTACCTTATGAATCAATGTAAAAACAATAAAAATAAAATATTTGAAGGCTAAAATATAAGATCAACAATACCTGTAATGGGACTGATGTGCTTGCATGTCCCGGAACAAAAGATCGAATCTTGGCTCTATTTTGGTGATGGCGAGTCTCATTATCATTTATTTGTCTTCCAGATTTGATCTATGCTTTTTTATAGAAATTAGCGTCGAAAAAGCCATTTCACACAGATACGTGGAGGCAAAGGGAAGAAGAGCAATCAGGGCTTGTTTTGACAATATTGGATATTCTGTTTTGATGCTAATCTAAAAGGTGTTTAAGCTCTTTTTCCAAATGTCTATCGTTAGAATAGCATCGCATGAAAGTTCGGAAAAACCTTCTTCAGCTTTTAATGAGAGATGAATTACTCTTTCTATTTCTATAACCAATGGATTTAGGATCCAATCGAATAGGCTAGCATCTAATTCTGGTACAAAATATTTATTTAAAGAAGTTTTGAATCTTGTCAAGTGGTTATTTATAATTTATTTAATTATATCAACACTCTCTCGTTGTATGTGATGAAGTCCTCCGTATATGAAAACATCTCATATGAACTATTAGTTACTTTTCGTAAGCATATATATATTTTTTTTTCATGAAGGCTTGAATTTTAGATGTCAATGTAAAACTATTGGTGTTTTCTCCTTGTAAAGGTAAATTAAGATCATTAAGTTCTTCAAATATATCCGACAAGTAACATAATTTACAAATCCAGTTTTCGCCTTAAAAGCATTTTGCCAATCTGACTTACTTTCGATAGGTATAGCATCATTTCTTCTTGTTAGACGACTGGCCATTTCTAAGCCCAACCCCTCGGCAGCCATCGCACTTCTCTGTGGAGTTAAAGGAAGTTGAACCCATTTGTTCACATAGATTTAAAAAGAGGCAGCTATTAAGAGCACGGATTTCAATGTAATTAATAATTTTCAGTAAATCTTGTAGAACTACGTTTAACCTTAGAATGGTCACATGGGGTGATTTTCTCCCGGGCGAGTTTGGGGATCACGTGATGCATCCGTGCCGGAGGGTGGGCGGAGCTTGGTAAGCTCACTACCTTCAGTGCTCTGTCACACTTGGTGGCTGAGGGTGTACTATCCGGCTCTCTTGCTTTGTTTTTCCCGGGATCGCATTTAGGAAGAATTTCTCCCGGGGTTACTGTTACCGTAAATGGTAGATTCCGGGGTAGAATTATCATACTCTTACTATAATCGTATTATTTTGTGAATCCCTATGTAATATTTGTTCTTGTTTTTAGGCCAAATTTATTGAAAACACTGAGTAAATTATCAACAACAAGCAGAAAGCGATGCAGTGATGATGAACTTCCTGTGCTTATGAAAACTGGGGATATATCTGATTGTGTTGATGATGAAAATGAGAGTTCTAATGAAGGATATACCAGGAAGAAGAAAAGAAGAAGAACTGACCGTCTCATATCCCCAATTCCTACCAACCGTGCCATGTCTCCAGCTCCTACCGAACATGCCACATTCCCAGAACCTACCGCTTTTATCTCAACTACTCCTGCTTCCACTCCAGCACCTACTGCTTCTACCTCAGCTATTCCTGCTGCCACTGGTAGGAGAAGACGCCAGCGTGATATTTCGCCCGTAGTCACGTTCAACACCTCAACGATTGCCACTGCTAGTTAGTTTTGGTGGAGATGTCGGACGCAGTTCCCAGCTAACGTAAGGACTCCTTCCAGAAACGAAGTGAGTGCCTTTACTTCTGGACCAACTCCAGGGGCGGCAAGGAATACAGTATCACCTTAGGAGGTTTTCAGGTTGTTTTTCAGTGATGACATCATCCAAATTATTGTGACTTGGACTAACAATACCATTGATACAGTTGCCTCCAATTATGCAGCAAGATCACCTACTTACGCTCTTACCATGCCATTACAAGTCAAAACTCTTCTGGGTGTACTAGTCATTAGTGTCCAGAAGAATGATGGGTACATCCCCACCAATGAAATGTGGAGTTTGGATACAGGTCGTGCTCTATACCGCGTGGCAATGTCCGAGGCTCGGTTCAGGTTCCTTATTCGGTGTCTAAGATTTGATGACCCAGACACACGGCAGGCTCGGTGGATGAATGATAAGTTTGCTGCCATGAAAGAAATATGGGACATGTTAATTGAGAAATGTGCCGAACTTTATCTCCCTCACAAGAACCTCACAGTTGACCAACAGCTACTGGCTTGCAGAGGCTGATGCCCATTCCGTCTATACATACCTAACAAGCCGGCCAAGTATGGCCTCAAGCTGGTGCTTAACAATGATAGCGAGTCCAAGTACTTACTTGGTGGCATCCCTTACCTGGGAAAGCAGGGAACTCGAGTAAAGGGCAACCTTACACTCGACCATTACTTTACCCTAGAGCTGTCAAGGCCCTACCATGGAACACACCGGAATGTAACCACTGATAACTGGTTCACCTCTGTTCCCCTGATAAGTGACCTTCTAAATAACTGTGGTATGGCCCTTGTAGGCACAGTGCGTGACAACACAAAGGAGATACCGAAGGAGATGAAAGAAAAAGCTACACGAGAGCGGGGATCAAGTGCCATCATGTACACCAAAGAAATAACCTTGGTGTCATATGTGTCTGATACATGAAAAACAACAAAGAAACTGGTGTTTTCCCTGTCGTCTCAGCACACTCAGCCTAACATTGGCTCTAATGGAAATCCGGAGATTATTGAATTCTACAATGCAACTAAAGGCGGGGTCGATACGTTTGTTTAGATGTGTTCGGTGAATTTCTGTCCCTCTAAGACAAGACGTTGGGCACCCTGTATCCTGTTTGGCATGCTTAATGCTGTCATTGTTACCTCCTACATTATATTGAAGGAGAATATTGCAAGAGGAGGGCAACAGCAGAATCATATCACGCAAGACGTTCAAGCTGCAGGCCTGGAAGGCACTAATCACTCCATGGGCCGAGTTACGGCTGCATTTACCCTTGCCCTGATCCCTGCAGGTGTCAATCACAACTCTCTGCAACATACTCTCACTAGGAAGTTCTACAGGTTTTCAGGGGTCATCTTTCTCAGACAGCAGGGGTGCATTGGTGCGCTGTTGTGAGTGACCGGGGGAGTCACACAGGATGATGCGTACAGGGAAAACAAGTGAGTCCGGCCCATGTGTCCTCGCCATCTGTATCGTTTCTGTGGTGAATACATCTAACATGGTAGTGTAGAGTACTGTATAGTAGTACTGTATGTGTTTCGTTGATTTTGAGTCATTTTATGCATAATTTGCCATACTGCAAGTGTGGGAAGAATAAGTTAGAAAAATAATTATATTTACCTACTCCGAAATTATTAACCTTGTCTTTTGGCCTCCCATACAGATTGTAGGAGAGCTGGAGGGATGGACATCAGCCAGGGCATAGTCAAAGGACCCATGAACACGCATTTTCAAGAGAAAATCCATCTGACCAGTATTTGTTTTGTCAAATTAATTATTATTTTTTCCAGAAAAAGTCTCTTTGAAATTTTATTTTAAATTCCAACACAATTATAATGCAAAGGATGATTTCATTTAAATTTTGTTTATTAATAGAGTAAGAGTTGTATTTTCTTGATATGTTCTTGAAATAAAATAAGTTCCAGCATGAGTGTTTTATTTCAAATTTTAATTCTCGGGAGAAATTCTCCCGAGGTTACCTTTCAGGTTTCCGAAATAGAGGCTTACCATCCTAAGGTTAATTGTGCAGAAATATTCTTCGCTCTAAGTACCTCTCGATGAGTCATTCAATGAGTCAAAGAAATAGGTCCATTGTTTGCCATCAGAGTTGAACTTAGCGTAGAAGCAAACATTTCTTCCTGTCATTGCTACTGCACCATCGGTACCAACCCCACAGTCTTCCTATTTTAATCCTACTTCTTTGAAAAATTCATATATTTTTTTAAAAATTACCTCGCCTATGGTGTGTCAATCTAACAGCTTGCAAAAGAATAAATCTTCATGAACATTGTTTTTGCAGCAATACCTGATATACGCCAATAATTGTGCCATATTTGCAATATCTGTTGTTTAATCCAACTGATTTGCAAATTTTGAATTTCCTTTAATTCTTTCAATTACTTGCCCATATTGGTCCTTGATAATTTTCAAAATTCGTCTAGCCACCGTAGTGTCTGACATGGAAATTTTTCTTAATTCCTCTCCATATTTTTACCCATGGTTAAGTTCAGTCATTCTGTTTGCTATTGGTAGAGCAGATTCTTAACCGATTGTAAATGTTTTTTTTTTATAATTTGCAATTAGGTAAGAGGCTTCATAAGATGATTGTAAGTGATCGAGTTAGGAAGTACACGAGTTACCATGAAAAACTTTTTGACTTTTTATGGACTCTCCAACATCCTTACCCAAAAACTCAACAGGCTTATTAGCATACGAAGCATGATTTCTGCAAGATGTCTCTTTAATTTTGTAGGTTTCATGCTTTCACTTGCCAAACACTCATTACGAATCAAACAAACTGGTCACTGCTCATTATGTATATATGTAAATGTAAATCAGTATTGTAAATAAGTTTCAATGTATTTTCTCTTTTTTATATAAGAATGTTTAGCTTAATCATCTGCTTTTTCCATGTTATCCCTTGGTTGTCCAGCTTATGTTGAATTCACAACCTCTGAAGCGTCTGAGGTTTCATTCTTTGATTTTAACCACTCTTCAATGGAAAGGGATTTTAATAACAATAAACTTAAAAATCTAGATATTGTAACCTAAAAGTTATAAAAAGGGAATTATGCACGGGAGTTGTCAAAAATTAATTGGAACTTACCCAATCAATTATTATTCTATCAATCAATGAATTTTAATTGACCAATGAATAATTGGAATTACAAAAATACTTAATAACAAAATCACTTTTAAAAAATTTATTAAAAGTTTTAGCAATGCAATGCAAAAATACATAAAAGCTAATTGTAAGACAAAATTGTAGGCCTAATATGTACCATTGCGAGGCCTAGGCAAATACGCTACCACTGTGCACGTATTGGAACAATAGTATACAACGATGAATTGGTAAAATATTTGCCCAATATTAATATAAGTAAATTAGTAAAGTATCCTTAGGTGGGGAACAAAGTGTAATCGATTTATACAGCGGTTTTTATTATAGGGCATCTCCTAAATATATTCGCCGGCATTTAATGCAGTGCCACGCACGATACTGACCATGACTGACACAATATCAGTAAGTAGGAAATTGGCTACAAGTTCAAACAACAGTTTTGAGCAGTCTTTATTTATTAAGGTTTGTACATTTTTAAAAAAAGTAATTTACTAAACTTAGTAAGTCTTGTATTATGTATGCTCCCTTCTTTTCTGTTATTTCAAATGTTTTCGTTTAGCCTTGTAATTTCAAAATATTTCGCTTATCCGATAAACCTAAGTTAGTCATACATTTGGGTAATTTTTCAATTATTTGAAATGTCCTTTATAATGTCGTTACTCTAGTAATGTGCTCAAAACTTCTCGCGACCCTCCTCGAACTCTCTCGCGCCTCCACTTTGAAGAGCTAGTTTCTATGCGGATGACAAAATCTTGGTCCTAGAGAGCAGATAAGCTTTTCAAATAATCCTAGAGTGGTGTAGGTCAATGCTAGATGATGTAGGGATGAAGATAAGTAGAAAGAAGAGTGAATACATAAAACTAATGTTGATGGGGTTCGGCAGGGTTCACTTTGACTGGGTCGAACAAGGTTGAAAAGAGTGAGGTATTTTAAATATCTGGGTTCTGTAGTAGAATAAACATGAAAAATGAGAGAAGTATAAACCACCGTATCAAAAGTGGAAGGTCTTAGTAAAAATAAAGGCTAAAGTGAATAAGGCTGTAGTGAGACCCGCAATGACTTATCCACTGAAAACAGCGCCACTGAAGAAAGGAGGGAAGAATGCCCGATGTGGCGGAGGTGAAAATGCTGAGGTGGATGTAAGCAGGAGCGATGCTAGGAGAAAAGGTTAGAAACGAACACGTTCGAGTATTGGTGAAAGTAACCGAACTATCAAGTAAAGTACAAGAAGCAAGATTCACATGGTTTATGCACATCAGGATAAGATAAGATGAAGAGCAGCATGCAGCACGGGAAGTGATGAATATGGATGTAGAGGGGACCCCAAGAAGAAAAAGATCAAAACTGACATGGAAAGATTGATTTCTGGGTGTCATGAGAGAGACTGGACTAAATAACAGTGCACTAAACAGAAATCTTTGGAAATGCCTCATCATGATCGGCGACCCCGGGGAGGGCAAAGCCTGGTAAAAGGAAAGAGGGAAAAAAGAATGCCAAACAGTATCATACAAAATGATTTTATAAGCTCGCCAATCTATAATGCTACCTTAAATAATAGAAAATCCAACCGATTTTCTCTATATGCATGATAATACCCGTTGTCACAATGGCTAAGAAACAGCAACATAAATCAGACCTAATAACTTCAGCTTTATCGAGCCAGAAATCTGCATTCCTAGTAGACCTGATCACAATACTAACGACTTTATTTGTGTGAGGAGAAAAAGAGAAAAATTGCTACCATGGTCTGAAAAGTAAAAGTGTGTGTTATCTTTGAAAGCGAATTATGATGCCTGGGATGTCTTCCATAAGACTCTATTGCAAAGGCTATTTCTAAATGGAGAGATGAATGCAAGATGTCGTCGATCAGGACGTATGATATATTAAATCCTTCATTCAAATCCGAACTTTATTCTGATGTCACCTTCAAGTTCCTAGTCAGTGGAAATAGTTAAAATAGTTTTGAAATTTTAAAAATTGCTTAGGACCACATATATATATATTATATATATATATATATATATATATATATATATATATATATATATATATATATATATATATATATATATGAGAATATGAGGAGGAAGTAAAAAGCCGCAAAATAAACTGAAGTTCTTTATTGACGTTTCGCCTGTTGGCTTCTTCAGAATTGAACTTAACGAAGAATGCGAGATCACTCCATATATATGCAGCAGATTTATCCCGGGTCACTCTGGCTCGACCATCGTAGTCTTCTCTAGTTGGATTTGTCCAGCTATAATCTTTCTGCTTCGTGTCTAATGAACCGTGCCGCTCAATTAGCCAGCCGAAAGAATCCGTCTCGGTGATTAGTTGACCTGTCGGAAACGATATATCCAGCCTCAATTATCCTTCTCTCTCTTTTCACCAATCACATTTACTAATTAAGGTCAAATTGCCTTCATTATGCCGTCCTATGCTCTCATTAATCCTTGTGTTCTTCCAATGTCCCTTTCTCTGGCTTTAAAAAACACTTCTCTTTCTTGTTTCATTGCTTATTAACGTCAAATTTCTCTTCCTTTTGTATTATATATATGTATATATATATATATATATTAATCCATTTACCTAAAGGGTGTGCACAATCATGTACTCCTTCTTTCTTACAGTTAGGTATCACCTAGTGACTATGTGAGCTTCATTCATCTTCTCTTAAACTATGTCGGCATAAGACCCACATAACGATTTTATATCGGCCTTGGTTTATAACAACAATAATTCTGCCCTCGAATTCTTTTATCTTTTTCCCTTGACTGACTCTCAGGTTTCTTTGAGGAACGATCTCTCTCTCTCTCTCTCTCTCTCTCTCTCTCTCTCTCTTTCTCTTTCTCTCTTCCTTGCACTCGCTCTCCCTCTCTTCTATGCACATATAATGAACACTGATCCATATTATAAAAAAAACAGTCGTTCATATTACTTTCTCTTCATCGTTTTGTGACTCCGTCCAGCCATTTTGGTGGATAGGATTGACCACGCACCAGCCCTTCCTCAAATAATAAATTATAACATAAAGTTATTCTTCATCAAGTTGTCTATAAAAATCCAATAAGAGCTTATTTGATCTGCACCTTCAAGAACCAACTCGACTCGTGTAGCAAAGGTGGAATTTTGTTCTACCCGGAACTGGTTACCCCACAATCAATCATAGCATTAACCCACTCATCTAAAAATCGACCCCTTTCGCTACCTATATATATATATATATATATATATATATATATATATATATATATATATATATATATATATATATATATATATATATATATATATATATATATATAAATATATATATATATATATATATATATATATATATATATATATATATATATATATATATATATATATATATATATATATATATATATATATATATATATATATATAAATATATATTTATATATATATATATATATATATATATATATATATATATATATATATATATATATATATATATATATATATATATATATATATATATATATTTTATTCAGATACTTAGGTTCTATCACGAAACGTACATTAGTTTCAAACCAAATAATGGTAAATAATGGCATGATAAATTGCAGATATAAAATATATGTTAGACTGGATTTAACTGCAATTTAGGTACAAAAACTTAGTTTTAATAAAAAAAATGATAGGAAATGATCCGGACAGCCCTTTTCTATTACCTCTATAGTCGAGACACCCAACTAATCATAGATAGTAACTTCTATGGAACCTTAGGATTTTCACTCAATACTTTGTTTAGTTCCGAGCAGCAAAGATGCCTGGGGACCCATTATACCTACCTAAACCAGGAGCTAAATGTTGAGCTCGTTAAGAGAATTTTATCTCGATCACAGGCAGAGCTCGAAGTGTTACATGCCCCAAATATGTTGTACATAATATTTTATTACGCAACAATACAGCAGGCTCATGTATCAAGGGAATTTCTACTGGTAGGCCTAGGAAAACCATTGTCCCTATCCCCAAAAAGTAACGATCTTAGAGATCAGCCATGAATTCCCGAAAAGTAAATGAAACTATTGGCATTATTGTCTCCGGGAAGATAATATCATACTGCTTGACGGAAACATCTTTCAAATCTCGCACACCAGCCGACTAGCAATTAATTAGCCCTAAGAACGAGAAAGCTAGATTACCCTTCGTCACTAGGTACCTTCTCTGTGTAATATCTTAGGTAGTATGGCAGAAGGTTCGTCCATCGGAGCATTATTCCTGATATGCATAAAGAGCAGCGTCAACCTTGGTGGAGGAGGTGTTTTAGTGTGGGGAATAATTTCGGCGGAAGGGACTGCCCCACTTGTCCGTTTGCAGGGCAGAGTGAATGCTAAAGTGTATAAAGAATTTCTGCAAACACATTCTGTGCCCCATATGAGAGCCGCCTCTGCCCAAACAACCCACCATTTTATGCTGGATAATGCACCAAGCCAGAATGGAATGCTCAGAGCCCGAACCTTAATCGGATTGAGAATTTGTTTTATACGCTACGAGAGAGAATAAAGAGAACCCAAGCACCATCCAAAAACTTTAGGAGCAGTTACAAGAGGAATGGAGAAAAATAACAGCAGAAGAATGCCTTCAATTATTGTGCTCCTGTGGCAGATGTGAGTGCGTAATAAATAGTAATGGTCTATATACCAGTACTAATATATTGGAACAACCGGAAATTATTTGTTGAGTAACTAATATCAATGTACCTTCTTCACTACGTCTGTTATTTTGTTCTCTCTTCGGATCATTATGACTACCATATTTTTAAAATAAAATGCTCTTTTGCACGGAACTTGTAGATTGATCAATCCAAGCATTTAAAATGTACAACTTAGAGCCATGCTTATTTTATATATGCAATTTATCATGCATTAGTTACATTTATTTGGTTCGAATCAACTATAAGTTATGTGATGGAAACCTAAGTGACCCAATCATTATGGACGTTACAATATATATATATATATATATATATGAAAAAAAACTTACAACTTGCACGTGAGTCAAAATTATGATAAATAACACCCACAAAGAAAATGGAAAAACGATTCCGAGCGCTTTCGTCTTTATTCTCAAAGACCTCTTCATGAAATAACATAGGTAAGGACAGACAATGTCTTAAATAGAAAGGAGGGGGGGGTTAATACGGCTACCTGCATCAAAACCCTAACTAGGGGGTACAAATTCTTTAAACACTTTAATTTGTGATTTAATATAATTAGATATAATAGGATCTAGGCTAAACAATCCAGGGCAAATATTAAAATTTAAGAAAGTATTAATAGAGATACACTCCAAAATATTTCTTGAAATGTAGTTTGTACATTTAATAACAGGTTTAGCACTATTCCAATTAATAGTATGATCCTGACTATCGATATGGAAAAATAATGCAGATTGTTGACAAAGATTACAAACATTAGTTTGGTGCTGTTTAACTCTAACATTCAATTCTTTAACTGTCTGTCCATAATAGCATTTTTCACAATTATTGCAACCAATAGAATATACAATGCCTGGTTTAGGGGGCTGGGAATTTTTTACGAAAGGCTAAGGATAGTATTTTCATATTTAAAAATAACATTTATGTTCAAAGGGTTTAGTAAATGAGGCAATTTAATGAAACTTTGGTTAAAAGGTAAAACTAATACATTTTTGGCATGCAATTTAGGGATGTTACGATTAGGTTGACAAAATAAACGCTTAGAAGAATTCTAACAATTTTTAAGTACGTAGAAAGGGTAACGCAAATTTAATCTATATTTTATATCCTATCAACCTCTTTTTCAAAATAATTGGGTAAAACAATTCTCAGGGCACGGAGAAATATGGAAGAGAAAATACTTTTTTTGATACTCATATGGTGATCGGAATAGAAATAGATGTATGAGTCAATGGCTGTAAGTTTTCTATAAATTTCATATTTGAAACCTTGGTCTGTTCGATGGATCAAAATATCTAAGAAAAGGATGGTGTTATCTTTTTCATTTTCAAAAGTAAATTTATTTAGGGGGACTAACGTGTTGATTTTTTCAAGAAAAGTATTGATATTAAGATTATTAGGTCACCAACAAAGAATGTCATCAACATAACGCATCAATAAAAATAGGGGTTATTTTAGTCTGGGGGAAGTATTTTGGATTCCCAAAACTCCATATATTGATTGCCCAGTACCGAGGACAAACAATTGCCCATAGCCAGTCCAAAGATTTGACGGTATTATTTCCCCTTAAAGGTGAATTTACAGTTGTTAATAGAGAGAGAGATAAGTTTAATAATATTGGAAGCCGGTATAGGGAGAACAACATTAACAAGGTACTCTTCGAGGAAATTTAGGAGATGGAGTACGGGAACTTTTGTAAATAGGGAACATGCATCGAAACTAACCAAGCTGAAATTATCAAGGTAACGAAGATCATTAAGTTTCCTAATGAGATCAAGATTATTAACGATGTGAGAACTAGAAACAGTCTTTACCGAAGGACTTAGGAGAGAAGCTAACCATTTAGATAGGGTGTATGAAACTCACCCAACAGAGCTAATAATAGGCCAGATAGGATTTTCCGGCTTATGGGTTTTGATGAGACCATAAAGGTAGGGAAGGGAAGCATTCAAGGATTTAAACTTATTAATGAGGTGAGGATGACCTTTAAGCCGAGAGCGAAGGGTTAAAAGGAAATTCTCTGTTTACCTGGTCAATAGGATTCCTTCTAAGGTTTTCATATGTAGAGGTATCAGAAAGAAGGTTATTGATTTTATCTAAATATGAAGATTTGTCCAAAAGCACGGGGGCAGCAAATTTATCAGCCTTACACATATATATATTTTTATTATTCCTAAGTGAACGTATTGCTTTATTAAATCTAAGGGGATCATTATTTTGTACATTGCTTAAGCCATTGGGGTAACGCTCGCGGATTATTTTTCTCATCGTTTAAAATAAACAGCTTACCGTCATGTGCTACTAGAAAAAAGTTGACTGTCAATTTTACATCTAACATTCAACTCACATACATTTACTGCCTTTTCGACTGCAAGTTCCTGCCACAACACTTTACAGTTTTGATGTCTGCAAACTTGATAACACTCCCTCATTTGCCTTCGCCTATATAATTTATATAGTGAGACATTCCGTGTTACGTTCTACAGTGCAATGTATTTCGGATCCCAAGCGAATTGGTAGGCTATTATTAAGGATAAATGATATTTTAAATGAATCCAGATTGGTTGTAAAATCACTTCCAAAGTTATTATTTCTTTTGTGATACTGAAGAGAACAACCATATATAATGTCCACGCCTACAAGCTCAATGAGGGCATCCTATTTGCTTTCGCCCATTTACATAATTTAAATGCTTTTAAGTTCTTCAAAGAACCCTCACTCCAGGCAGAGGTCCTCATTACAGCGAATAGGTTATTGCTCAAACTTAGATACTGATCTCATCTCTGATTTATTTCGCCTTATTTGCACCCCACAATGGACCCAGTTTGCTTATACATTGGAATAATATGCGATTTAGAGACACTAGAGCTACAAAACTTTTACACAACTTCAATTATAATACTTCCCACATTCACTTGATAATTTTTCGCCTAGATGTAGAACACTTTTTATTTATTTTAAGTAACTAAATAAATTTTGCCTTTTTACGAGCTCCCAACTTCTTTTGTCGTATGCCAAAAAAAAATTCATATCTAAACTACTCGAGTCTTCTTTCATTTCCTGCAAAGGTTGAATATTTCAATTGAATAAATGTACCAACTTTATCTCCTCGATTATAAAACTCCTCCATATATAGTTCATAAATTAAAGTTGGAAAAACTTGAGAGTTTAAAGTGTGTGAGAGCTCATTCATCTTTCCCAAGATTGAGGTGTTGCTCTTGGAGCGACCTGTAAATTCTCAAAATAGACTCACGATCGATTTTCATTTAAAACTTTTATACGATCCTAAAAGGCCAACGAGACTATTTGAGACTTTTTTTTCCTTAGAGCCAAAAGTCTCTTTAAATGTTTTCATATTTTTTTCAATGGTAATACCCTTGACCAAATTGAGTAGCCTTTTATACCGACATGAGTGAGAAATATACTAGCGTGCGTATTTTTCAGACGTGTGTACGGTTTGTTGTGCGGCCACATTTTAATCCATAACACTATATTTTAGGAATGCATAATTTTTTAACAGTTTAAATTTTAAATAAATATAGGAGAGATGTACTGGCAAACTTTTATTTTTTTAAGATTCAAACCACGTTGCTAGAGCAGGATAGGCGTAGGTGACAGCTTAAAGAGCTTTCTGCAAAAACTATACGTCATCTGTAAAGGCGAACACGCTCCCCTTGTTTTTTATATATTCTAAAGATGTGCGACACGAAAATGAAGCTCGCCTCTGGAACTAAGTGCCATTTGTTACTTAAGTAATTTGCTGAATTCATTTGTGTCCAAAGAGAAAGAAGAAAGGATATTGGTTTCAAATTGAAATAATTATGACAATCCAGTACACATATAGCAAGGGCCATCGAAAGCAAAGCAGCCACTACAGGGAATTGCAAAATCTAATTGACTAGAGAGATCAATGGTCGAAATAAGAAAACTTGTAACACAAAGTTGCGATATCTGCTAGAGCACTAATGACTTGAGCTTTTGTTAGGTATTACTATACACTTTGTGTTAATATTTCTATCTGGTAGAAACGAAAGTATTTTCCATGTCAGAAGAAAAAATGTTACACCCCCCTATAACCCAACGTCTACCCATGGCACCTGAGAAAGGTGCACCTGCACAACAAAGGAGCCTAAGGGAGCAGCGAGAATTAAGCGTGGTCGGATGTTCCGGGTTGGGTTCTATTTATCTCGCCATCACATCGCCGGATCGGCGCCAGATCTATGGCTCCAAGGACTTTCGCGTGAGGCTGTGCTGCTCACTGTGAATCACCTCTCAGCCCCGTGACGCGGCACGTCTAACGAGATCCCCGTTCCCCATTGGGGGGCCTCCGGCGACCCGCTTCCGCCGAGGCATTATAAATACTTCTGAAAAGCTTTGAAAAATCTGTATCTTACAGACTCGTCTTGGTTAGCAGCCACATACAGTCTCCTACGCTCTGCACCGCCTGCACCGCCTCCCCTTGGCTTTTAGCTAAGAACGCGAAGCGTCACCCCTATACAAGGCCTTACTCGTACCTAAGGCCAGAGTTACCACCCGACAGAAGATAGACACGGACAGGCATCTATCACTCGGGTATCAAATTCGTTTTCGTCTGGTGCACTTCCTCGCTCATTTCGCAGCAAGGTTAAAGAAAAAGGAATTTTGCAAGTGGAACTTTGCAGCGCCCTGTGTACTCGTTGTATCAAAAGCCTCCATTTATTTCGGTCTTACGTGAGTCTACCCGTCATTTGCTTCCCCCTTTCCTTTCCCTGGAAGCCAGACAGGCATCTATAAATCGGGTATCGACTTCATTCTCGTCTGGAGTACTCCCTCGCTCATTTTTCAGCGAAGGAATTCTGCAAGTGGAATTTTGCAGCACCCCGTTTACTCGTCGTTTCCAAAACCTTTAGTCAATTAAATTTTACGTGAGTCTCCACATCATTTGCACTATCCCCCTTTCCCTGAAAGCAATTAGCGTACAACCTTTCTCGGACTGTCATCCCCGTCGAGTCATTTGTACGCCCCCCTGTTTGGTTCCCCGGGTCTCATTTGATTTATTGTCATTTATTTACTTCTGCTAATAATATTTTCTTTGTATATAGTAAAGTTCTTTTTCTACAAGCAGTTTATCTAATCCCGGAAACACTAAGAATTGATTATTTAGGTCAACCGCAAACAATTTTGGTTATTTAACCTTCGCACCGGGATTTATATCCCAATTTCTACCTGCTCCCTTCTATAGTGTCACCCTACGACTGTTCGATATTCTAGAATAAAGATTTAGATAGTATTTATTACAATAGTTCTTCTTATCATTTAGGAATATTACTATGAGTAAGTTATACCTTTTACTTTCATAATATAAAAATATTGCTAATAATAATTTGGGGGGTTCACCTCTATTTTTGTCCCATCTAAAGATGACATTCGACATGTTTTACTTTATGAATTTCATAAAGGTCTCAATTTAAGTACAGTAGCAAAATCCGTTTAGAGCAATTATAGGGATGATGAAGTAGATGATAAGGTTGTATAGCGTTTTTGGTTTCCGAAATAGGAATTTAAATCTAAAAGACGGACCAAATTAGGCTGGTCCAAGAGAGTTTGATAACGAAGTGTTGAAAGCAATTGGCACATTAAATTCTGCTACAAGTTCTAGGGAACAGGCAGAATAATTTACTATAACCTATACGACTCTCCTATCGTAACCTAAAACTATTGGAAAGGTTTCAGGAATTGTGAAATAGGTCGCGCACAAATGTTCATCGCAAACCTGCAACATCGTGCTTTTTGTTATTGTAGCAGAATAAGGTCGAAAGGTGAACGCGTGCCCTTCTGTACCCACGTAGTCCCAAGATCACGGCATGGAGCTTTAAAAGCATAGCTGAAGCAGTGTGACTTTTTCATAGTCAATCTGAAGGCCATCTACGAGTGATCCCTGATCTGAAGCGAGAGGTAACCCCAGTTTCCCCTTCACATTCATCGTATATCAACTGGCTTCTTTTATGGAACGAACACGTAAGCGATTGTAACCGTTGCCGCCTGCAGATTAACCTAGAATCTGGCTTACCTAATCAATCCATTCTTTGTGTGTGCGCACGGTTTAAAATCCCCCTTTAAATCACCGACCTGAATCCGACCTCCTTAATCCTCTATTTAACCCACCTGTACCTCGCGTAGACATTTAACTTCGTCTGTGAGACCAATCCCTTTAAACTTAATATTTTTGTATATTTAAATATTATTTCATTAGTGGTAAAGATATATTTTCGTCTTTGTCTTTCTTTTGCAATCCCAGCGCCACCTAGCTACCTGTTAATCTTTGACCAACTTGCACTCTGAAATACTTGTTTTAAAAGGACCCCGCAAAGTTTATAATAAACTATCCCCACTGGCCTCATAGCAATTTTCCCATTCACTAACGGTCTTCAACCAACTTCGGCATAAAGCCCCAAAAGTACCTACGTATATATATATATATATATATATTATATATATACGTTCTCTATTATATAACCTATATATAGAATCTGGCCATTCTACGACAGTTATGAGTCATGCTTTCTCGACACCTTCTGGCATCAGTTTTTGGCAGGCTTGTGATTGGTGATGAGAATTGGATCCTCTACCTTATATAAACTTAAATGCCGCCGTTCGTATATCAGTAGAGAAAGCAGAATTTCTCAACAACCGATATCATGTTGCGTGTATGGTGGGATATTAGGAACTGTTATACAACAATAAACAATTATTGCTAATTATGGACTACAATTAAATTCATCTTTTGAAAGCCGATATGAGCCAAAGGAGACCCTCCTTAGTGAACAGAATGGATGTTATTTTCCAACTTCTTTTCTATTGCAAAATTATAGGAAATTTCCCTTTTGATAATTTGCTTTTTCGGATTGTAGAAAAATTATTTAATAAAAATAGGCAATTTTGTTTTTCTTTACATCCATTATAAGACTAAAGTAAAAAAGATATAGTTTTACCTATACAATTTTATACAATCCATGAAAAATATATATTAACAAGTAAAAAAAGTTAGATATGAACATAATTTTTCAGTTTCCGTTTGTAATGTAAAAGTTTAAATCACCTTTCCTGGACAAGCCCCCAAATATATTCTCTCATCATGTTTACGTTGTACTTTCTTTCGTATCTATGTTCAAAGTTCAGTATATCCTGATGGAAAAGCCTCATTGCTCCTTTAAGTATGTCATTTATTAATGTTTTGATAATTGGAGACATCCTGCAGCCCACTTGGCCATAGCCTTACACCAAGCTCTCAACCAATTCCACATAATTGTCAGCCTTAGGTTTGCCAATAAAGCCCTGACATACCGGAACAAAAGGCCTCCAGGCAACACTTTCCTATTATTAATTATTTAGATGATCCTGAACACTAATGTTTTGCTTATTGGTGGTCAACCTAAGACACCAGCTTTCAGCTATACTTTAAAGTTTTAGGGAAAGAAATTATTAACGTAATTGATGGCTGCAGACTTTTTGTGAAGAGATGTAACAAACTGTTTCATGGGAACTAATTTTAAATGCAATAGAGGGAATACCATTTTAAGGTGTATAAATTGCTCTTGCTTGACATTACACTCTTCAACTGAGAAATCAGTCCTTTATGGCCCGTGCTTCTTTCGGTAATGTGCTGTGTTTACCTTCTTGACCCAAAGACAAGGCTGGCATGGAAACTTGTAAAACCTTTCTGGAGACCAATAAAAAGTGCTACCATTTTGAAGTATCTAATGATTTTCAAGCTATGTTCCTTATAATTCTAAGCTTATAGCAGGAGATTGACACTGTTGTAGTCATCATTGTGATATAATGAATAAGGCAAGGTAAAAGATGGATGTAACTACTTATTCCATTTATGAAGAAGTACAGCTTTAATGCTTCATGATTACCTATCATTGAAGAGCATCCTTTCATCTGAATTCCATGTAATTCTAATTTCCGCAAAGAGCTTAGATACATCATTGGAGTAGCATAGCCGAGCTTCAGTAGGTAAAGGATTTTGAGATATGACTTTTCGTTTGGTTTGTCACTAAACACATTTACAGCTATTAAATCCTCAGTCTTTTAGCCTGAATATCAGCAGTTAAGCATTTAATATTGACAAGCCAAAATCTCGGACAAATTTATTGATGTCTTTTTGATTTTGTCAGTAATGAATCCTTTCAACAACCATATCTCTGACACTGTTCTCTACATCTCCACGATCTTTTTAGCTTCTAGTTTGTTACTTTTTTCTGAGGGCGGTCTTATTTCTTTCTGGAGGAAGAGATACAGAAAGATCATCACTGTGTGTTACTAGTCCAGTAGATGATGGAGTATTGTGATAGCAAATCGCAGCTGCACTTTTTTCCACTTTCGAAGTTTAGAAGCGTACACCATGCAGAAGTATCAGTTGCTTGAGTGGTCAGTGGGTTCATGACCAATCTTATGAATGTCAACTTCATGCATCTATTTTCCCATCCGTAACATCTTGTAAAAGTAATAAAAATACATTTAATCAATCTTTTGGCTTGCAATAAAAAATACTAGCTTAGATACGTGTGACATTTAATATTTTTTTCTTTACAACAAACAATTTTATTACAGTATTAACAAGAAAAATGAGGTGCCCAAGGTTTGTCTTAGTCTCAAATAGCATTCCAAATTTTGCTTTTAAGTTTCATAAATTCTTATAGATGCTGTAAAACTAAACCTTTTTGCTCTTGTTTTGATGAGCTGTCTGCAGATATTACAGAATGCGTCTGGAGAGGGATGCAGCATTTTGATGACATTTCTATTCTGATGCGTTTACTATTGCAGCAGGAGCTAAGATTATACGAGTAGCAAATCTTTAAATCCCTGTAGAAATATTTCTATGTAACACTTTAGAAGGTTTCTAAAGTTTCCAGAGATGTAATATGGGAAGCTTTGGAACATTCTTGAAACGTCATATAATTCTACTAAATTCTAGAAATTTATCGTTAAATATAGTAGTTTAGGGAAATGTTCCTTAAAACAAATATATTTCTACAACATTCAAATAATTCTATTAAAAATAAGATTTGTAATTTTCTACTATGGCTTGAAAAAATTAAAGCCTAGAGATTATATATATTCTTAATATTTTGCCGAAATTAATAATACCCTAGCATTATTTTTCCAATGGCAAATTCAGTGATACACATATATAGGCAAAGTTCTTTGCTCAAAATAGAAATTTTTCCTTAATTTAGTTACGAATAACTAAAATTACCCGTTTGAAGCAGGAATATTTAAAAGGTGAAATTTTCTTACATAGTTTTATCTCATGTTTGGGGATTACAAAACCATTTGGATGGTCTTAGAATGACATCAGGAGAGGAGGTTGAAACAAGTTGGATTCTTGTTTGCTACCATAACCTAAACAATGTTACAAGCGTATCATAAGCTTGTTGGCAGATGTAAGTAAGTTCTAGGAAGAAATATAGGTTAGATTTATAGTTAATTTTTACGTTATAATTTTTTTCATTTTTATTATCTACACCATAAATTTGACATTACTTTAGTTTATGCTTAATACTTATAGCAGAAACCTCTTGTACAAAGCTTTTGGACAGAGATGTCGCGTCTCTCATTTTTGCGCTCACTTAGAGAGTGAGTTAATAAAGATAAAATTATAAGTAATCTGTTATTTTTAACAAGTCGATATTCAAGGCAGGAAATTTATTTCGAAAGTATTCTTTGTCACGCAGTTTATGTATCGAGTACCAAATAAACATTTATATTTCGGCTGCCAGACACACAGAGCTGCATCACTCTGAAATCCAGTGATTTTTTTGCCCACGCACATTTTCGCTTTATTATATTTCTTTATTTTCAGTATGAGTGCTCTTTTTAAAATTTTCCCATCAAAGATTACCCAGTTCATTTTCTGCTCTTTTCATATTAATCTTCGAATAGTCTTTTCTAATCAAAGGTTATTTATCCTTGTCGTAGAATAGGCTCCCGACGATATACTATATATCTATTCTTTGTGGAAATTATTCTATATTCGAGTGCAATGTTTAATCAGATGGCCGAGAATGACTCTATGTTAATCAATAGGCCTGGAAAGGGCTTATCTATCTTCAATATACTTAAGAAGTTAATAAAATAGAATTTTATTAATTAATCTAACAAAAAAACACAGGGAAAATATTTACCTGACCGAGGATTAAAATAGGAGATACACATAAAATGAAAAAGGCCATGGGATAAATTTGACTAAGCGGAAGATTAAGATTTGGAGGTATTTAAATAACAAAACAAACAAGAATGGAAAGGGGCGGCTAAATCCGTGTTAAAGCACGGAGGTACGTTGTCAAAAAGTTAAATAGTTAAATGCAATTCGTAGCTTACGTATTTATAAGGTCGTCGTGCAGAGGGTGGTGATTGGTAGGGATGGCTTCTGTCCAACTGGCGATTTCTTTCCCAGGAGGAGGGGTTTTTAGGCGGGTTGTCCTTAACGACAGGGGGGGGGGACTGACTTCAAGAAGTGAGAACAAAGTGGGGCTCGCAAGTACCAGCGATCCTGGAGACATGATACCAGAGATGTTCTGGATGAACAATTGAGGTTATTGGGCTAACGAAGCGTTCTCTTGAAGAACGTTAAAAGGGAGGAATTAAGTTACCGTTCTTCGAACGGGCTCTAAAGAACAATGACTGTTCTAAATTTGTTCTCTTCTGAACAACAGGGGGGGGGGCTGTTGAATTGGCGTCTAAAGGGGCACGAACCTTGGCTCTAAAGGATATTGTCCTCATCTGGACAATAAGGGGGTTCTCGGGGTTTAGTTCCTAGGTGCACACGGGAGACCGGATCGGCGTGATGCCTCGTAAAGATATTCGCGATCTGCTTCAAACGCGAAATTCTATCGCATAAATGGCCGGATCCAGCCCCTCGGTGTAGGGGACAATAGGAAACTTCCATGGAATGTCCCGGTAGCGTTTGGAAAAATCTTATCTTCCCATAAGCCTAATTCAATCTGGCCAGATAGACGCCTAGAGGAAAACGGGGGATTGAACCTCCTTGATTAAACTTGAAGCGGGGGAAGATAATACTCAGGAATGGTGGGCGATAAGAAGGCCGTTCTACTCTCTCTCGCAGGATGCACATGGGAAGCCTGAATTTCAATATGTGATAGAAGCAAGGCGTGGCCGCCTTAGGCAACTCTATAAAAATCCTCTTGCCCGGGTATTCAGAAGGGGCCCGAACAGAGATTCACTTTTAACTTCAATATTTATTTAAGATCACTAGAGTTCCCCATGTAATTGAAGGTGGGGTTAACCTCTGGAATTTCGCTTAGTAATCAAGAGAGTTCTAAAGATTAGGAGCAATTAATATTTTAATGGAGTACCTTTGCGTCAGGCTGCCAGAGAGTAGATTATGAGCTTGCATGGCCGCCTTTTCAGGTGTGGTCGTTGGCGGGTGTCCAATCTAGAACGCCTTAAACAAGTATGTGAATGTATTCCACTTCCGCCCACCCTGATGGTAGGGGAAAAATTTTAAAGATTTTGCACTACCGAAAGGTTGTATAAACAGTTTAAAACACAAAGTATGTAGTCCTCAAGTGGATATTACAAGTCCAGTGCCGTTTGTAAGATATTTCCTGAAAGATTTCCCTGTTCATTCCTGACCGCTGCATTTATGAGTGATATGGTTAGGTGGCACCAAGATTTTCATCACTGATTTATTTTACTTCATTTCTCCACTTAGTCTTCTCTATCTGTTCATGTTTTCGTATATTCTCTTGACTGAATAGACAGAGTGTATAAAGGAAAATGGGATTTTACCTCCTTTAAAATTGGAGGGAATTTTATATTAAATTTCTTCGTTATCAGGAAGGAAAGATTCGATTTGCTGTGATGTAATTGGTTCAAGGTTTAATTAAAGGTTAAACGACGTAAGCAAGAGGGATTTATATATATTTAATGCAAAGAGCACTCACTCTAGTGCTCTTTGTAAAGCCCACAAACTTGAAGCGAGCACAATCATTCATTTTCTCGGTAGTCGCTTCTCTCATATCCAGATCAAAGTCACTCGATTCTCTCACACAAAAACCCACGTTTATTTTCCTGAGATCCTACTCACTCTACTGATCTGAGAATAGAGCCAGTTCCATGCTAATCCTGTTCACTCTCTCGTTTCGATTAATTCGTCCTCCTCTGCGTTGCATAACATTCTGTTTAATTTTGCGCACCTCGTCGATGTTTTACTCCAGTTTCTTTCTCCATCTTCTTGAAACTCCGGTTATCAGGTGCGTGATCAAATAGTAAACTTCTCATCCCTTCTTAGCTCTCTAGCAACTGAACAAATCATCCAAGTCTTAAACACTTCTGTTTGATACTAGTCTTTATTGTTTAACAACTACTAATGAGATTCAATAGCAATGAAAAAAATAGTAATGAAAGCTGTGTATACCGATTTAAAATAATAGCTTAATTATCGGCTTGCTCACTTGTTTCTAATTTAATTACTCATAAACAGCTAAGAATATCGCAATTTCTTTTTTAATAAACACAAGTTTGAGTTATGATAGCAATCTCTCGCACCAGCAAACCGAATGCAGAATGACGGGAGCGGGAATTCGCTATCATAACCGCATATCCAAACTGCGTTATTGGTGTTTATTAAAAGGAAACACAAAAACAAGTTTGGGTAAAATCTGGCAAAGGGTTATCGAGTTATCCCCGTTTCTTTGATGACTCTGAAAATTTCCTGAATTCTTTAGAAATAAATTCTCAAACCCTTTTTTACTGACTAATGATTCATAAAAAAATATGTTTTTTTCTCTTTAAGAATACAATATTGATTTTGAAATAATTAAATGGTGAATCAGAGGAACTAATTATAAATATAGTTTGGAAGAGAGGCAGTAATTATAATTAGATGTAGAATTACAGGAAGTAATTATAGAGGAGAATGTAGATAACTTCTTCCTCTTACAAACATGTCAAACTTTTAGTTTTAGCATATAATAGAATAAGATTTTAGTCTGCAAAGAGGCTATTCTCTTCAAAAGGAGGGTTGAAGCGTGAAAATCAACCTCAAAGCCTGACACCTGGAGCATGGGTATGCATGATGTAGCTAACATCTCGATCTCAATGATTTCTATCCTTCTTTACCATAAGTCAAAGAATTGAATCTGGGAAAAATATCTTTCAAAGATTTATACTTCCTCCATCATTCCCACTTTCTTTACAAATCTCTCCTTACAAACCTTCTAGGGCTGATATGCTAGTTTATTTTCGCTTCATAGTTTTAACTATTAAATAGCGTGAAAATATAATTGTGGTATGGAAGATTTTAGAGGGGATTATTGGACCTGGGAAGAATGATCTAACGACTTTTGTGTATAAAATTAAAAAGACAAATGATATTCGTTATTGTTTGAAAGGATCTGCGTAGCGAATGTAGTGGAGCTTAAAATGTGATGAATGGAGAGAAGAAAAGAAGAGACCAATTCTGAAGCTAAAAGTTCAATGGAAATGGGCAACTCTCATGCACCCTCCTTCCCCCCCTTCATCCACGTCAACCTTTGGCCGGTTCATGAAAAGACATTTTAACGGGCTATTGGACTTTGATACAAATCTTATGGTTAAACGAATATACTCCAGGAGCGATCACACCTAATGGTCCGTTAGGTTGACTTTAATGAAATTGTTTACCACCAGGGAGGACCTCAGGGCGTTTCTAATTTCAATAAGAGGCCAGGATCTTGGTGTGTTTCTGATTTCAGTAAGAGTCCAGGAGGTCGGTGTAATTCTGATATCAGTACCAGGCAAAGAACTCGGGTGTTCTTTTTTATTTGACTTATCAGGAAAGGTCCCTCTATTTTTCTGTTTTCATAAAATGTCGTTCTCCACAGTCCTGCTAAGTAAATCGTCTTTTTTCAATGCATTTTAATAGGAGGGGTGGGTTATACTTCGAAGGTTCCTTCTTACTCTGGTAGTTGCCTCCACTAAGTTATAGGAGAGGATAATTTCAGCAACACGAGCACTGATACTTATGAGGAGTAAGTAGAAACGCACTAACACCTGAAAAAGTGAATCTATTATATTCACTTCGTCCTCCAGTCAAACAACACTCTTATGAAAGAGGAAACCAGTTAAAATACCTACGGTTTAATTAATAGGAAGAGGATTTATTCTTAAATGTGTGTTCCCTTTTCGAGTTTCCCCTAATCTGCGCGAAATGAAGGTGTCAACGGGGTAGCGATTTAGAGAGAGCAAAGATTTCTCTGAATCTTCCCTTGCTTAGTTAACAATCGACCCAAGTGAAATAATGGACAAAGTTTAATTAATAATTTAAAACCAATTGTCTCCATAATAAGCATCTAATATATGAAAATGGCTGGCACGCAAATGGCGATTTCAGAACGATGGAAGAATCAATTAAAAGTGAATATTTTCAGTTTAGAAAATTTGATTAAATTATCAAGTAATTATTAGCTCTATTATACATGTTTATGGTTGTTCCTTCAAATTGTACAAGTAATAACGGACGAATGAAAGTCTTGTGGTATGTAGAAAACGCAATACATTTTCTCTTGGTTATCAAAAGGTAAGATTTGGACTTATTTGATGAAATAAATGAGAAAACAATATTATATTAATCTACATACGTCAATTTGCCTCATGGTGACTGATTTCGATATATAATAATGTTGATTAATATCATATTTTGGGGAAATCAATCACTCAAATGCTTAATTTCACTCTAAATTCTTCTAACACTTTGACCGAAAATATTATGTGTTCGAGACCTTTCAGCTGCTGATTAAAGGCGATAATAATTGGTTTAGGCTCAGTTGAGGCGTTTTTTAGGTCCAAAAACTAATGATGCTTGTACAACAAAAGATGATTGGTAAAATTAAAGCGATGTTGACGAATATGCTTTCTCTGGGCTAAATTAATAGTTCTCAGAATTTTCATAGATTATTTAAAAGACATTTTATGTAGAGCAAACTGGGATTAAAGTTAATAAATGAACTGATTTAGGGAAAAGAAAGATTTACATTTGCAATAAATATACTTCAAGTTCCTTCTACTAACAAAATATATGTAAATAAATAATATAAGATTATAATACATCGTAAAAGAGCAGGAGAAGTCTTCAGTTAAATCTGATACCTGAAGAAATGATGCTATATGAATTTCTCTGCTCTCTTATTACAGTATTGTTTCGAACAAGTGAAGAGAATATAAAAATTATGTTTTTTTGTGAATACTCGCTAAATTTTCATCATATATGCCCATAATTTTTTTAAATTTTACTCTAATAGTGTATATCTAAGTTTCATTTCATAGAAAAGAGGATAAAAAGTCATGAGCAGGGTAAAGTTTATTAGAAGAGAGGTGCTTTCAAAACTAGAAAACGGTATGTATGCCAATACTATCTCACCAGCATTGTAGACTATTGTTAATGTCATTATTGATCCATATGGATATCAAAAGGAGTTAAATTTGATAAATCTTACACAAAGCATGTTACCCAGTAGGAGTGGGAAGAAATGACACATTCCACGCAATACTTAATTAAGCTCCATAATAATACGGTTTCGTCAGAGGTGACGAAAAAATGACTTGCCTTGAAAATCCTCTCCTAGGCAAGCTCGCATGGTGTAACGAATATCAATAAGGGATCGATTTTAGACAACAAGCTGATATTTAAATTCAAGTGCCCAGAACCTAAAATTGTCATACCAGACTACCTCAAATTTCTTGGGAGAAGTGAGACTCATAGCACGCTTCCTTGCTAAGAAACCATCCATAAATAAAATAAGAAAGCAGGTAAGTTATAACCTTGATACTCAGTTTATCATGTGGTCTCCTGAAAAGAGGAAAAAGTATTTTTAAGCAGTAGACAGCAGCATGCTAGGAGTCTACAGGCGAAATATTGAATCCTACATGCATGTTAGTAATTTTCAAATATGGTGATGGCAGCAACTAAGGTTTGTCATGTTTTCAAATAAGGAAGGGACTTTTGAAAATAAAAAGGAAGAGAGAACGTAACCTTCCTGGTTTAACTGTGAGAAAGACTCATCTGAATAAGTTAAGGCAGGGAGGCACAAAGAAAACGCCGTGGTTAAAGGGGTAGTTAAACTAAGAGGAGCGGGACCGCACTTGTGTCGTCTTTAAGGGAAGTTTTACTCTTTTAATATACATGTACTCTAAAATACGAAGGAAAATCCCATCGTTTTATTGTTCAAGAATTTTAAAAGTTTCAGGAATGACATCGGTTTGACATAGTATAATGTGAGAACTAATGGCTGATGTTTCGTTATTACTAATACCTTTTTACTTATTACTAATACCTAAGTTAGAACATACCCTGGCCTAAGAGAACGAACCGTGCTGCCTCTATACGAGCATCAATCAGAAGTTCATTTTCAACCCGAACCACGCTTGCACACACTTGACCATGTAGGCCAGGCCACCATCTTGCTGAAAGTAATAGTTCACCTTCTTCGTGATTTTTCCCACCCAGGGCAAGAGTTTTGTGTCAAGATGTCCCGTTATTCGAACGAGATGAGCATATAGCCGACTGCAAACCGAACATGCGGTATTTTATAGCTATATGACGCCACGAGACCAAGCATCATAAAGTTGACTGTGTGCTTGGTCTATACACGTAGCGAACCTCGCAAACTTCTGTGCTAAGCTTATCACTTTGTTTTTCTGTTTTTAGATGACCGTTGGACCGTAAAAGTTTTTTTATTTAGAAAAACTGAGAACTCGTTAGTTATGACTCTTTAAGTCGTTGAGAAGGAGAACGATGAAAGCGCTCACAACGTTGTTTTTGCAAACGGTTGGTAAGAAGCGGACTTTCCACGGACCTTAAGCCCTTGCCGCCCTCCTCATTAACGGTCCTGGACATCGTAGTCATCGAGACGTTAGTGAACATATACACTTTCGCACAAACACTCACACGCGCATACAAACACCCACATACACGACCATACATGCCCATTACATTATACAATGGACCCTCCCTCTCTCCCTCCCCCCATTATTGGTCTGCCGCCAAAATGTTCCCAAACTCGTCTCACCCCCCTCCTCACCGAACCTAGATCATTGCTATTTTTATTAAGGGTTACGGTGGCATGGATGCGGTTTGAATAATCATGTATTGCCTCTTATTAGCATATCTGCAGAGTTGCCAGATAAATCTTCCTTCTTCACTCTGCCTTCGCACTTGTTTTTAACTTATTTGTCGCTAAACCTCTCTGTGTGACACATGTTATAATAATATACTCCATCCACACCGTTCCACAACTAACTAAGTAACCCTTTCTCAACCGAAGATGTGTGTGGATCGGATTATAAATTTAGCCCAGACTATTCACATACGGTTGATTTTTTTTATTATCTTTTCATCTTTGTCGAGTTATTCATGACCACCCAATTAATCGGATTGAATTTCTGTATATTGAGTTAGGACAACCACCTCTCAACTACAATAACGGAATGGAAATACTTGAACATTTCCATTTTATGGATTTAGAAGATTTAATCATCGGTGAAAAATTACAAAACGAGCTTATGAATCCGTTTTTCTTTGTGGGAGGCATATCCGATCTTCACATTAGATAACTGTATAAGTTTTCTGCATATTACATTCAAACCTGATTATTGATGGCGAGAAAGTAGTGAACATCGCTATATTTGACAATAAAACCATGTTATTTCGCTTTCTCTCGTAGTATTACCATTCACCCACTGATATCTTTTGTTCAAAATAATCAGAGAATATTATAAAGGATAAAAAAATTCTATGCATAAAGAGTTCATAATAACTGACAAGGATTCATCGTATAGTAACTTTTAAATGTTATGTTAGCTGACTTTAAAACCGAAAGATATGGTTCGATAATTCCCTGGGATTTCAATTCGTTTACGAAATGTCTTTCTCAAAACATTTTGGCTCTCACTTCTTTCACTCTACAGTGTGCTTCGGCTCTGAAACCCATAAATAGTAGAGGTATATGATTATCAGCATTCCTTCTACCATCGGCACCAACTAGGCGTTTCATAATATAATAAGTTATTAAATCCGACGTCTGAGGGTTAATGGTTAATCCTTCAGCACGAATTATATAATTCCCCCCACTTGTCGTTTGCATACGTACTGAATAGGATTTGTGACCTTTAGGGCAAAATGAATTTCAATACACAACGGCACCATACACATCTGTGATCTCATCGTTGAGATCACCTAGGAATTCTCCAAGATGAGGTTGTGGGTCATCTTTCCTAGCAATGAAGATGGGACTGTCTGTGTCACAGTATAATCACCGTTCATTCAACGATCCTAGGACGCCATAGAGCTTTATTCGAACATAGACAGTTGTGAATGATTCAATTAAAAGATTCGTGACGTAATAGTCAAATTCGACATGTTCAGCCTTCTCCGCTTTCGCTAAATCCTTACCTGTTTACACAGAGATTTGCTCAAAAACGCTTGCAAGGAAGTCTTTTGATGTTGTCTAATTGTATGTTTATCCCGTCAGCCTGATTTACCATCTGCCCATATTCCATTTTCTCCATCTCTCCATCCACTCCTTGCGAGAATCCAGAAGCTTGTATTTTTTCGAACAACCCATCCTCTTTTCAAACTCCCCAAACTAGTAAATTTTCCTGATGTTATACATCTTTTTCAGGAAAAATTTCAGTTCCAAGGTTGTGTACTCACAACAGATCTTACGTTGCTTTTCCAAGTGATTGCACTCGCGTGAGTTTTGTTCAGCGCATGTGGTGCAGAGTGTGAAGGTAAGTTTTCTATCTATGGATTAATGGAGAACTGGAATATACAGATCATTAAGAGGAAGAAAATCAAATTTTACGATACCGAAATATGTTTATTGACACCCTTGTTGAATTCTTGAAGGAATTTCACCCACAAATATGCAACGTCAAGGTGATCCTACGGGCTCTCGATTGTTTTTCATGCAACAAGGATATTAGCAGCAAAAAACCATGTTATGAATTTTCACATCTTGGGTTGTTGGCTAGTATAATATAAATGGGTTCTACCGGTCAGCAGAATCGTCTTGAGTTGAGATTACGTCTCTTTGCAGCAGAGAAAATCTAATTTTTCATCAAGAAGTAATCCAAACCCTTCCTTAGGTCTCCGATGTTTGACTCCCAGAAATATCTTCTTAAAGACCTGCGCCGTTTTCTTACTCCCCCCATCCAATTTGCCGCGCTTGAGGGTAAAGCTCTGGAGTATGGTAATCCCCAGTTTACCTCGTTAATCATCAGTTAATTCATTTAACCTCTATAAGTAATTTGTTCTCCCTTTCGTATATATATGTAATTCAAGCGTCTCACGAGTAATTCTGATTCGATAAATCCGCTACATTCTTTTGTTGTGCTTTATTATTGTTTTTTCCTTCTTGTAAATTTCGTGAACTAGAAGTATGTCTTTCTCCTAGATCTTTAAGCCCAAGGCAAATCTCTAGGACTCACGGAAAAGACTTAATGGCTTATATTCCAGGAAAAAGAGAGATTAGAACGAGCAGTAACAGATAGAATTCGTTCCCATAACCTTGAAATGAGTCCGGTAAGGAACGGGACGCTTCCCAATAATTTAAGAACAGACGTACATCAGACAGCGTCTATAAAATGGCCCGTGTTTAAGAAAAGGTAAGATTTCGGGTTGTATCTCATTCAACTTAAGAAGATTTTTGAGGTGAATCACAGGGATATTGAGACAGATGGCGTAGCCAGTTTATTGCCTTTGTTCAATACCAAGCTCAGGGAGATTTCTATATCACTTCCGTCAGAAGCGACTAATGAGTACTCAACATGAAAAGCCGAGTTACTTGCCGTCTACAATATGACCCAGGACTTTTACTGTGCGAATTTCCGGCGCTGTCGCATCCAGCCGAACCAAACCCTCCGTCAGTTTGCTACACCTTGCAGCGTAATTTTACCTTCTGACTTGACGCATCCAAAATTCACCACGATTACGTTGCTTTGGTCGACTTCGTCCTGAAGGAACAACTTCTGGCGTGACTCCATTCAAAGATTAAATCCTCCGTCAAGGACAGGATGTGCCTCACCTTCAAGCATTGCATCGAGGAAGCCGATGTTTACGCGGCTAACCACAACTGTTATCTGCAAGAAAGAAAGAAGACGGAACCACCATCACCTTAGTCAAAAGCTTGTAAAAGTAAATTTATTCCTCACCACGGAAATAAGTGGTCGAAAAACGCGGCAAAGTCTAATACATCATTGAAACTCCATCAGAAAGAATCTTTTCCACAAAAATATGCTAAATCGTTCACACCGTCACCGGAGCACTAACCAAATTGTGGCGATAGATGAAGAATCGCCCATGTGGTCTAGTTATTCTTTAGGCCACCTCAGCGTAGTACATGTTGCCTGCGTAGAACAAGACAAAGAATATCCTTTACATATCTTGCCAGACACAAATGATTCCTGTTCGGCAGAATTAAAAATAAACGGCCACCTGTCTCCAATTCAGAAGAACCAATTGCAGACGCTCCTGAAAAATTTAGTGACATTATAACCGAGATGCCTGGTTGTGCTACCGACTTCAAGCACAACATCTAGCTAATCACCCAGGAACATATCCGCTCCAAGCTGTATTCATTGCTTATACACCTGAGAAAGGCGTTTAATAGAGAGGTCGAAAAATTATTAAAGTCATAAATCATGGTCCTCAAAATCCAATTATTGTTAACCCGTCGTTATGGTCAAGATACCAGATGGACCACATCTATGTGCATTGAAATTAGAAAATTAAATTCGGTCACCGTGTTCGATCCGGAGCCAATCCCCATCATTGACCAAAATCTCCATCTTTTCGAGAAGGCTAAATTCATTACAGAATTGCATTTGTGTAAGGCCGACTACCAAATACAATTAAGAAAAGAGGTCAACAAATTCAAGGCTTTCTCCACTCAAACGGGACATTTTTCTATTTCGTCGGCCCCATTTTGGTCTTGTGACAGCATGTACCATTTACAGTCGAAAGATGAGAAGTATTTTAGACGGATTACTTAATGTAAACTTCTACTTCGACAACATCCATGTTGCCACCCAAGACTGGAATTAGCACTTGGCAGTTCGATTTTAATACAATAGATTACTTAGGTTTCCCTATTGGGAAAGACCGGCTAGCTCCCAAGGAAGAGAAAATTCGGGCTATTTTGGAAATGCCCTTGCCCGCGAATAAGAAACAATTACAATCTTTCTATCGGTGATTATTCTGAAATTTAGCCTTTATTTCTGCTCCTTTGTGCGAATTATTGAAGAAGAAGGCACCAAGCACCTCAAGAAGACACCAAAATCAATCAATAACTTTACTCAACATAAAGGAACATTAGCAAGGCGCCTATCCTCCAACTGCCCAATCCCGATGAGCCATTTGGGATTCGAACAGACGCAGGCAATTATGGAATAGGCTGTGTCTTGATCCAGTACGGGAACAACGGCAAGAGCTTTACCTTCGCATACGCTAGTCGAAAAGTGATCCATCGGGAAATGAACTACTCTTTGATTAGGCGAGATGCCTCGCCATAGTTTAGGGAATACAAAAATTTAAAATATTCTTGGTAGTAAGGAATTTGTCATTGAGACCGATCATAAACCTCTATCTTACCTACCTTATGTAAAAAATAATAATGGATGATTAATTCGTTGGAATCTGTTCCTCCATGAATTTGACATGTATATTGCAGATATTTTTAAACAGGAACAAATTGGATTTCCCTCCAAACTAATCCTGAGCCATTAATTTTTTCGTTCTGATTTTAGGATTGATTTTGTTCCTTATTGTAAATATGCAGAGAAAATAATGTAATATGGGAACATGTATCTTCTTTTGTTTTTTTTTGTATATATATGATTTATCTTTTTTTATTTTAATTATTATTGTAAAATTTAAGAATGCTATTAACTCGGTGCAGGTGAGCCTCCAATTGAACTAATCAATGATAATTGTAGCTATTGTAATTTTTTTCAGTTAGTATAATAATGCGTATATATATATATATATACATACATATATATATGTATATATATAATAATAATAATGAAAGGGTTGCAGCTCATAGTTTTGCGAAAATAATAAACAAAGCTGAAGGATACATGATGCTAAATACGCAAAACTCTTAGAACAAAACACAAAAGTAGAGGGAATAAGGGGGTACAAAATATATATATATATATATATATATATATATATGTATATATATATAATATCTCTCATAATTTCTCTAAGTAGCGCGAGAGAATGATGAAGATGAATGCAATAAACCACATTGAAAGAGAAAACTAAATAAATTGTTTTCTTACAGTAATATTTAGTACCTTTTTCGAAAAAATCCGTGCAGGGATGCGATTTGAACCATGGGCACCGAGGCAGCGAGCACAGATTTGATCACAGTTAAAAGTATGCGGTTAGTACACTATGCTACGCAGAGAAAAAAGCTAATAAATATCTTTGGAAGAAAAATTTATTTCTTTTTCTCTTTCAATGTGTTTTTTTGCATTCATATATATATATATATATATATATATATATATATATATATATGTATATATATATATATATATATATATATATATATATATATATATATATATATATATATATATATATATATATATAAATATATTATACTCTCTTTACCCAAATATTCAGCTTATTGTGCATGTTCAAACACGATTGGTTATTGAATGATCGATTGCACTCACTAAATTAAATCCCTGGATTTCTTTCTCCATCGCAATGCACAAGACACTGACTGCACACCCATTTACAATCTTTTAGAAGGGCCGTTACGTTGTAATGGAACGCATGACAAGAAAAACACATACCGTATTTAAAAGAGAGTATCTTGTTTTTAATATTCGTTTTACTAATGTTTCGAATTGGATAGTAGGTTTCACTTTAAAGACTAATATTTAAGAGTGGGGCTAAATTTCAGTATATATTGGTCGATGGAGTAATTTGAATGGGAGTTCATTTCCTGTAGCTGTAAATATGAGTAGATTTGATCACTAGTGATAGAATTTCCATACAAAAGATCGAACGAGAACTTAGTAAACAAAGGCCCAAACTGCAGAATTTATATTTCTTATGTATATTTTACTGTCCATCAAATCGGATATTAGATCGTATTATTGCATGGCTAGCAGGAATTATATATATACAAACTAAGTTATTGAAGGTTACAAACTCTATTGTATGCTCAGACTGAAAGGCTGTCTCGAATCGTCCCATAATATAATCGAATATATATATAATATATATTTACATATAATATAGATATTTTGGTTAATTCCTTCAAAGGAGAAGACGGATCATGTACTCTCAAATGCTAGACGAAATCTTATGGAAGAAACCGGATGGATTCCAGATTATATATATTTTGATGATGGAGAGCGACTATAAAATCGGCGTATATTATGATATGTTCACTCTTGGAACAAAGATAGTCTTCCGTTTGACCGTAAAAGATTTTTTTATTCAGAAAAACTGAGAACTCGTTTGTTATGACTCTTTAAGTCGTTGAGAAGGATAGCGATGAAAGCGCTCACAACGTTGTATTTGCAAACGGTCGGTAAGAAGCGGACTTTCCACGGATCTTAAGCCCTTGCCGCCCTCCTCATTGACGGTCCTGGACATCGTAGTCATTGAGACGTTAGTGAACATATACACTTTCGCACAAACACTCACACGTGCATACAAACACAGACATGCACGGCCATACATGCCCATTACATTTTACAATGGACCCTCCCTCTCTCCCTCCCCCCATTATTGGTCTGCCGCCAAAATGTTCCCAAACTCGTCTCACCCCCCTCCTCACCGAACCTAGATCATTGCTATTTTTATTAAGGGTTACGGTGGCATGGATGCGGTTTGAATAATCATGTATTGCCTCTTATTAGCATATCTGCAGAGTTGCCAGATAAATCTTCCTTCTTCACTCTGCCTTCGCACTTGTTTTTAACTTATTTGTCGCTAAACCTCTTTGTGTGACACATGTTATAATATTATACTCCATCCGCACGGTTTCACAACCAACTTAGTAACCCTTTCTCAACCGAAGATGTGTGTGGATCGGATTATAAATTTAGCCCAGACTATTCAAATACGGTTGATTTTTTTATCATCTTTTCATCTTTGTCGAGTTATTCATGACCACCCAATTAATCGGATTAAATTTCTGTATAGTGAGTTAGTACAACCACCTCACAACTACAATAACAGAAAGGAAATACTTGAACATTTCCAGTTTATTGATTTACAAGATTTAATCATCGGTGAAAAATTACAAAACGAGCTTATGAATCCGATTTTCTTTGTGGGAGGCATATCCGATCTTTACAATAGATGACTGAATAAGTTTTTCTGCATATTACATTCTAATCTGATGAATGATGGCGAGAAAGTAGTGAACATCGCTATATTTGACACTAAAACCATGTTATTTTGCTTTCTCTGGTAGTATTACCATTAACACACTGATATATTTTGTTCATAATAATCAGAGAATATTATAAAGGATAAAAAAAATTTTATACATAAAGAGTTCATAATAACTGACAAGGATTCATCGTATAGTAACTTTTAAATGTTTGTAAGCTGACTTTGAAACCGAAAGATATGGTTCGATAACTCCCTGGGATTTAAATTCGTTTACGAAATGTCTTTCTCCAAACATTTTTGGCTCTTACTTCTTTCACTCTACCGTGTGCCTCGGCTCTGAAACCCATAAATGTTACAAGGATATGATTATCAAACGAGATTTAGCAGATATACATAACTGTAATGCACAAATTTGAAAGTTTTAATTATGGTGTACGCTATATCATCTTTGTATTTACATATAATATAGATATTCTGGTTAATTTCTTTGAAGGAGAAGACGGATCAGGTACTTTCGAATGCTAGACGAAATCTCATGGAAGAAACCGGATGGATTCCATATTATATATGTTCAGATGATGGAGGAGAGTTTAGAGGAAAACAAAATGAAAGAATTATTGAGCGAATATAATATTGGCGTATATTATCTTATGTTTACTCTTGAAACGAAGATAGACTTCGTTTCAATTCTTTTAAACTGTGTACATAGAACAATAAAGGAAAGACTTTGCAGATATTCTCCCTTTAATAATACATGTAAATAAATCGACGTGTTAGATGATTACGCAAGCGCCAAAATAATAATTCTATACAAAGAATGATTCTGAATTCACCGGTCAAAGTTTTACATGTTGTTGCTATACAGAATGAGAGAACTGAAGGTAAAAACAGAGGTTTCTATATATGATCGGTGATTATATTCGTATCTCAGGTGTTTCCAGTGATTTAATAAAAAGGATACGAGGTAGGGTAGAGTGAGAAAATCTATAAGATATATAAAATTTCAAATGCATTAGATCTGTATTATATTGAAGATTTAAATAGAGAAAATATTGAAGGTGGGGTTTATGAAGAAGAACTATACAAAATAAAATTCAACTCCTGTAGGAAATATGTAGTAGAGAGGGTTCGTTAAAGTAAAAGGGCATGGAAAAAACAAGCTATTATTAGTAACATAGCAAGGGGACCCTAAGTTGTTTAACTCATACGCCCAGGAATGTGATATCCCCCCCCCAGCCTTCAGCACATGCATTTGTGAAATTATACATATGTAGGTAGGAGATGAGAAAGTTATTTTATCACACGTGAAGATGGAGTCAGAGAGTTTTTATGTCATCCTTCCTTTCTCATCTCCCCCTATGTTTAGCCTCAAAATACAATGTCTGACTACAAAGTTGAATTGCACAAATCCATTATAACATACCTGAATCAGTATGAAGTAGGGCTTTGTGAGTTTCAATTTATAGTGAATATCTATAATATTACTAAGCCTATACATGCAATCACAGTCTATTGGAAAATGACGGAAGTAAATAATAATTCATCAAATACTATATTGGCAATAGGAAAGGATACACAAATAAAGGAATTGACTTTGCTTTTGATGAGATATGTATAGATACCAAATAATCTAAAAAGGAAAGAGAACTCATTATAATAGTTAATCTGAAAATTAGACATAAATTATGATCTCAAGATTTATTGTTTCAATCTTACAGAACGCAACGGAAATTGTCTAATGATACTGTTTTAATGCTCATATCCCATTTAATGCTCAATTTATTATACATAAAAAAAACGCAAAGCAAGCTTTGAATAAGAAAATAAAGAATAGAAAAAAGTTGAAAATAGATGATGAAGAGCATGGAGATGTTATTTTTTCTCATAATATAAACAAGCACACATTTCCTAGATGTTTTCATAAAGTTCTCAACGGCTGTAAATCATACACGTATAAAAATATAATCTCTTCATCCTAGAAGTTATATCTGTTCTAAGGCAAACTCGATTTGTTTAACATTTTACCGCCCCATACTCCCAAGATTCAGAGTCTTACTCTCTACTTAGCAATATCTCATCGGACATCACTCCAGGTGAATATTATATATCTTCTAGCGGATAGTATAATATAGATGCGACTGTGGTTTATCTCTATTTTAAAACAGGAATTGTGAATGCAAACGGAAGCGAACTTAAAGATGGGTAGAATATATTTCCGAGAAATAATATACTTCACACTTGTTCAGCAAGTTTGATATTCATTTAAATTAAACATCAGTAAATTTCATTGGAAATAATTACCCCTATCTTGTATATTTAGAGAGCCTGTTGAACCATACTTAAGAAGGAAAATCTACATTACTTTCCACTAGGATATTACTCTAGTTAAAAAAGTATCGAAAAGAAATATAGCAGATCGAAAAAATAACTATTTGATGTATATGAAAAACTACACGCCGATATCTTCTCGCTCAATAATTTGATGATGAATGCAGTCTCCCTAATGATAAAGTTATCCAGAGCACCATATTCATTTACACTATTTAGAAGCCATACCGGTTAAGAAGCTAAAATAGAATTATCAGCATCTCCTTTACCTGAGAAATGTTCGCCATTCAGCATCAACTCAACTGGAGATGGAATATATGTTTCTCTGACTACCATATCACACAAATTTGTCTGCAAAATTTTACAATTGTGAGTGGAATATGAATGAAGATTCTGGATATTATCTTTATGGGAACAATACCTACACGGATAGTAATTAATATGATTGACCATTCAACATTTTGTGGTAGCTATGATGCATCGCCTTTTAAATTTAAACCTTTTGATGTGAATCGCATCACTATCTATATGAAGGGGAATGAAGTTCAAAAGCCATTCGAATTAGAGTATTCGAACAATGCAGATCCAGTTGCCTCAAGGGTATTTTACTCGTTATATAATGGAGTAGGGTGTATTGGGGGTAGACAGAGTAATAACCTTACGTATGAACAATTTCTAAAAAGTAAACATATTTATTGTATTAACGTAAATCAGGACAACAGTTCTACTTGTCTTGGAGAATGCTTCAATCGTATACAATAGTATACATTATCTCTACAGTTACACTTTAAATCTGCTTAAAAGAGGGAATCTCCCTTGTTATTTATGCAGAGTTTGAGTTTGTATTGAGAAATATAAGTCTAGGACCGTACTCGTTTATTCCTAATAAAATGAATGCAATAGAATTAGAAGAACTATTGTATCGAAATAAAAAGGAGAAAAGAATTTTTCTTGCTTGTTTTGCGAGAGATACTCATCTATGTCTGCCATTAACACAGCCAGAAGCTTATTTGATTAAACTGGGCAGCAATCATCGACCTGGGTCGCATTGCGTAGCTGTGTTCGTAGACAAAGTTTTTTATGTTATTTTGATAGCCTATCTCTAGGGTTCTAGAACGATGTTTATATTCATTAAACTTAGGAAAAATGAATAATATTATCGTCATCAATTCGTTCAGAGTTCAGAGTTAATTTTCAGACTCTTGCGGCTTGGTTTGTGTCTATTTTATTAAGCAGCTTATATTCAGTAAATCATACCGAGCTATAATTAAACAACTTGATTCATATAATGATCAAAGAAACGAAGAAATTGTTTTAAGGAATATGTATATATATATATATATATATATGACAAAACAGATGATTTTGTTTATGTTGATTTTAGATTTATTAATCTGTAGAAAATCTATACTGAAATGTAAAATAAATCACTATAACACGCTTGACTTTTTAAAAAAACAATTTAAAATAAAAGAAAAAAACTTACTCTTTTAAATCAAGCTATAATCTGAGAAACGGTGATAATTTCTAGAATATCACTGATCTCGCCACTTAAACTCGATTCATATTCAGTTAATAGCCTTATATTCTTATATATAGTATAAACTTCAAGTTGGATCAGCTGAACAATGCGGAAAAAAGTTCTTCTCAGCAAGCTACGAAATTCTCTGATAAATGGGGAAGGTTTCGAATTGGCTTCTTTATCTCTACAGATGAGGAGGGAGGGTAGCATTCTAAGGAGAGTAAGTTAGCCTCTTAGGAAGGGGTAAGGAGGTCGGGTCCATCAGAAAAGTTGATAGGTGTGTATTCTCATGTAGGTATAAGTGGGTTTCTAAAAAATCTGGTGATGCCAGATATCTTAAATATTGTCCAGACATTATACATAATATTTCATTAATCTTCCGATATTTAATAATATGAAGTGAAACAATTCGTTTTACCATACACCATAAATATCACTCAAAAAAAGGTCACTAATATTGAATTGAGATGTTTATCTCCTTGCCTCATTAAGCAATCATATTTTTTTTTACGTATTTACTAATGGAGAATGAAACGAGACATTTCATGAATATTTAAACCGAATCCAAGACACTCTAACCATTGCTCAAATATAGGTCACTGATCTAGGAGGGAGGGGGGAGCTGGAAACATTTTAGTAACAAACTATAAAAGACGGGGATGTACCACTAGAAAATGCTATGGGTTTCTACGCTCGTTTGTACGTGTGTGTTTGTATATTCGAGTGAGTGTGGGTGTGAGAGTTTTTGTGTAGACTCGGATTCCTCCCTTTAATACTACTGACGTTCTCATTTTTACCGTGCGTAGTCCTATTAAGTTTCTGATGAATTTTGAAGGCCTTTCTTACAGCCAAACGGTTCATAATTTGAGGTCTACCTTAAGGAGGCCAAACTTTGTGATTTCCTCGTTATTGAGCCTCTCTGCGACTCTGTGAACAGTCATCCGGTGATGTAGAGAAACTTAGCAATGTCGCACATGTTGTGGCCTGCGCATACTGGAGCAGAGATCTCGATTCTCTTTACTTCCATCTCGACATACCTATACACCCTGGAAAAGACATTTTAATGACACTTTCTATAAATTAGAACTTTAAGTTTGTTTGACGGAGATTTTTCTAATACTTAGTAAGACTCTTGAAAGATAAAAAAATATAACTGTCGAAAAATCAGGTATCTCATATCCAAGGAGTCTAATATTGACATAATTATTGAGTTAATGTTAAAAATATGGGCATCTATTGCGCAAACTTTGGAAATTACATCGTGATTTTCTCCAGTTAAGCTGGTTCCGTGGTAATTTGGAAAAATGTGTCGTTTAAATCTACTTTGGAGAAAATATTTCAATCTTGCAATTTCTAGTGAATTGATTCTGTTAATTCAGTAGATAGGGGTCTCAGGTGTACTGAAATTTACCAGGATAACTAGTTTTGGAGTAAATTGATGAAACTAATTTGGATGAATATTTATTAGGCCTGCATGCGACAGATGGGCCGTTATTAATAATTTGATGCAAATTTGTATTGGAAACACGTGTTTTTCCCTTAACTATAGTTAATACATACTAGTTATTGGTTCATATAAACTACTTTACTCTTAAATAAAGGAATTATATGGTGAGTTATCTGACATACATTCCACAAACAAAGACAGGCATTAATTTGTTTCCGAATATGAACATAAGTAATAAACAAACGCCTCAATATGAAGAGCGGTAATGTACAAACACTTCATTCGAAAGAGAAGAGATAAATAGAAAATCCTCTATGATATAGTACATGGGTAATAATTAAAAAAAATAAATATCAAGACGGGTTTCTTCCTATTTTACTGGAATTCTTTTGCGCATTTGTTCTTTAAGCTTCACCTCATTGATATGGTAGACTGTCATTACTAGTCTCCTCTAATCATGTTCTTCACTCAATAATCACCACCTTAGCAAAATGCTGCAAATTTGCTCTTGTACCAGAAAGTAGAAGAAAAAGCAGTGCGAGGCACATGGAAAAAAATCCTTAATAATCTGATATTCTTTTCATAAATTAAATTTATTCTGAGGAATTTCTAATTTCTTTGAATTGAATTTTCTCAAATTGTTGAAATGTGCTGACATTTCCCAACATTGAAAATTCCATTCGATTTACCTTCCGACCAAAACTTATTCTCATGGTGTTTCGTTCCAAATAACAAACTTATGAATTATAATTGGCTGAATTTTTCAAAACCGACACTTGACATAAATTTATACAGCATCTTTGTATTTTGACTTACCTAGATGAGGAATGTATTACATTAATTTAAAAATAAAAAAACTAACGCGTGAATTTCAACGATAATTTTTTGGAAAGATAATTATTCATGTCAAAAGAGTACCGTCTAAAAGGGTTGCTATTTTAAGCCACACTAAATTTAAATCTAGACCTCGAATTCTACTTCCCTAATTTGCAGCAAAAATGAAGCTACAAATTGTACAAAATTATCAAATGTAAAAAAAAAACCCTACGGGAATGGAATTACGAACTTTTACTACTTGAGTAAATATCTTCTTGCTCCAAAATGTAATTGGGTGAACACAATGCATACGCTTTTCTATCGCTCTGAGTTGTGTAGACATAATATTCATGTATATGTACACACCGTGTCGTCTATGGTTCATTTAAGTGTTAAGTTTCCCTTTTCAAACTTCGGTAGAATCAAGTTCTGCGGGTGATTCCAACTGCCTCGCCTTAGATGCAGATGTATTCTTATCCTCTGTGCTAGCCCACAGAGGGTTAAAAGGGCGTTAACATTACTAATCGGCCGATAAATGCGGGGGGGAAGTTTCTTAGGTCAATATTTTATTTTACTCTGGTATGGTAGAAATCTCTTATATGGATGTGGATACCAATGCTCGCAGATGCGAACTATTCTTATTATGAATTTGAGCCTCGTACTCACAAGTCATTTGCTCTCTTCCTTTTCGTTGAGATTGTTGTCCTTCAAAGTTCTTCCCATGACAAGTGAAATTGCTATCGCTTTTTAATCGTGCGGAAGTCAAGATCCTTTACACCATCCTGTCGTGTAATAGATTTTGGGGAATTAAAGGCTCTGTTGAGTTCCAGAAAGGATGGCCGATCCACAATCACTTGAGGATGCCCTTGTATTTTTATTATTTCTTAATTTTCTTTTTGTTGTTCATGTTTCTTGTGTCTCATAGGTTTTTGCGTTAACCTAAAGATATACTTCTTGTGTTTTAGTTAGCTAGAGCGGCCAGAGCGAATCCAAAGTTAAAAATAAAAATTACGCCCGAGGATCACTCACTCTAAAGCCGTTGGATTAGTCTCATCTGCCCATTTAATCCGACAGAAAGAGTGAGTATAATCTCCTTGTGTGGAGCATGGGTACAGTTGTAATTAAGTACATGCGACACACACCTTCCACTCTGTATGGATGAGAAAGCAAAAAAGGTTCGTGGCCTGGTATCATTGGTGCCATAGGATCCAAAATTGATGCCCCAAGTTCGCTAAACCTTTCATCCTAGAATGCCATCGATTGTTTAGATTGATTAAAAAAACGTAGGGTTTCTTCCCAAAGAGTACACAAAAAATCCCTCTCTTTATTCCAAGCTAATAGCCATAGGCTTTCTGATCAATTCATCTTCTTTGCTTTGAGATCTTGGTGAATACTACTACCATAATACCATACCATCACCCTCCCGCCACTATGCATCTCCCTGGCCATCTATCAAGCCGATGTACTACCCATGCCTGAGTGGGAAAAAAGGTCCCGATTACAACGAAGTTAAGCCACAGTGGACTTAGAAGGTCGTCAGATGGAGCTGATACGACTTAACAACGGTAGCTGCCATAGCCTATTGTGCCCCATCAGTGGGTCCATTACCAAGAAGTGGGATGGAGTGTCTGAGCTCCAGCCTGACCAATCGGCGGAGACAAATTTTTGTCTTATTTTTCAGTCACCCATTTTGCTACATCCCCCGACCAGAGGGAGGAAGGGAGCTTTGAATGAAAAATTCAAAGTTTGGATCAAACATAAAAGAATTTAAAAAATGAGGCGAAAGTTTATCAAACTGTGCGTCAATTATTTAAAACAAACTTTAATTTGATGAAAAAGACAGATATTCGACGTTTTGAAATTGGTAAGCGCAAATCAACGGGGGCAACAACCACAGAAAGTTTTTAGTAAGAAATTTGGGCAGAAAGTGTTGAAGATAGTGGAAGTGGAAATCTGTAAAAGATAAATAGACACAGAACCCCCCTGCAAAATTTTGCAGCTGAGAAGCCACTCAATTGCGGGCGGTAGGACCCTTCTAGATAATACTTCAAAATTCATAGAAAGAAATGTATTGCCGTAGAAATTGCTATACTTTTTTTACCCGGTTAAGCATATAATTATTTTCCTCTATTAGCGCAATTAAATCTTGTATGCAAATAACTCTCTACAGCACGTTGCTACTTCGATTGTTATAAACAAGTCGCTTTCAGAATTGGGCGGCAATATAATATTTTTCTTATTTCTATTTAATGATTCTAAAAGAATGCGAACCTTAAGATAATAAAACGAAAGAAATTCAAGGGAAACCGAAGTTTGGGATTCTCTATCAAAAACTATCACCCGACGTCTTTTTATATATTAAAATTTTAGTTTTTTTTATTTATACATAGGGTTTTTTCCTCGCCGACTCACCACTAGTGTAGAAGTTCCTCTAAGTGGCTGATTGAGCAAGAAGCACTTAGCACCGGTGTTGATTTTCCTCAAAGCATCTGATTAAGGAGGAACCAACAGTTTATAGTAGATTCATTCTTCTCATCGAGGAACTGTATTTTTCGGTCTACTTCAATTTTTAAATTTATTGAATAATCGTTTTCTTTCAACAACAATGGAATTTCAATAATTTGCTCATAGTCTGATCAATTAATGACGACCTAAGATCAGGAATTGGATTTTAATTTATCCACTGATCTCGTAACTAAAGCTTCACGTAATTTAAATCCGAGATTTCTGTGATCTTGTTTTTTAACCTCTAATGTCTTTTTAGCTTGATTCTTTGTTACAAATATCTTTGTTTTACCTAAAATTACTGAATGATTTTTGTGAACTTGCCGACAACAGGACAGACAACATCTACCGAGTTGCGTACAAGATTAATGAAGTTAAATTTTATTAGTTTTTAAATTTAGTACATAGATGCACACACATAATGTCCAAAAACTCGAATCGTGATATAGAGACAGAAGTTTTGTAAAAAATATTTCCTTGTTTTAAGTATGAAGAAATGGATGTTGAAGGGTCGATTCTACCAATCGTCATGGAAGTAAAAAAAAATAATACAATATTATTGTCATAACGTCCCTATAATGGCTCATAAAATAGAATTCATATGGGGAAACATCAGCATCTACCTTTATATGGATACATGAGCCGTCAGCTGCAAATATAGGACGAGAGCACTGACCCACAACGTCCATCCTGGTTGTCACTTCTGCGCAATCTCCATCGGATTCAAATGTCAAGCCTTACTGCATTTTTTGTGGGCGATATTGCGTTCTGCAGGTCTCCCCTCTAAATTTCACACCTTCAAAGGATGTTTATTTTCTTCTATCTTATAGTGAGGTAGACATCTACATATCGTCCCGTTTATTCCATCCACCTGTTAACTCTAGTGGGGTATTAGTTTTTAACCATGGGATTGCAGGAATTTACCAGAATCCCTCTCAAGTTGACCTTCAACAAGTTGAGCTCTCCTCTGGTCAAAATGAGGGCTATGATCAGATTAGTTGTGTGTATCTACAGGCTCTGGTATACCTAAGTCACTTCTCTTTTCTTGAATTATCTAGGCCTTCAATATTTCAATTTTAGGAAGAAACCAAAATTTTATACGAACCTATTATCTAAAAAGTACATTCATGTATTAATTTGACTGCTTACACTTTTCTATACAGAAAAGATAGATTCAGCCATTCCTATTCATTTCAATAATTTTAGCCGATAAAAGACTCGCATTAGAAACATAACTTCTCTTCTAAAGTGTATTTGGCTCCAATTCACATTGTTTAATCCACCCTCATTTTTTCTGTTCAACCGGTCGTGAATCATAATCACTACAGAGGTGAAATACCAATTTAGTTTATTGTCAAATGGGATTCCGTGCAACTTGCATACCTTGCAAATGGCCTTCATACTTAACTTAGCGTTAAATTTCTTTTCATGAAAACGAGCTGAAAAGAAATTTAAATGCAATATCAGTAAATTTAGATATTAAAGTAAGTAAATGTTAGTTTCTTTATGAGTAACAGGAGAATAATGATAATTTTGTCTGTTGTTTCATTCGAGGTTGATTTGGAAATTTTATATTAAAATCTCTCATCGGAGCTTGAATAGGAGTAAGTTATTTTTCGTTAATGGGTAGCAATTCTCTAGTAAATTCAGCTTTAGAAAGTGTTTAAAAAGACTAGATTCTTGTTGTTCTACGATACGCATACAGCAACCTGATCATATTATTTTGCGAGCCCCAAAGTGGGGTATTAAAGACTCGTCTATGTATAATAACAACAAAATTAAAGTAAAATAGAGCGATACCTATAAAATGTAGTGAAGAGTGCGTCATTTGATTTGCTTTCCTAGTCCCTTCTCTCTCAGCAAATGTATGCTGTCTCGTGGATGCTCTTAATTCTTTGAAGCCCTGTAATCTCCTAATGTAGTCAGGTTTGAGAGTCAAGGTTATGTTTGTTCCAGAGTTTTCTCTGACGGGTTTATATGCATCTTGCTGATTATTTTCCTTCTCTTAATTAGAATCAGTGTAAGTTTAAAATAATTGTTACAATATTATTTTAGTTTAAACAGGAATTTATTTGCCTCTGATTTTAGAGAAAACTTATAGTGTATACAGCGAGGACAAATTGACTCCTATTAGTAATGGGGATTTGCACATTCATGATTAATATACTAAAATTAATTCGAGGAAAACTATAAAAACCTTTTCAGCCTTTTGTTTATACCCAACATCAATTTTTTTTCAAACAGAATTTTAAACATATCCATGTATTTTCATGTTAGTTGATTGGTCCGTTTCCTTACAAAAATTTTCAAAATATTTTTATAAAAAAATCTATCCATGTAGTTTTCGAGTTAGTTGATTGGTCCATTTTCTCACGATAATGTTCAAACATATTTAGTATAATTTCCTGTAATATCATGTTCACCATTCTGCCTCGAAAGACGTCTAGGCAAATCAAGTTATGCTTCTTTTTCGTAATTTTCCTCCCCTAAAACCATTTGTAGAGACTATAGTCAAAGCTCTCTGCAAGATGCATCCAAAAAGTAAACAATGCAACCTTTGCTCTCTACTTCAATATATATATATATATATATATATATATATATATATATATATATATATATATATATATATATATATATATACATATATACATATAAATATATATATGTATATATATATATATATATATAGACGAAACTGGTCATGTTTTCATTAATAAATATAAATTGGCTAATTATGGACGTAAAATATGGAAATTTATACTGGATTGCAAATAATATCAGATCGCTGGCCAAGTAAAACCGATTTACAGGTTTAAAATATTACATATTCTATATGAATTTCCAATACATACTATTTTCCTGAAGATCACAGACCTTGGACTCATTTAATTACAGATTGAATTAGACCTAAATTCTGTTTAAATTTGGAAGCCGTAGCATAAACTGCAGTAAATAAACAATCCTTGTAAATATATACAGCCTCTTCAGGTGCGTATCACAAGAATTCCTTTGGCATTTTTTATATATAAGATGAATGGTCATCTCACTTGAAACGTCGCCGTGAGGTTCTTTCACAGGAGGTAACACATGTGTAAATTATTTATTCATTACATCGGAAACTCTCATGATTCGGAGGCGAATAAGCAGTGTCCACATTTCCTCATATCTATGCAGCTACTGATTATTGAAACTTTTAATTCAGAATGATGCATTTATTGCAATACGGCACAATCACATTTCAAAGGTTGCTGGGCAAATTTAATGGAAAAAGTGCCCTTTTTAACTTTCCCATGATTTATCTATTTGCGTAGGGTTAAGGTAATTGCACCAAATGATGTAAATATTCAGTGCGAATAATATTCTTCATGATATATAAAACGATTATAGGCCAGGTTCAGATCTTTGGCTCTCGGGAATAGGCCCTCGCCATTTGATCAACGAAAAAAATTAGATGAAAATTTCCTGTAAGGGATCTTTGAGGGAGGGTATTCTGGATTAGGTTCCCACAGCGAGCGAATAGACATGATAGATCAAACTTAATGCTTTTTGCGAGGTTGGAACCCAGAGAAAATTGAGTGCGGTATTTTATCCCCTCGGTAATTAATTACCTGAAGAGTTGACATTTTGTGAATGGAGAAAATGCGTTGCGATACTGTTCAATACTGTTAGAGAAAGATTTGCCTTTTAGTCTTTTCAAACTTTTTCAAACTGTTTACATTTTTACAGAAAGGTCGGATTACAAACTGTTCAAAATGTTCTGTCATTTCCATACTGGTGAACTATGTTCAGAGTGTTGAACTTTTTACATTTTTCGAAACACTTTAGTTCTTGCAGAATGCTCAAACTATTTAGACTACGCTAAAAGATTCATACTGGTCAACATTATTCAGGTCTGGTAGGTCGCTCGAACTGTTATAAAGATGTTTAACTCTTCCTTAAGGTTTTTATTGTTTAACTACCCCAATATATCTACAATTCTGCAGAATGTTCCGGATTTACTAAACCCCATATATTATTTAAAGTGGATTAGTAAATCCCCCTTATTTTGGCGTATAATCACCACCAGTTAAGAATCTTACAAATAAACGAGAGAAGATGGTTTAATTATTTTTCCAAGGGGAGAGATGTGTAAGGTACATTTAAGGGATTCTAAAACAAGTCTTTTTCCGCGCTCAAGATGAAAGCACCGCCAGGATAGTACTCTTTCCTAGCCGAGGGCTTCCCTTGACGGCTGATGGGGGCTCCGGGTAAACGGGTTAATGCCGTCTGGTAACAGACACTTGAAGAACACGAAGAGGAAAAAGGAGACCGGCGTGAAAACTTTAATTAAGCTAAGTGAGCGCCTTATCAAGTAAAGTTTCGCAATCTTATTTAACAGGGCACCAGCAATCGACCTCCCTCGATTGTTAAGCAAAATCATTCCAAGAAATATTAATTGATTAGGTCCACTGTTTGGGTTTGCCCAGTTACTCTTGCTATTGAGTGAATTTCTTTATTACGTTTTCAGAGAGGATAATACCTGTCCTTTTAAGGGCATAACACAGTGCCGTTTAAGGATTCCTTTCATCCTTATTCTCTCGTATTTCTCTGCAATTACCTGCTCATTTAGTCACAAAAACTACATATTATACTATGTAACACATCATTTGTTCATGCCCAGTTAGTGTTATTTTCGATCTCCTTTTATGCAATTGAAAAAAATATATTGATTATTTGTTTCAAGCTTTGCTTTTTATGGTGTATGAAAAAAATCTTTTAAAAATAGGTAGATTTTCTGGGGATAAACTACATAGAAGTGAAGTGTTTTCCTCGATTTTCGTTTGTAATGTTAATCAGTTTCCAGTACAGACCCTTTTGATAGCTAAGTTCAAATTTCATTATATCTTGATTGGAACGCTTCCCTTATTCTGACTATTGTTACATATTTGAATTGAACTTGTCAGGATGGGCATCAAAGATGTGCATCATTAAGGAAGTCCTACAGCCCATTTTGCTAGAGATTTTCCCTAAGTTCTAAACCAGTTCGACATAATTTTCAGCCATTTGGGCGCCCCAAAATCCCTAATAACCAGAGCAAAACGATTTTAGACTCCTCTTTCTAAATTAATAAGCTTAAAAGGGCATTTTAAAAACTAATAATTACCTGATTTCTAGTCCAACAAAGATACCAGCTTTAACCTATTCCTCAAAGAGTTTGGGAAACAAATTTGAAGGTACTTGAAGCCTTTTGACTTCTGGTAAGTGATCTAACAAACTGTTGCATCAGACATAGTTTTGAGTTTTGAAGTCAAGAACGATTTCTTATGCTTTACACGATGCTCTCTAACCGAGAAATCATTTGTGTTTGGCCAGTGCTTCTTGTGTTAATGTGCTGTTATAAATACTGTTACAAAGAGAGATATGGTATGGTAAAGCCTCTCTAAATATCCATCAGAGGGGTAACAATTTTAAAGTTTCTAATCAATTTCCAGTCATACATCTTATAATTCAAAGCTTGTAGCAGGAGCTTGACATTTTTTTAGTCATCCTTGAAATATAATGAATTAGCCAATGGAATGGATGGAGGCTTATTTCAAATTATAAAGAAGTACAGTTTTAATAGTCCTTGAAGAGCTCTCAATTAGAAGCCTCCACTTATTTGGATTACATGTAATTTCACTTCCATCAAACAGACTAGATACAAGAGTGCTTTTTAAGTGAAGAATGTTGAGAAATGTTTAAGACATTTCATGCGTCTTGTTACTTTCACATTTTCATCAGGCAAATTCCACACTCTGTGCCTGGAAATCGAAGAGCAGAACTTGAAATTGACAAGGTCATTGAGGTCTCCTCGGTTTGGATAATATGGATTCCTCTCACTAACCATATCTCTAACAGTGTAGTATAAATCTTTACTTATTAGTTCAGCTGCTAAATTGTTGCTTTGTTCAGAGGATGAGTTATTTCTTTCTGGAGAGTTAGGTACAGAAAGATCAACAATGCGTAGTAGTGGTGCAATAGAGTATTTAAGATCTGGATAGCAAAGAAGAGGTGCATTTTTGCAACTCCAACGTTTGGATGGGTCCACCATGCAGAAGTAGCAGTTGCTTGAGTTGTCAGTGAGTTAAGACCAAATCATGGGAATGGCAAATTTCATGGCTCTTCTTTCTTCAATTATCAAGATTGTAAAAAAAGAAATAATCTATTACTCCTTTGTCTTACAAATAATCAGAATAGTTTAAATCTTAGTCAGATTTAATATTTTAATCTAAACAACATTTTTGCTACATTTCTAAGTTTCAGGCATTGTTCACAAGCAAAATGAGGTGCCAAGGGATTTTTCTTGGTGCCAAACTGGCATAATAAGTAGTGCTTTGTAAGCTTTACACATTGTTATTGATGATTTAACACATAATTTATTTACTCGTGTTTTGAGCACATCTCCTGTGATATAATAAATACATCATCAGAATGATTGCAGCATCTTGAAGCCACAGATCGTCTGATGTGATCCTTATGGTAGCTAGAGCTGAAATAACAGCAGATCTGTGAATCCTCTCTTCATATTTCTGAAGTAATATTCAAGAAAATATATGATATCTTAAGCCTCCGGTAAGTTCTGAAACATTGATGGATCTTGATAAAGTTCTACTCAATTCTTAAACATTTTCATTAAATCTAGAATGTTGTGGAAGGTTTCTAGAAACCAATATTATTCTATAACATTTCAATGCTCTTTTAAAACAAGATTTACAATTTTTTACCATGCTTCGAAAATAATTAAAGCTTACAGCCTTTTATATATTCGCCGTTTTTCTTTTCAAATTAGCTTTAGTCTAAGATTATTTTTAAATAAGTAAATTCGAAAATTCTGCGCCATAACAACAAAAGCAAAATTTGGTGATAGAAATAAACTCTTTACATGTACTTTATGTATGAACAAATGGGAAATAACACTTTTAAACCTAAAAATTGAAATAAAATTTAAATTTGGTTAAAGGGGGTGATTAGTTTTAATAATTCTCTCACTTATTATTCGTTCTTATTCAAGTTTCTCTTGCATACTAATCTCAATTTTTAGATTTCTGAGATTATACAGTATACATCAAGATATTACACGAAATACTTTTTATTAATCTAGCTTCAACTCAAGATCTGATAGAGATACTCTGGCAAGTTTTACTTTCTACTTTAAAAATAATAATACAAATATTACTACTACTAATAGCAATATTAATAATAATAATCGCCATCATCCTCTTCAAATATTCTCTGATTATGTATAATTCTTGAACATGTTTTCACTTAAACATGCTTTCTCAAGAAACCTTCAGCCCGAAATGTGCTCATTCCTAATCTTTGCTTTATGTAAAAGATACAATTTCCTCAGAAATAATAAAATAACATCATAGCATTTAAGTCTCTCTATAAAAATTACTTTAGGAAAAGACGCAAATTGTAATATATTTTATATTTGAAATTATAAATATAAGAGGAGGGGCTTTGCCACTCTTAATTACAGGAGCAGGCAAGGTGATTAGCGTAATAGGCATTGTATTAATGTCCTCGAGTGGATTAGCTAATCCCCAGACTTAAATCTCATGGAACATCTTTGGAAAGAGTAGAAAATTAATGGTGGAGAGAGGCAGGCCTCCAATCTTGCATATCACTAGAGGTACGGCGTGTAGGCCCACCGGTGTGTGGACAAATCCTGGCGCCTACTAATCACTGCACCTTCCCCACTACCTTGTGAGCTCTGCATTTTTATGCAAAGGCTATAGGAAAGAAACCTTGATCAAAACCGAGGATTGGAAGTGCCTAGAGGCGCGCAACAACAGACAGGTTCTCGGCAGCTCCCTGCAGCCGAGGATGACTCCTGGTCGTCTTCAGCCTTTACAGCCAACAGGGTCTTTATCCTTTCGGTTAAGATACGGGTCCGAAGACTACCTACATTTCTGCCCGCTTAAACCTAGTGCAGGTTGGTTTCCATAAGAGCATCCATCATCATCAACCCCTGTGGAATTCCCAAAGCCTCCCCAAAAGCTCGCCTTAGCAACGGGGTTTTAGTCTAGAAAAATTCAAATATTTCTATTAGATATTCCCTAATAATTTTCTTTTGATCTATTTATATATATATATATATATATATATATATATATATATATATATATATATATATATACTTAGTTTCTAAGTCTAAATTCAAGAAATTATTTTTGCTAAATATCGTTTCCTATACTGTAAGAATGTTCTCACTTTTTTTTTCCATATAAATTTATATATATATATATATATATATATATATATATATTATATAAACAGTTTTGAAATTTAAACCATTTCGACCCAATGTACCTTAAATGAGAGATGCATAAAATACAGGGAATTCTCAAAAATTATTATTAAATTTAGTATCGTATCTTAACTGAAGTCCATAAACTACAATATACAACAATTCATCATTTTCTGATGTATAAAAAATAATCGGATCTGATAGAGTTAGTGCTCACTCCCTGGTGATATATTGTTATTCATAATTATCAATGCTGTGTAAGATAACCATCATTACTGATCAATGCAATTTTCTCAGAGGGAGACATTCAGGTTAGCCCCCCCCCCCCTCACCTAAATGTTTATCCTGGATCCGACACTGCCAGGCAACCCACAAACCACAAAATGATCAAGTTTAGGCACAAAATAAAAATTCAGGTTGACCAGCGGATATATTATAAGAGACAGAAGCAAGCTTTTTTCATAGTCTGATTTAGCATAACATTATAAGCGACCCCCTCCATCCTCTTACCATCATTGATGAGAGCAAAATTTCATTCAACTCGTTTATTTTAATATGTTGATAAGAGAAAATGAAGGACTTTGAAGATATATACGAAGATTCTGATTGTTTTTCCTCAATGATTTTTTCGAGTTTGGGCATCGTGGTAGGATGGAAAGAAGGCTTTGTACGCATGAGTTGCAAGAGAATAGACAAATAAATCTTGATTTGTCCAGATGCCTCCACTGAGAGCCACATGAAGGTCCTTTCTAATTGCTTTTTCCTGTTTTCTTTGCCACTAGGAGCATGCTGGAGAAGCAAGGAGCGCAGAATTTTCGAGAAAAGGCAGGAAAAATCTGAGTGTGATTCTATAGGAAGAAAGAGAATAAGTGCATAAAGGAGTGAAATGATAAGTTTAGGTTGAAGGAGAGCGTGAAAATTGGGCTATTCGGGAAAATTAAGGCGAAATCCAGAGACACCAGCTAAAAGTCATTTGAAATGAATCTACAGCAGTGTGACCTTGCGACAGGACTAATATGAAGGTTGGTTTTAGAAGGTAAAATTAAACCAAATTGAATAATAAAGTGCTCAAAGATAGCATTTGAAAAGGCCGTGACAGAGTTGGTGAAATTGGAATTGGGAGAAAACGAGCTAAAAGGTATTCACATGGGTGTAGGTAGGAAAAGTAGTAGAGAAATAGTAGAAAAATGTTCGAAAACTTCAACGAGTTTGAGAAGAAGACATTAAGGAAATTAATCAGGTGTCTGTCGAAGTTTATGAGTTTGAACGCTGGGCTTAGGACAAGATTAGCAAGAACTAGTTCGAATGTGTCAGGGGAGTAGACGATTGGTGTCACTGACGAGAGAAGAAACTCGGGAGCAATAATAGCAACCTCACGGCCTTTTATAAAAGTTTATGTAGTGGCCGCAAAAAAAAGAGTTTGTAGAATGGTCTCCCCTTGCCTCTGATGCAGAATACCTCAATTTTGATAGAGATAAGACCTGTATTTTTAAACTCAGCGCACAGCAAATTTAGGATGATATAGAGATAAATATGCACTTGTTAATCTAGACGAATGAGGAGAGGAGGAGATGTAAAGGGGTGATATTGAAATTAGAGTAGAAGGAAGCTCCTTCCCTTTAATTCATATAAGTTATTGGAAAAGATTTTAACAACTTGTAAAACTTCAACTTTCTGTAATTTGCAGGAGGTAGCAGGATGAGGCTTGTATATGCCAAGGGATAGAGAGCAGTCAATTCACTCATAAAACTTCACAGTTCCAAAGAGTATCCCGACCTTTAACAACAAATAAGAAGGCTCAACGGCATCAGCAGCCTAAAAACAAGATACACAAAAGAAAAGTAATGAAACTAAACTTACCAAAAGTTCATCACCTCGCATCAAAGAACAAAAATATTGAGACACACAACCAAAAGAAAAATAACAGCAAGTAAACCTTAAATAAAGGACACCTTGAAACACGTGTAAATAGGCAGCTCATATTGCCTTAAATACACACAAATACAACATTACAAAAAAGACACGGCGGGGCAGGGTGGGGATGAGAAGGTTTGAAGTAAACGAAGATTCGACGGGTAAAAACTCAAAGTATTTCTCTTTGCCAGCGACCAAGAACCTTTTCCAAAGAACGCGAAGTCTTCAGAAATATACGAGAGGAATAATAACCGAGAAATTTAAATAAAAATACGATGCCAAAGACGAAGAGTTAAAAGTGGAAGAAGCTCTATTCCTTAGGGACGTAGACTTATATGAAGATATTTGTGATATTGACTACAAATAAGAAAAAGAAAAGGATAAAAGAAAATTCCCGAACAAGAATATAATAGAAAGCTTAATTAAGCTTCTAATTAAAAAAACAATGGTATAAATAAATAATAGATCAAATAAAATGATAATAATATAGACGTATGGGCGGCCAAAGAAACGATATACGGTAATATTCTAAGACAAGAACACCCAAGCATCAAAATACTCTCGAAGACTGAATCACTACAACCGAAAGGAAAATCAAACTACCAAAGTAAAATAAAATAAAGTAAAATCACATAGAAAAGGTAGGGCCAGGTAGCGATTACCATTAGAAGGACCTTGGGGTTCAAACTTCTAGAACTCGAGGAACCTTTCGGCGATCGCTATCCCACCCCTAGTAGGTGGATCCAAGTGAATGGCAGCCTCTAACCATTATCAAGACAGTGCATACTCCTAAAAAAATTCTATATGAATTTCCGATATTATACACTGATGTTCCAAGGTTGTAAATATAACGCGAATCGCGGACTGGAAAGATAGGGAAAGAGCAATGAAAGAGAGAAAGAAACTTGGTTCTCCTAATGGATAGAAATAAGTTTCAAAGATTTAGAGCAGATATCACGACGTACCTGACGCACAAAAACAGCGAGGATAACAGATATTATCCTGATTAGAAACGAATTCCCATTAAACCAATATACTAACACAGGTCCAAAAGTAAAAGGTAACATATGTCTATTGGGACCATCATCTTTCTACCGATAATTAAGATTACGATAGCCCCTAGAAAGTGACACACCAGGGTCAACTGGGAAAATTAAAGGCAAATTTGGGACAACTACCAATAAGCAAACATGAATAAGGTAATGCTAGATGAATAAAACTTTAATTTAGAAGGATTTAATATAGGAGTTTGCACCATTTTAACGATTTTATAAGGAGAAAAATATATTCAAGGAGTCAGAAAGGTGGGACCAACTAATATACAGAAATGACGAAGAACAAAACCCTGTTCAACATTGAAATAATATCAGGAAACTCACCAGTATACAACCGATGGAGAAAACGATAATTGAGGAGAATGAAGAATACATAAAATACCCAATGGACAAGGGAAAATTATAAGAGAGTTCTCGAAAGAAGTCTTCTCTTATACATCAGAAAATGAAGAAGATTTTGACCTGGAATTTGAGTTTCAGATTGCAGAGGATCTAAATCTGATTATTTTATCGGTCGCAAATAGCCCTCCACCTTTTCTTAGGAGAGAGAAAAATGGCGTGCCATGGGCAACAAATAAGCACAGAGGAACTTATTAAAACCCTAAAGAACTTCAATTACAAGGCACCAGGCTGGTTGGCGATAAAAAATATAATACAAGCAAAGCACCACCTCAATTTTTTATATGATAGCAAACATAATGAATTCGGTTTCAGAAGCAGGTTATTTCTGAGACGTGTTAAACTTGCCATGCTTATACTTTGCTTTATCCACAAGGGAAGCACACCTCCTACCAAATAATAGAGGGCAAAACAAACAATTCCAACATCACCATACTCAATCCCCTAGCTGGAAAACTCCCCCGAACCTGGGCGGAAATGAACTACGTTGATGTGGTCTTCAAAGGAGTAGAGAAAATATTTTGCAAGTTTTGGCTGAGAGAACTAAATTTGTAAAGTAATAACCATCCAGCTAACCCCGGTAAGTTTTCTTCTTATGTATTTGCAATTTTTTTAGTCAGTTTTAAAGCAAATCTAACTGTTGCCAAATCATATTTACAAATTTTAACTTATAGTACATTTTACTGATATTTAATAATTGGTCACCCTTTAAAATAATGTCTTTTTGGACTTTTTAAGTTTCTTCATATGTATTAACTTTGTAAACTTATTCTAGCCTAAAGATGAAACCTTGTTATTTTCGAAACGTTGTGAAAAATTAAAAGATGCTGCATCCGTTTCTCGTGGCTCTGGGATTTATCCTCAATATTAAATGCAGGCTTCACGATCAAGCTCCATATGGATATATATATATATATATATATATATATATATATATATATATATATTCTATTAAATCTAATTATGTAGTTATTTCGATTGAAATCCCTAGTTCTTTTTCACTTACTTTTCAGAGGGTAGATTACATTTCTCCTAATTTCTTATAAATATCGTCCATTTCATAAAATTGAACACAATTTCTTAAACTTTTAGATTGAATTTCCGTAGAATTCTCCGTGCGGACGTCTTAGAGAGAAAGACCAACCTTATAATGACAAAGATACGTTAAACTGCCCTTGCGGAAATTATGGCCAACGTGAATTTTAGACACCTATCCTTCATTTTATTTCTTCCAAAGCTACAGTAAGGTTGTGCATAGAAGCCTAAGGGTTTTATTTAATAATCTTTGTACTATACATAAGTAAAAGCATATTTACCAATTTCCATGGAAATTCACTTTATATTTCTTATTAGCTGCTTCTTGCAATGAAATAAAAATGATCTATCATAAGCACCAAACTCCACGTAATGGAAGAAACACAGGGTATTGAGTAATTTAGTGAAGGAAACGGATCGAATAAAATGTTATTATTTTCGGAATAGGATCATAAAAAATGCAATGTTTTATGTACTTGATTAGCTTCCTGAAGTGATAGTAACAAGCTACTGCATGAGCGAGGAACTCGCAGTGCATTTCAATCCCATTAATTGAAGTTAAGTGAATGTAAGATCGTAAAATGACGCTGTATACCTGGTGCAGTTCAGGTAGTATCTGAAAACAGGAACAATCAAAAGGGAAATTTGTTTTGTATTTCATTTGCCAGTCAACCAATGTTACCAATTATTCATAATTTTATATATTTAGTGTTCTGAAATATATGGCTCAAATTTATGATAATATGTAAATAGTTTAATTGAAACTTGCCTGTCATTAGGTATATGTTGCTCTTGTAGTAATTCCATTATTAATAACAGCTCTAATTATATTCTATACTTAAATACTACATTTAATTGGCAATTACGATCATAATAACTCGTATCTATTCGTCTCCTGTATTCCATTTAACGAACCTGACTTTACAGTCCACAAGAGGTCGTCTTCAATCTGACCAAATTGAACTTATTGTTGCCATTTTCATTCAACCTCTTCTATTTATTCCTCCAATTCAGGATGTTACTGATGGGTATTCTTGCAAATCCCTTTGGTCCTCACTCGTTTGAATAAATCCTCAAAAAGAATGAAACTCGTTCTACATAAATAAATTTAATTTCTCGAATGTTTGGATGAAGTTTGTCTAAAAATTCCATGGAATGTTACCAAATTCCAATAGTTAGATTTCTTCAATATAATAATACATTTTGAGTGTTACTAAGTCATCGTAATGATATGCTATTTTTTTACTTCTTTTATCAAAGAGAGGAAAAATTGTGATGCAAGAGAGGAAAAATTATGAGAATTTCTTTGAAGGAAACTATTTTTAAAGATGAAATCTTTCCTAAAAATGTAATTTTTAATTTGTGTTTTTATTTAAAATACTGAAGGCAATATACCTTAGGAAATTTTGCTCTTCACAAAGCTATTCTATATTCCATTATCACTACATTCGCAAAGATTCTGATACGTAATGATTCATATTTAACCTTTACCGCATTATTCCCTGAAATTAATTTTAACTTCTAAATTTCTGAAATAATAAATAACAGCACTCGTCAAATTTTATTTTCTATTGATTCCTAGCCAATTATGGATAATTGGAAACAAAAATGATGATAAATTTCTAAATCATGTCATTAAAAAAAATATATATATATATGAAGTATAATACTTCCCCATATGCAGCTCTCCTGGAATAAGACTCCTGGATATCGCCATAATATTAATTCAAATGTTGAATTTAAAAGGCAATTTCCAGAATGGCTCAAACCGAGGAATGAAGTGGACATTGGCGGATTAAGACTAGGCACAACCTTTAATACACATAAACCTTATTTTAATTAATCAGCAACGGCATTTTGTAATCCATGATATACAAGACTAACTTTAGGGCATTTACTAGTTTATTGTACAGAGTATAGTAATAGGAGAGACAATCCCTAATCATCTGCAACAAACATAATTGTGAGATTTACCTACAAATTATTTCAGCCAAAGCTTTTCCACTAAAGATCATTAATTATTTTTAACGGAATGGGATTCTGTAATTATATATACCTCAATATAAAGGAGTAGATATAGTACAAAACAGGCAATAATTTGCCTTCAACAAGGTTATTACATGAATAGGTAACTCATCGTCACCCTTCCAGTGACTTTGAGTCATCCCAGAGCCATAAAGTTGTGGTGTGTTATCAACCCTTTAGTTTTCATCAATTCCTAGTTACAAACGAAAAAATAATTCTCAATTGTTTACACTTTCCCAATGCCCAAGTGTTTCATCACAATTCCAAGATATCTTTTAATTTTTTAAGATTTACTAACCTATCATAATTCACCATGATGCACATTACTCCAAGGATGCAAGCACCTTTATAATATATTTTTTTAAATTGCAAATTTACTTTCGTTGTAGAAGATGCGTTTCAGTAGGAGCGACGGTTTACGCGACTACCAACACCCAACTTTTATCATATGGTCTTTCATGAACCGCTTTCCCCAAATTCTGAGCTTAATTTCTATTCTTTGTATTAAAATCTGTTTCAATTCTTGGTGTTGAGAGGCAACTTATCCATGTTTCTTGCTCTTTACTTTAAAATAAATTATTGCATTTTCCTTGGCTTGATTTGTAAATTAGACTTGATCTTTTATAGCACCTTACAGTTTCATTGGATATTTTGGCTTGGATGAAGAGTATGTAAAGTAAAGAAAATGCAAAAGCATGTAAAGTAAAAAAATACAAAATACAGGAATGTAGTAGAGTTTCATTTACTAAGTGGCTTGGGATGTTTCCGGTGAAAAAGGAAGAATTTCGGAATGATTGTCTCAAGAATTGAGTTCCACATTTTTTAACTTCAAGCTATGAGGTGACCGGAGGTATTTCACTTTCTCCGCAAAATACCAAACTTTACCAAGTCCACTCAGATTTTTCTAAGATATCTAGTATATAAGTTTACTCTTATTATTACGTATATGTAAAAATAAATATAAGACATATCTAAATTTAATCAACTATCAAGGCATCCTACCGAATCCTTTAACAAAGCAGTAAACCAGCTAATAATGGAAACATGAAATTCAAAGAGGACAAACATTTTTGAAAATCATTGCTGAATTCACGCCAGGATATATTAGTGTGAATGAAATATGTATAAATAAAACAACACTTTGCAACCAATTGCTTCATAAATCCCTATGTCTACAAACATTTTCAAAGAAATCAATAATCTTATCAGTGATTGCATTTCGAACGAGTATCACATCAAATCTACAGACGACTTCATTGATATCATGCCTACATACAGTGTGACAAGACGTAATGATCGCTTTATTTGATTTTCAGAGACGTTTTGTTAACGTAAAAACTGAACCCAATATATATATATATATATATATATATATATATATATATATATATATATATATATATATATATTATATATATATATATATATATATATATATATATATATATATATATATATATATATATATATATATATATACTCGTATATAATCTTTGACGAAGTTTATAAAAACTCGCGTCAATCTGCCCCTTCAACGGGACGTAAATATGTAGAGCAGACCCCGTAGATTCTCAACAATGGAAGCTCCATTCTGATTTCTCGATTGTAAAATTGTGTTTCCATTGATTCATCATCAAGAGAAAACTTCATTAACACTTACATGGGTCGTTTAAAGCGCGAATTATTAAGAGACACGCTCAAAACTCTCCATAGGTTGCAGATTCGTCGATAATATATATCTAGTGACCAAAACGATAAACACCTACAAGACTATAACAGAAAGTGGAAGAAGAATCGGTCTTAATCTTCGCATATGAATTGAATCAAAACGGAAACCTACCATTTCCTAAGGTGGAAGTTACATCACCTCAAAATAATTACAAAACACATGAATACATTTAACTTATTCAGAAGTGCCCAGAAAGGTACAAAATAAGTGTGTGCTATTCTATTAGGGACTCCAATGAATAAAAAACTACTTTCTAATGGTATGGTGAATAAATAAACATGAATGTCTTGACAAAACTTACATACTAGCAAACAGAATACGAAATCAATAACCAAGAAGAACAAATACAAGATATAATAAACATCGAAAAATAAAAAGACTAGGCTTCATTGCACGTCAAAACGCTTTGCTATGACAAAATCTGTATCCTGTTATCTCACCATGAAACTGCGAAGTGCTAACACCAAACGCCATGTTGAAATACAACATAATATTCAACAAATAAGAGAAGCAGTTGTGAATACCACTATAATTAAAGAACAAAATAACCCTATCCGCCTGCATCTTATGGAAGAAGAGATCTCAATGAATATGATGCAATAGACGGCTACAGTAAGAACATTAAAACTATTATTAGAATAATGAGATGCATATTATTTATACCAAAACGTCCCAGAGGAAAATAGAAAGAAGTTTTCAAGTACTTAATAATAAAATTGAAAATATAGCTAGAAAATACTTAGATTCTTTTTTAATTTTCTCCTGAGTCATTTTATTTTAATTATTGCTTACCTGAAGCATTTATTTGTGAGGAATGTACCCTTATATATGCATATACGAGGGGCGGTCAATAAGTTTTAGAATTTGGATATAAAGAAATGGGTTATGAAAAAAAGTGTTTTATTATTTTTCAATATTACTACCCTCGATTTCAATGCACTTGCGGCAATTGTCCCTGAGTCTTCGAATTCCCGACAACCAGAAATCTCCCGACTGTTGTTCAATCCATTCCTGGACGGCGTGCTGGACATCTTCATTGTTCCCAAACCGGCGTCTACGCAGTGTAGCCTTGAGCTGGCGGAATAAGAAGTAGTCTTTAGGGGGCGGATCTGGACTGTAGGGGGGGATGGTTGAGCACCTCGAATCTGCACTTGCGCAAAGTAGCTTATGCAATTCTGGCCGTGTGGACTTTGAAGACGTTGAAGTCGATCATGGGGCGTAAGGTTTCTAGGGACCCAACGGGCAGAGACCTTAGTCATGGCCAAATCGTCGTAGATCATGTTGATAACACTTCCATGTGATATTCCAAGTTCTCGTTCGATTTATTCGAACTTCATCCCTCGCTTTTCGAGGATCATCCTCTCCACAGGGGAAACATTGTCCTCGTTAGTCACATCTGACGGGCGTCCAGAACGGGGATCATCTTCAAAGGGCTCACGACCATGGCGGAACTTCCTATTCCGGCGAGCAATGGTTGCATAGTAAGGTGCGGTGTTGGTGTACACTGCAACCATGCGTTCATGTTTCTCTTTTGCATTCTTGCCTTCCTTGGTCAAAAGTTTCATCACTGCGCGGTGCTCAATCTTCTTCATTGTTGACAAACTTGTGACTGACGATCTGTGATCAGCTACTGCTTCTTAAATAGACGAGGCAGGAGCGTGCGGCTGCAGGTCCTGACTTGTCATTACTTGTCCTAAAACCACCACAAATACCCATCCCCTTTCCTCTTTTTTGCCCTACCGATTCGTAAAACTTATTAACTGCCCCTCGAATATACATGCAAAATTCATGTTAAAGAGTTAAGAGACCACTATTCATATTATTAAATAGGAGACTGCTGCCGTATTTGTCGACGGCTTTCCAGTTTAAATGGATAAAGCGTGTGGTAATCCTGGACCTAAGCTGCACCTTGGTGGTGAACGGGAACCTGTTGATCTCCCTCTTAACTACGTTCCAAAAACATAATACCCAGAAGTTTGCCGTATGTTCGAACTAACATGGTCAAATAAATTCTCTGAGAGCCAAGTTTGTGTGGCAAACGTTCGCCCTACCAGCGACGACAGTCTGGATTCAGGGCAGCCCAATCACATCCACGTCTGAAAAGTATTCTTAAATTCGGATGTTTTTATTTAATAAGGAAGTTCAGGTCACAAAAATGGAAGGACCTACTAACTGGGCAAACATTCCCAGAATATCTTCTAGGGGCCTTATGATTTACTTAGGCACAATGAAGGTTTTATAGAATATAAAGCTAACTATTATGTACATCAAAATATGTAAGTCTAAAGTTAGTCGTGACTACTTTAAATTACTTACTAATACTCCCATTCAAACTAACTACGAATAGTACAATCTCTTTTCATCCTAAAACTAAAAACTATTTTAAACAATCTCTACATTGTGTTGTTAATAATGAAATTTGTAGTTTTGCATTAAATAACTTATCCTGAATTGCACTCTACACTTTTAGTATTTTGATCATATTGAAAATTTAATCGAAAACCTTGTTGTTTCTAGTGTCGATGAAGAGGCTAGGTCCTCGACATAAATATATCCAGGTAAATAAAAATGATTTTCATCATAGCATGCTAGAAAGATGCCCAAAAGATCATTATCTCTCTCTCTCTCTCTCTCTCTCTCTCACTATATATATATATATATATATATATATATATATATATATATATATATATATATATATATATATATATATGTATATATATTTATATATGGAATATAAATCCCTGAAAATGGCTATTGCAATTTATTGGCCATACTTTTGAAGATCACCTGGGACCATCAACAGCAACAACGACTAAAGAGAGAGGGGGAAATATTAAAACTATGTATTAAAATACATTAAATAATCTTCGGTTTTAAAAAAGTGGATGAATGAATTATAAACTAGTAAAATTGACAGAAATATTGAATACCATGTACGACATAAATCACAGTACGTAAAATTACTTAAAAACAATATCCAGTGTAATTTTACAAAAGCAAGAGGAGAATAGAATTTTTTAATCTAAATTAACTTTAGAATTAAGAATTAAAAACAAACTTAATGAAGTTAAAAAAAATCAATTATAGATTATAAACACAAAACAAATGGGAATAGATTAATTACAAAGGGAGACTAACACGTATCGCCAGAGTTGTAAGAGTAACTAATAAAAGCGAAAAAACTAATAAACAAGAATGCTCGGTTGGTTTGTTGGCGGATGGATAGATTCGTTGGTTAAATGGTTAAACAATGAATAATTAAATAAAAAGGTGTGATTTTATATTATGGTTCATTTTTTTTATAAATAAGGATTCAATATTTTTTAACTCTAATGATGATGATTCAGATGATAAGATGCTAAATGATTCTTTGCATTATGAGGCTTTGGGTGGTTTTCAGTTTTGCCTAATGATGGAAACTTCTAGTTTGTACAGGAAACTACCAGTACTGTTAAAAAAATTAAAGTGTTTTACAATCCTGCACTTTAGTTGCAAGCCAACTTGGCCCAAATAACAACCCTAGCATGTCGTGCGTGTATATTGGTAAACTAGAGAGGTTTCATGCCCATAGAAATGTAGACTTCCTGGCTAAAAAATGTATGCAAAGAAATAGGGTTCGAAGTAATACAGAAAAATTGTCGTTGTATGAAATTTTTTTGAGGGTAGAGAACTTTACTCAATTTGGTATTATATTCTCGATATTGCAATCTTAAGAACCTTTTAGCTTAAGCACATTTGTTATAATGGCTTGGGGATAATATATTTGGAGAGAAATATAGACACTAACTTAGTACGATACTGAGAGCTTCCATCGACTCACCAATGGGTTCATTAGAAAGGTTGGAGGTAACATCGAACATATAGCATTTCCTGTTTTTGACGATTACTCCTTGTCCAACATATCAGCCAAGGGTCAGGCAAGTGTCTTTGCCAGTCTTTCTGAAGCGCTGCTTCTTAGGCGATCTTGCATTATCAAAATTCTTGGTGACTTATTTTGCAAGTTAAAGAGCTTTTCTTTCCTCTCCGTGCGTTTAAGGATCTTATTCGCATCCGTAGTGGTTCAAAGGGAAAATTATTGGCAAAAGCTAAAATCTATTGTGAAAGAATTGTATACGTTGAGCCTGAGATAGTTTGCTGTTGTGAGATAAAGATTTTGTTTAAGTAGTGTCATTTAGCATTTAAATTGCATTCAAAAAGATTTCGGGACTTGAGTTATGCATGATGGGATGAATCTTAAATTACTTAGGAATTCAAGGGTAGTCATGCGGCAAGATAATGTTTTGCAAGTTGCCTTAGGCATAGATTGCTTGAGATGTGGAAGTGTCAGATGCTATTAAGGTAAAATGTAGCTGATTGTTGATAGAATACATAGATTGTGACAAGCTATGGGTAGGAAACAGAAGGACACAGAACCAGTTAGATTGACTATCACATTCAGTGACCTTAGATAGGAAATGACTGGAAATGATTCGACTGATGATTTGGATGCTATTTTGAATGGTGATACGGCTAGAAGCCGAATAAGAATAGGAAAGAGTTAGAAAAGGGAGTCTGAGCGAATTGTTTGTTGTGGGAGATTCTCGTATTAGATATTTAGATAGAAAGATGAGTAAAAGTAGATGGGTAGGTTTGCGTGTATATATCACAGATGCTCGAGTATCTGATGTGTCTGAGAATTTTAAAGCGGTGGTGTATCGCTGTGATAGGTAGGCAATTTTGCTAAGATATGTATGAATGAAATGATGTTTAGAAAGTTGGTGAATATGAGTTAGGTGAGAGGTATAAGAGGCAGGATTAGAAAGGTGAAAGAAAGTAGAATGAATGAAAAGTGTTGCATCAGTTGTGATTTCGAGATGAAATAGATGTCTCGTCTAATGGGGTTCAAAGAATATGTGTGAGAGAAGGAAGGTTTGATTTTTGTTGATGTATGAGGAATGTATTATAATAGTAGCAAATAACTGTATGCGTTGGATGATTGCATTCGGTAGGGACAGGGTAAATGTGTTGCGGAAGGATGATAATCTAGTTATAAGTTTATGAGTTGGAAAATAGATAATGTTAAAGGTAATGTCGATAATAGGAGGGAGATTTGAAATAATAGAATAATACTAGCAGAGAAAAGAGAAGTATTAATATAGCAAGGGAACCTCAATTTACTTTCACAAAGGCTACCTCACTGATTAAAGGGCTAAAGTGATTTTATTCCAATGCACACTGCTTCGAAATAAGTGGGAATAGTTATTTAGTTATAGGTGAATCCTTTGCCTGACATTTATAGGAAAAACAATTTGTTTATTTTAGGCGAGGTTTTGCTCTCATACTCGTATACCGAAAATGCGGTTATTCATTCAATGTTATTAAATGCCACATGGATATTTAGTTCGATCCTTTTAAAATAATAGATTCTCACGTCAAGGAAACATCTCTCAGCATTTCGGAATACATCTACATGAAAAATAAGCGCCCCCACACTTACCTGCGACTCTACTTCTTTCCTCTCCTACTCCTTATACTATAACTCATTGACAATCAAATGCGTTCTTGTCATCTTCTTTCCGATACTATCAAAATATTGTCACATGTCGGTGAAAGAAAGTAAGGTTGTCTTTTATATTGAGGTCATTTACTTCTCAGTTTGTGATCCTAGACTCTGGAATACTCTTCCTGCCCTAGTCCGATCCTCTCCCTCCCTTGCTATTTTTAAACGTCTCCTGAAGCCTAATCTCCTCAAAATTGTCTTCTCTTCCCTCTAGACTTTCTCTACACTCGCTACACAGCCTGCGCTCTGTAAGGGCTGACAGCCCTGAAGGGGGCATTATAAATATCTATTATTATTCTCTTTCACACTATGTAGTTTTATTTGAACATTTATTTACTTCTATATAGTTTCTCTGTTTTAACATCTCTTTGCACATGTTATTATTTTTAATATTACTTTGGTTGAATTAAATATTCTTTTTAAAAATTAAAAGTTCTAATTTTAAACAACCTTGAATTAATTTTATTCTCTTTTAATTTATATTATGTCGATACTAGAAGAGGATTTAAATGTATAAGAATTTCTTAAAATTTAATTATTATCAAAGTATTATTTATCTACATAAAAAGTTACCATTATTTGCAACATAATTCCACATGCTGGGCCCAGATTTAATATTATTCTTCAAAGCAGGTTTTTATAGTCCTTTTATTCATGTTGGTTATTACTTTTGTACATCTTAAAGTTAATGAAACTTATTTCCTCTTAAAGGATCTGTCACTTTTTATTCAAAAATGTCCATTCTAAAAATTCAGGTCACGTCATACAACCAATACTTCCTAGTAGTAAGGGCAATAGCGTTTCAAAAAGTAAAAGGTAGTATTCTTCCATTAGCCTTGGCGGAATGTAGTCCATGTCAAATTTAATCTTATTACCTTACCATGAAGTCTAAGTTAAAACATCCTATGTAATATTAAATTCTTAAAAAAAGTTACTTCTATAAGATTTGATCGTGTTTCCGCAACATCTAACTTAGCCAAATCTTCCGATAGAAATACATAAGATATTCACTTTATTCACCCTCCTCCTCACCTTCATGTTTTTGTGTACAAACCGGACAAATTTGGGTGGCCCCTTAAGCGACTCAAATATTGGTATTGGGTATGAGATTTGATAGGAAAGGAATAAAAATTTGGGGCTTTATTATGCTATTACACTGGTAATGAGTCCTATTATTTACATTTACTATGTTATCTCACCAATATGAAAACCCAATATTGGTATTGACTATGGTATTTCACTGTTAAGGCATCCTAATATGTGTATTGACTCTGATATTGCACTAGTAAGAGAATTTCAATATTGTGATTGACTAGATAATTCAGTGGTAACGAATACAAATATTGGGATTGACTATGACATTACTCTTGTATCGAATTCAGATACTTGTATTTACTATGGTATTTCCCTAGTATGAAATCCCATTAGTGGTAATGACTATGGCATTTCACTGCAGAAAAAATTTCCCTTTCTCAATACCCTAACATCTATCTTTATCTTTTTATCACTCATTTTAATCCTTTTTATTCCATGCTTATTTATTCAGGGATTGTAGTTTCTCTTGTTGCTCTAATACTCTCACTGTTCTTTAATTTACATACCTTCATCTATCGCAAACCCATTGGGTAGGGAAAATATGAATTAATTTCATAAACTAGCTGGACTCCTCGCAAGGAAAATTTCTCCACTAAACTAGACACAATCTCAAACTCTGGTACTTTAGAGTAGAAATATTTCACTGTATTGACCAATTAAATACACGAGGCTAAAATAACCGACCAGGCGCCATGCCAAACAATGTGTGGATGTATTATTTCTCGAGTATTTCCGTAAAATGCACCAATTTATGGGAATCATCAGTAAATCGGAGTAATTAGTGAACATTACTATATTCTTTTGTATTTTTAAATGGTTCGAAACCTCTTTTATACTAAATTTTCTAGGCCTTCATTACCTCGCTGCGACGTGGAAAAAATTTAAAAGATTTATGACGGTTATTCTTTTAAGCATTTATCTAATAATATCAACTGAGCATTCAACTTTATAATATTCACTAGAAAAGGCGTTAGTTGAAGCTAAAAGATTTTTAGCCTCTTTCATAGTAAAAACGTTAATTTAAGGCTTCTTTTGAGAGAAACAACCATTGATGAAGATAATAAATTGCTAAGGTATAGCCTGCCCATGAAAGAGGGATCGAGATAGGATAATTTTTATTACTGACCTTATATTATTTGAAGACTTCCTTTCGTGCTTAAGAATAGGTGAGCTCAGTCGCCTTTGCAGGATCTCGAAGTGAAAGTAAATGAGGAACTATGCATAAAGTTTCTTCTTCCTTCCTTAATGACTTTTGGAGAAGGGCGAGGGAAAAGAGAATTGGATGAGAGAGAGCTCTAATAAACTGATTCTAGAGTCAAAGTCTTGATCGTCACGCATCTTTCTTGAAGAGAATACAGTTACAAGTATTTTGCGAAAAATACTTACATGCTATTCCCGATATTTAATAGTATATAATCCATGAAGATGGGATTGGATGCAAAAGGGTTGAATAAAACATTCATCGAGAAAACGAAACTTTTCTCCAACCTTTTCTTATTTAGGGGAAGTATGGGTATAGAATCACATTTAAATATGGGGTCGTCTCCACTCGAAGCGTTCTATAAACTTTAGACTGTAATTCGGTATATTTTATTGCTTATCTTATCAGTTCTTTTGATTTATTTAGCCAATTTCTTTTATCATAGTTCTCAATTCTTCAAATATTCACAGGAGTTAGCATTATTTTTGGTTAATTAGTCAAACCATCAGTTTGACAAACTAAAACTTTTAATAGAAGGACATTTTTATTGTAATGAATTTTTTCTATCTTTACCAATGTACTCTGAATTATATCCATATAAAATCATGAAAGATTTTCTAAAGTTTAATTAATACTTGGCTTGTAGGTATTCGAAATTTGTTTGAGATTTTAAAGATGTGTTTAGCTGATTCATAAACTTTTATACGATCTTCTCCTTATACATTTTCCAAAGTTTTCATATTCAATTGATTCCACAAGGCCACTCAATTTTTCGGGAGATTTAATGCAAAAACCATCTATTGTAGAAGCTTATGACTCAAAGTCAACGTTTCAAAAATCGTCGTTATAGAGAAATTGTGGGGTAAAAAAGGATTTATCAGAGTTATTAAGTTTACTTTTTAGGCCCTGAATATAAAAAAATGACATGAACCACAAACCAAAGGCCGCGTGAAATTTCTGGCTTGGTTTTCAGTTCATTCGTAATTTATGGTGGAGGTTCAGATGAGTAATTCCACCTCATGTCAAAGAACTACTAAAGTCAATTCAACCTATTTTTATGTCAGCAATGTTTTTTTCCTCTGAGATAATGAAATTTCTTTTCGAGAGTCGTAAATTATTCTCTGCAAATGTCCTCTTGCAGTTAAGTCTAAAGGCAATGCCTTTTTTTTAATGATTTCTAGAGAATACAAAAAACTGTCCAAGTTCCTGAAAAAATGATATATGGGTTAAGTTGTTACTTCAAATTCTCAAAATAAATAATTTGTCATTTTTAGTCGCGTTTGACTATATATATTATTATGTCGTTCGGTCGGTACCTGTTTTGTTTTGTTATTGCTTTGGTAATAACATTGTAACTATTAGGCCAATTTTACATTTTATTTTAAATGATATAAATGACAAAGTCCTCCCAAAAGTTATTCCTGGAATTATTGAAAATTTTGAATATAATTTTCTGGCGTTAGGATTAGTGTATATCGGATAAGTAATTATTTTCAGGAGAGGAGAAATTTTTTTTCCTCTTTAAAAAACTTGCAGGTTTCTTGGTCTCATCTTTATCAAGGAAGTCTTCCTACTAACGACTGGATGGTGTAGAGAAGGAAAAAAACAGCTAAAACTGAAACTTGTAGAGCGGTACCCACTCCCCACCCCTGTGGCATAAAAGAAACTCGAGAATTCACTCTCTATCGTGTCGTCTTTTAAACCTCTTTTAAATCTTTCACTATCATTTTCACGCCTGTTTATACCCGAACAAAAATGAAAGAACGACATAAACGTTCTAAATATTGAAGAAAGTTTTTTTGAGAGGATACTAACTTGGAGGGCTCTATTATTTTATACTTACTGATAATATATGGGAAAACGACTATCCTAATTGAGTCCTTTTTATCAAATCATAAATACGTTGCTGAAAGGGAAATATTTACAGTATAATCCTTCATTCTTTTCGGATTTTCTCATAGCTTTACTTTGCTGACGAAGATTTCTAATGTCCACACGCGTTTGCTGCAGAATAATTAGTGGCTGACGCAGCCAATGTGGGCCAGGCAAATCAGGTGGAAGCTGCTTCTGGATAATATTTTATTCTTGAATGAAAATGTAGTAGCTGACTTTTTTCTCTTCAATCTTATCTCATTTAGACCAGTGCTGTGAATTCTGAGAAGATAAGTAACCTCATTAGTATTTAGTGTAAATTTTCTTCGATCGGAAGCTAGGTCAGATAAAAGGTGACCGGGGACGTACGAGAAGAATTGGGAACTTTTGTCTACATTTGCAAACGTTCCTGCCTTGATATTTATATCTACAGGCTTGATAGCACAGCTATGTGCAGAGATGGAGTGGCTTGAGATACCAAAATGGGACTTGATTTATGAGGCGCTGTATTTATGGATTTTAAAATTTCGTGCAATTTCTTTGCATATACGTACTCTATCGTTAGATAATGAATGTCTATTCTCATTTACATCCTCTAAAATTTCAAGAAGTTATCCTTTGATGTTTTCTATGCACTATTTCTTTGCATTGCTTTCTTTGGTTTACTGTATTCACAATATAGTTTTTGCCACATTTATTTTAAACATAATTCCTGCTCTAATTTACGAGTTACTATTGATAAGAAACAACCAACTTTCAAAAAGTAAACAGCACAGTCACAGCCCAAAGAAACTATTTTACCATTTTGTTCTTTCTCACACAGACAACACAGACGAGTTACACGTGTTTGTTTTGTTTGTGTGAGAAAAGAAAATCAAAAATAAAAATACATAAGAAAGTGCCAGCCACATTCACCAAAGATATTTTTTCCAAGTTATCAAATTTTTTAAAAACTCTAAAGGCACTGGGTCAGGAATCATCTCCAACATACACTTTGACCATTCGGAAAATGCCGTAATGAAGCAAATATTCAATCAGTTATAGTTAAAGACCTAACCCTGTCAATCTGGAAATTCCCCACATCATATCGATACTTAAGCCAGGAAAACCTCCAACACACCCAACTTATAATGCCGCATTTAATTACTGTTTCTATGTACTATCCAAGTCACTTAAAAAATTAATAAACCAAAAAATAAGTTAAAATATCTCCATATCTAAAACATAACACGGTTTTTAAAGAAACCATTTTAGCACCACCTTCTTTTTACACCTCACACAGATCCCTCTCTGCCTTAGACATAAAAATCAACCTTCAGACCCTCCATATCAAACAACCAAAAATCAGTAAATACCATAAAATCAAATAAATTAGACATTTTCTCCTAATATTTTCCTAATTTCCTGGTAAAAGACGTTCATAAGACGTAAAACATACGTAATCGATATAATGAATAAAGCCATGAGGAACGAACGCCCTAAAAGCACTATTAAACACCAACTTTCTACAGGCAATTTACTGCACTATAATGAACTACGCAGCGCCATGCATGATCCGCACCTCTGGCTAACTCGCAGCAAAACAAGTTCAAAACTGCTCAAAGGAACGCAATCAGTTATCTCGACATTCACTCGAACTACATCAAATCCAGAACTACACAGTCAAACAAAAATAATCCCACTTAACCTTCACTTGGACATGATGGAAAGCCAACAGATCAGCAGAGCACTTAATCCATATCAGCCCAACAACCAGCCCGATTGCCAGCACCCTGACAATAGAACAAGCCCAGCACACTAGTTCCATCAATTGTTCAGGATATTGCCTTGAACATCACAAACCCACAAACGAATAAATCCCATCCACACCTCTCACTTACTCACCATATCTTAAATAGCCCCAAATGAAGCAATTACAGAAATCAATACATCTGACATATATTCATCCTGTCCCAACTAATTTAGTTTATTACACTGTACTCCCAAAGTACAAATATAGAAAAAATCTCACCATAACCAACATGCCCCGGATGCTACCAATACACTGACTACAACAAAAATTTCTTGATTATCAGAACCTCAGACATGCGCGCAACGCCCCAAATAACTCCAACCTCAAAGACCTGTCGATCTGTCTTGGGAATGTAGTAGCAATCATTTTAGAGCTTTAGGCAGAAGTGGGTTGACGACCGTTAGTGAATGGGGATTTGTTATGAGTCCAGTGGAGATGGTTAGGATTATCTTTGCGGGGTCCTTATTAAAACAAATATTTCAAAGTGCAACTTGGCCAAAGAATAATAAGTAGCTGGTACGCGTTGGGATTGCAAAAGAAAGACAATGACGAAAATATATCTTATCTAACAACAAAATAATATTTAAATATACACAAATATTGGGTTTAAACAGAATGGTCGCACAGACAGAGTTAAATGTCTACGCGATATACAGGTGGGTTAATTAGGGGATTCAGGTTGATGATTTAAAGAATGATTTTAATACGGGATGCACTCAGAAAGAATAGATCGATTGGGTAAGCCAGATTTTGATAAATCTGGAGGCGGCAAAGGTTATAGTTGCTTAGTGCTCGTTGCCAAAAAAGGGCCAGTTAGGATACGATGAATGTGAAGGGAGAAGTAAGGTTACCTCTTGCTTAAGATTAGGGAGCACTCGTTGATGGCCTTCGTAGTTGAGGATCTTCGTAAGATACTCTCTGATTGACTTTGAAATAGTTTAAGGATGTCGATTTCACCCTTTGTCCTCGAATCCAAATCCCTGATGGGAGAGGCGGGAGGCGAGAGTCCTTCAGGTCGTTCGCCGTAGTAGGTGGGATGTGATTGTGATAACATTGGCTTGGAATCTTCAACGGACTTCGATGTTATGACGTAAGGCAAGAATGTTGGCGGCTGAAAGGTGGCCATGGGAGACGATGAATCGGTCCCTAAGAAAATGCAGCTGGACCGTGATAACGGCGTATGCTGCACCCTCAACCATGATGTCAAAGCTCCATGCGTGATCTTAAGACCACGTGGGTACAGAAGGTCATATGGTCGCCCTTTGACCACATTCTTCTACATCTCTCCCATCAAAAAAGATGGCATTCGGTGTTGGGGAAGAAAGGTGACATCTCCTAAGATGAATGACTTGGGGAACTGGAGTCTTTCACGCGAGTGGTCAACGGGGTAAGCAGAAAAAGCAGAAATTCCTGACCTACCGTCGAGCAGGTGTACAAGCTAATTTTACCCCCCGACTGCCTGTACATATGAACGGAAAATAAAATTAATTATGGCCGACCATAAGAGCATTAAAGGGGACATAATTAAAAAAATGAAAATAATATTTATACACTAAGCTATACAGAGCAAAGAAAAAAGAATGAAATGGATATTCAATGATACATTTTACATGAATGACAGAAGGATTACGGTGGTTATTATACACATTAGGGGTGCTGGACCAGGCTTCTAAATACTAATTTGCATATATACAGGGGCGATGAGCGTGCTAGACGTACACATCGAGAAAAATATACATAACAGAAATAATTGAATATAAGCTAATCTCTATCTGGAGGTTATAATAATTACAAGATGGATAAATGGATATGAAGCAATCAGAATTAAAATTTAGCTGAGGTCGTCACCCAATGGATTACGGCTAAGGATATCGGTGATACAATCTTGCGACCCTTTTACATATATTATCCTATATTGGAATACCTGCAATAATAAGCTCCATCTCAATACTCGGCCATTATGATTTTTAATACTACGGAGGTATGCCAGCGGGCGGTGATCGGTTTCTATAAGGAATTCTCCGCCTACCAACTACATGTTTAACTTCTGCACCCTTCAAATAATAGCTTATGCTTCTTTTGCTTTAACTGCATAATTCCTCTCATGTGGGAGCAATTTGTGATCTGCTTAAGCCACAGGGTGACACTCACCGTTGTCTCCGTTCTGAAGAAGGACACAACTGATGGCCTCGTTACTCGCATTCGTTTGGATCCCAAAGGGCCTACTAGGGTTCAGCAACCTGAGGACTGGAGCAGATGCCAATTTACCCTTTAGTTGATCGAATTGAGCAGTAGCTCTCGAATTCCATATGATGCGGTTTCAGGACTTCCTTTTGAGTCGTGTAAGCAATGGGGCGCCAAAGTCGCGAAATTGGTGACAAACCTCATAGAAAATAAAGCAGAACCCATGAGTGAACGGAGCTCTATCCTCCTCCCCGGCAGGGGCATCTCAACTATCGCCTGAACTTTGTCTTCTCGGTGTTTAAGTTGGTCGTTTCCATTGTGGAAAGCCAGATATTGGATCAAATCATAGGCGAGATGGCACTTGCCGCGGCCTACCGCAAGGCTGTGTTCTCGTAAAAGGCTTAAGAGCGCTTTGAGGGAGGCTAATTGTTCGTCCCCATCATAAGTAGCAACGTAAATGTTGTCAAAGTAAAAGGTGACCTTATCCAATCCGTCAAAATCTCTGGGCATTATCTGATTATAATTGCTACAGGCCGTCATTAACCCGAAAGATTAGGCGGTGGGACTCCATAAGTCCTTTGTCGTTGAGGAAGGCGGTGTATTTCCTTACGCCCTTTTCAGGGGAACCTGGTAATACGCTTTAGAAAGGTCGAGCTTGCTAATACATTTCGCTTTTTCTAACAAGTGAAGATTTTGGTCAATTAAAGGAATCGGCACAGCAGCAAAAACAGGTCATGGAATTTAATTTCCAAAAACCTACACACATACGGTAAGAGGTATCTGGTCTCCGTACCATAACTATAGGAGAACAATAATTTGACGTGGAGGGTTCAATGATATGGAGGTTGAGCAGATTGTCAACCTAGGCGTTAAAGGCAGTTCTCTAATGAAATGGAAGGAGGTAAGGTCTTAAACGAACGGGTTCTTGGGTAGCGAGGACTATATCATCCTCGACTTTAATAGCACATCCAGGTTCTCTGAAATGTCTTCCTCAAACTTGCTTAAAATAAGATGCAACAGGCTAGTTTGGTTGGGAGTTAGACGCTTATGGATATCCAAACTAGCGGGAGATGAATGGAAGGAGCCGTGCAGGGTAGTAAGTAATCCCTATCCTGTTTGCCGCACAAGGCCTCTACAAGTTGCTGGGCATCCGTCGTGTAGTCGGCCTCCAAAGCTGTCTCTTCGTCGGTGGTAACAATGTTGTTGACACACGCGTGGCGTGATATCTTTTTAACATGTTGAAGTGGAACAGCTTCTCTCCAGTGGGGTCTAAATTTAATAATTCACAGGTCTTCCTGCTTCGAGAATTAGGAACGGGCCTTTCCATTGGCTCAGAAGTTTATTGCTCCTCGTAAGAAGTAGCAATAAAACCTCATCACTGGGCTTAAACTTCCTCTCCTTCTATTTCACTTCGAAGTAGGTCCGATATTTTTGTAAGTTTACGTCGGCATTTTGGTATTCATTCTAGGCACACTTTTCTAATCTTCGTCGAAGATCTAAAACATAGGCGACTGAATTTTCTTGTCTAACTTGGCGTTAGAGAATAATTCTTTGAGGATGCTAATGGGACCTTGCACGTTACGCCCGTAGATTATTTCGAAAGGAGCAAATCAAAGAGTACGATATGGAATCTCCATAAATGCCAATAGTGCCAGGGCAAGAAGCGATGCCACTCATGGGGATGTTGAGCACACAGCTTCTGTGATATTGACTTCAAGGTCAGATTAAATTCCTCGCAAACTCAAAATGCGCATGGGTAATTAGGGGTGGGAAATAGCAGTTTTACCATCAACAGGTCCCGATATATTCTATCAATTCAAAAGTAAATTGCCGATTTCGGTCACACATTATTTCCTTTGGTATGCGTCCGCTAGAGAAGATGGAAATTAAGGCTTCGGCACACGTAATACTGTCGATTCTCTTTAAAGGTACAGCTTCGGGGAAACGCGTAGCAATGTTCACGAGGGTAAGGACATAACTATGCCCTTCACTGGAAGGGGGACAAATGGAGCCGACAAGGTCTATTGTCACTCGGGAAAAGGGTTCCGTTATGATTGGTCTCTTCTGGAGGGGAGCCGGTTTAACATGCCTTTTTGCCGTCGTTTTCTGGCGGATGTCACAGGATTTTCAGTATTTCAAAATGTCAAATGCAGCACCAGGCTAGTAGAAATACCGGAAGATCATCTGACCAGTCTTATTATGACTAAAATGGCCATAAAACACTTTATCTTGGGCAATTTTTAGGCCTAGGAGGATATGCGAACGGGGAACACAGAGGGCATTAGTCTCGGGGTTAACGCCATCTGAGCAAGCGCGATATAACAAGCCTTCTTTCACGATATAATAGGATGTCTTATTACTGCGGACCGAATCCTGATCAAGTCTCCGAGATTTTTCCCACAAGGGAAGGTGATTTGGGCACCCCTACTGTCTTTGAGCGAATTCTTTGCTCATAACACCACTGAAATCGGAATCAAAGGTGATTTCAAGTGCAGCGGGCGTCTCGAATTTCTTCTCCGCCTGGGCTCTTGTGATAACATGCTAAACCACACGGTTAATATCCAATTTCCTCATTCACCTTTCATTAAACCACCACATATTTTGGTTCTATGTATTAGAAACAAATAATGAATGGGTTATAGATCTTGTGTGTCTGATTCGAGAAGTACAAAAGAAGTTGATTTAATGATGGATGCCCAAGGATGTGTGGTGGTTTTGGAAGCTTAGAAATTAAAAGAGAGTAAGTACAAAGGACGAGTCAATGCTTCTCTACGTAATTAATAAACACTAGAAGAGCAAAGGAAAATTACTCTTCTAAATGATCTTAGGTTAGTGGTTTCGTCTACCAGTGACTTTTGCACGAAAATGTTCATAGAGGCTTGCCTTAGGACTTTTCCTCGCCAGAATTATGGGAAACAGGTTCGCTGGACCATGGATTCTCCTCCTTTATCTCTTTTAATCATATAATTTTCTCGTTAGTTTCTCATTTATCCTTTCCCTGTCCCTCTAAATATACCTTTTTTTTTTCCCTGAGAGTCCCGGCAAAGGATGAAAGCAGGCAAAACCTGTCCAATCTAGTATCTAGGATGTTGGTTTGGTTATAAAATTTTCCTTTATTGCAGAGAAAACATCTTGTTTTCTTGGACTGTTATCGGAACCTCATGTGATAGTGACATAGGGATTTAAAGGAATTTGTGCCGAGCAAAATTATTGAAGCTCTCGCTGCCCATTATTATCAACTCCGGTGAAATTTATATTCGTGTGGCTCAAGGAAGTTCCTTTGATGGTCACGAGACTTTCTTATAATGCATCCAATTTGGCCTCTACGTTTAGGGGAGTTATTGTTGAATCCCAATTCAAATGCAATTTTGTTCTTTATTGCTATTCTCTTAAATCACCTTCATATGTGTCCAGCCTTACCCTAGCTTTTCCTAACTTTGTTTTCTATAGAGCCTTTCACTCCAGTTTGGACTTCGGTACTCCATCCCTGCGCCATCACCCCGAAAGCAGTTGTGGACAGGCCCATTCTCTCTTTCTACTCTAAACGAGATCTACAAAATGTGATCTACAGGTAAGGATATTGTGCCACAAGTATCTCAGTTTTTCGTTAAAGAGAGAAATTGAAGTGTATAAGCAGAAAAAAGGTAACATATCGGAGGGGAAAGCGTTACGAGTGTAAAAGCTCCTCCTTTCAAAACTGGGACCAGACAAGTGTGTTGAAAATCTCAGTAATGTCCCTGGCTGTGAGGAGTTATTTACAAATCCTGTAGGGAGAGTCTAAGAGGCTTAGCTAAATCTTGTCGAGGTTGGTATAGTGCTTCGCTCTCTACCGAACTTAACATTAGGTGTGGTTTGTGAACTATTAAATTTTGAGATACCATGATTTCTACCCCCGTCTCCTCTCGACCAATTCCTCAAAGAAAATTAAACCATCATGGAAAGTAAAGTAAAGCACTGTCATGTTGATAAAAATTAGAAGGAACTTATTATTTACTTAAAGAATTTAAACAACTTATTTAATATTAATAATTATTAATAAGCGCCCTGTTAAATAAAATATTTAGTTTAATTAATTATTTAATATTAATTTATTAATGACGGTAGAATGATTGACTGTATGATAGTTATAAACAAGGTCATTTTCGCTGTTTCGGTTAGCTTTACATTGGTCACTGCGCACATGTACATATATTCCAGAGAGAGTACTTTCTCGAGTATTGGCAAGGGTATCAATGCTCTGGGCGTTAACAATCCCCATGTAATCCAACGACGGTCTATTCCTAAAACACCCCTCATCTCTTGGCACAATTATACCTGGGGCCCACCAAAATTGATTGGGTTCTCGTTAAAATGATTTATACAAAACGCACTAAAAAGGTAAACATGTTAACCAATCTCACCTTTGCAAGGTTTAATAATGTCCCAACCTGTCATAGAGATGACGTCAAACATCTCCAGTTAAAGATGATATACCCCAAAATCAGAAAGCAAAGAAAATCGCTCCCAAAGGAAATGTTAAGGGATCTTTACTAACTTAACATAATATTTGAAAGTTCAGGTACATAAGCATGAGTACTATTATTTGACCACTGAATCCAAAACAACCAAACTCACCTGACGACAAGAAAAGATAGATGAACCATCTTTAAGTGACCTAGTAAGGAAAATATTTTTCTTTTATCACCGTGGAAGTGGCTGCGCCGTGTAGACTGTTGCGCCTAGGAACTGGAAGAGTAGCACGCGCTCCCGGTTAGGTGCACCCGGTTTCTCAGACTAGATTGAGATTACAAGGAGATTTAATCTTTTTAGACATTTCCGTTTAACCTATTTTCTTGGTCAGTGCTGATTTGGCAGACTGATCGCCGAATGGCCTTCGTCCATTTATGACTGGTCAAAGGCTATATTACCTCTACCCTTTTCTCCGAGTGGTGAGTTTTAACATGTCTGCATTCACCTTGCCCCTTTTTATATTTACTGCATCCATCTCTGACTGATAAGTTGACACCTGAAGGCTTTTTTTACCCTCCTGGCCCCAACAAAGCAATTTTCCTTCCCGGCCAATCCCCCGCAGGATGATCTGAAATGTGCATGTTTTGAATTCAGCCCCAAAATATAATTTTTTTAAAAGAAAAAGTAGGTTTCAAAGATGAGGCGGTGAAGAAGAGGTTTTATATTTCTGCTTCAACCTTAATAATTAGGGACAAAATATGTTGCTTAAATCAAATAATTTTAAAGGACCAAAACAATCGTTGAGAATATAAAAAGAATTCGGATCTCCCTTCAGACAAATTAAAAGTTGATTCTATTCAATAGTTCAGTGCATTGATGATTCTCGTTCACCTTAAATATATAGCCATGATTAGTGTTTTCTTATGATTATGATTACGTACATTTGATTTACCTTTATGATAATTCTCATAAAGTATTCACTACTCACCCTTCAGGACGATTAGCGGGGAAATTCTCATTCCTTTTCTTCTCCTGTCAGTCTCTACCTAATTGACCCGAGCCACGCTGACCATTGCTATCCCGGTGGGCGCTCATTTAAGCCAACCATCTTCATATGGGATAATTTCGTGTTTTTGAGTGTTTGCGCTCCAAGTGCGCTCTTGTTCTTAGAGGTGAATAATTCCAATATTCCAATATTCAGAATTTACAATTTTCGCGCTCCACTTTTTGTCAAGATTCATTTTCTCCACTCTGTTCTATATTAATTCATCTGTTTTCTCCGATGTGCACTCCTTCAAACTACAATTAAAATTACTCTCGTTTCTCACACGGCTTTCTTTTATTAATAAAGTAATAAACATAGCAATGACACCAGATCCTGTGGTTATTAAATAATTACACATGCCTGACCTCGAATTGACCTGTTTTTTTTGTTGTCATGGATACACAATAGAGCTTAAGAAAAGGAATGAGTGAAACAAGAATCAAATGGCAGAGCATCAAAACATTCCATTATTCCTTTTTTTGTCGCTTCATCATAATTGGACTCGGCTGAGAGCTTCCATTTCGGTCTCTCAATCACCAAGAGACGTTGATGTTGTTATCTATAAAAGCAGTAACAAATTAAATGAACGAACTTTGTAACGATTAGAAAAAATTGATATCTTTTGAGTGGTTAAAAGAAAAGATTAGCCGGAGACGTAAAATAAAAAATGGGGAACAACTACTACTAATATGTGGTTCTTCATAGGTACAGTTTAAAGCTTACTTACATATACCTAATTTTATTTATCAAACTTGACAGGGCGTAAAAAGGCATAACGACTTACAGGAATATTATCATTTGACAAGCTGTCATACGAACAAGGGACTATATTTCCCCTCCATTTCCCTAATTTCTACTGGTCAGGGAATTATTCTTTGGTTGAGGCTGTTATTCGTTTAGAAGTTATTTAAAAAATATAAGTGGATATTTTAAAAGCGAGCTAACCACTACAACAAAATAGGATATTTGCGAAGTAGCTGAATCTGATCTGATGTCGTTGCATAACCCTCCCCCCCCCCCCGCCATCCCTGTGACGGATCCTAACACTTCCCTACGTGAAGTTTCACGTCTAAAATTAATTAAACGATAATATATGAAATTTTCAGGCTGAATTTAAATCTGTAATCTGTTTTGGCAGTTCATGTATAGTTTTTCGTAAAACGCAAATTATTTTTATGCATTATGCATGTTCAATACAGCTTTCTATGTAAATGCTGAAATTAGTTTGTTTTTCAGATCGCTTTCTTTTCTAACTTTAGATTTTTAATTGAAAAGATAGCAGAAAACTGTCTATCACAAGATTGGAGCAATTTGAAATTTTAAAACATCAAACAGAATTCTTAAAAAAATGCAAAAATCATAACAATTAATTTGACTGCGTATGTCGCAAAGTTGAATTGCCTGGACAACAATTGAACATTACAGCATTAGTAGAGACCTATTCTAAAGCTCATTTCTTACATAAATAAGGATTTTGCTCTGCATATATGCTGCCGAACATGTGTCGAATACTTCAGCCGATTAGAAAAGGTAAGCGTGAGGGAATTCGCTTTGGTATACCTGTGGTGTAGAGGGAAGGAAAAAACCATACAGGACCAACTTACAATAGAGCTAATTTCGTTCAAATTTTGCTCATTTTCCAACACAAAGATTTACAAATTGTGAGTATTTGAGTGTTCTCCAGTGTAAAAGCTAATTGGTTCATATAAATGAAAAATATTTCCAAGCCACAGCTTAAAATGACTTAATGGATTCCAACAAAAAAGTGAAAATTTTGGTTGTCATTAGTTGACAAACGATATGTAGGAACTTCTAAGGTTTGATAACTTAAAAAAGAGCTACTATTTCCTCTAGTCTCTAATTCATAATTTCTCCGAAATTCACAAAACTTATATTTTCCTTCTATTTTTATTTAAACATGATGGAAATTATATTAAATGTCTATCTGTTGTTTCAAGATTTAAGCCCCCAAAACACGCTGTTAAACGCAAAGATATGCCATCTACTATAAAGTCAACCCGCATTCTACCGGCTACTCCAGTTCCAGAATTAGCTAAAAGCTTAGATATGGATAAAGTCAGTAAAGATAAGATAAACATCTAGTTTCAATGAAACAAAAGTAGTAATACATGTACAGCTCAATGATCTTACAACTCTTATGACTCTTTCGAGTGTCATATGAGCTCCTTGACCTTAAACTTATGGAGAGGACTCGAAAATCATTTCCTAGTACAGAATTCGGAATGAAAAATACAGCATGTTCTGTTTCCTTCAGAAGAATTCATTTTTGGTGTACTGCTTTGAAGATTAAGGGTCTTATTAAATCTTTAGAAGTACAAAATCAACCATCAGAATTGATGGTTGATACTGAATTGAAGGTTTACACATAGATAGTAAGCATCAGAGAAATGCTCTTGAATAATGGTACCAATATGATATCTGTTTCAGTTTGTCATTCTATGCAATTGAATGAAATTTATGATATAAAAATTAAAATTGATGCCATCAAATCCAAGGATCATCAGTGTAAACTTATGTAATTTTAAGGTTATCTTTCTACTATTAGGAATGCAAGCAAGTTTCACCAAGCATCCCTGCTTGCTTTGCTTTATGTCAAACTAAGCAAACGCCAAACCTTTGGGATAGCTCGAATAACTTTTACTTCTGCATAGGAAACATCATTACCGATCCTTTAATTGATCCAATTAAATTTCCACTTCTATCACTACGTATAAAGCTAAGTTTGATAAAAGAAAGCGTGAAGGCAACAAATAAACTCAAACCAGCTATTCTTTATATCCAGAATATGTTTACACATATTAGTGAATTAATTTGAGTGTGGATATTTTTGATGGTCCCCAAGTTAGAAGCTTAATTAAGGAACTTGAATTGGAGATGTGTATGAACAAAGGAAAAAAGAAAGCTTGGATTAAATTTAAATTAATTATTACTAACTTTCTTGAAAATCAAAGTAATTCTGAGTATGAAGCCAACATTGGTAGTCGTATAGGAAGTTTTTAGAAACTGGTAGATCGTATGTCCATAAAATTCCATTATTCCTGCTCTTTCTTGGATTATTTTTCGGATAATTTTTGATATTACAGTGAAAAACACTGGTGAAGGTTCCATCAGGATTTCGGAACGATGAAAGAAAGGCATCAATTTTGCTGGGATATCAATATGATGACCTATTACTGTTGGTGATTGAAGAGGCATGGGCACGTAAGAAAAAAACCACCCAAGTCACCTTTTATTCCTTAAAATGTAGTTCTACGGAGTTTTTAATGTAGTTTTTAATGTAGTTTATTCATGATAAAGTGTTCTAATGAAACTTTCTTGTGTTTTACTCAATTTCAGTATATTTTTCTAGCTTCTGCTCTATCCAGGAACACAGATTCTTGTTTAACCTAAGCACTCACTGATGCAGCTACTTGGTTTGAAGCAGACAAATTCGCTATAGTTCTGCTTTCTGAGGGCAAATAATGACTTGTCTTTTTGAATTCACTTTAACTTTCAATGCCAAATTTCTAATTACTTCTAGATATCATTTACATTTGGAGTATTTAGTATTATTTAAAATATTTACCTTAAAGTTTACTAGTCACGTAATGAGACTTTAGACAACGGTGTATTCACTTGATTTATATTACTTTAATAAAAAGAAATTGTTTATTAGTTTTAAACTAGGATTAAAGACCAAGTTGGGCGGAAAATGATCTTACATTAGTAAGACAAACATTTTCTCATAATTCATTATAATTACAAGTTTCCTTGCCTCTATTTCTTACTGCGTGGATTTGTCTCTTTGAATCACTTTACTCTCAGGTATATTTTCATGTCACTTTATTTTACCTTTTCTTTAAGCTTCCTCTACTCCAAATTATATTCCGCTTTCCGGATCCCATGTTCTACTAAAGGTCCTGACTAGAATCCATGAGTATATGTGTAGACCAGTGGAAATGTTCTTCATCTGAAGATTCATAATCGAAAGGAAAATAAATTAGCCAATTTATATTCATATTTACGTTTATATTCATTTTATTTTGTTGATTTTTTGGTGCAACTCATCAAACTCACTCACATTTTTTACGTAAACTCCTTACGACTGTGCCAGGGCCGGTTTCACTGTCTTCATTTTTCTTTCTATCACCAGACGGAAAAGATTTCCTCTCATAAGTATGAGGAACGTCGCACTGTACAAAATGTAAAGCATTGTTGTTGTTACTAAAATCCCTGAGTAAGGATATGACCTTTATCGGGATTTACCACAGAGCATTCAAATGGTGTATATATATACTATTGTTGGCGCTTGTAATTGTATGCAGTGTGGTATTCCATTATGTCTTAAATTGCATGGACATGTTGGACATGTATCCACCATGGTCATATACAGCTTTTTCTGCTAGCTCATAAAGGTTGAGTGGTCTCCACAACGTAACCTTGCCAGAGGAATTTGTCTACATGTTGGAGGGAGGAGTCAGTAATGTATATGGAGGAGTGCCGTGCAAGCTGTAGTGTGGGTGAAATTCGCTTGAGAGAGCGTTGCAAGAAGCGAATGTTTATCATCTAATGCACTATGAGAGTGAGATATTTGAGATTTAGATTAGTTAGTGCTTTGGGATTGTAGAAGCTACCACTTGTATTTGTGTGTCTCTCATGTCAAGGTGGTCCTTTACTATGAGGAGTTTGGTTTCAAAGCGCATGTGGTGTGTGTAGTAGCTGTGTAGCTTGTGAGTGTTTATAAAGTTTTGTGTTATATGGTTGGAAGTGTTAAGGAAACTTTGAGAGAGGTTAGGGACGAAATTAGAGCGATAATCTATAGTAAAATAATAAACGCAAAATTTGTTTATAATTTCGGGTTATGGCTTCTTTTTTTAGTCTGGGTGATTTGAAGGCACTAGTTTACATTTAATTTTGGATGGTTATTACTTGTTTGAATATCATTACGTTTTCAATGTTATGCCAAGTATTTGGGTGTGAAACACTGTACTATAGCAGATTTTATTTATAGCTGCAACACAAATTGGTGTTCCATGAAATGTTGATGAAGTTTGTAAGTGTGGACTTGGTTCACAGGGTGCATTATTTGAGAGATATGCCGTCTGCATTTGCGCAGAAACTAAGAATACCGTCCATAGGGATAAAAAGTCCTGTATTTCTATCACAATATTTTCTATAACATTAGCCACAAAAATCCCTGTTTTGCAAAATTTGTGTAAAATAAACAACAAGTATATATTATGTATAGGTAAAGGTTATGCAGATTTAGATGAATAAATTTAAAGTAATCAATAGATAAGAAATATACCTTAAACATGACGCGTCTAAAACCATCAAACGTTAAGTTTCATTTTTATTATCATTATTATTACACAAGATGTCACAGGTAGAACTGGAAGCGTGCAAGTACTATAGATTGCAATTAGCAATCCCCGCACAGCTGCAACGTCAAAGGTGGAACGATGGTAAGAAGTAATGGAATTAAGATAGAACAAACTTGAGAAAAGATGGGTAAAGAAAAATCTCAAGTCATCAATGGATTCAGTTAAATTAAATTGAGAAATAAAATTAAATAAAAAATTTGAAAAACAGTATATAGCAACATTCAAACAAAACAGGATATACTGTATATAGAATATTGAAACAAGAAAGAATATAAAAAATAACAAAATATTAGGATAATTGCTCATGATGAACACAATATCTTATTAGCGTTTTTTTGAGGGCATCTACACTATTCGATGTGCAAGTCTCTTCGCCAAAGAATTCTATAGATGGACAACACTTGGCAGAAAGCAACGCTGAAACTGGCTAGTACGGCATCTGATAGACTGAAAACAAAGCGATTTGGCAAGAAAATATACAGCGAGTGATGCAGGTTGAATTGTATCTTATAGAGCATGCACACATTGCCTATCTTCCGGTGATGTGCAAGGTTCCATGGACATTACTGCCACAAGAAAGAGAAAAGGCATTGTTTGCATAGTAACTAACTTCAGTTGAATATCGAGTAATTTAGATCATAATATTGACAGCTGCCGTTGAAGTAACATCAATAAGAAATCTATCTCCTCTCTTTCTGTCAAAGAGCTGATCATAAAGCTGCGCTCCCAAGATGCTCTTTCAATTGAAGAGATTGCATACTCTCAATCGCTTTAAACTAATAGGCCACAATATGTATCCTAATAAGCTATGCTGTAAACTTATATTTATGTAAAGTTAGTGTGAGGGAATTCCACGTGAAAATTCTTTTCCAGCCCGGAAGTTCCATGTGCTAGAGAAGATTCTGTTAGGCTTAAATTGGTAAGCCTACCCCCCCTATCTTTCCACAAGCGGTAGCCTCAAATCGCGTTCACCACGATTCACCTTTACACGGGATAGAATAGCCTCGGCAAGAAGATTCGAGGCCATTCGAGAGTAAAGCTGTTTCCCATTACCCCCCTTTCCCCCACAGGAAGAGCCTCAGACATATATATTGCTCGTTTCCCATGAAATCCACACAGAGTTGAGAAGTCACCCGGACCCCAAGAAAATTCCCCTAGTTCCAAGTCAGGTGCTAACAACAAATCAAAATGAAAGCTGAACTATTTTTGTGTATTGGAATTAGCCCCAACCAGTGAGGTAATTCCATTTTTCGATCGCTACCGAGTGATTTTTCGGACTTCTCTCGTCAACTCCTGTCGAAGCCCTCCTTGTTCGCCCCTCGTTTTCGGGTGGTCGAAATACTCTCCCCTGGGCCGGACGTTACCCCCCCCACACTTTTTTGGGGAGAACTTACATCACTTTAACATCCCCTTCAGAAGCTTCAAGTGGCCTCGCCTCACGTGCAGAACATCTGTGAAGTCTTACCTTGACGTCTCACCCGAAATCCTCCATAAGCCAACCCCTCTCCCGCTCCAGTGACCCATTTGTGTTAATTCCCCCATTTGAATAGTCTCCTCCCGTAACATATTAATTTTAAATTCATAGTCTGATTCATAACTACAATCACTTCCTCGTTCATCTGATGTAATTTTTCCCGTCAATTCTTTCCTTTTTTTATGTAAATAAAATTATATTTTTGTACATGCCTCTTTACTAACCTTGAGCTTTGCCATTGCCCATAATTTACCTGACCTCGTTGCACACTTTCTCCCTACTCAGCCCGTCTAAACTATTCGTGTTCCGTCCCTTCTCGGTTCGCCTCTAAGTTTTTGGTCCCTCCCCATAGATATAATATGGTATTGATGTAATATAATGTCATACCACGACAGTTAGTAAATCAATTGCTAGTGCGTGGAATACCACAAAAAGGAAAAACCAAACCATTGTGCAAATTGGGAAGACGGATAGTTTCAAGGTAGTGAGAATTTAGCCTTAAATTTCTGCAATAAAAATGTGACACGTCGGCTGCTGGAAGAAAATATTCTCACTACCAAAACCACCATCAAGTCTTGAATGAATCAAGAAAACAAGATGGCTCGTCTTGCTTTTGTTACTAAATAGGTAACATGCACGAATAGACACTAGAGACAAGGCAACGTCAGGGATAATTCTTAGTTTAATTTCTATCCTGTGTAGAGCTTGTATTTGATGATCTGTCTTCTGTGTGGATGTTAAATAGTTGTCTTCAAATATATCGTGTTGGCTGATGATACTTTGAATTTCTGGTCTCAAATTTTGGTTCAAATTTTCTGTTGAGTACTAATGAGTCAACCCCCCAATCACCCTAGTTAGCCATTGTGTATCATTATCCTTTAGGAGTTGGCCGAAACGAGTGCAAATTATAATACTTAATCAATTAATAAATTATTACTAATTTAAATATAATTAACCTTAAAGAGATGTTTGCCTTATATCCAAAAATTAAAGATAAACAAGAAAAAGGCGCTGCACTACTTAGGAAACGATCTAATACATCATATAAAACCAAAAAGGCGATTTTTATTTTCTATAACATTTATTTACGAACTCATCTATAATATCGTGTTCAGTCTTCGGTTTCTTATCTGGTGCAAGCTTTGATTATAATTTTGTCCCCATCTATGCATATATTAATTAAAAACTGATAAAAAGCGAACCCACTACTAGATTGAGATGATTTATCAGAGTAGAAAAAAAGAGCATGAGTAGCCCCCGAATATTTCTTTCAAAAGATCGTCTAAGCAAATAAAAGTAGCCAAGCCAAAAGAAATGTAAAACTACACTTGGAATTACTTTGCCTGATAAATGGCAAGATGAAAAACGGAAGTGTACGGTCATCATTTGAGCAAGGAATTGGTTACTTAACTTATGTTTTAAAGTTGAGAAAATGTAAAGGGTTCAACAACAACGGAGAGACAATTTTAGAACTAATTCTCACACCCACACTTACTGTTTCATTTATTTGGGATAAATGTGAACTATACCGCACGATGTGTGCATACAAGCGAATAGGCGTCCATAGACATCAACAGAGGCTACCACTTTTGATGAAGTGCTACGGGTAGGCAAATTATCGTCAAGGTCATCTGAGAGACAAGTTCCTAATGATTAAGTATGGGAAGTCAAGGCAAGTGTTCAAAGAATTATAAGGATTGTTTCATGGAAATCTTAGATTTCTAGATTATTACATCCATTAAATACGAATTAAAGGAATCGCAGAATCATCCAATTTTAATAACGGATTCGAGTAAAAAATATAGAAATTGGCCAATTGGATGTCAAAATTTTGCGGTCTGATGGAGCAACATTTACGTTGAATGTCAGAATTCATCTTAATTGTTCCAGCTGTTTACAAGAAAATCCACACTATCATGTGAAGCGACATGTAAATTTAACAGAAATAATACTCTGTCTTATTTTTCCTCCAAAGGTTAAGTTAGTCCATTCTTTTCCGATGCTACATATAACGGTCATGGCTACCTAACCATGGGATGCGGAAAAGGTTTTCTTGAAGTTCAAATGTTATACAGAGATAAGGGTATTGGGTTGAGGAATAAGTTCTTACGGTTTTAACATATTTATTCTTTAACATTAACAACTTTACAAAAACTTCATTTTTAATTTATAAAAATATGCAATTTAATCAATAATGTATTCTCCGTTGTTATTTACTTCTTCCCAACGTTCAACTAGTTTTTCGATGCCTCTGCAGGAAAAATCTCTGCATTTTGACTAGAATAATTCGTCTAACCAGGTTCTTAATTCCACATCAGTATTGACCAAAACGCCGCGCAAATTTTTGGAGAGCGATCGGAACAGTTGTAAATCCGATGGAGCCAAGTCTGGCGAATATGGAGGATGCGGCAGGATTTCCCAATTAAGCGTTGTCGTGTTGCAGAAGGACTCCATAACATCGATGAGGTCGTTTTTCACGAATAGCTTCGGCTAGTAGATACATTTGTTGAACGTAGAGTTCTGCATTGACAATATCGTTGTTCGCAAGGAGCTCATAAGGAATTATGGTTTCACAATCCCACCACACACACAACATCGTCTTCCGTGGATGAAGTACTTACTTTAATCACGGAAGTGTTTTTTTATTGGGATAAGCCTTTGTTTTCGATGGTTCATGTAGACATAAACAAGCGACTTTTCGTCGCCAGTGATGATGCAGTGAAGAAATATGTCCTTAAATCCACAAGTAGCCTTGTGACGAGCAATCAAATCTGCAGCAATCGTGGAGTGTTGGAATTTGTTGCTTTCGCTCAAAGCGTACTGAACCCATGCACCAGGTATTTGAACTTTCCCCATCGAATGAAGGTGATTCACTACAGTTTTCTGATCCCACTCCAATTGTATATAAAAGTCACTAGTCGATTGAGGAGGATTTTCATGAAGAAGGTTGTTCAATCGATCTTCATCCAACTCAATCTGGCCACCAGAACGTTCTTCGTCATCAAGATTGAAATGACCATTTTTGAAACGTGAAAATCACCATTGAGCTGTCCTTTCTGATAAAGCATTTTCTCCGTACACAGCACAAATATCGCGACGAGCTTTGGCTGCGTTTTCATTGTTCTGGTCTCGATTGCAAATGAATAACAACATTCCATTTTGAGTGTACAGAACAAAAATTAAATTAACCCAACTTTTGAAAAAACCGCAATGACTTATTACTCAACTTCAAGACGTAGCCTTAGTAAAGACTAATAGTCTACGCTGTTAAGAGACGTAGCCTAATCTTTGCAAATTTTGCTCTCATTATTTATTATTGTTTCTTAATATGTGCACAAATCCCGTCAACAAAACTTAAATCAACACAACATTAAAAAAAAACTTGTTCCTCAACCTAATATTTACTTTCTACAACTCCTAATTAAGCCTACGCTATAAGACTACCTTGAGGAAAGGATTTCTTTATCGGAACACCTTTGCCATATGCGAACCAAATTGAGTATTTTATGGTCATTTGAAAAAAAAATGGAGTATTTAGCTGAAGCCGTGCATGACTTGATAATAAAATAGTACATTTTAAGAAGCGTTGACAAATATTCTACAAACTTCTTTGATGAAGTCTACCATCCATCGAAACGAAATACTTTGGGACGCATTGATACCAATGATCGAGATTTCGATTAATTTCCTGATTGCAAAAATTGAAACAATTTATTTTATAGTTCTTGTATATTTTACTTATGAAAAGAAATAAAAATGATATGAATCCTTTTGTGGATTTAATTGTTGTATATTTTTATAAATATATATGTACATGATTTGGGGGACAATATAGATTATTTTAGATTCATTCATTCCCTGAAAATATTCATTATTCATGTTCTAGTATTATAAATTACTGAGTTCTTCGAATAGTTCTGAAATTAGGATATTGTTTTCCTAGGGATGATTCCTGACCAGACAAAAATAATAAAAGAAAAAGGTATTTATAATGCTCCCTTCAGGGCTGTTAGCCCTCACAGAGCGAAGATGTACATAGGTCTTACCTAGGCCTAAATTGTTTTTAGCGTACCCGATTTTGTTCTTGTTCTATTTTATGTTATTGGTTTTATTAAAAAAAAGGAATATCTAGATAGCGGTTAGGCCGATAGAATAAGACCAAAGAGCTTTGGTATAGATTATAAAATTGGCACTATTTCGGAAAGCAGTTTGGGAAACAGAAAAATACTAATGAATGTTTTACACTCAAATCGACCTGGGCCTCTAACATTAATTGAAGCTAGAGTTTTATAATTTAGAAGCCTTAATTTGACCTATATTTCACCTACGAGGTTAAAACCCTTCTGTTTACTTTATTCCTAATTCTCTATTTTTAAACGGGATTTGTTTTTTCTTTTTATTGGGATATCCTTTTAGAGATATGTTTGCATTCATATACATTCTAGTTGACAAATTAATTAACAATTTCCTTAATAAATTATACTCTCCACATTTTTCCTCATATGATGTTCCTAAAAACAAAAAATATTTCGTTGTTCCTGAATTAGGACCTTTTAATAACATGTTTAGAAGAAAATGTAATAAATTGCTTTAAAAATATTTATTCCATATAAAATTTCACATCACCTTTGTCAACCCTTTCTCTATAGGAAGTTTCTTCTCCTCAAAGGACAGGATTTCTCTCGAGATAAAAAGCCACATCGAATATCTTTTTTCTTGTCCTTGTTGTTTGCAAGGAACTTACATCGGCAGTACTGTTCGCCTATTATATGAGAGGTTTTGTTCCCATATGGGAATAAGCCACCGCACTGGCAAATTCCTCTCTAGGAAGGAGGTTTCTTCTATCAGAGACCACACTGTACAGTGCAAAACTGAATGCTTGATAAACAATTTTAAAATTATTGGCCATAACACTAATGAATGAAGCCTACGAATATTAGAATCTCTTCTTATAAGAATCAAATCTCCCACCCTCAATCACGATTATTCTTTAGTCCCCCTTCTAATTACTTAATTATATATTCCTGGTGTATTTACCATACTATTCACCTACAACAAACAACTACCTAACATAAATCCAAGGTTTCCTTTAGCTTCCTAATTACTTAATTTCTCATTCTGCGCTCTATCTCCAACTCCGTTTGGTAAGTACTTAATTCTTAATTGTTTAGTTAATATCTTTAAAAACTTGAATTTTTCTTTTACTTTATACCTTTAATTGACTTCCATCATCTTAAACCATTTAAATTGTTACCCTTTTGATTCAGATTAGTATTTAATTTAGTTTATACATTCAGTTTTTGTTGTTTTTTTTACTGACTGTTTTCTTAGTTTATTTGAATTGATTTATTAATTTATATTTTTAATTGCCTTTTTGCCTTTTCAATTTTTTCATAAAATACGTTATTACTCTTTTGATTCATTTTAGTTCTTATGTTATTTCTTTCGGGTTTTTTAATTACTTTTTATCAATTTATTTGTTTATGTCTTTTTGTGTAACTTTTAATCTATTTAGTTGTATACTCTTAATATTTTTTATGGGAAAAATAGCACAACTTTCTTATTCCATTTAAACCTTTAGTTAAATTCTTTTCTTTTTCACATCTTTAATGACTTAATAATTATTATTTTTTTTACAAGTTTAATCTTAGAAACTGGAGATGGGCATGTTGCCCGAAACGTTGTTTCCAAAATTTAAATAGATATATGTACTTGAGCATCTTCTTCTCCTTTGCCTTCGCTGTCAAACTAAAAATCAGCCTGGTTAGCCGCAATACTTACGACTACATATATATATATATATATATATATATATATATATATATATGTATAAATTAATATTAATATTGATCTAGAAAAAAAATTGATTCCTAGGTCATTTATGTACTTTCTTTCTTTTTGGGGATGATCAAGAGTGATGTTTAAACAAATAATTAAAGCGCTTAGGAAAGAGGTTGAAAAAAACAGTTTAAAAAGCCAAAGAGGCTTGAGGCCAACAGACCAGAGGGCCGGTAGCGAGCGCAGCTAGCGAGTTCTTCCCCTGCATGGTGGGAGTAGCAAATTTATGGCTTGTATATAAAAATTTGTATGAAAATGAGATTACATTTTTAGATTTGCGATTAATTAATTTTACCAATAGCCTTATAATTAGAACAAGTTAGCGATAGCCATTAACGTAATAAAGTCAATAACACGGAAGCGATTTTTTGTTTCGGAGGTTGCGCTTTTTGTAGTTTTAGTTGAATGAGTGTTGGCTGGGGGAAAGGTTTGTTAGCGCATAAATTGTAAGAATAATTTAAATCTTTGGTTTGCCTCCTTTATCTCTCACTATATTAATATTTCACTTATGTTTGGGTAAAGATCTCACCTGGTAAATATATACTCATTTGCAAATATCGTAAATAAATACCTTATTCTTCAACTATTAAAGATTGAAATTTGCTTCCTCTTTATATCCGACAGTTAGCAGATCATTTGGGGAGTAAAAATGGCATGGAGACAATCGTAATATAGTCTGAGTTTGTGATCATTAACCGATTCTGGTCCTGCACATCAAAAATCATGCATCTGTTTTAAGTGAGATTCTTCATTATTTAATAAGCTTATTTAGATTAGGGTAAAATTGTTTTGCGTGTTGTGGTTTAATGCTTTTATTAAAGAATTGTATCTCTACAGTGAGGTTGTTAGGGGCTATTATATGGCACTGTTCGATCTGCAATTGCTTTCGCGGATTCTGTTAAACTTTATAAAGTATATAAATTATCTTAAATTATCCCATGACTAGTTTTACGTTGACACCAATCATTTCTGCATCTGACATTATCTACGAAACTTGGATCTGGCTGATCAAAGGGAGGAAGCTTATCACAATGATAAGTCGCAGAGTGACAAGTATCACCACTTGATACATTTTAGCCGTTTATGAACCCCCTGTTTGGAAAAAAGAGAAATTCCTCTCCTAATTAGTAGGTAGAATTGGCAGAGGGCCACAATGCTTTGATGATTGTTCGCTCTATCGCTTTACGATTCTATTGTTAGGGGAATGCTAAATTAAAATTGGAACTTTTCCATTTGACTCTTTTTGTACAAGGTCAACAATAGTTTTCAGGTAAAATGTACATAAATCATTTGCTAAAGCAGGAAAAAGGAAGCCATGCGATTTTGTAAAACATTTCTAATAATCGTCTAGCTACTGTTTCCTTTGTTTGGTCCCGTAAATCAAAAGCACTTTATTTTAGTCAATAGTAGGTAGGGTAAGAATGATTCGGGCAATTTATGGGCTAGAACACGCTATGATCAGAGTATATGAGATTTAATGGAGATAGGTCTGGATGAAAGGGATGAGCTGATATTGTATAGCTAAAAATAAAACAATTCGCGGGAGTGAGTTACTTAAAAATAAATTTTAAATCTGAGATCTTAGCTGAGTTTATGATAAATAACCAAGAAATAATTTTTGTCTTGGTTTACAGAATGCCGAAAAAAAGGAAAGAGTAATATATTATTTTTTCAAACGAATCTTTACGAGAAACGATATATATTATGTTTGTTGGTACTAAAAAGGTTTTATTCATAATTTGAGAGGAAATCGTCCTAAATTAATGTAAACTGATTGGAAACCTGACGGGAAAGTGGTTACAGGTATTTTTTCAAAAATATTTGCGGCAAATCTTTTCAAGGAAAAAATAAAATATACTAATAAAACTCTTAAGACTCTCTACCAGGAAGAGGTGACAGACAGTAATGTATTGGATAAATCATAGGAGCCCACCAAACTAGTTTTGCTAGACGAGCTGCAAATTCATGTAAAAAGAGTACATGCGGCAAGACTAGGGATTATTTTAACTAATGCACTCAAATAAAGTTCCGGGAATATAACTCGAAATTAATCATGGTTTTAAACAAAAGCGCAAAGTCAAGGAACAAGATCGATGAATTATAGGTCTGAGTTACGTCAGGAGATTCTGATATTATCGCAATTACTGAAACATGGAGGAAAAACTTTAATCAAGACTCTTTGAAGAGTTCAGCCGTTCTCCACTAAAGTTTTATTATGAACTCTAGAGGAAAGGGTGATGGTGTTACTTTATATTGTTAAGCAAAATAGTAGAGATAATTAAAGATATTAATATCACTACTAAGATTTTAGTTTTTGAGATCATGATAAAAACTCCTAAATTTCTTCTTGCTCTAGAAATAACCAAGGCAAACGTATGAGTACGATATTATTCGTTGCTATTCCAAAATGTCGTGTAGCAACAAATTTTCATTCCAATAAGCGTTCTATGATAAACTTTCCTTACAAGACGTTCCTTACAAGAGTTTAGCCGTTCTTCACTATAGTTTTATTATGAACTCTAGAGGAAACGGTTAAGGTGTTACTTTATATTGTTAAGCAAAATAGTAGAGATAATTAAAGATATTAATATCACTACTAAGATTTTAGTTTTTGAGATCATGATAAAAACTCATAAATCTCTTCTTGCTCTAGAAATAACCAAGGCAAACGTATGAGTACGATATTATTCGTTGCTATTCCAAAATGTCGTGTAGCAACAAATTTTCATTCCAATAAGCGTTCTATGATAAACTTTCCTTACAAGACGTTTTGAAGAAGATAAAACTTTATATATTCTTATTGGAAATTTATAAATAGAAGTATTATGACTTGGGTTAGAAGTAGTTTAGCAATTGGAAAATGTAGGAATCACAAAAAAAGGATTGATAGTGCTTACATTTCCTGCCTAAAATATGTCTTGATGGTTATTATTTCTATGTTGACAGGCATGAAAAGAATGCACTATTGCCGGTCACATTCGAGGATGTGTGGCAGGATTGGTAATCCTATGAATGGCTCGTGTATTCGAATTTACACATTTATGGATTTCTTTACTACTCAGTAACTCATCAGAGGCATTAAGTACACCCCAATTTAAGAGGGCTGATGGAATAAAAATGAATAATCATGTTATAAACCGATTTCAAAAAGTTAAGAAAATACGGGAAAAAGCGAATTTTCTTTTTTAATCTCATATAGAGTGATGAGGAAAATTTTCAAGAATTATTTTGCCACGTTCGTAATGATATTCGTCTTGTATATACTTAAACAATTTAAAAAATAGTCTTAATAGTTTAAAATAATAAATGCTTGATATAATCAATTTTGAGGGGTAGATCACATATTTATGAGGGTAGATCCAAGTTTTGCTATAAAACATATGTTGGAAGATGACCGCAGATTTTTTCCAAAATGCCCTTGCCCTTACTTACACAAAATTAACGCGTATATGCAGAAAATTAAATTTTCTTAGCGTTGATTTCTTCAAGGAAACAAAGTCTATTACTGAAATTGATTCTAAAATTATAAATGATAGTTTTCTGCATCAAAATGTTGAAGAAATGAAGAGTGAATATAATATTAGAGGCTTAATTTTTGCTAAAGTGAGATTTGTGCAGAAAGTTTATATTCAAGCAATACACTTAGGGCTGTTGATAAATTATAAGTCGATTTGTTCTAAATATTCATATAAATGTGTAGGAGAGTTCTCAACCACTATTCGACTCAAACCGTCCTAATTTTGACTTGGAGAGGGGCCACTTAAACCTTTGTATTAAGATAAAATATTAAACTTTCAAGACGCCCAGAATATGCATCTAGACTTTTAATTTCCAATATAAATAAAGAAAAAGTGCACTATAAACCTAGCAAGTTATAATTGATCAGAAATATTAGCGTGAATAAATAATGAAGTGAAAAATCATATAAGAGAACGTAACGTATTGTAAAAAGTTTTGAAAAGCAAAATATGGTCGAGAATCGAAAGGGATGCTTCTACCGTCGTTTTTTCAACCACGAAATAACAACAGCTCAAATAAACTACGAAAAAACAATAAAGTCTTTGTTAAAATCTCAGCTAAACAATTAAAAAATATATAAACAATCGTAAGCCTAATTAGATATGCAGTGGGCCTGACTAGGTGCCTTGGGTTTCCTTAGTAACTATCCATACAACGTAGTTAAAAGCTTAAATGAAAAGTTTTCGAATGTTTTTACCATCGAAGATACAAATGACTATATTACCAGTCGTAAAATTTTTTAATGAAAAACACTACACTTTCCATTATTGACTAAACCACCAATTAAATATTTTTATATTAAGAAAATTAAATTTTGCAAAACTCCGTGTCACAATACAATACACCTCAACAACTTTACAGAATTAGAAAATATACTGGAAACTTTTGCGCATTTTCCCTAAATATATATTTAATCGGTAATGATTCTTAGAGTTTCCGAAAATGCAAAAGTAACCCTAAGTTTCCAAAAGTAAATTTAGTCGCATTGTTCTTATTTGAGTAGTTGCGAAATTACTAAAGTCCTTTGTTATAGACAGGATAATGGATTATCTGATGGTAAACAGATGTCTCGTAACAGTTTAATAATTTGCTTTATTTCTTCCAAGAAATTAATCGCGACGTCAGAACAAGATAAAACCTCTAAATGTAGTTTACGAGTAACTCGATTAAACAATCGCCTTTACCTCCTTTTTCATAAAATACCTGATAAAACAAAAGTTGCTTGCAATATGTGGGAGCATACTAAATTATATTGCTTGGAATAGGGTAGGCAAAGCATTGTAAATGCTAATACTTATCCATTGGCATTAGTTAGTACTTAGGGTCTGCCAAAATTATGTAAATTTTCAGAATTTGCGTATAACTCTAACTTAGGTACCAGGGAAAAATATCAGTGTCTGTGAAAACCTTCATAAATATTTGAAAAAAAAGGGTCAAATAGTCCAAAAATTGGAGATGCTATTCAAAGTGATCACTTAACCCTTAAGTTTTAGTTAAGTTTTAAGTTAAGTAATTTCGCAGCTGTGGTTTTCGGTACGTTCGGGTAAGATCTGACTCATATTTCATGTGTTTTGTCACCTCAATATTTTTTGTTATTGAGAGTCAGGCGATTGTGTAACTGCATATTGGTGATTCTTTACCCCCCGCCACCACATTTGTTGCACTTGCCAGTTATTTGTCTTTTGCTTACTTTAGTTTGCATTGATATAAATATTTTCAAATTTAATATAATTTCTATTTCAGTTTTTACTATTTTATATAAATAGGAGCGATAAACCCATAAAAAATTATCAAACAGAGACAGTGATGAAGAAATTTTAGTTTCTGATGAAAGTTAAAGCGAAGTAACCCCAGACATTGTTGAAGACCGTAATTTTGACACCCACACTTATCAAAGTGCTGTAGAGAGTGATGATATTTCTGGTAAAAATGAATCCTTTTATGTTGGTAAAGATGGAACGAAGTGGAAAAAATATGCTGGAAATCGTAATGTACGATAAGAATTTATGATATTATCAGGAAACAACAAGGAGTAAAAGGTATAGCCAAAAAAGCAATAACTCCAGGTGAGGCATGGCTTTCTCTGTTTTTAGAAAATAGGTTTTCAGAAATAGTAAAATGCACTAATATATACATTGAACTTGTGAAAGAGCGATATATCCGCGATCATTCAGCAGTACCAACAGATAATTTCGAAATAAAAGCTCTGATGGGACTTTGGATTTTAGCTGGGGTATTGAGATCATCTCAACTCAATACAGATGATATTTAGAAGGAGGTGCAAGTGGGGTTTTGAGATTTTTCCCTGTGTAATGTCCCAACAAAGGTATTGTTACTTACCTAGGTGTCTTTGCTCACAACATACTATCAAGGAAATCCCACTGAATCCACAAGCAGATGATTTGGCGGGCAAAACAATGAGCTTACTCTTGTCTGTATTCCAAATTTGAGTGCTATTTCAAATATATGAAGGACTCATTAAAATCTTTCTGTTATTCCGAGTCAAAACAAATGTATCTTATTATAAAGAGTGACCTAATTGGATTAACGATGAAAAAGAAGCCAGGAATCCTTACGGTGTACAAGAATATTTAATCAAAGAACGCACGTGTGTTAGCTATAGAATTTAGATAGGAAAACTTGTTCCAGCTTCAACCTCTGATGGCCAGCTTTTTATTCATCAAATGACAAAAGATAAGTATCCCAGAGGCTTCTGTGAAAAGAAATTAATCTGGTTACTTTATTTTAAGTTTCGCTTTTACTGAATAGGAGCAATTTTTCAAGTTACCAAAAACTTAGAATCTTTGGAGTGTAGATAATACGATGTTCGTGATTCTAGAAAAGATATCCGGATATTCCTGTCACCAACAATGAGTTTCGAGACGTAATGTTCACATTTTTGCTAAGTAAAGTGTATGGACATGACTCTCAGCATATCTCTATCTCTTATTATCCATTTACCGACCTTCTGACATTTGAGATAGTTTCCTGCATATTGGGAATCATAAAACGTATTAGCCTTTTCCTTGCTATTAACAATGCATGGGAAACTTGAACCATCTTTCTTCATACGAGTAACTTAGATACTATTGAAAGGCCAGGGACTACTTGATGAAACTTGGTGTCGTTGTTCGAAGTTCTTTTGAGGTGCAATTCATTTATTTACACCTCTAATTTCTTCAGGAGATAAAGCGTAAAAAAGATTTCGAATAAGATTTATACTATTGAAAGGCCAGGGACTAATTGATAAAACTTGGTGTCGTTGTTCGAAATTCTTTTGAGGTGCAAAAAAAGATTTCAAATAAGATTCTAATTTACATTTGAGGAAAGCTAAATATCGAATACAAAACCACATTGTCAAATGTCATCGCATTATATTATATTGTATATCATTAGGAGGAAATTGTTTTCTGAAGTAAATTATGTTAAAAGCATTGAATATTGCTCGGTATTAAAGAAAATATGAATAATTTAATAACATTTGAGGCAGAGCTTATATAATGTCTAAACAATGGGTTATAAATCTAAAATTCCATTAGGCATCATTTCTTATAGTTAGTGAGAAGGGCGCAAATCTTCATTCAGAAAGCTAGTTGCACATTTTGAAAGGGACGTAAATAGAAAGGATTTCAGTTGCAACCGGGTAATAAAATAGCATGTGAAGATCGAGCGTATTGTTTTGTCAAAGTTTGGGGAATTGAGTTTTGCTTCTTTTTTATTAGATTTGTTTATTTTATATGATTTAATTTGTTTTGTTTTGTTCTTATTTTCGATTTTGCTTTTGTTTGATTTCTGTTCGGTTTTGGTTCTGTTTGTTTTGTTTTACCTTGTTGTTTTTTTTAGTTTTTGTTGTGCTTTTGTTTCATCGTGTATTGGTTTGGAAGGTTCTTTGTTTTGTTCATTTGTCTTATTTGCTTTTTGTTTTTTTTGGCTTAGTTTGTTTTTTTTTATTTTGGGGGGCAGTATCAACTATTTCAGAGAGAACTTCCGTGCCCAAAGTGCGATAAATATTGCAAAGTTGACTTATATAGAAAGGCTTTCAGATGCAACCTGGTGATAAAAGAGGGTGTGAAGTTAGAGCATATTTTTGTCTTGATTTTGTTTTTTACTACTGTGTTTAGGGTTTTTATTTATTTTTTGTGTTTTGTTTGGTTTTTATGTTTAGTTTGTTCTTGTTTTGATTTTTATATTTGATTTTGATTTGTGTTTTTTTTTCTAGGGTTTGTAATTTGGTTATAGTTTTAGTTTCGGTTTGGTTTCGGTTTCAGATGATGAGTATTATTTATATAAGAAACACGTAGTTTATAATCCTCAATATTTGCACATTGAGTAGGACCTACCAAAATGCTATGGAAAAAACTATATGATTTGCTTACTAAAACAACAGATGCTTCAAAATTCCAAACAAGCATATCAATAAACAGTATGCAGCAAAAGAGTGCATTCCATCATATAAGCAAAACTACTGCCTTACTCTCATATATATTCTAGCCTTCTCAAATATCTAAGAATGAATGGATTTTAAGTCTTTTAAACTGAGTATTGTAGGTTATCCCAATGCAAATTTAAGAAAGAATAGGGAGATATAAATAAAATAATATAAAAAAAACAAAGAAAGATCATTTTGAGAAGACTTGTATGTAGAATAAAATATAAAGGAATGGTCAGAGAAGCGACGATCCCCTGAAGCCTCAAGTTGAAGCGACAATTTAACGGTTATCATTTTTCACCTTATTATCGCATTAGTTACAAATATCTTTCTTCATTTCTGAAATTCATTAACTTCTAATCTATTTACAATTTGAAACTTAAAATGTCCCTTCGATACTTCCTTTTAGCAGGATGTGAACTCTTGTGGTTAAATAATTAGTTAGAGAAGCTCTTGAGCCGCTAGTTGAAATCCTCACTTTTTCATTTCGATTATGCGTATTTATTTTATTGAGGATGAACTAAATAAATTATCTGGGACATATAATTAAACTGCAAACATAGAAATATAACATTTTAATGCACTTAACACCTAAGCCAATGTTTACTAGTGTTAAATAATGTGAAAACGATATTCTTACATAATCTTTAAAAAGATTATGAGTAATATATATTAATTTTTATTGAGACAATTAAAAATAATTTATTTCATTTTTCAAGCATATATGTTTTGTTGCACCTATGTTTTTCAATCTCAGGCCCCGATTTTTTAGTTTATCCTTTTATTAAGGTTGAATAAATTTCTTATGATAAACTTTAATTTTTCATGAATCTCAAATAGAATAATTTATTACGTTACAGAACCTTTCTAGAAAAAGATTTGGGGCTCTACCAAGATTTGTCATCTCCAAAGAAAGGCAAGTCAATCCACTCATTTTTGTACGATATTATGCACTAAGAGAAAGCTGTCAATGGTAAAATAAAGCAAAAAACAACACAACAATAATAATTAATACCAAAATCTCTAACGAAAAGGAATAAGGCATATTAATATTAATAAACCACTTAATAAGATAAAGTCGTATCATGTTGGTTCATTTTAAAGATCTTTACAATAGCCCTATCTCACATGTGGGCCGATCCACCATTAAAATGTAATAGTTCTATATATTCTTTCCAATTTACATCGGTCAATTTATCAGCCTCTATAGTCCAAAAATTATAATTATTAATACATTAATATTAAAATTTCATTATTACATTAATAATAGAGCTATTATTATTACTTTGATATTATAAGTGATTTATTGCTAAACGCAAAACATTTATATTCACTAATTCATTAATTTATTCGTTATTCTTATAACTTGCTGTTCATGAATTCAGTTTTCTCCCGTTGATCTAAGTCAAATTAGGTAAAGAATGATTATAATGTATCTTTGGTTCTATCACATTCTTTTTCAAACTTATATAATTGTTCTGGGTATTACCCTGGGTTTGGTTGCCCACTCTGCAAATTCCCTCCTCTCCGTTCTCTGGCTTCGTGAGGGATGTTGATGCTGTATTTCTCTTCCTGGAATAAGAATGCTTCCAGTCCCTTTGAATTCCACAGGCCTGCTTATGGAGTTGCTGGATGAGTGGCATTAGTTTGATCCTTCTGGAGTACCGACTGCCTCACCCTGTCCGATCTCCTGGTAATGCCCATAAGGATGAACTATTTGTTCTGGATCTTCTGTAACTTAAAGCGTTGGTAGTAGGTGGGTAAATCAGTAACGACTTTATCAGTCTCTTTTTGATCCTAAACTTGTTCTTTGTATGAAGCCCTTTGAATTGGTACAGCTTTGGGAGATATAGGCAAGATTTCGATAGACGTTGGTCAATGTGTGTTCTAAAGCCGTTTTAAGTCGAAAATATCCCCTAGCATGTTGCTATTGCTGAGGTACCTGCATTTTTCCATGGCCAATGGGCACACTTATAAACTTATTCCTAATTGCTTCGATCTCGCACTTCATTTTGATATCATTGATATTCCTAATCTCAGCGGAAATCCTGCAGGCCATGTAGATGCATGCTTGTACAGTGACTCTGGATGAGCGCCACATTGTCCGCGAACTAGATGTATGTAAATATTTCATCTACTGGCTGGGGCAAATACATCATATAAAAGTTGTATAAGAGTGGACTCTGACAGCCTTTTTGGGGTACCTCCTCCCCTAGTTAGAACCTCGGTCCACTATTTGATATGAAAGTGACCCTATCAGTGACTTATTAGCAAAGGGTGTTTGTTAATATTGATACAAGGCCAAGCTGACAAATTTAAAATTTAAGGCCAGTCAAACAAACCCTTTCAAATACATTTAGGACATCTCGCTTCTCCCGCAGTACAAAGTCGAGATAATGGCTATTATGCTTGTATTTTGCTAAAGTTTCGCCAAGTAAGGCTATGGTGGTGGCATCGTTCCTCTCCTAAATCAAGCCTGTTGTCAGGGGACTAAATTGATGTCTTTCGGGTCAAGGATCAATCTATTATTTAGCGCTCTCTCGAAAGACTCTGCATTCACTTCCAGTAGGGAAATCGCCCTAAAGTTCGGAGGCAAATTTGGCAATTTGTATGCTTCCATTTTTAGTAGGCACGCCTTTGATAAGGCTATGTCGGTTAGCCCCAGTTATGCACTTTTTATTTTAACTCTTTTAATCTCACCATGAATGATGGAGTTCACCACTTTCAGGCATAGCTTTATTTCTATCTCCGGGCAATCTCTGGTGATATATGATTCAATAGCTTAATAAGTCAATCAGGGGAAAACGTATAAATGACTCAGAGCTGACCTTTTTGGGTGTAATCCTCAGTCTGAATGCCAGGAAGCCAATTGTTTTACATTTACTCGCTATATCAATTTGCTTGAACTTTACCTTCATTGCATGGGTAAATTCTTGTTGGTGGTTTTGTTCTTAAACCCATCCTAACAGCCAAACCTAAACTTTTATTTAATTGGTAACCTAATATTAAAGCAGGAAATCATGTTCTTATATTGAATCTCTTCTATCTTTGGGCCAAGAACAGTTTGATGGCAGCATACACTTGCTGGCTGCGATGTCAAAAAGTTTTTTCAGTGCCTCACACCTGAAGGCTTCAACTTTTGCTTTGTAAACATTAGAGTCTTTTCTCCGCTCCATTGGTTAAAAATGTTGTGATTTTTTGGCGCAGTAAGTTTTTACCACATCATCAATTCGTTGATTTGAAACAACTTGGATTGATGCACTTTTCCAGATCATTTTAAGTTTGTCTACAACATGGTCTCCGATTTCAGATACTGATGGATCCCTATTTGTGCTTTGCTTCAATCAAAGTCTCACAAACATAGGATTTAGAACACTTTCATATGTTGGCAGCTGTCAATGACATAGATTTTGCCCAGAGCCCAAAATGGGGCACAGGACGGACTTTTGTTGATTTTTTATTATTTGACTTCCTCATATTTTGAATTCTTGAAGAAAACAAAAAATACCTTCTTTAGATTTAAAATTATTAAATATACTATATGCTCTAAATCAACAAAATATTATATATGGCAATGGGAGAGAAAACAAGTGACCACCTGCTACTAAGTAAAGGACTGACTGAGCATAGACGGCTAGACTGTGTTGTATGTAACCTGATGTCAGATTATCATTTGTAACCATGGTGTAAGTCTGAGGCACTTATTCATACAAAACCATCTTATTTAGCAGTAACTTATTCATTCTTATTCTTGTAAATTGATTTCAAGTAATTACACCTTTTTGTGAATTATAATAATTATTATAAAAGAGAATTATTCACATATTTGATGGGTCTGGAGCACCACAAGTTATCAACGAATGTTGCTGAAATTTTAACAGGATATTAATATTGTAATCTCAATTAGGCACACTATTAAAATAAATAATTTTGAAAAGAAGTTTTTCGATCCACCCTAATCTACATACCTAACGTGTAGCCCTAACATTGCATAGCTTCCACCATTGCAGTTTCTCCGCTCAACCAGGTCTATCTATCCCTTGTCTTGCTAAATTACACCAGCTCTATGAGTTAAGCCGCAAGGTTCAGATAAAACTAAGGGCAAGTTGGGCGTCTCTAACTCAGACGCCTTAATGAGTGAAGGGGAAAGAAGGGAATGATTGTCGAGCAATCAGTCCGTTTTTCAAGTCAGGTTCTTCAAAGAGAGTCGATCTTGCTGGAGTTCAAAACCTCAACGAGAAAACTCTTCTTTAAATAAAGGAAAAATATATTGAAAGTACAATCTCTAGAATAGAAATTACAAATTCTGCTTCCTACTCTGTGTAAAATTAAAATGAAATGAAATCAAAGAAATGGCGGGAGGTGAAAGACAAAGTTTTGCTGACCCTAAGCTCACTTCAAACTCATCGTTGATAGCGCCGGAGCCCTTCCGATAACAGCGGAAAAGAAGTGGGGAGATACAGAAGGGAAAGAAGAGTAAATAGTAGGCGTTTTAAACCTGGAAATATAGGAGTAGATTAGAGAGGTGATCTATGCAGTCAATCCATTTCTAGCTGTATGTACATAGATGGCGAACCATGGTGTATAATATATACTTGCCTATTCGGTCTTTATTTTTTTACATTGTCTTGCGTATAAAGACTTCATCTCGTAAATAGTGAATAATATTAAACAAAACATAGGGATAAGTAGAAGGAAGTAGGATGTTGACAATTGAATGCGATTTGAAGCCTGTGTAACAGTCTATCCTTCTTTCTTATTTTTATGTCTGCATTATATCTGTGTTGTTTTTCTTCAATTAATCAGTTATTTTAATTCATTCTTAATTCTGGTTTACCTTATACGAAACTCTTTTCTTCCTTAAGTTTTGCAACAATGTTATGCATTGTAAAAATTTAGGTATAGTAACTTCCACGTTTCTAGTATTTTCATAGGTTAAGTCTGTCTTCTTCCTGATTGATCTTTAATTTATAGGTTAGAAAGAGGAAGTGTGATCTCTTCTCCTCCTTTTAGGCCATTAGTGGAATGATTTTTCGCCTATTTCCTCGAGTTTTTTCTATTAAATTTCTTGTTCTTCCCTCTATTATTTTGTTGAGCAATTTCATATCAGCTTCTCTGTAGATATGGCTTTTTATTTTCTTTCTTTTCATCCTGTGTTTCGGATAAATAAAATCTTTTTGTTTTATATACTTTATACTATGATAACACTGGTCTGCGAATAAAATGGACCTTAGGTTTTCTGTAGTGTTTTTTAATGAAATTGATCTCCTAAATCCAAATCTCGCATCCGTCTTTCCCTATCAGGTTCAGATTTTGCGATATATGGGGTGATAATAATTTTATAGTTTATACATGTTCTATATTACCTCAGAATTTCAAATGTTTTTGCACTACAGTATTAGCAGTAGATTTTGTGTACATTTTAATTAATTATGTTAATAAGTTTAAATTTTTGCATTAGAAATTGCAGAGCATTATAATAATAATAAAAATAGTCGTTGAGTTAAAAATGAACAGAAAATGTAAGAATAGCTCCGACAAATTTTGCTATCTTTGTGGCAAAGTGATTTTTCGCGAGCAGCAATGTACAATCTATCCTGTAATTAAATCTTTGAATTATGCATATTTTAGAGTAAGGCTAAGAAATCAAGATAAATGTCATTCACCACATATCTGCTGCAAGGGATGCTACATAAGTTTAAGACCATGGTGTCAGGGCGAACAGAAGTCTGTCTCTTTTGGTGTTCCCCTGGTGTGGAGAGAGGGCAAGGTCAACACTAAGAACTTGTATTTCTGCATGACAAATCTTAAAGGTGAGCATTTTATAAAGAATTTAAGATTTCGGTATTATACTGGCTCCTGAAAATATCATTATTATGCATAGACTTAGCATAAAATTAAAAACAGTCTGAAAATGTTTTTAGCACTTATATTAATGCAAATACTTTGAAGCAATTTTACTTCGTCGCAGAATTGTTCAGTCATTTATAACTCTAAACCTGAATGCTCAAGTATACATAGATGTCTGTATACTTGAACTTAATAAGTTAGAAAGCTTTGAAAAATGCAAATTTTGCTCTGTATTTGAATCCTGTGCAAGGATTCTTCGAGTATTTTTGTACAAATTTTAGGAAACATAAATCGGTCAAGGAGATAACTTATGTATGCATAATTTACAAACGGGATTTTGGGGAGTATTTGAATAATAATTTCATCTTTAGTTTGGTTATGCCTTAAGAATATTTAAAATTTTTATCAAGGTAATTTCTAAGAATTTCTTTAGAATTTGAAAAAATAAAATAGTTTCGTTCGAAAAAAATAAATATGATTATCGAATGCTTTATAATCTTTTAAAAGAAAATGAATTAATATTGGTGAAGTTCAGAAAATCTATTAAAATTTAAGTAAGGCTGCTTTTTTATTTTATCCATAACTATATTTTAGCAACGTGATTTTTTGAAAGGGGTGAAACAGTTTAGAGTTCATTTTTTAAATTATTATAAATGGTGAAGTTCAGAAAATTCCGAAAATTTTAACCGTGGCTGCTTTTTATAGATTTTAAATTTTAATCTTAGTATAGAAGCGCAAGCTCCTCACGTAGGGCGGAGTGTCGAAGCCATTGCCTGGTATATGCATATTTAAAACCTGTTTCATTTGTTGAGTTTATTGAGGTGACCTGACCAAAAACGGACAAATTGGGATTGAAAAAAGTTATATTTTGCTAAGTCCTTGATAGATCATAAATGGGTGGGGAATTGGTTGTAAGGGTTTGTGGTATTGTTATGCATGGACTCAACTTTGTAGGAATGCGACATATATGAAAGAGTAATGAATGATCTCACTTTTGCCATAGTTTCTCTGAATTCTACGAGACACACTCTCTCATTCTTGGACTCCTATTTTGATTACAATTTGTTAGGTACATCTTTGAAACTCTATCATGAGCATATTGCAAGGTAAATAATGGTTTTATTTAATTTTAATCTTGGGTGAATCACATATTTAAGTATAGCTTGGACAGCCCTCATTAAATCGAATATTTTTTAGTGATTCACAATTACTTACTCTTTTTTTTTAGCCCACTTTACATCTTTATTAAGCAAACTAGCAAGCCTTTGATAATCAATTCTTACAACTTAAAATAACCCTTTTAAGATGACCAAAGATCAGTTGAAGTCTTTGTATATATTCTGCCCAGAAGCCAAAATAAGTCTACATAAGTAGAAGATTGAGTGGATATCACATATCATTTTTAATATATACTTGTATGTTAAATTAATGTAGCTTCTAATTGGTAAATCGATTTGGGATTTATTTGTTTTCGATAAAGCCTTTCTGTAAGGATATTTCTCTTTCCGTCTGTTAGTAATTTTACAATTCCAGATAGGAGTTAAGAGAGCAAAATAATAATATGGGAGGTAAAATAGTTCAGTAAACTATTGAGAGCACAAGTATCCGGGATAACGGTTAACTCTAGTTCAAAACATCACATGTTAGTCATAATATATATATATATATATATATATATACAATATATAAAATCTTCAGAATCCGTTACTGGGTTCTGACGTTTCAGATTTACAATAGGATACCGGGCTTTGCAAAAGATGTTACACTCGACTTTTTATCTTTCGTGAGTTTTAAGTGTGTGATAAAAAATTTTCGGTGAAGCAAACTTAAAGTTAAACTTTTCAAGCTCGTTGCATTAAAACGGCTTTTCCATTGGGTTCAGGTGCGTCCCGATGAAAGTGGAAAGGTCAAAGTCTTTGCTCTCCAGCGTGCGAGACACATCATGTCGCACATCGCTAAGCGTCTTAACATCAAACGAATGACCGTCCATAGAGTCGCAAAAGGTCTCATGAAAAGGAAAGATTTCAAAGATAGATCTCCTTCAGGTAGACCTAAAGTTATCAACGAATTGACTGTAAGAAAGGCCTTCTAAACTGCTTCAAAGATCAAAATCACTTATTTTATGAAAAACAAGAACAGATTGGTAGACCAGGTGTTCATAGCCTTCAATGAGGAGAGCCACTATAGCTTGAGGTGCGTGGAAAGGCCGCTGCTCAACGACCCTATGAAAGAACAAGGTCGGAAGCGCTTTCGTCGCATTCTCAACGACTTGAAGTTTAATGGCAAAGAATTCTTATTTTTTCTGATGAAAAACCTTCACACTCTATCATTTAATCAACAAGCAAGACTATCCTAAGATGTCTTGGAGTTTTGCCTGGTATCTAGGACCAAGCACCCAGCCTCCTTGATCAGGTCCGGCGTTGGGGCCTCGAATGGCGAGGAGATGCTGTCGGTATGGTTTGCGGCCGAATGCCGGCTCACCCCGGGAGATTGCAGAGGCATCTTGGCCAAGAAAGTTCTGCCTTCACGAAGTATAAGAACATATGTGTGGCCACTCTGTCCAAGGCCTTTAAGTTGTAGGGTCACAAAAACAAGAAGTGGATGGGAAGGCCTCTACTCACCAAACATATACGAGAACAACGCTGTCATCGTCTTCTAAACGACTTCAATAGCCATGTCCTGGTAAGATTTGGCCAGGAGGACTCCGAGGTCCGGCTTCCATGATGTTTCGCTGTGTCTTGGCTTCGAATGTCTATAAGATGCCACCGGTGTAGTTTGAGACCTGTAAAGTTTCATCAGCCAATGACAGTGACAGCTTAGGTACGATATTGGGCTCTGGGTGAGAATATCACAAAGAAGGTGGAATAATTCCTTAAACAGCAAGTCGCCCTGGCCCACACTGCCAAGACCATGCAAGAGTGGTAGAGGTTGAACATGAAATTCTTGTCGAAGGATTTTGACCTTCACAGGCGCACGAGCTCAATACCGTCAAATACAGTGTGTGGGTGCGTGTTGAGAACAAGACCTGCAAGATCCACCACAGCAAGGTCGAAGAGCTAAAGGCCTTCGTCAAGCGTGCGTGGGCCATCATGAGAAAGAACTTTGTCCATATCATGTATGCGGCCTTCAGATCTTGCCTGGAGTGCAGGCTCAGCTTCATCAGATGCAGCATTGATAAACTTTACATTTGAAACACTTTTATATGTTAAAACAATAAAAACGTGTCTAAGTTCATCAAAACTATGTGTTATTTGTTGAAAGCGGCGTACCGAGTGCAACAGAACTTTTGAAATAGCTGCTCTACATGGTTTTGGGACACAATGTATGCGTCACCTTCTTTTCTTCCAACTTCACAGCTTATCAAAACAGGACTTGTCGGAAAAATTTGTGTCAACTTTCTGCTTCAGCTGCCTTTCTCTCTTCCTCTTCATATACCTTCAACCACTGAGAATGAGAGCACCAATATGAATAAAGTAAATCACAATATTAAGTCCTCATATGTATCCTCTATACCTGTATAAACATCGTCATTTATCCTCATTAACGGGTGTCAATGGATTTGCACCAATAAACCTCAGGTTAAGTAGCTTTTCTTCCAGGTGACGACGAAACTAATTCCTGTTTTTTCTGGATTGTTTCCTCCTTCGTTTAGGCTAATGTTTCTATCTTCTAATGCTTCCTGGCCTACGACTTTTCTCTTCTTTCTTCTTGTCTCTTATGATAAAAATTAATATAGAATTACCTACGAATCCGCCTTTGATTTGCTCGTATTAGTAGTACAAGGAAGCCAACATAGTTCTTTGGCTTTTATTTTGCAAATCTACATCGTCCTTCTGAAGTCTATTACTAATGATCACGCTAGCTTTATGCTTGCTGATATCTAATGCAATAACCATAAGCTGTTCAAGCTTCTTGCTCGTTTCTCTTCCCTTATTTCCCCTTAGTCCACCTGCCTGCATCATTCCCGCCCTTGCCTTTTTTCTCTCCTACAGGATAGTTCTTATTCATTCAAGGTTTAATTTGTATCTGTCCCTCGACACAAAGTAATTACCCTATTTAACCTACTGGTACTCATTTCCCTCGTCCCAATGTACCTTGAAGTACTTACCTATCGAACTTTCTTTGAAAGGGACATGTACTCATCTAGAGTTTTGCCCCCCCTTACTTCTACGATCCGTTCCTGTGTGTTGTTCTCCCTAAACTGATTGGCATTCTTATCAAAAATCTCTCAATTGCTGTGCTGCGATAAGATTTTATGCATTCTGCATTCCACACAATCCTTTGAATCCTAACTTCAACCTAAAAGATGTAGTGAGCTACTGCCTAATCTGTTATCACCCTTTTCTTTCTACATTTATATTAATGCCGGTATCGCCCAAATTTTACATCAAATGCTTTCCTACAACATTCATACTAGAATCTAGCCTGGCTTTATTGTAAGAGACAAGACATATTCGACTATCATCATATGTAACTAACTGCCCTTGTGCGGCTAGCATCGATAAATATTCCGTTCTGATCCTTCTGTTTCTCGCTTTACATTCGATAATGTCATTCACACTGTGCTTCTTCGCTTCTTGATGTTTTGGTTGTTGCTGAAAATGGAATTTGGTGGTTTTCTTAGTATGGGATCTTAGCTAGTTTTAATAAAATATGAAACAAAACTATCCGCCGTCAGACGTCTTTTTTCAAGGATCGATTCTTTCTTCGCTCTCAGTTTCGTATTTATCTTCTATCCATAGGTATTCTCTAGTTTCACCCTATTTTATAATACGACATATATTCTAACACGCAAAATCTCTTTTCATTATCCACTGAGACGTTTAATAGGAGTTAAGAAATATATATTTAGAACACAACAATTCCACAGATTTATACACATTTCTGCTACACATGCTCAAAATTTCAAAGTTTTCCCTCATCAAATCAAGAAAAGTCTGTCTTGTGCTTAGGTTTCTTAGTTCTCAATGGTAGCACGTCAGACGATAAATTATAGCTGAGGATCTAAAGTACCTTAAGACTATTCAACGACGACGTCATCATTTTTCCTAATTTTTTTGTTTTTTCGAACACTCGAAATATATTCCCTTTGCATAAAAAATTATATAAAACGGACGCCCGCTTCAGTAATTCTCGGGTAGCCATCAGAAACTGGCAATGATACATGGAAAGTGTATACCTAAGTATGCTTTCTGTTCCAATTGTAAAAAACAACAATTTATCCATTTTTTCACCAAATTTCATTTTCCAATTTTTATGAATTGAAAAAGTCTTTCAATGAATCATATTTTATTATAGTTCCCGATTATATATTAAGTGAGAACTCTTTTAGTAAGTAGAAATAGTTTATATTTTTTTACCTTTAAAATTTTGCAGTAGCTTCTTTAGTCAAGTGAAGTATATCTGCAAGAAATTAATTTTTCGTAAATTTATTGTTTTTAACTAATCAATATTCAAAGAGGAAAACCTCTCAGATGCTTATTTTACATTTTTCCCTATAATTAGCAGTATTGATGCAAGAACAAAATATATTCTTTGGGCATCAATGTGAAAGCCAATAAATCGCTTTTCGGGACGAAAATAAGGAGAAAAATAGCAAAATCTCTTTTTAAAATACGCATATTAGGAGCAAGAAAGCATTATTAAAACCTAGTTCGGGAATTCATCTTTCCTTACTTTGCAAATTCTTGAATTTCATAACTTAGGAAATTGCTCCAGAATACTCCTCTACTGGGAACATAGGGAAATAGTCGTATTATTACTGTGGATTATTAATATTACTGAATATAAACATAGACATTTTTTTCCAGGAAAATACGACTAGGCAATTTAAGCCAAATTCAAGAAAAGTAGGATTTTAAAGCTAGTTAAAATCTCCGAGTTCTAAATTCCAGGTAGTGCAAGGACTTTCACATTGTAGCTCTATTCTTTGGTTTGGAGATGTTTGAAAACTTTTGAGAGATGAAACATAGATATTTAAAACATTTGAATGGCAATGCCATATCGATTAGTATCTACTAGAAGCTCTGGGCCACAGGAATTAGAGTGATCCAAACCTAAATAATTACGCCTCCTCAATTAAATTGTTCACAATATAACCAACCAACACTTGAATAGATTGACTAGCGAACCGACCAACCGAATAAATTTCGTCAGTAATTTTATATGTTTAGTTAGTTGATTTCTCAACTCGCACGTTAAAGGTCAGTCCCTTTGTTTATTCTGATTTGTTTTCGTGTTTTTTGTCTTTTTTTGTGTTTTTACAATTTAATATAATGTTATTTTTTGTTTACTTCAATAACTTTTAATATGTCTTAATCAAGTTAGTTTGCTATAATTTCACTTTCTATTATTATTTTTTTTTAAATACCACTGGGTAATATTATTTAATTCTATATATTATAAGTGTTTGTACTTTAATTTTAATTATTGTCAATTTTATTATTTTAACTTGCCTTTTTCCGCTTTTTTTAATGCATTCTTTTAACTGTTACAAATTATCGTTCCTTCCCCTTCTCATTAGATGATATAGTCGCTGAAGATGGTTCTAGTAAAGGTCCGAAACGTCCGGCCAATAAATGATTAGTATAATCACCTGGGTCTTCATATTCCTGCTACATATCAAATTCTCAAAGAACAAATCAATTACCAGTATTATATATATATATATATATATATATATATATATATATATATATATATATATAAAATCGTTGTAATGATAAATTTTTAAGTATGCAATCAAATATGAATAGAGTTTAAAAAGAATTGTAATTTTGATATTTATTCTATATTAGCTGATAAGGTTAAAAGAATAATGTCAATATTCAAATAATAATAAATAGTATTTACTAATTTATACCAAAGATATCAATTTTCAGAAATTTCCACAAAATGTAATTTATTCATATCTACATGACCTCATGAAATATGCCTGTGTGGCTCACACCAGCTAAATCCACTCTGATAACAAAAACTCTGCAACATAATGGCGTTATAAGCACATATAGTCCCCCAAAAGGGTGAAAGATAGTGCTAAACTTTGTGAAAAAAAACATTTTCTTTAAAGATTATATTTTCTTATCCTGCAAGTTTATTATTAATTTCCGCTTTGCTCAGACTCACACAATTTGTAATGACCTTGAGGCCTTCAATCCAACTTCTCTCTAATGTTTCCTTATCTCTTGTGGAAGTAACCTCTCTTCTTCTTTCATTAAAATAATAGGAAAGGACTCGATTTAGCAAGGTACTAAGTGAAGGGAAATATGAGTCAAAAGGTTACATAATTGCCATGAGGATTGCCTAATTAATCTCTTGCATTATTTCTAGTGATTTTTTCTTCTAATAGTGTATGCTTTTATGGCTGAGGTATTTGCCCTTTATAGCTAACCCTCCAACATTCTCAGCCAGGCTTGCGACCGTTAATGAAAAAATCTTATCTAAAAAAGAAAATTTTCTCACCTTTTAGGTAGCAAGCATATGTTGAATCTTGTGTATGACCTTTTTTTGATGTAGATTTATTTTCTCTTCCACGATTTATATTGTAGTTTTTAGTAATGTAATAATTAATGAAATTTTTAAGCTATTTTAATGAAAGCTTAACGCCCTCTTTCACATGTTCTTTAGTTTTTATAGGTCGCTCGAGGCAACCTGGGAGGGAGAGCACTATGATTTCTAAACTACGACATAAAAGTGAGCCAAGACTCTCAAAATATTTAGGTTATCAAACCTGGCCAATTCATCTTAAAAAATTGATGTAATTTGATAATTTACCGAACTGTAGAAGTTTTATTTTACTTTAGTTTATTTTTGAAAATTTATTCAAATACTGGTGTGAGTAAAAATATTTTCTTATAATAATCCGAGGGAGTATGAGAGGAAATATATATTGGGTATGCAAAATTTTAAAAAACGCACTTGCGCTGCTTCTCATTACAGGAGAAGCTTGAGATTCGCAGGCAGACATTTAGTCTCTGGCCTACGGCATATCCAACTCTGGCTTCGGGCTTTTGGTTTAAAACATGTAAAATATCTCCAGGATAAATTCTTAAAATTATATTTTCTTTGCCTTTTTTAACCGTTTCAATTTTAGTTTGTGAGTCACCTATCTTTATTTAAGGCTTTTACTCACGTTATTTATAAGATTTTCTTTGCATTTTTGCAAAAATCAAGCAGGGCCGGCTTTCCATATATTTAAAGCTTTTTAGTACAATTCTATTTAAGAGTAAAGAGAAAATAAATATAATTTTTGAATGTTTAGAAATTGATTCAAATTAAAATACTTACATATTGGGAATTTCAGAAAAGGTATTAAAATCAAGGCATGGAATTGTTTCAGCGTATATTAAAGCAAATTTTATAGCAAAAAATAGCTCTGAGGATTGTTTTTTTCCATATATCAAAAGAATTCTAAAAAAACATTTCTCTTGCTTTTACTTCTATAAAATAAGCATGGATCTGAAAAGTGTTAGAATAAAAATAAATTATTAGATATGTATTAAAAATTTGAAATTCTTTAGAGCAAAACTCCGTTATCAGTCCAAGATAGGCCACAGATTGAAGGTCTGCCTCTGAACCTCAAGCTCCTACTGCAAAAAGGAATAGTGAAGTGGCTCCTCTTTTCTGCTAATAATTTACCTTTATCCTATGTTTTCTACAGATAAATCCGTATTTTATAGACCTAAATGCAATTAAAAAACTTCTAGCGGAATTCCTTTTAAATACCGAAATTGGCTCTGATAATTCAGCTTAATTAACATATTTAATATTTTTATGGGTCAGTAGCAGTCATAGTTCCTCTGGCTTAGAAAAACAATAAAAACTTTGATAAAAACTTCAAATATACTAAAAAAAATTACTCGGTCTGCAAAGAAGAATCAATTGCTTGAAGGTATGATTCGATCAAATATTCATCATGTCCCATTTACAGAGATGATGTTGGCTTCCCAGATTCTAAAACCTTTTCCGTATTTGATGATAACCCAAATAAAAGTGTGGAACCTGTAGATAGAAAGAATTACAACCCAGAACAGAGGTTTTAGAAAAATTCGGTACAAAATTTCTCAACCATGAGTGCACAATTTATATGATACTACACGATTTTGTGACAAATTGTATTTACCTCTAAATTGCGCTTTAATACTCGGGCGAGAACTGGTCTCAAGTTCCTGCCTAGAGATTGATATTTGAGACCTTTTTCCACGATTCATCTCCACACAGATTTACATTACTACCACATTTCAATAGATAAATCATAATCACCCCAGACTGGCGAGAGGTTTAAAATTGGGTTGGAAAGAAAATGTATAATACTCTATGATAGATCACCCATAATATTTAATTTAAACCTTCTAATTTCAATCGGACATACACACTCGTAAACTTTGTCTTTCCTTTATAATATAGACACTTGTTCATTACTAGGCATCTCATGGCACAACTCTTTCTAAATTATATAAATATAGAAGGTAGAGCAAAAATGCGTCTCCACGCCGAATCTAAATTCTCAATATGCAAATAGATTTAACAGAAATATAGTCATAAAATAATGCAAAACATAACATGGAGAAGATTATAATGAAATATTCGAAAAGTAACAGCAATTAATTCCCCCTCATTTGCTCTACATTGGCTTTTATCTTTATAATTACAAATTATTTTTCAGATTCTGAAGCATAATATTAATTTAATCATGGCACATGATTAGGTATACAAAATTAAATAATAGCATTAATTTTTTTGTAAATTTTTATGCTGATTCGCGATAATACAACAAAATAAGAGTGTTTTACCGTTATAATAGACTGCAATTCCGGTGTAGGCGAGTACTGCCATACCAGCTGCTCCTACCGTTGTGCTGCAAAAACAGTGGGTGAAAAGCGTGTGTACCATTAAGTGTGGAGACCGTGGTACGCCTTCAAATGTAACATATAATAATTTCCAATGTATTTTAATCCATAAACACAATTTATTAACTCTTGAAAATTTCTGGATATTTCCTATAATTTTGCACCTCGCTACTAATATTAAAATTTAAAATCTAAGAAAAAAGCATCCGTGTTAAATCATTATAAATTTTCTAAACTTAACCAATTATAATAATTTTAAAAAGGAACTCTAAACTAAATTTCCTGAATTTACCATTTGTAATTCTTTGGGTTTTAAAAATTCACGAAATTTTGATACTTATATTTATTTCTGAACTTCATCATTTTGTTTTTTGACATTATAAAAGAATTATTAGAAATAACTTTGATGACAAAAACAAGTCATAACCAATTAGGATGATATTATTATTCAAATAATCCAAAAAATGAACTTCTTATATTATAGAGATAGTGATAATGATGATGAAACTTTAAGAAAATAAATATGATGATCGAATTTTTTAAATTTTAGGAAAAGAAGAATTGCAAATAGTGAAATTCAGGGAAAAAAATCGAAATTTATTAATATTATAGGTTTGGGCTCCTAGACCAAGTATTTAGTTTTAACTTAAATTTTAATTACATAATTTTTCCAAATTTCCTAAACATATAAAAAATCACAGGATTTTATTCTTTTAATCCAAACCATTTAAGAAATGCATATGATTATTTAAAATCATGATATCAGTCTTTACTTTAACATTTCTTTTTAAATAAATTTTTTAGTGGTTGGTCTGAGAAACCCAAGTGTACTAGATGTGAAATTTTTCAGAGGTGTAGGGTTTAAATGTTAAGCAATGGCTGTTTTGTTTTTTTGTAATATAGGAGAAAAATAACAAAATTAGTCATCCTTGATTTTTATACTTTTTCTAAACTTCACAATCGGTAATTATTTTGCTTTTATAAATTTCAAAACATTCGAAAATCATATGATTTTTTTTAATTTACTCTTAAAGAGAACTTTAATAAAAAGTTTTAAATTTAAGGAAAACCAGCCCTTCGCGTTGTCTTCCGAACTACAAAGAAAATCTTAGATAGAACTTTGATAAAAGGATGAAATATACCGTGTTGACTCACAAAATAAAATTGATACTGGTTAAAAAAATTGCAAATAAAATATAATGATACCAGGCAATGGCTTCGCAGCTTCCCCCGTAGGGGGGTAGCTTCCGTTTCCATACTAAGATTAAATTTAAAATCTAAAAAAAAGCAGCCATGGTTAAATAGTTTTAAATTTTATGAACTAAACAATTTTCTTTTTCAAACTCTAAAGAAATTCTTAGAAATTAATTGCTGAAAATTTGAAATATGCTTGTCATAACCAAAATAAGATGAAATTATTATTCTAATACTTCCAAAAATCCCGTTCTTAAATTTTAGAATTAGTGAGGAGATGTACTGGAAACCTTTTTTGATGTTTAAACCAAAATCGCGTTACAGGAACCTGATAGGCTGTAGGCCACTGAGCAAAGGTTTTCCTGCGAAGGGTAAGCTTCTCCTGTAAGAAAGAGTAGCGCATTCGGCTTTTCTTGTCTATATTTTTTCCTGTTTCTCTCCTTTGGCTTTCATATAAGAGAATATTTCCTCTCTAACTTAATTTTAAGGAAATTTTAGATCTAAATCCTAAATAGAGTAAAATTTTCCCAATTTTGTCAGTTATCAATCTGCACCAATTGTTTTTAAATGAATGAGCGAAGTTTACTAACCAAAAAATCTTTAGCGTTTTACTTCGTCTTTATGTCCTAGTTTAGAAATCTAGGTGTTAAAAAAACTGGCGTTCTCTCCTAGGTTTCCTTATTCACTACCTGTCCAATCTTGGTTAAAAGAGCTTAGAATCTTATTAAAATTTTAATTAAAAAAGGTTACAAAATATCTTGAAAGAAAGTCGTCGTACACAGGATTCAACGTATTTTTGCTCCCTAAAAGGCGATAAATTACTTTTTTAGAAAAGATTTTTCCATCGACAGATGCAAGCCTGGCTGAGAATGGTGAAGAGTGAGCTATAAAGTAAAAATACCTCAGCCATAAAAGTATACACGATTAGAAGAAAATATCACTACAAAGAATGCAAGAGGTTAATTAGGCAATCCTCATGGCACTTATGTATCCTTTCGACTCATATTTTCCTTTACATAGTACCCTGCTAACTCAAGTCCTTTCCTATTATTTTAATGAGAGAAGAAGAGAGGTTACTTCCTCTTGAAATAAAGGGGAAGGACAGAGAAGTTAGAGTGAAAGCTTAGGGCAAATATAAAATGGTGGAGTCATGGGAAAAGCAAATAATAAAATATACTTGTCGGAAAGGATCATATAAATATAATCTTTAAAAGAAAATGGATGTTTTGAAAACAAGGTTTAGCGCCATATTTCACAATTTGTTGCGTGTATGCGTGCGTATATGCCGAGTTTTTGTTATCAGAGTGTATTTGGCTGGTTGAGCCACACGGGCATATTTCATGAGTTATTTTAAGTATGAGTAAATTACATTTTGTGGAAATTTCTGAAATGTAGTTAATTGATATATTTTGTATAAATAATAAATAGTATTTTTTTATTACTCGAATATTACCACTATTTTTTAAACTATGTATCAAGTAATATAAAATAAAAATTACAATTACAATCTTTTTAGAATAATATTATATCTGATTACATAATTAAAAATTTATCATTTACTACAAATTTGATATATCGTGGCGAACCTTTCATATCTTTCCCTCGACTTATGCCTAGACGCTTTAGTCAAGAGGATTGAGATTGGCGACTGCGGCGAGGAAAATGATTCGCCTAGAAGTTAATTTTGGTTCCTAACCAGTCTTACACAGTTTTGGCTGTGTGGGGTCAGCCACCGTCCTTCTGAAAGAGGAAGTTCAGCTTCTTTGTGATATTTCTCACCTAGAAAAGGTCTTTCCTGGCCAATATGCCTCTAAAAAAAGAAATTTTTAAAAAGTAAGAAGGTAGTATGCGTTTCCTGGACTTGGATGATGCATTACCTATACCTAAGAAGACGGTTTCTACGATTGTAAAAAATAAAGATATTATTAAATTGACTAACGTTGCGAAGGGGGTCAAATCGATTACCTAACAAAGATAATGGACATTAGAGCATTTTGGAAAATTACTTTTGATCTGGATAACAGAAAAACAGGCAAAAGAGTATTGGAGGCAATGTTTTGCGAAAACGCAAAACTGATACATGCCGATGTTTGGAATAAAAGGTTGCCCGGTAATTTTAAGAAAAGTTCTGCCATTCACAGTGTGATGAGCAGTGAAGAGCGAGCCAGTGCTGATTCAGATGCTGCAAATAATTTTGTTACAGAGTCTAGCGAATTGTTGTGGGGGGAGGGCTTTGTTCTGCAACAAGTTTTTAATTGTGACTTAATAGTCATGTTTGGAAAAAGAATGCCTAGCAGGAACTATATTATAAAAGAGGAGAAGGCATTGCCAGGGCACATGCCAATTACGGACAATCTAACTCTCTTGTTCTGTGGAAATGCAAGTGGGGATTGGAAAATGGAAGCCTCTACTGATTTATCACTCAGAAAACCCGAGGGCCTTTAAGAAAAATAACGTGCAGATAACTCAGTTACCTCTCATGTAGAAGTTAAACAACAAGAAACTCTACACAAAGTACTATTGCAGAAGTGATTTGAAGTGACCTCTGACACAGAGCTAACATGGAGAGAGTTTTGGAAAGATCACTTTACCATCATTCATTGTACCACGTGTCCCAGAAAAAAGTTAACCGTAGTTTGAATTAGCATGACTCAAAAAAATATTGGAGAATCTTTGGTCTTGCAAAAAGTGTTTTATTTAGAAACTATTTATCTGTCAATTCTCGAAATCTCATTTAATTTCCTGTTATGATATTGATACACTAATGGGTTTAGTGGAAGCTATCAAAAATATGTTTGCGCAAGGAAGTCAAATAATGAAACGAAGCCTAGGAAGGCTAGGCTACCGGGCACTTTCAAGAGAACCTAGGAAACCTAGGTAGCCTAGGTTAATGTGCGATTTTACAAGCAGAGCCTAGACCATTTTACAGTGGTTTTCAGCCACGCTTTGGTATGGCCTCTTCATTATTGCTTACTAAGCAAATGAAAGCGTTTCTGTGTGAAAGTTTACTTCCATAGAACCTTTTTAATCATGCAGTAAACAAAAGATCAACGCGCATTTGTAGTCACAAACTTTATTAAGACTGGCAGTATTAAACAAGTACAAGATTCCTTTGAACAACGTTTTCTAAGTCGGCACCCACCAAGCAAGCTCACACTTCGGGAAAAGGTTCGAAAATACCAACATAAAGGAACATCCTTAAATCTAAATAAAGGTCGCTCGGGTCGTATGAGAACCATAAGAACAACAGAAAATATCGAAAATGTTCAGATGATACTTCTTCAAAATCCACATGTATCAGTCATAAAGAATGGATTATAATAGTGAAAGTCATCATTTAACCGCATTATTAAACATGAGTTAAAATTGCATTGCTATAAGATGCATGCAAGACACCTGCTTCTTGAAACTGATTTTCCTTGTAGACAATTTGTCGAATGACCTCCCCATAAACTTGCTTGTTTCTTGGAAAACATTGTGATTGGTGACGAAACAGCCTTTTTCCTGAATGTAAAGGTAAATAGCCATAATATTCGGCAATATGCTCCGCTGAACCACCCAGCAGCATTTACCTTTGCCACACGTATTTGTCAGCAGAAAGTGTCTCTATTGATCGGAATATGCGGGAATGGCTATCTTGTCGGCCCATTGTTTTACGAGAATAACTTGAATGGTGCTGCCTACCTGAGCATGATCAACGAAAGGATCTTCCGGGGACTCCGACAAATTTACAGGAATCAATTCAATAGACTTTGGTGGATTCAGGACGGCGCACCAGCTCATAGGCAGCTTGCTGTAAGAACAAAACTAAGAGAAACGTTTGAAAACCGCATTGTCACGCTAAATCATGCAATTCAATGTCGCTTAAGATCCCCTGACCTAACACCGTATGATTATTTCTTATGGGGATATCTAAAGAATAAAGTGTATTCTACTCTACCACAAAGCATCAACCAGTTAAGAGATAGTATCACACGTGAAGTCAATAGACTTAAGGAAAATCACAGGTTAATCAAAAAAGTTGTTCAATAAATGCGATCAAAGGCGCAACTGTGCTTGGAAAGAAATTGAAGACATGTGGAATGAAATGATACTTAGAAAATTAAAAAATGAATTTGTATTACCCATATGAAGGGGTGTTTTTGTTAAAAATGGATTTAAATATGTCGTAGAATGACTCCCGACGATATACCATATATCACTATTCGTTGAGGGAACTTCCTTAATTATCTCTAGAGTGCGTTTTTACTGTCTGGCGGCCGATATTATGTATCTTCAAAATGCTTAAGAAGTGGAACTGAGCTCAAGGATAATAATATTGCTATCATTAATAAAATAGAGTTTTATTAATAATAACTATCAGCAAACACAAAAACGGAAAATATTGACAAACAGAATGGAAAGGGTCGTGGAGACTCGGGCTAATCCAAGGATTTAAGGGATCAAAAAAGGTAAAACAAATATGGAGTTAAAGAGATGGGATGGTTCGATAAACCATTTAAAGCACAGGATAGAATTGACAAATAAGGGATCAATACTCAAAAGGTGACGCTTGGCTTACGTAACTTCATTAGGGTGCAGTGGAAGGTACTTGAAGGAATATTCGGTCCGCTGGCGAGTTCCAGCCGAAGGGGGAGATAAAAGGATCCTGACGTGGCGTCTTGGAAAGGAGAACCGTTACTCGACGAACGGCTTGACGAACAATGGCTGTTCTAGGTTGTTCTCTTCTGAACAAAGGGGGGGATGAGAACCGTCTCTTGTCTACGGGCTCAAGAACAATGGCTGTTCTAATGTTGTTCTCCTTTGAACAACAGGGGGGGTGAGAACCGTTTCTTGGCGAAGGGCTCAAAACGAACAATGGCTGTTCTAATGTTGTTCTCCTTGAACAACAGGGGGGGATGAGAACCGTTTCTTGGCGAAGGGCTCAAAACGAACAATGGCTGTTCTAATGCTGTTCTCCTTGAACAACAGGGGGGGGATGAGAACCGTTACTTGGCGAAGGGCTCAAAACGAACAATGGCTGCTCTAATGCTGTTCTCCTTGAACAACAGGGGGGGGGGATGAGAACCGTTTTTTGTCGAAGGGCTCAAAACGAACAATGGCTGTTCTAATGCTGTTCTCCTTGAACAACAGGGGGGGGGATGCCTTGGGGACTTGGCGTCACTAAAGGCTCGAACCTTTGGCACTCAAGGACTATTGTCCTCCTTCTGGACAAGTGATGGTGAATCTTGAGGTCGAGGTCCCTTGGCGCACAAAGGGAGAGAGGGTCGTGGTGATGTTTCGCGACGAAAATCTGGATCTCCAATCTGATCTTAGTGGTAAAGTTTCCATATAAATAGCCAGGACATCTCCTTGGCGTGGGGGAAAATGGAGTGAAAGCTTGGAGGGAACGCACAGCCGGGCCGGAGAAAAATGCCTTATCTGTTCATAAGCCTAACTCGATCTGGCGAGGTCGGCGAATGGGGGTGAACGGGGGGACGATAACCTCCTTGTTTAAACATTGACGTCCGGTAGCTGTTGATAAGACTCCAAGCCTCGAATCGAAGATGCACGTGGGCCTCCTCGAGGTTTTAACTAATATGGGATAGGAGTTGAATTTAACACAGATTCAACTCGTTCTATCACACCCCTCCATTCCAGGGGAAGTTGTCACTTCGAAAAAAAAGAGAGAAGGGACAACGATAGAGCTCCGTTGTAGGGAACTCGTTTTCTTGTACCAACCGTATCTTCCTGCACCTAACTAGTATTACCTCAATACATGATTATTTTGATCTTTAGATTACAGGGGAAAATAACCTTTAATACAACTTAATAAAAAAAAAGGGCATGGAACAATGAAATGTTATAAACTTAGTACATACGGGACAAAATAGTTTATACGTAAATTAATAAGAACAAATATATATACATCAAAAAAAAATTAGACATTGAGCGTTACAAAATTCAGACATATACATTAATTATCTATATTACAAAAGAATCTTAAATTAAGTCGTACAAGACGGTATATACCTACATGGAGATACTAATCCTATGAATACAATTATTCTACGCTATTCGGTAACGCATTCCTACTAAGTGCGTCAGCGACCTGGTTATCGGAACCTTTGATATAATTTATTTTAAATTGATACTCTTGCAAGAGTAAACTCCAGCGCATGATGCGGCCGTTTGAGTGTCTCAAATTCCTAATATAGGCTAACGGACGGTGGTCGGTTCCTATTTGAAACTCTTTACATATCAAGTACAGCTTGAATTTGTCTATGACCCAGATAATTGATAGAGCTATCTTTTCTCTAGTGGCATATCTCTTTCCGCGTGGTAATAATTGACGACTAGCATATGCAACTGGATGACCCGTTCTGTCATCCACGTATTGAAGGAGTACACCTCCAATGCCCTCGTTGATCACGTCGGTCTTAACCCCAACGGATTTTTCCGGGTTGGGCAACTTAAAAATGGGGGCAGAAATGAACTTACTTTTGAGCTGATTAAAATGGGAAACAGCGACATCATTCCAACGTAAACGATCGGAGAAATTCTTTTCCTGAAGGAGGCATAGGGGGGCCAAAATTGCAGCGAAATTCGGAACAAATCGCTGATAGGGAGAAGCTGATCCTAGGATCGATCTCAATGGCTTCTTTGTAATCGGGAGGGGCATGTCGGCGATTGCCTTAATCTTGTTCTCGTGGGGACCTGACTTGCTTTGTCCTATTTTGAAACCCAAATATTTGATGGTTTCGTGGGCAAACTGGCATTTGCTGGGGCCAATGGTGAGGCCATTTTCACGCAGTTGCTCGAAAAGAGCTAATAGGGTGGATAAATGGTGATTCCATTTAATTAGTTCTTGGAGCTGACTCTTCTGACGTGGTGTCAGCTGCGCGTCACTATCCAGGTCAGAGGGTTCCAAAGACTCGCCTGGTAGGGAAGGAGGAGGGTAATCGGCATCAGGTTGGATGCACACTGTCTGGATTACGTTAAGGGACTCCGCGGGGCAATCTTCTTCAAGCGCCGATGCTTCGTCCAGTTCTACGAAGGTATCTCCATGGGCGCGTTGGGGGTTCTTTTTTTCTTGGGGTCCAGGGACAGTCTCCGTGTCCTTGTCTGGGGCCTTATCACCTAAGGGTGTTAGTGATTCACATTCCTCTTTTGCCGTCCTAAAGTCCTGGTTAGGGGTCTCCGAGAAATCGGACGGTATCGGGGTTCTGATGGGGACGGGCTCCTGGGCTTCTTTCTTATCTCGGCCTTGAGGAAGGGCGGCCTGAAACACAGGGTCGAAACTTACTTGGGGGCTCTGTCCTATAAGTACGGAACAGAATTGTATGGGTGCTACAATGACTTCAGCCCAGCCATTATAATATTGACACTGCAGGTAACATCTAGCGACGGGGAATCGGTTCGCCCGCCCAAGTTGGTCATGTACCACCGCAAATTTTTCGTGGTTAGAGGCCACTGGGAGGAGTTCGTCGGACACGATGAAGCACGTACATCCTGTGTCCCTGACGAGAGTCAATACTCGACAGCTGTCCACGCTGCCCTCCTCATATTTCAAAGTTCCCGATGAACTTTTACCAAAAACAAAATTTACCTACTGGCCTGACGGAGGGGGAGAAGTTTCTGCTTGGGTCTGCACCACCGGGGGTCTGGGGTTGCATTAATCTGGTGAACTTGGTGGGCTGGTCCGCTTTTAAGCCTAGAATTTTGGGGGCAATTCCAGCTCATGTGGTTTTCTACACCACAGGTGAAGCATATGGTTGGTCGCTTCGGGAAGAGAGATGGAGGAGAAGTCTTAACGGGAGGTTTGGAGTCCCGTTGTTGGTTTTGGGGAAAAAAGTTTTGGGGTTTTACGGGGCTCGGAAACTTTGTCAGCTTTCCTGGGAAGGGGCGCGAATCCTTCCTTCTTTCTTCTCGTTGGATTTCTCTTTCTCGTTCTCCTCGTTGTATTTTTCTTTCTCGTTCTTCTCGTCGGATTACTCTTTCCCTTTCTATTCCTTCCATTTTTCTTTGAAATTCTGCTTCAATCCGAGCTAATTCAATCTGATGGTCAGCTTGTCTTATCCGTTTTTTTCTTTCTCTTTCTTCCTCTTTTCTTTGCTCCTCTAGAATGTACTCAGTTAGTTCTTTTCCGGAGAGTCCACAGGACTCTCCTTGCGCTTTAAAGATTTCGAACTGAGTCATCTTTGCACTTGGGGGCGCAATAGTCAACCAACTAAAATTCCTTGCAACAAGAATTATGCCTCTATAGAATTAGCCTACCTAAATATGGGCACTGACCTATTCGTACTTGGTTTCTCAATCTAAATAACCACTGACTAAAATCACAAAAAAAAACACAAACAAATTATTATAACCGTTCCTTGAGCTACTCCAGCTTCTTAAGTTTAAAAAAAAGGGGGATAGCAATCGTTAAAACAAAAGGGAACTACTATATTCTATTATTACAACGAATAACAAAGATATAGCGTTAAACCCCACACACCTGATACCAAATTAAATAGTATATATATATATGTCGTAGAATGACTCCCGACGATATACCATATATCACTATTCGTTGAGGGAACTTCCTTAATTATCTCTAGAGTGCGTTTTTACTGTCTGGCGGCCGATATTATGTATCTTCAAAATGCTTAAGAAGTGGAACTGAGCTCAAGGATAATAATATTGCTATCATTAATAAAATAGAGTTTTATTAATAATAACTATCAGCAAACACAAAAACGGAAAATATTGACAAACAGAATGGAAAGGGTCGTGGAGACTCGGGCTAATCCAAGGATTTAAGGGATCAAAAAAGGTAAAAGAAATATGGAGTTGAAGAGATGGGATGTTTCGATAAACCATTTAAAGCACAGGATAGAATTGACAAATAAGGGATCAATACTCAAAAGGTGACGCTAGGCTTACGTAACTTCATTAGGGTGCAGTGGAAGATACTTGAAGGAATATTCGGTCCGCTGGCGAGTTCCAGCCGAAGGGGGGGATAAAAGGATCCTGACGTGGCGTCTTGGAAAGGAGAACCGTTACTCGACGAACGGCTTGACGAACAATGGCTGTTCTAGGTTGTTCTCTTCTGAACAAAGGGGATGATGAGAACCGTCTCTTGTCTACGGGCTCAAGAACAATGGCTGTTCTAATGTTGTTCTCCTTTGAACAACAGGGGGGGATGAGAACCGTTTCTTGGCGAAGGGCTCAAAACGAGCAATGGCTGTTCTAATGCTGTTCTCCTTGAACAACAGGGGGGGGATGAGAACCGTTTCTTGGCGAAGGGCTCAAAACGAGCAATGGCTGTTCTAATGCTGTTCTCCTTGAACAACAGGGGGGGGATGAGAACCGTTTCTTGGCGAAGGGCTCAAAACGAACAATGGCTGTTCTAATGCTGTTCTCCTTGAACAACAGGGGGGGGGGATGAGAACCGTTTCTTGGCGAAGGGCTCAAAACGAACAATGGCTGTTCTAATGCTGTTCTCCTTGAACAACAGGGGGGGGGGATGCCTTGGGGACTTGGCGTCACTAAAGGCTCGAACCTTTGGCACTCAAGGACTATTGTCCTCCTTCTGGACAAGTGATGGTGAATCTCGAGGTCGAGGTCCCTTGGCGCACAAAGGGAGAGAGGGTCGTGGTGATGTTTCGCGACGAAAATCTGGATCTCCAATCTGATCTTAGTGGTAAAGTTTCCATATAAATAGCCAGGACATCTCCTTGGCGTGGGGGAAAATGGAGTGAAAGCTTGGAGGGAACGCACAGCCGGGCCGGAGAAAAATGCCTTATCTGTTCATAAGCCTAACTCGATCTGGCGAGGTCGGCGAATGGGGGTGAACGGGGAGACGATAACCTCCTTGTTTAAACATTGACGTCCGGTAGCTGTTGATAAGACTCCAAGCCTCGAATCGAAGATGCACGTGGGCCTCCTCGAGGTTTTAACTAATATGGGATAGGAGTTGAATTTAACACAGATTCAACTCGTTCTATCACAAAATATATTTGTTAATTTTAAAGTTCGAAGTTTCATTATTTTACTTCCTTGGGCAAACCTAATATTGATAGCGTCCACTAAACCCATTAGTGTTTCAATACCGTAAAAGGGAATTTAATGAAATTTCCAGAATCGACAGATAAATAGTTTGTTAATCTTTTTGTTTTACAGGACTCTAAAATCTCTAAAGGGTTTTGAGTTATACAAATTCAAAGTACGTTTAACTTTTTTTCTGGGACACCTTGTGTAGCTCTTATTGACAAAACCAGTCATGAAGTTTCCTACAGAACAATAAACTATGCTTGGAGGAATTTGTGGCCAGAAACAGACATTCAAGGGGCTGTGAGGCTGAGTCTATAGTGGAGCATATTGTCTGTCTGGAAAGATTCATGGCTTGGAATGTGAGCGAGGGTTATGTGGAGGAGGTAGTGGAGGGTTACAGGGAAGAAATGATGACTTACCAGCTGCATGAACTTGCGAAGGAGGAGTACTGTAAGATAAATGCAATCTTTTCGAGCTCTAAAGAGGAGATACAAAAAGCCCATACTTCATAAATCAATGGAATCTTTTCCGAATGAAATAATTTTAAAAATTTGGCCCCCAACAAAGTCCAAAGAAGCCGTAATATTATTTTCCGGAATGACCTTTAAATACAATCATACATTAAAAAATCTTTTAATAAAGCATAGCTTCAATAATGAAACTAATGTAATTTACCGAATTCCATGTTTTAGATTGTAATTTATTCTATGTAGGCCAAACTTTCAAAAGTGTTTCCATAAGGACCCAAGAAGATAAAAATGCAGTAATTAAGGGTTAAACAGAATTATGCCTTAGCTGTCAACAATTCCAAGTTGGGACACGGAATTAACCGGTCAAAAACTGATACAATATTCCATATTAATGATTTTATAAAAAGAAATATCCTGGAATCATTTTTAATTTATCACACAAAGGAGAGTAATCTCAACATTAGCCCAGGGCTGTTTTAGCTAAATTCAATTTTATCACTTTTTCTAAAATCCGACTTATCTGATAGCCTTAAAAAGCTGACCTCATAGGAAAACGTGCTTAGTAAAAATACTGTTTGTCTTATTTTTTCTTACCATTGTGAGTTTAAAAATGTCGAATAGACGAAGGTACTAACTCTGACCCGTCTTTTATTCAGTTTCTTCCTGTGATATATATTCATATTTATAGTTATCACGCTCTAACTTTCGTGATATTTCCCATATATATATATATATATATATATTTTTTTTAAAACACTGTTTCACTCAATAACGAGTAAATAAATATACAAGTAAATCACTGTTACTGGAGCATAAACTATATTATTATTATTAATAACCGTTTCAATAATACTCTTAAACTTACTGCTCCAATAACAGTGGTTTTCTTGTATATATATAAAATTATATATAAAGTTATATCGTATAATAAAAGATAAAGTAAATCTTTTCTATGAAAAAGTGGGCGAATAATTTACAAGAAATCCTTTTAATTTTTGATTCCCACAGGATCTGACCTTACTAGTTAAGTGGAAAGAGATAAAATCAAATAACACAAAACAATCAGAAGACTTGTTCTCTTCTTTTACTTCATTTTTAAATTCGTCTTATTTCTTCATTACATATTTCTATTACAGTATGAGTCGCCTCGTTTTGTTGTAAAAGTCTGTTCCAATTATAATAGTGTCTTCGAAAGTAAGAATTTGTATCAAACTTGTTTTTGTAGCAATAGACTGATCAATAACTCATTGATAGGAGGCTACTGCGTTAGCAAAACCAAATGCTTTGGTAAAAAATAATAGAGTTTGGAGCATACAAGGGACGGTCAATAAGTTTTGCAAATCGGTAGGGCAAAACAGAGGAAGGAGAATCTCTATTTGTGAGCGTGTTTGGACAACTTATGACGATTCAGGACCTGTAGCCGCACATGCCTGCCTCATCTATTTAAGAAGCAGTAGCTGATCGTATATCATAAGTCACAAATTTTTTAACAATGGAGATGGTTGAGCACCGCGCAGTGGTCAAATTTTTGACCAAGGAAGGCAATAATGCAAAAGAGATCCATGAACGCATTGTTGCAGTTTACACCGAAACCGCCCCTTCCTACGCAACCATTGCTCGCTGGAATAGGGAGTTCCACCATGGTCGTGAGTTCCTTGAAGTTGACCCCCGTCCTGGACGCCCGTCAGACATGACCAAGGAGGAAAATGCGGCCCGTGTGGAGAATATGATCCTCGAAAATCGACGGGTGAAGGTGGAAGAAATCGAGCAAGAACTTGGAATATCACATGGAAGTATTATCACATCATCCACGATAATTTGCCATGATCACTTTCTCTGCCCTTTGGGTCGCTAGAAACCTCACGCCCCATAATCGACTTCAAAGTCGTCAAAGTCCAAAGGCCAGAGTTGCACAAGCTGCCCTGTGCGAGTGCGGATTCGAGGAGCTCAACCAGCCCCCCTACAGTCCAGATCTGGCCCCTAGCGAATACTTTTTATTGCACCAGCTCAAGGCTGCACTGCGTGGACACCGGTTAGGGGACGAAGAAGATGTCCAGCTCGCCGTCCAAGAGTGGATTGAACAGCATTCGGGAGATTTCTGGTTGTGACGAATTCGAAGCCTCAGGGACAAGTGGCGCAAGTGCATTTAAGTCCAGGGTAGTTATATTGAAAAATAATAAAACACTTTTTCTCATATCTCGTTTCCTTATATCCGAATTGCAAAACTTATTAACCGCCCCTTGTATTTCAAAAGCACTGTAAGTTTTCGGTCCAGGTTTATATCGGACATGAAAGTATGCTGTTCTCAGGTTACATTTACTGATAAATTTGGCAGTAAGCCAACTGAATTATAAACTCATCAAATCTTGGCAGAGGGTAAGCATTCAACTCCGAAGTTGACTGTGTATGCGAAGTGTCAATCTCCAGACGTGTTTACAGTTTATTTAGAATACATTGCACTAGCCAAGGTAAAGTGCTAGACTCAAAGATGACCACTATTTTCATGCAGGATTGCCTAGCTTCGATTCAATAAAGCAGTTATTTGATTCTTTATATTTCTTTGACGTTACCTCTATTTGTCTGTAGTCTGGAGCGAGTTTGGCAAATAAGAAAATTCGGGCTGAAAGGATAGCTAGTTTACATAAGTTTATACAGTAAATTTTACCTTAAAATTCATGTTAATACTGTCTTATCTTTTAAAAAAATAAAGAAAAAGAGCTTTTGTTATATAAAGTACAACAGAGCTCATTATAAACTACATTATAAAAAGAAACATTTAGTGACAAAAAGAAAAAGCCATAGGAGAAAAGTTATAACAATAGTATTTCTTTTTTTTGCATAACCCTTTCAGAAAACTTTTGATACTTTCAGTATCGAGACTAGCGTTAAATTTAATTACATTAAAATTTAATTCGTGGGTAGCCTTTGAATGTATGATTGAAATAACGAATAAACCTTTTGTGAGAATTTGCCTTCGAAGTGCAGCTAACCTGAATGATCGGGCGCAATTAACTTGGTTTTTAGCATAATAGAGCATTTTGTTAAACTTGGTGGATATAATGGATATCACGATCTTGATAGTATCCTTGGAGTGAATTGCCTTCCCACAATGCCCCCAACTTTATCTCCAGTCGTAATCTTATTTACGTTGACTAGAGACTAAGTATAAACAGGTAAGGAATCTTTAGCCCCTTTAGCATCTTATTTACCTGCAACGTACAATAAAATTGAGAACACTGTGTAATTTCCCGGGCTCTTTTTGTGCATACTTGAAGTCACGAGCCTCACGAGCCGTATCCAAAAGTGTTTTATTGACTATTTAATAACCTCAAATAGTTGCTTTAAAGCCTAAAGAATTCGTATAAGAAATACCAGGCTCATGGAAAACGACTTCTCTTTCCTTAACGCTATTTTCAGTATTACTTTTGAATCCGCTAATTTGTTTCTTATGCATCTTTCTTGTCTAGGAGTCTACCTAGGAAGTAGAAAAGATGATAAAAAAAATGTGCTATAACAAATCTTATCTTCCTAAATCTGAGAGATTATAAATTACCAGAAGCCAATCCAACCCATTGAACACATGATGCCTATAAAACGAATTACTATCCTCGTAATAATCTCTATAGAATCTATGTGTCAATATAAGAATTCTCTTTCACTGCCTACATTTTTGTCCAAAGCTTGATGAATGTCCAGATGAGAAAAGATAATGTCAGACAGAATGCTTTTCTCTGTCTTTCAATTTCAGAATGGATAGTTTTATATATCTCTCCTACATTCATATGGGCAAAGTTGTAATAGAAACTTAGAATTTTCTCATGTAAATAGTTTCATAAATTATTCGATTTCGAAATTCGAGTTGCCTTCCCCCAAAGCATAATATGCGACGTAATATCTTGTGACGCAGATAAACGCTTCCGTATACCTCTGCTTGATTTAATTATTTCACTAGGAACCTTATTTTGCCATCATTTCTAAAATATTTGAATAAAAAAAGAGTATCAACTTTGTAAAATTCTCCATAAGTCAAAACAAACATCAATCAAGGGACTGTTTAGAACTCGAATCGTTCAAGCAACACAGCTTTCGCATCAGTTCGCACAAAGTCTAATTAATTCAACGTTATTATGTCCAACGCTACTTCCTTAAATTAAGAACCTGAAGAAGACCTTGATTCTTATCACTTTCTCACTTTCTCTAAAAAAAACTTTTTAGTTTTGAACTTTTAGTCACATTTACTCTTCTGCTCTAGATTTAGCCAATGAAGGCGTTTAAAAGAATGAGATAGAAGCAAGTGGTTGATGCTCCGTATGAAAGTTTTGCCTGGAGGTTATTGCTGATTGGCTTGGTTGAGGCATTTGACTCATAACTTAATCATAATTGGCGAGAAACTACAGTATATATTACCATATTGCTATGAAATTCCAAATTGCTCGTTAGCAATGATGGATGGTTCCATGTTTGTTCGGGCTTAAGTGGGGATGGAGCTGAGAGGTAGTTTTAGTAGGGTTGCTTACCACTGAGAACATTGTGGAAGAAAAAGGTTTGAGTTGAAGACTTGCAAATGACCTGAACTATAAGGCTTACTCATACAATAGGTAAAGCTTTTATACATTCAGTAATCACTTAGCAACGAAAAGAAAATCCTACCAAAAAACCTTTAATTAACATGAAATTAGAGAACAGAACACTTAATAAACAAGTTCTTTCTTGTTTTAAGTAAAATATTTATTGTAAAATGTATCGGATATTCCTCTATTCATTACTCTTTACAGGAAAATTGACTTATAAGTAATTAATTCTCATTACTATGGAAAAATATCCATCGAAAGTGTATTTGTGAATCGCTGACGTCACGCTGGTCTCAAAGAAAGCCATTTTATGCGGAAACAGGCTCGAAAAATACCTGAATTAATTCCTTTAAAAAAACCTTCCTTCGTCTAAGCCTAACTACAAAAGTGGCCTATTTAAGATTTAAGCCCAAGGCTATCATTCTCTCCATTAACCTAGAGTTGAATGCCTATTTAACTTAGTTAAAATATACAGAACATCAAGGAGTATCTCTCTGCCGGAAAGGTTTGTAGCTCTTTTTTGTGATAATAACGAATAAATTTTGGCAAATGGTAATCCATATGGGGGATATAACCCAAGAAAGTCCAAAACGAGAGCAACTAAAGAACAAAATAATGGGTTAAGACACAATGATACAGAAACTCTTCAAATTAATTTGCTGAGAAAAATATCCAAAGAATGATCAAGTTTAAGGCAAATCATTCTTCAGTGTGCTTAGTTTAGCTATGTACAGTTATTGACAAAAGTATAGAGACTAATACATATATATTTTCTTAATTCTTTGTTTGAATTTACGTGATAAAATAATTATTTACATTAGTGAAGGTCTAATACAATGTAACGATTCACAAATAATAAGAAAAAAAATCGTTGATTCCTAAGCTGAATCCAAAATAACACTCTGGTCCTGTTACTGTAGGAGGGAAGATACGTTGCGCTAGGGCTTTCTTAGGGGATCAAAATCCAAAGGGTAAAATGATGATAAATATGGATTACATAAATGATGATGTGTAATTATAATCTATTTTGTGATATTTTTAGAACAAATAAATGTTGGAATCTTTTTCGATTTTAGAAATGGTTCTAGAAAAGAAAAAGCATGCAAGCATTGTGGATCTGCAGCAAAGTGGCCTGAAATGCAAAGAGATAATGGCTAAGGGTATTTCATCTCTAACATATTTACATCTTTAGAATAATTACTGACTTTTAAAATAACAGTTATACTCGTGTGAAAAAATCTTGTGGAAGAAAAATAGATTCAAATTAATGTTAAGATAGCATCCTGGTAAGGTCTCAGCTTAAGAGTCGGGTTGCCATCAGTGCCATGTTTGCTCAACATCCGAAAGAGGCAGGTCTGTAGGCTTCAACCCTCATCCTGATGCATAGAACTTAATAAAAAGGTCTCAGGTCGAAGCAGGGCTGCAAATAATCCTATCTCATCAATAATAACTTTATGAATGGAATTCAGATTTCTAAAAAATAAAAACAATGTACGGTTAAAGATTGAGACAAAGAAATATTTATCGGAGAATCTCTATTATCGTTTATTTTAAGCTTCTGATATTTCTTCTTTATGCGGAAAAAAGCACCACTTTCAGGATTCCTGTGTCGTGCCTCTGATTAAGCATCCAGGCAGTCATGTCTGTGGTGCCTGTCATCTAATGGAACTAACTAGAGACCTAAATATCTTCCGAAGAAAACTGCCATGAAATTAAAATAGTACCAAAAGTGCTTCATCAGCACTTTTTTCTATAAATTCAGGACCAATTGGGGTATGATAACTTTATTTTTCTGCAGGATTTTACATCTTGTCACAAATAAAAGTCCAGATTAAGATTCTTGGCTTAAAATAATGTACCTTTTGACCTTAGCCTGGGCATTGGCCAGATTTAAACCCAATGGAGAATTTGTGGGCAATAATAAAATCTTGGGGGTTGAAAACAGAAGTCAACCAATTGTGACTAGTTGCGGGTGGTACTTGGTGAATAACAATGTAGCAATATTTATCAAAATATCACAAATTTCTTCTCGAGCATGGCAAAACGAATTAGAGCAGTTTGAAGAAACGGAGGCATCATTGTCAATTTTGACTGCGCGCATCAATTGAATGTAATTATTAAGAAAATGGAATTTAGGCTTTAATTTTTGTTTATTTCACTTTGAAATTCTGATACAAACACACTCAAAAAGTTGCAACGTGGGATTAATTTTATTAACTTTCTTATATGAAAAAATATAGTGACTTCAAAACTTTTGTCTCTGTCTGTACTATCACAATACTCCTCTTCACCATTCTTAGATCCTTATTTTCTGGAAGAAAATAAGGATAGAAAAATAAAAAGGAAGAAGAAACTTTCAAAAGCAAACATCTCCTGGTAAATGCTTTTTCCATCATGCCAAAATTTTAATGAACCTTATTAATCTCAAAGTCAGAAATCAATATTATTTTATTTAAAAAAAAAACAAATATTTAGCCATGAAAGTGTTAACATCACTTTCCCCCAAAAGGCAATGTGTCCTTTGGGAATCCATGGAGGAGCAAACTAATGTTTGCATTTTGGGATCACGCCCCAACACAACACTACATCCCAGTTAGAGCCATTCTCTCTAATTAACATTTTTCGCTTTGTGTGATAATAGTGAATTCGTTATTTGGATCCCAGAATATCTCAGCCAGTTTGGAACTCAGTTGATTCTAAAAAAAAGATGGTTCGTGATTAACTCTTTAAACCCTGAATTAATTTTTAAAAATGAAACACATATTAATTACATTTATCCTTTCTATTAAGTGGTAAATAATTAATGGCAAACAGCACGCAAAACTGATGCTTCCCTTGTGTGAACTTAAACAAAACATGTGTCGTACTCTTCACACTCACTTAAGGCATTTGGATTCAGAATGAATTACTGCTGCAAAGATTGCATCAACTATACTTCTTTCCTTTCCATAAGCCCTCATCCGTTCAAGCTTCACTCCGGATTGCTGCAAGTTACATCGCTGACTACAAAAGTAGCCTATTTAAGAGTTAAGCTCAAGACTATCCTTCCCTTCATTAACTTAGAGTTCTAAGTGATCAAAAGGGTAAAATGATGACAAATATCGGAATAAATAAATGATGATGTGTAATAATTATCTATTTTGTAATATTTTTTTGAACAAATGAATGTTTAAATCTTTTTCAATTTCAGAATTGGTTCTCGAAAAGAAAGGCATGCAACCCTTGTGGCTCTGAAGTGAAGTGGCCTGAAATACAAGGAGATAGTTTTCTCACAAACTCTTTTCGGAATTAAATTAGACTTTGATGCAATGCAATGTAGTGTATTACGACAATCCAGAAAGATAGAAACTCACAAACTGAGTTAAGTAACAAGATCAGAACCTGGATTCCTTCTCTCCCTTGGACCAAGTGATAATAAGATGTGACTCCAAAAAATACAGATGAATAAGAAAAAGAGAGGAACAGAGCCATAAGTGAGAATAATGAAATGGCTTTAAAGAAGAATGGTAAATCCATGAATTAAAAATAATGCGAAAATTTAAAATTATGAATATTAAAGATAATTACCAGAATAGCTTAAAACTCTGAACTCATGTGCGATCACTATTTACAGCAAGTCACCGGCAGAGCTAAAACAGAAAGGCATATCGTCAAAAATCATCCAGTCTCATGAATAAAGATTGAATGTGGGAAGGACAGATAATGAAGGAATAAAGTGGGAAGAAAGAGAATGCAAAAAAGGAAACTTCGGAAACCCTCAATAATTTGGCTGGAAGGATGGAGGTGAATCTTTTATGAACATGATCCTGCACCTATAAATTACATTCTAAACTCTAGAATACTCTTGCGGAATGTCATTAATGAGCAATGCAGACAAATCTCGACACGATGGGAGGAAGATTCGTTGCACCTGGTGCTATCAATTGGGCACAAAGAGATCCTGTAAGCAGCAATCTCTAAAATCGGTATCGCTGAAATGAGTGCGCGAATGAGTGAGGGATCAGAAGTGACGTTTAGGAGCTGTCTTCGTATATTATCTGTGACCTTCCCGAGCTTTTGTCACAAATTAATTTGAAACAAAGACGTTTTACATGTCTTTTCTCCCATGAAAGAGACGAAAGATTGGAAAGGAAGACTCATTGACGAGACATTTGTATTAAAAAATATATAATTATATAATTGTTTACTTAGCATATTTTCATTTTTTCAAAAGGAACTTGCTTCCATTATTAGTCCAGAATGATGCTACAAGCATGACCCTTCCAAACCTGTCGCCTAGGGAAACATTATTTAATTATATACATATTATTTCTATAAATCCCCGTAAACTACGTTTTCATTCTCATTTAAAAGTTTGATACTGTTTTAAAATATTTAGCACAAATTTTCTGACTTGGTCAACTACGAATTCAAACGATCACTATATATCGGAACAATTGTTTCCGATCGGTCATGTGGTGTCATTCTTTGGTTACTACTTATCAAGTGTGGTGTAACACGACAGTAACAAGAGCTCTCTTGAAGTTTAAAGCCATTTGGATGCGCCGTTGAGGACAGGGAAACTTTACCAAATTAGATAATGCGACTTAGGTTATGGAGTGTTTTATCTGTGGCTCAGTAAGTTCACTTTCAAATCAAGTAGATACCTTTCTCATTGTCAATCAGTCATATATACATAGATTTCAGTAAAATGCATGACGGATTTTTCTTTTAAATTTCCCTCTGCTACCCGATCGTTTCACACATTTTTTTTCTGCTGCCAAACTAAATATGAGTTGTAGATGTGATTTTCAATGAGTAAATTAAACATCATTCCTCCTGAGAAGAGATAATGATACATTAGCAAATAATCAGACATGCAACTAACCCAATAAACTTAGTAATATAGAGGAACAAAAGGAAATGTAGATACTAAATGAACTAAGGATAAGTATAATTTATAATAACAAATGTTTATCTTACAGTTCCAGCTAAATAGCTTAGCGCAAGGAAAGCTAAATATAATTAAATAAATTATTTGTGAAAGTGTGGATATGAGACAAGCAGCAAAAATAAGAGTTTTGTTATTCACTTACACCAGTCTGAGACAAAAATGCAACATGCATGAGCGAAATGCAACAGTGTATCCCTAAAACAGACTCGGTGAATGGCCGGAGAGGAAGCAATTCATAAAAATAAAGCAAATAAATAGGGAATTCTAGCTCTTAAGGAGGGACAAGACTCTTAAAATATTCAAAAATTAAAAAAATATATATGCAGGTTGTAGAGGGATCCCGAAGAATAATATTATCTTTGCACCTCCTAAGATATTACTTCGGGAGAGAAAGCGAGGTATTACTTCCCCCCCTTTCAGACTTCACCCTTTTTTGGACTTGCCGCCAGGCAACTGCAAAAAGATTCACACGGACGTTGAAATTAAAGGCTACTTTCTTGCCGTCTCAATCTTCCTTCCGCCCCCATTCGGGTCGGGAGATTACTCATCTATTTTGTAGGTTCGTCCAGAACAGCTTTTATGGCTCCAGCCGCCCGTTGTCCGTCTGGCCACTGATCCCTGCCTCTTACGCTTTCTCGCAAGGAGACGCTCGGTTTGTCACCATCACTACTACTACCACCATTATTACTACACCACCACTACTACTACACTACCTCCTCCACCACTACCACTATACCTACGTCACCCCCATCACCAGCAAAACCATTACAACTACACCACCACCACTACATCAAAAGTACCTCTACACCACTGCCACAACTACTGCTACACCACAACTAATACCTCACCACTTCTACCACCACTAGACCCCCTACTTCCAACAGCACTACTACACCACCACAACTACTAGCATCACCACAACTACTATCACCATCACCATTTCTACACCACCACCACCACCACTAACACCTCCATTACTACTACATCACTACCAGCACCATCAATATTAACCACTATCACTACCACACTACCCATATAATCTCTACTAGTACAAAACTACTACTACCATTATTGCTACTACACAACCAGCCCGAGTAGTACACTACCACCACCACCACTACTACCGAAAGAAAGAGAGAGAGAGAGAAGAAACAGAACAAACACACAAGCAGAATGCAAGAAAGCAAACAGTTTGATCTCTCATCTCTATGCCTATTTTCCACATGGCCATAGCCGCCGCTCTACTGCTAAATGAAGTAACCAGATGCCACCAGTGTGTTCAACATCATAGATCACTCACTCCCTCAATCCTTTTTCTTCTCTTTTTTTGGTTCTTCCAACGATTTAAAGATCAAATTTGGCTGAAGATTCCATCGTAGGTGTAACTTTGGCAATAATTTCTAACCTTGGATAATATGGAGACTGTTCAGGTGACGAAAAAACTTAGTTTGGAGCAGAGTGGTTAGAACACTTGCCTAACAATTAAGAGTCATGGCTTTAAATCCCGAAACTTTCGGTAGAAGTTGGTTAGAAAATGCTATTTCAGTCTTTATTAATTAAGGATTGCCTTCAATATTCAGTACGTATTTCGCTATCCTTACTTGAGAATGTCTTCTATTGGGCCCTTTCAAGAGAACCACTCTGTTTAAGTTTCACTCACTTATGATTTGGTCCGAATTGCGCCTAATAATTACGAATCTCAAAGACAACGCGTCTTCGAGTCATCCTGGTCCAGAAAGATCCTACACAAAATTAAGAATAAATAAGAAGCTATTTTAAAGAGATTATGGATCAAAATGATCCGACAGCAGACCTTAAAACCCTGGAGTTTGGCCTATGGAAAGGTACATTAGAAGACGAATTGCTGCAATGATTACAAGAACGAATTTGAAACTAATTCCTGAAGAAGGCTTATGAGGTTATGTTGAAGTCACCCTTAGAGGGGATGTCCGTTGCGGGATGTGCTGGCAAGATTAACACAGAATTACTTCCTGTTGCCACAGAAGTTATTCTACTACTTATATTCTAAGGGTAAATGTATAAGTGGTTGTCATGCAAAAGCCTCAGAGAAACTAATGGACTTAACTCAGATAGAAAGATTGATAGATCTAAAATAAAAACTAAGATTTTTAATAAGGTTATTCGAAAGGTTCGATTTGGCTTCTAAAATAACTTCAAGATGATGTGGGCAAGAAAAGTTGCGGCGTGCAGAAAATCAAGCCTACAGAGGTTCATAATCCATCCTATTCTGGATATAACTAAATAATTTCTGGTGTTAAATTATCAGTTAAATAATTTGGATATTATGATACCATAAACCGCTCTTTTGCATTTGATGGGCTTGAGTTCTGCAAGAGTAACTTTATTTTTATTTTGTGTAAGTTAGGTTGGATATTTTCAATTTACTTTACTAACGTCCGCGAGGTTGAAGAAAAAGCTACTGTACAAACCCGGGGGATTGGGAGATCTCGACCTGTGCACTAATGATAAAGTAGTTATTAATACAGAAAATCAAATGTAAATTTTCCATCTCACTCATTCATCCAGAAAGTTAATACAAGGAATGTAAGAAATAAAAGCTTTTGTGAGATAATTGTGCATTTAGATCTATAAAATTCTCTTAATCAGGGCAGAGAATGTGTAATATAACTCATCAGAATTTTATTGATAACACTGGCCAACACACTTTTTGCCAACACTGTTTTTAACTAATTTTGACGTCCTAATTTCAAATAGGGTATCCATTCTTTTGTAATACATCAAGTTTTCATTCTACAGCATATTCCTATTTTACGACGTACTGCATTTACTTACTCGGTAAGAATAGGTCCCTAAGTGTTATAGCTTCAAACCATACCTAAAATGTTAAAGTTAAAGTTCGCTAGTTTTAACCTCATATCAAACTGCTGTGTTGCTGCTTATCAGGCGTACTTATGCCAGAGCAAGCCCCAACTTCCTACTGGAATGCCCAGTCACGACGGCATTCTCCTTTAGTAAATAGTGTCAGCTTAAAAATAATCTGGATGGAGATTCGAACTACCGACCAAGCGATTGCCGGATAAATACATACATGTTATTTTCTAATATAATGGAGAAAATACCAGCAATCGTACACATAAATCGTACCTATACATTCCAACAAGAAATTTTCGCTTTTGAAAGTGTCGGGAGTGTTTGATGTCAACACAGTATCGTTGAATACTCTAACAGTAGCCTGCCATCAAGTTTATGTTCCATCGACCTTGAAATCTCTCATCAATAATCTTATTATCTTGATAAAAAACGGTTTCCGTGTTCATCACTCATGTTGCCAAGATTATCAAGAAATTCATGAAGATGGCTCTTGAGGAAATGAACCTTTATGCTCATGTTGCAGCCTAAACAATGAAAGCTATCAAGTAATGTCTCTATCAAATCCTTTTTGTTTCTAATAAATCCTTCCACAACAGTCAAGAATGAATCCCATAGTCCTTCTTCTATGTCAGTTTTCGAACTAGAGAAGTTTTGGTTTCCCATTAACATTCTGATTTGTGGCCCATCAAAAATTCCACCCCTTTATTTTATCATAACTTAAGCCAAGAAATATTGTACATATGAAGGTAAAACAGTCACTTTCCACATTAAGAGTTTTCACAAATTGTTTCATCAGCCCTCTTTTAATATTAAGAGGTGGGAATATGTTCCCTTTCGCTCAACAAGTGGTTGGTGTATAATATTGTTCTACCCAACAGTCAAACTTTCTCTAACTGGCCAGAGTTTCTGTTCCCAATGTTTATCCTTGGCTCGGTTGTCCCATAAACACAGGAAACACGCATATTTTGTATAGCCTCATTGTTGGCAAAGTAAAACATTTGCCATTTTAGATGCACAGATCAGATCCATTTGTGTTCATCATATTTGAGTAAATTTAATACAGATCTTATGTGTTCATGCTTCTCTTGTTATTGCACATATGACCAATACGTATCGCACCAAACAAGTTTACATTATGGAGTAACACATATTTTAGTATCTTTTTGAACTATGTATAGAAAGTATCCATTCACTTGGATCAAACTCTGAAACACTAATAGTCTCGCTACGTCACTACAGTAAACAAATTCTTGATCAGTTTTAAAGAATGCCAAGGTATCTCTGTCTCTGTTCTGATAAAAAGTTACATTTGTTTTTTCCTGCAACAAATTTTTCTCTTTAAGGCTAGAAGCTAACACCTCTGACAACTCTTTTGACAAGCCTAGGTCTCTAACTAAATCATTCAGTTCTAATCGGCTGTAGTTTCCACGTTCTTGGGTCGATGTATGTACAAGGTCTGGATCACTATCAAGTTCCTTGCTTAAAGGACAGATATGAGTTAAAAAGGCCTGATGCTGTTTAATCTGTCTATCGCTTTTATAGAAAAGAAAAAACTCCGACAACGCTTTCACTTTTCATCAAATTTCATTATTCATATCTGTACTATAAAGCTCTGCAGCTATAAGAAATAACACTTAACTCGGGGCAGCCGACTCTTTGAAACTAAAGAGCTAGCAGAATATCAGTCATGGCCCATTATCCATAGCCTGGAGAGCTGGCCGAGTGTCCAGGGTAAAAATCATTAGTAGAGTTTTTACTGCCGATCTGTACTCATTTAAGATGCATTTATTTATCCGTGGTGGGATTCGATTATCTCCAATTTTCTCCTTTTATTTGAGATTTATTTTCATATGAAAACATTGGAGTGTGTGTGTAGCTTTGTCGTATGTAAGGTCATGATTGCCAATGCAATGCGAGCTATGGTTGAACTGGCCTCTCCTATACAAAGTAAATTTGCGGGAGAGCACGTGTCATTTTAACCGTGTTATGTTGTGTTTTATGGCTGAGTTAGCAGGTTTGGACAATTGAATGACATCAAAAATTAATTTAACATTATAAAACATTAGTTTAGATGAAAAGGTTTTGCTAACAGTGAAAATAGGATATTATTAGTTTTATTCGATAAATCCATTATAAGTTTTCGACTTATTTCAAGTTTTTTCATTAGTTATATTAAACGCCTGGGAAAAATGTATGCAAATAAGCTTACAATTTTCTTAAAAGTAAAAAAAAAATAGCTGAGATCATATTTTGAACGTGTCTTTTTTTTTGGTTTATTTAGTTTTCAAATAAATCACGTTATTTTGCAGAATTCTCACCTTGAATTTAAATAGCCCAAAATATTTGAGGTGATTTCTTTAAAATATAGCTCCATCTTTATTATCAACAAATTTAGTGAGGTAGAAAATTGTTAGCTTGCGAATATATGCGTATAATTTCTTATTACTTTATGATGTGTTGTCTATTTAGTTTCGGAGATATATAAATTTGGCGTTAGGCTGCCTTAATAATACCGGGTGTCCCTCAAATTTGACATCATTTCATCACGTAATAAAGTGAATAATTTAGTCCAAATTGTCTCAAATTTTAGCAGCAAACTCACAGTGCGAACAGTTCTCAATGCAAATGTGCCAGGAAGATGGATCGGCATGCTGGTGATAGAGACAACGTGCTATTGAAATGCCCCCACGTTCATCTCATTGGAAACCGTGCGATTTCTTTTTATGGAGTTATTTGAAAGGACGTCTCTCCTCCACCAATTCCTACATGGATAGAGGAACTCAAGGAGAGAATCACTGGGGCTCTAAATACTACAAATATAAGTGAAAAGGTAGCCTCAAAACAAGTAGCGCCTGGAGCGCTTGATAAGGATCAGAAATGGATACATAGCAATCTACCAGAAAGAGCACGATGTACAAAGATTAGTCTTAGCTGACGTACAAAATAGGAACAATAAAATCAATCGGACTCGGGTCAAGAATTCCCTCGCAAATTTCAGCAACATTAGCCTCATATGTCGGAAAATAAACATGTAGGTAGGCTCATATACAAAGGAGGAAAAAAAAGCAAAAGGAATCAGCAAAAAATATTTGTTTATCAGAAAATAAATTTGGAAATTATTTACATGTTTTCAAAATAGTGTTCACTATGACAGAAATGGTAAACAAAATCTGACATAACGGGTGCATTTGATAGCATGATGATTCCCCTTAAAAATATGGAAAGAAAGAAGCGAATTAACATACATAGTTGCTTCAAATTGCTAAAAAAAAGGAGGATCACAGAACAAGAAACTTAACAGAAAAAGAACAAAGCTATTCTGAATGCGACCAACGATTGCAATTCTGGAAGGACTGTGCCGAAACATGGGAGAAAAAATGACTCAATTAAGGCGGGCAACATTGGAAAATAGCAATAGGTTACCTAAAGATCATGGAAAATATTCTAAGAAAATAAAATGAAGGAAGAAATAGAGCATATAAAGAAAAAAAATGAAGTTAACCTCCGCGGGAGAAGCCGAGGCCGGAGGACAAAGATGAAGGAGAAGAAAACTAATTTAAGAGTACCAAATGAATCCTCAATGGAACTTTTAACAAGCATAGTGCAACCGCACGTAATGAACATAGGAAAACCAGCAACATTCTCAGATACCATTAACACACTAATTGAGAAAAATGACATAAAAACGATGTGCTTCCCTGAGAAAACACCATACTCAGAAATATTTAACCTCAATATGGTAAAGCTCACAGGAGGGCAGAACCCAATACCAAGGAAAGAATCAGACTCCATAAATTATATAAAAAAGAAGAAAATATTACAGCTGTAGAATGCAACATTATGAGGATTGGTGAAGCAGTTATTAAAGGATAAGTGTATATGAAAGAGGAATACCACTTACCCAGGAAGAAATGGCCATAAGACATGGCCAAAGGCCTAAATTCTAAACGATTTAAAATCAAATGGGCCTTCAAGGGGAAGAAGAGAAAGATAGAAGAGGATGAAAAGTTATTGAGCAATTACGACTTACTGAAAAAATCAAAATCTTCCCTTGCAACTGTGTTAACTTACACCAAAACAAATAGAAATAATTTATATGTGGGAAGTATGAGGTTGGTGGTCCAGAAACAATGTAAATGCTAACTAAATGGTCAAGGAATCACAACTAAAGCGATCCATAGTGGCGAATGGTACACCGCTTTCAAATAATTAAACAGAGTAGGACTGACGAGCCATTTATTTACGGAAAGCATGTCAGCGTCCAAACTAAAATACACAAAAAATAACCAAAAAAGGATCAAATATATTCGAACAAGACAAACGCACAACTATTACAATTATCTCAACTAAGACAATCTTCCCTGACAAGAATCCCGAACAAAAACAAGAAGATAGATACATGATAAAGATTCTAAGCAGTAATTATTTCAAATGGGAAACCCTAAGAGATAAGAAGAGGAAACAACAAAAACAAACAGACAAACACTCAGTACTAGCAAATAATCATGTAAACCAAAATTAAATGCCTAAAGCTCAAACACATAGGAACATTACGGTATGAATGCTAAACAATACATATAAATGCAACAGTGAATAAAATGGAGAAATATTATAGAGATTGGAAGGATCCCCCCTCATCTGTCAAGTTAACTAGGACAAATAAGTGGAGAATATGAATAAGAGAGAGTGACAGAGTTTGGCAGTTCTCCGCAAACTATGAAGAAATTAGTTTGAACGATACATATATGAAGGAAGAATGGCAGATAGAAAAATTAGGCACCCTGGTTCTTAATCTACCTTATTCAGTAAGTCCAAATAATGGAATTTCCATTCTTTGTCTTCTATAACCCTGCTTGCGAGAAGAAGGTCAACATAGATCAACTTCTTCTCTCATACTGATTTCTATTTTCACCCATATTTCTTCTTCTTCTATCCCTCTGCGGAATCCAAGCATACCCTTTCCCTCGTGCACGCCAAGTACGGATGCATCTGGAGAAGTGGGGCGTTGAAGAGCCGAGTGGGCTTACCCGGTGGGAGAACCAGTAAATGATACTCTATTACTCTTCTACAAAGAAAAACACAAAGAAGGATTAGATCACAAACGTCGAAACAACAACCTTGACCCACTTTCTCCTTAAAGAAATGGCATTTTGTGGAGTAAAAATGGCATAAAATCTTGTACATATTGGGAAGAAAGGGGACCCCAATATAAATAAAAAACTGACTATTTCTTCCGTATTCAATTTTAAATTGGCCTAAATATGTTAAATCAGTTTAAGGACATTTACATGAAAAATAACTAATATTAATGTTGAAAACAAAAACTTGTTTTTTCGCTATCTTTAAACGAGAGAACCTAACTTAGTCCGTCTAATAGAATTTAAAGATGGCATCATGGAAGAATTCTTGCAGTGCAGAATTGAGATCAAATATTAGCTCTTCCTGAGTTTATAATATGTGATAGACCCTCTTGCCATCAAAATATTACCTTTAGGGCACTACATATTACGACAATGTGAAGAAGTATTACAGGGGTAAGTAGAGTAAAACCAGTGTGCTACCTAAGTTTTCGAGTTTAAACGATTGATTTATATTTGCCCTATTTTAGTAATGGTAAGAAAGAGCCTTGCACTTATAATTTGGTACGTTTCTTACAAATTCTGTTTAGCTAATTCCCTTTAGAAATGAGTAGAGTACTCGCATATATACAGTAATAAATCTTCTGGGTTTAGAATTCGATTACACCCATCTGGTATTTTAATAAACTTAGATTTTTTTAATATACCCTTTTGCTGTCTAATGTCCGCGTATAGGCAGAATTCAATCTTTGAGTTAACCAACAGGTGAGTGTTTACCTTACGAGTTTAATTACCTAGTGTGTATGTTTTCAGCTTGAATTTTAAGTTCATTAAATTCATTTTAAAATTATTTTCATCATGGTAAAGAGTAAGATTTTCTTCAACCTTGTTTGATAACCCAGCACGGGAATATAAGGGGACTATTTCTTCTGCCAGTTTACTGGCAGTGTTTATCCTTGTGAGTGGTTAATTCGGTACTATCTAAAACGAGTAACAAAATACACGAATCTACAATTTTTTCAAAATGTTCGATTAATTTCCATGAAAAATAAACAGAATATTCTTCAAAAATTTCATCTCATGTTCTAATTTTCATTTTTTAGAACAAGGTCAAAAATAAGTTATAAAGAAAATAATCTATTTTTGAAAAAAGGATGCGTTTAAACATAGAGATCGTGACCTGTGAGGCAAAGAAGCAAACGTGTTACCCTCGACTGATGACTTCTAACAAAGCTCACACGATGCTACTAAAGTCGATAAATGACAGATGTGAGCCAGCGCTCTGTATTACAGGTCAGGTTGCCGAGAATTGGAATGTGAGTCACGTAGTTTAAGACCGGCGCAACTCATAACAAGCTTTTTTTTAGTTGTAATCAATGTGACTGGAATACTACATAGGGAATTAAAAGGCGGCAGTTTGGCTCCCTACGAGTATTTACTGTTTCACCATTACACTGCGTCGTTAGAAATTAAATAGAAAAGGCCATTTTTATAATTATATAAAACGGAGCAAATATAGGCGTTCCTATAATGTCTCGGTAACGAATTCTCTCTTCTAGTTTCGTAGGCTGAGTTCTGTGCTCAGCGATCTTCCTAAGGATAAAGGGAAATATATATGTAGCTGGATTCTTTATTCCCTGGTAAATAGCTGGAATAAACCTCGAAATGGCAAACAGTAATGACAACTTTTCTTCTTGAATAATAATGATAACTCTTTCTGTACTCACCCTTTTCACAAAAGTACACCTATATAAATAGTCATTTCATCTACTCATAATACTACAAAATTCAACCACCAGGATTGAGATACATTTAATCGTCATACTTATGTTCATTTTGGGAATAACAGACCTTAGCGTTAACAAAGTAACCAATCAGCTTTTAGACATAAGCCCTGCAATAATTGTCCCTTCAGCGCCATAATAGATTTAAAAAGTTAATAGCGCTCAAATCGTTTGCACATATACACGGCTGAAATATATTTTCCGAATTTTTGAGCACTCAATCAGAGCTCGGATTTAGCACACGATACTAAATGTGTATTCTCAGCAATGGTGGTAAAGTCAAGAGATAAATGATGAACGTTCCCCGAAGATTTTGTGTCAACCGTTTACATTTTTTAAATGTTTACTTGGTTCGTCCCCCACAGTACTACGGCCCGAGAAAATGGAGTGCTTAATACATTATTAATATCTACGCCTTACAATTCTAAACAAATATATATATATATATATATATATATATATATATACAAATATATTTTAATATGCTATGGTTTAATGTGAACCAATTATAGAATTTCATTAGACTTATAAATGCTCATCTTTGAGGTATTTTTGAGGCATATTCGAATCTATAATTTGATTCCAACACCACACGAGTTCGCTGCGAGAACGTGGAGTGTGTTAACATATTATGAATAAACATAGAGGTATTTTAAATATAATCGAAAGTACTTTAGAGCGTTCGGACAAAGGAACTGCAGCACTTAAATGCGAACAAAAATTATGTTTGGGTGCGTGTGTCCTCGCGACAACTTTATTATACCGTTCCTTCACTTTATCATTCGCTGCACTATAAGTTAATTATATTTCTAAGCATACATACAGCTTTTTTCGAGTGCTCACAATATTATATACTTGCGTATTTCATTTGTTATTCTTGACTGCATAAATAGATTTCAGAAAGGTGAGCAATCCGGAAATTCTTTGTATAACCTATGTTATGCCAAGCGATTTAACAACATTGTTTAAAGCGTTCCGCATAAAGTTTCTGCATTTTCTCATCGCGAACTAAACCTCTTTTATGTACGTAAGTTACTTTGTGCGTAGACACTGCACAATTTTCCCTAATTAAACAGAATTAACTTTATATTGATGTCTATACGAATTTTTTTTACCCACCCAAAATTACTATATTATTCTCATTACTGGACCTTTGATTTTTCACTATATACACTTTTCATTTTTAAAACTAAATAGTCACGGAATATACACTATTAAACTTATTAACACTGGGATTCTTTACACTATTATAGTACTATTAATTTTAAACACTTTGCACTTCTGTCCAAAGGAGAGAGTACTCCTCGGATGAAAAGACTGCAGCTTGAAGTAGATCGACTGTCTCGGGAGGTAATGCAACAAAGATACCATTAAATTTTGTGTCCTACCAAATTATCCTTGAGATGTGGAATTGTGCTTCTATAATTCTGAATCCCGCCACGGCTGCTTCATTAAGGACGGGAGGTCTGATTGTGATTGAGTTGGCAGGCTCCACTTCATGGTGTAGAAAATAAACAGCTTGTTGATGACACGATGCGTCGTCTAGCGAATCCTTCTTGTTGTATGATCACGTATCATTCGAGGAAAATGGGTCACAAGTTATAGGACCTCGGGAATGAATTCTCCTTGTAGTTTTGTAGGCTGGGTTATTTGATCAGCGAACTTCCTTAGGATAAAGGAAAATATATATGTCGCTGGATTCTTTATTCCGTGGTAAATAGTTGGAATAAGCTTTGAAATGGTGAACAGTAATAAGAAATTTCTTCCTGAATAATAATGCTAACACTTTATGCAGTCACCTTTTCAATAGGTAAGAGGAAAAGGGTTGATAGAAGGATAGCATGAAACGTTTTCTTTCGCGGTGGGGATGCGAATAGATATGATGAGTAATGAATATATGCCAGAAGACTGGCTGTTCTTTCTTAAATTCGTTTAACAAATCTGTCTATATTTTTAAAAGTTTTTGCTTAGTTGGACCTTTTTACAGGTCCTTAGATTCTATTTCTTTAGTTTATGTGAATTTATACGAATATATATATAATTGGGTATCTATATGTTACTTTTAGTTCATGTTTTCTTTGTTTATTATGTTATTGTTTATTTTGGGCTTTCATGCCGTGGAATTTCTGTCTTTTAATTGAGTATACTTGTTTTAGTTTACTTTTTCATGTATAGTTCGGTAGTTATGCCTGCCGTAAGTGACTCCTACTGCTTGGGAATCTCTTAGCTGAATTTTCATTTGGTATCCTCAAATTTCTAAATATATGTGGTTGATTTTGTTTTATTTTCTGCCATGTCTTCCTCTCCTTGTTCTCCATGGTTAGGTTGATTGAGTCAATCTTTGCTATATCGATTACGATTCTGATACGTTTTCTTTCTGCTCTTCTAGTTTTGTTTATTAGGTAGGTTGCTTTATTTTGAATTTTCTGTAGTTTCTGCTAATTTGACTTCGAAATAGTGTGCAACGGGATCGGAGGGTATAATAGGAGCGATTCAACAAAGGCTTTGTACACAGTTTTGAGCCGTTCTTTGTTCATTCTGCCTAGGGTGTACATAAGCCTTAGGTCACCTCTGGTTTTGGCTATTATTGCCTTCACATGAGCGTGGTAGCTTATTGTGCCAATGTGTAATCCCAGTACACTTCCTTCCATCACGTAGTTGTAGTCGATGCTGTCAATGGATATCTGGTCTTTCTTAAACTTAGATAATGGTATTATTTTGAATTTGTGAATGTTAGTTTTAATCTTCCACTTCTTTTTGTAGTCGTTAATATTTTTTATTTCCTTTTCCGTGGTTGGCGCCTGCCATCTTGGATTAGTGGATCGCGATGGAATAATCTGGTTGATGTCTTCCGCGTATTGAATATTTAGATATCTTGGTGTTATTGGGGGCGGAAGGAAAGGTCAGCCGTGAAGATCGCGTAAAGGGTAGGACTCAGGCATCTCCCTGTGGGCCCCCCGTTCTGTCCATATTGGTAATCTTCTTTACTCTGTGTTTATTTGTGTGATATAAGGGGCCCTCTCCCCTTTATCCCACAGCCCCGCCTCTGCTATTTTGGCTCATAAGATGAATAGAATGAATGAATGAATGGGCCCGGGTGGGCTCTTCTTGAGGGTTGAATAGTGACAGACTTTTTGTTTGCTAGCGTGAAATGAACCATCGCTAGCTGGGGGAAGGGGGGGGGAGGCTCCTCGAGGGAATTAAAAATCGCGTTAAATCCGATTACGCTGAGACGGTTCAATGTCCCTCAGCGACTATGATGGCCCCTCACAGGTATCTCGCAGTGGGCTAGTCCTCAATCATCATTCCACCCATAACCCCAAATATATGATTGCCACCGTATTGTATAGTTGCGACGAGGTCGAATTAACCAGCTTCCATTAGCTAACGCATTGGATCATGGGTGGTGGGTGGGTGTATGTGTATTAGGCAGTTATGGTGATTATACTGACCGACCTAAAAAGTATTTTTTTTCTCTTTTTTGTACTTCCGTGAACAGGAGGATTTTTGGTGTGGGAGTGGAAACGGTGCTTGAGACGCTAAATTAAAATGAAAAATAAAAAGTAAGGTTAAATTGAGATGCACGGCTACTTCCTTTCCAGATCTTCCGAACTTTTGGCTAATTTGCGTCTTTTTTCATCCAGATTTTAAGAGACGTAAATTTTCTCCATTGCAAAATATTGTATTTTTGAGTGAGAAAATCTATTTGATAAAATGCGTCTACTTTACCAAGCTGAATGTGAGCGGCGTGTCGACAGTTTAACCGGCAAATTCACAACCCTTTCCACTGACTGACTGGCGGATGTATATAGAAAGGACAGAAGGGACCACTGTGTAACAGAGGTGATCAGGTAGTCGTAGAGGAAAAGGGTACGGAAATAACTTGAGGGGGGAGAGGAAGAGTTGATAGGTCAGTGGTTAGACACCAGTACCTGGTGTATTTGGGTGAGTCTCGGGGTATTTGTGAATGAACGACGGTTGGGGGGTGGTCAGGAATGAGATCGTGTCTGCTTAGTCAGAAACGCGTTATTCATGATGCTCTTAACTTATGCGTAGAATGGCATCGGTTGCGGGTAGTCATTGGCTGCTCGGTATTGCAGTGACATGGCAGCATACCCTCTTGCGTGTAGTGCGGTGTATATGGGGTCTCTGGCGAGTTTCCCGAGTTGTTTAGTAAGTCTAAGGTTGCCGTATGTGTTGGGAGGGGGCTAATTTGTTGTTGTCCTGTAGTGTAGACATTCTCGCGTACAAGGGGGAGCAATAAGCGCGCTTCAGATGAGAGTTCTGAATGCTCTGAGCCTTCATCTGCCACGTGACACTCGCAGCTACGAGTGACAGTGGGGGATACGTGAGAAAAGGTCGCACGAGTGTTTTAAATAGGTGTAACTGTAGTTTCTTTCCCGCAGGGTAGAACCTGAACGGCGCTGTTCTTTGTGCGTGCGGCTCTTGCTTGTGTTATGTTCTGGTCAATATTGAACCTAAGGAACTTGTCAAAAGTTACCCCAAGGGTTTTGTCTGTCGTATGTAATCGAGCCTTGTTGTGTTAAGGTATTTCATGTCTTTTGTGTGCGAGAAAATTTGTAGGTTATGCATGAAGTGATCTCTTTGGTCGAAGAATGTCATCTGTGTTTTCTGAGGATCCGTGGCAATCATCCATTTATCCTCGTATTCTGTCTTTTTGTCTGGTATTTTTTGTGCGTGGTGCACGATCTCGTCTAATCCACGGCCACTGACAAGAATGGTCTCATCATCGGCATAGGACACTGTGTATGTGTGACAACATTTTGCGGGTGGGCATGGGGTGTCATTTGTGTACATGATGTAGAGTTTGGGTGCCAGTACGCTTCCTTGTGAAAGGCCTGAGCGTGGATATTGTTGTATTTTATATGGCATCTCCGTTCAGTAAGGTAGTGCGAGAGGAGCTTTCTAGGGCAGAGAGGTAACTCCGTATTGTTGGCGAGTTTCCAACGGAGTACCTCGTGCCACACCTTATCAAAGGCCTTCTCCATGTCCTTGCTGATGGAGAGTGTCTTTTGATGTACTGGTGTTTTTTCTGTATACTGTCATGAACGATGGTCGCAGCAGCCTGACTGGACCAGCCCCTGCTGAACCCATTTTGGTGGGGGGAGAACCACTCCCATTCTTCCAGGTAGGCCCATAGGCGGCAGTTGATCATACGTTCGAGTATTTTGCCTAGGTGCTTGAGTAGAGCAATAGGCCTGTAATTGTTTGAGTTTGGGGTTTTTTTGTTCATTTTGTGAAGCAGTATGTTGTGAGAGAAATTTAATATATTGGGGAAGTGGCCTCAGGCTAGTGAGGCGTTGAATAGATGTGTAAGTGTAGGGTATATGTTTGCAATGAGGTTGTGTATTAATGCGGGTGGCAGTCCGGAGGGGCCGAGTGCGCATTTTGGGGTTGTTTTAATGTAGTGTTTTGTTTCTTTGACGGTGAAGGGAGTGGTCAGTGTAGATATATAGTCGAGCAGCTCCACCCTATTAATTTAAATCAAGTGGGCGTTTTAATAGATGAAAACCAACTAAAACTGTTCGCGAGAAATATCCTGAAAATTTCCTATTAAAAACGTCCCATATTTTAGAAAGGTAAAAGTTTATGCACAGTGTATATACAACAATTCCCCTATATGATCTTATCATATATAGTAAAGAAAATTGACACCAGCACTCATGAAGACTTTGCTCCTGTCTTCAAATGAACTTAATTTATTTTCTCTAATTCTGTTAATAACAAAGTATTTCGTTGAGGAACTAATATCTTGTTTAGATCACTCCAAATTATCACAAGTTGACAAGAATCGCCCATATAGATATCGATTATCTCGTCTTCACGAATCTTTCTCTCACCAATGAAGCAAGATTTCTCTACCCCATTTATTTAATTCAAGTGGCCGTTTTAATAGATGAAAACCAACCTAAAATGTTCGCGAGAAATATCCTGGAAATTTGATATTAAAAACGACTGTGCATATACAACTTGAGACAAATTTGGGAACCACAAAATATAAGAAAGTCATTAATCCCTCTGGTGCTTTTTCACTTTACTGGGTTCCTTAGCTATTCCAGGATGTCTCAAATAGGGACTTTCCTATCTCGGCTTTGTCAGGGCTGTCTTTGGACCCTTCACGTTTCAGAGTAGCAAATTCCCCTATCTTGGGCGCTGCCAATGCATCTTCTGTGACGCCCTCCTTCAAATGCCCTGAGAAAGATGGGGCTCTTAAACTAAGGGAACTTAATGCACCCGCACAAACTAACTTCATTTCAACCTCAGTTTCTGTCCTTCTCATAGTTACATACCACACAGTAAAACTCCTCCCTAACTTTCTCTCCACTAACTAGCCTCCGGGCACCAAAATTTCGGGTATGATGGTGCTTGCTATGGTTGTCTCTGTCATCCATAGTCTTTGTCACCTGTTCTTTTATCAACCTTCTTTCTTAGATTTATAAGTAATTGCCATTTTATGCTCATTATTAAAATGCAATCGTTTGTTGCATGACTCTTCCTTCCTGTATAAATTTACAAAACTGATGTGTAGAATCAAGAAATAGAAGCTTGATTCTCTCAATTTCTTCTTATTACACACACCACAATGGTTAACTAAGTCACCCATTAATTCTCAATTTTAAATAAATCCCGCTATCAACTTTTATCTATATAACTGAAATTAGGAATTAATTAAAAAAATTCAGTATTTGATTACACATGCATATGGTGCATTAATATATATGAAAGCATGTAAACATTTGGTGATCCACTTACACGCAAATTGTGCATTAGTGTAAACTCCATCGTCCTATTAGAACGATTTACATACATATAATGACTACTCTTTTAAAGAAGAGGATTTATTATTGCGAGAAAGCAAGCAATAAAACGTCGAATTATAAGAAATGTGTGCAGAAAAGTAAAATAAATTCTTGAATGTTTCTGAGAACTCGGGGTATCGTAGAAATAAAAATAGTAATACAGGGTTACTCCCAAAAAACGCCCTCCAAATTTGGATAGGTTTTATTTCTTTATATTTAAGCGAATTAAGTAATGAATTCTATTGATATTTTGAGCACGTATTTTGGGGATCATCCCGTAGTCTATTACTAAAAGTTTTACACAATAACCACACAATTCTGATAAATTATTAGTGTGCGTTTCATGACATTTTAAGGTCAAAATGCCGCCCGGTGATTTGAAAGGAATTAATAGGCAAACTCTAAATTAAAAGCATAATTTTTCTAAAATCTTAAATATTCGAATATTGTCTTTTATTGAGGATTGGAATTCAGTGATGAAATGCCGGTGACTGTTAATATGTTGTTGAGGAGAGACGCTAAATTGAAAGACCTGATGAATGGAGTTATTGAAAGTATTAATAGCTGGAGAATGGTTTGGCTTTTATTTAAATTTTGGGCTAAGTAGTTAATAGTGGTGGCTAATAACACTTGGTAACACTAGTTTTGTTTCTTTAAACGTTTTTAGTTCTTCTATGTTGGTTTTAGCTTCTGATTCCAAAAATACCATTGAAAATTGCATAGCATCGATATTTGTGGAGATAATTGGAATTTTCTAAATAAAACTAACTATAAATAGCTTCGACAATTCACTTATTTAGCATATTCACATTGTCCATCAATAATAGTAAGGATATTTTTTCCTTGTATTCATTTTTAAACTAATAAAAAAATGTGATTATAAGAGATAACCCACTAAAAGTGCACTGAATAACATGCTTTCTTACTGTAAGCTCCTTGAACTTTACGCACCACTGACCATATAAACTTTCTCTTCATAGCAGTGTTCCATCTTCCTTGGTATCTTTTCTCTATTACAGTAATGTGTTGATGGAACCGCTCACCAAGCTCCTCACTCAATTCTCCCAAATCTTTACGAAAAACCTTCAAATGTTAATGGAAAAAGTGCAGCAGCAGTTACATTCTACATCCATATTCTTATAAATTTCTAAATGTTTTGCTACCAGCTGCTTGTAGTTTGAGTCTTTATTTTTACCAGGGAATCCATTAAATAAATTTTGAAATGCACAACACGCCTCACTTTCGACATCACTCATTGCATTCTCAAGTTGTACTGAATTAAACATTTTCCTTTCGTTTGGTCCCGTAAATATACCAGCCTTAACCTTGGCCATTGTAGCTTTGGAAAGAGTAAACGAATCTCTTGAAATGCTTCTCCACCATAATATAATGCTTTTACAAACTGTTTGAGCAAACCAAGCTTTATATGAAGTGAATGTTGCATAACTTTGGCAGGCTCTACGAGAAGCTGTCTAATAACATTAAGTTTTCCTGGCTGCAAGTCATCTCGAGGGGGCCACTTACCCTTCTGGTAATATTCATAATCAGCCCTAATGTCCCATAGGCAAAGAAAACATGAATAATTGGTGTACCCACCCTGCAATCCGAGTAAAAATGAAAGCATTTTAAAATCACCACAAACATCCCATTTAAACTTAGTATAGTTTATCTTCTTGAGATTTTTTTACATTGTCATATTTTTCCTTCATCTATACCGAATATGTTAAAGGCAGGAATGGATACTGATTCCCATTATGTAGTAAAATCGCTTTGAGGCTTTTTGTAGAACTATCAATGAAAAGGAAAAGTCGCCATTCTTCAGGGATATAATCAATTCTAATAGCTGTAAAAAGCCATTAATATATTTTCAAAAGCAGAGATCCTCACTTATATCAAATTATACCTCTGATTTCTCATGGCGCTTCCTGTTTACTCTTGATCTGCACTCCTTCCTGAAGAGATTTCATTCATTACCTTTGTATGCCAGAAGCTGAGCTCCTGACTTAGTAAGACCAAAGTCCCTGATGAGATCATCCAGTTCGCGTTGATTTGGAAATTGTGGGCGAGTACCCATTCTTTTCTCAAACGTTTCATCCATTTCTTCATTGTCACAATGGCACAACCTTGTGACTCTCCTTATGAGACATTCATCATACCCTCTACCTGAAAAAATATATATAAAAAAGGGATCTATTCAATAGCTGAAAAATAAATATGGATTGCATGTGTAATCACATTACAAGAAACCTTAGCTAGATGTTTTGAATATTTCAGTATTGATTTTTTACAAAGAATAAAGCTTACAATTAAACGCATCCATTCTTCTTGTAAGACCGAAAACTATTAGCCGCTTGTAATTGGCATATTTTTTTCTTGTGGCTTTTCTTGGGGTTATTTTCTTTAAGATCTCTGTTCTTTTGTTTTTGTGTCTCATTTGGCACACATTTCCTTTTTCAGGTATCAGGAGGCTGGACGTGGTAGATTCTTGATTATTTGGACGCTAACCACAACAGGCCGATAGTTTTCGGCAGTACAAAAACAAGGGATGTTTTCACCTTGCAGACTCATAAATATACATTTATATATTAAAAGAGATAGAATAATTTACCATAAATGATCACACGGGACAAGAAAACGTAATTAATTTGAAAGCAAGGGGAAGGAAAATTGAAACTCACAAAGTTCAAGGAGAGCAAAGGAAAGCACGAATAAGGGCAATGAATATTGAATTTTAATTATCCTGCCCGTAAATCAAACTGAGGTATCTTGATTGGCCGTCAGATCCTCTGCCATAAAGATATTGAGAAACGCAATTTAAACCATCCTCAAGCCCCATCCTCTCAAACGAATTATCTTTCCTTGCTAAAACAAATATCGAAGGGATTTTTACAAATTATCTCTAGCCCGCTGACAATATAAAATCTGAGTATCCCTATCACATACAAATTAAGAACAAGTACAGGATGTGCGAGTAGTATCAACTTCTACAGCCTTTATTTATGTGAAATTTATTCTTTTCCTACACTGTTACTTTTTAACTTTAAAATTCATTGAAAGGCAGAAATTTAATATAGTGAAAGCACTTTCTTAGTTGTTAGTTCTTGCAAAAATTGGTCTTTTGCCATTTCATGAAGCAGTTACGGTTCTCAGAAGCTGGTATACCTCGTAGCACTGAATTTACTGCAAAAGGTCTTGAAAAAGATGAAATTGCTTCCCTGAAATCGTTCCCTTGGTTTTTGGAAACGACCAAAAGTGACAGAGAGCAAGGTCAGGAGGGTAGAGTGGGTGAACTGTTTTAGGAATTGCACAGTCAGCCGCGCTTTGTTGGGTGCAGCATTGTCGTGGTGTAGAAAAAGGCGCGATCGCAGGTGGGTTGGTGCGCACTTGGCCTGATATTCCAGGACTTAAGGAAGTACTTGTTAACTGTAGTACCTGGCTGTGAGAGTAGACTGTCGAGGCACCAAATCAATACACATTGGTACTTGAGAGTTAAAGATGCTGGTTAGAAAGCGCTTCCTGCCGCGAAATCCTGTATTCAAAATCTGAGGTTAAGGCACTTTATCACTCAACCACACTATGTTTTACTGCTTGTCTCTGGTGGTGAAGAAAGAAATCCCACACTCATCTCTGATAGCAACATCTGAGAACCATTTTAAACCATTTGGATCTCCGTTAAGACTATCTGAGAGGCATTTATAGCCATTTGACTCGAATTCAGCCAGCCTGAGACGACAAATACACACCTGTTCGCTCTTCTGCCATTCTATTAGAAAATGGGGCATCCATCGAGCAAACTTCTTCCAAAGTCCTAACTCTTTATGAACGATATCATGTGCACCCCCATAACATACACCAAGCTCCAAGGATAAGAATCGAAGAGTAACAGTTAAATCCTCTTCAATGATTATTCTGGCACTGAAGGTTTTTGCTTTTGTCATAGATTTTCGGGATCATGCAGACCGATGATCATCCTCAAGCTGAGTTTTTTCGCATAGAAAAGCTGGACTCCACCGGGAAACAGTTTACAGAGATGCACTAGACTCAGAAAAAAACGCATGAATTTCTCGCTGATTGCCGTTGCTTTTTCACCCTCGAGTTTCCACCTAGTGAACGTGTACAAACTGAACCCTTATTCCGAGAAATCCATGTTTCCGGTTGGAGTACGAAACCAACAATGACGCAAACGCACAGCGCAACAAGAAAATGTAACCGAACCAAACGGCAAGTTTATACACGTTACAACTGGAAACACTCCATGCCCCGCGCTTCCCTCCCTCCATCACTTATGGTCTCTCTGCGACGAGTCCGACTGTCATTACTTTCTGATGACCCTGCGTATATATAGATATATACAGTTTGACCCGAAAGAGAAGAACTGTTGGGCTCCAGACTACAGCAATGGAATTTTCTAGAGGACGGTGCAAAAATATTTACTTTCCGTAAGCGCCACGAGGCTTTAGCTGCCTTCTATAAAGGAAAAGATGGTGCTTGTTTCTCTATTGATGTTAATGGCCTCATGAATCAGCTAGGAAACGATCATTTACCTAATGAATGAAGACTATTCATCGATGCAAGCACTGCTAGCCTCCAAGCTGTGCTACTATACTAACAAAAACCTTCAGTTCATGTCGTACTTATTATTGGGATGATAGAGACATATGACTCAGTGAAATTTATTTTGGAAGATGTTCATTTCTCGCATCATAATTTGAATATCTGTGGTGATCTTAAGGTCATTTTTTTACTTCTTGGACTGCAGCTAAGATATGCAAAGAATATGTGCTTCTTATGCCTATGAAACAGCCGTGATGACAAAAGGTGACCAGAAAGAGAAGAACACAGGGTTGGCCGATACAATCTGAAGCACATGCCTTAGATACATCCATTACAGAAGATCATCTTGCACCACTTCATATAAAACTTGGCCTTATCAGGAATTTTGTTGAAGGAATTGCCCATGATTCTAATGGATTCAAAAAGAGAATTTGCTGAAAAGTAAATCAATGCTTAATCTAAAGCTGGCATTTTTGTAGGGCCGGAGATCAGAGAATTGATATGTGACAGGCAGTTCAGAAATAAACTAACTCCACTTAAGTTGGCAGTATGGGATTCATTTGGCCATGTAGTGCAGAACTTCCTTGGTAATCATAGGGCTAAAAACTATTAAGAACTAGTGGACAACATGCTGAAAGCCTATCAAAGAAAGAGGTATCGGATGTATCTTAGTAAGAATTTCTTTCATTCCCATCAAGATTTCTTTTCATCTAATATGGGTGATATTGGTTACGAACATGGGGAAGGTTTCACCCAGATATAGCAATGATGGAAAGCAGGTATCAAGGCTTCTTTAATGAAAATATGATAGGTGACTACTGCTGGTTCCTACAACGGGAGGGTCCTATATCCACGTACAAGCCCAAGAGTAAGAGTCTCAAACATTTTAGAAGAAATTTATAGTTAGGCGACAGGGAAAAGCCGTTTGCTTTGAAATAATTCCACAAAAATTCGACTTCATTGTGGAATTCAGCGTACGTTGAGCAAAGGTTGTAGGCAAGGAATATTAATGTTTTTAATGCACTGATTTTGAAAGAAAAGTCGGACAAGCTGAAGAAGTTTTGTCTTTGACCAATGAAGCGTCCACGTCTAATTCTTTTCAGGTAATAGAGGATCATCTTGTCTGAAAAAAAGGAAAAAGGCAGCCAACTTCAAAAGAATATTTGTAATTTCCCACATGATGAAGGGAAAATTAATCCAGAAGATTACTTAGAGCAAATAAAGCTAAGCTTGCCTAAGAGAGCGTGGATTTAGGATTAAAGGTGTAAATACATATATATATATATATATATATATATATACAAATACCTATACATATTAATATACATATACATACTGTTGCGTGTCTTTGACAACAAATAGAGATGGAGATCAGGAGAAACCACAAGTGGTCCAAGGTTGTTTATTCTTGACGCTTCGCTCCTCTGGAGCTTCCTCAGAGTAATAAGAAACTAAGACAAGAATTGATATGATAAACTAAGATTACAAAGTAAATAGAGTGATTGCTGTACTCAAGTTAGAGCAAACTAACAGTCTGTGAGGAGAGTTTTAAAAATCACTTATGAGAGGATAGGAGGAGGGAGATTGCCTAGTAGCTGTAAACCAGTACGAAGTATGTGTTGATATGTAGTGCAAAATTGAGGTGTTTGACTGACGAGGCTTCAAGTTCGGCTATGAAAGGTGAATCCCTTGGCTGTTCGAAGAAGCATGACTGGATCTCCTAAACGTGGTGACCTAGTGGCTTGTAAACTTGGCCGCTGCGCTGTCCCTCCGGTTTTAAGGTAACCGTAAGCGTGGCGTGAATTGTCGTGATATTGTGGAGTTGTATCCTATGTAGCATTTTATATCTGTAAGGTAGTGCGATAGGAGCTTACTAGTACAGAATGGAAGCCCCGTGTTGTTGACGAATTCCCTCATACAACAGTTCATCGAAGGCCTATACGATATCCTTGCTAAAAGTGAGTGTTTTTTGTCATGCTTGTCGTGCTTTTTGTATGATGTCGAGAATGATGTTGACCATCGCACCGGTGGACCGGCCCCTCCTGAGGACGTAGTGGGAGTTTTTAAAGTAGAATGTTTTGTGAGGCCTTAAATATTTTCGGAAAATATCAAGATGCACGGGCGCCGTTGTAGAGGTGTCTTAATTATTGGTATATGTTTTCTAGCAGGTAATGTATGATTGTGGTTGGAAGGCCAGATTGGCCATGGGCTCGTTTTTCTGTGGCTTTAATCTAACCCTTTGTTTACTTGCTGGTGATTGAAGTGGTTAATGTGGTTTTATTATCAAGCAGCACTTTCTTTTCGATTAGGGGGTGGGGGCTGGTTTCATCTCGTTAGAATCGAGCCGGGCACTATTCCTTGAATTCCTGGAAGTGGTTTTATGTGTGTGGTTTGGGTTGACTATGTGTTTGTACTTGATGCCAGTGAAGCCTGAATGCATCGATAATGTCATTCGTGTTTGTGAGCGTTTGATTGTTTATTTGTATCTCTAGGGGCTTCGGAGGGTCCATCCGCAAGATTTTCTTGACGTGCAGCCATATGAAGAAGGGGTCAGTGCAGCAAGCAAAGCGGATGATTTAGCCTCACTGACGGTTTTGATATAGCCGCAGGCACTGTAAGATTCAGGCACGAAGGAGGGTCATATGTTTTGTCATGATCTTCTAACGCAGTGATTGTTATATATTGTGATTAGTCTTTGTGAGTGTATTCAAAATATAAAGTGTTTTATGCGTTTGTATGTTTTGGATTGCGTGTGCGTATTGCGTGTTATTTCTATGGTGTCTATGATAACCTTCCATTATTTTTTCAGTTGTGAATATTTGGTGCCCTGGAGGTTGAGGTTGCGTGGTGTGTGTGTGGTTATGTGGTTCCCGAAATATTGCTAGTTCGTGTTAGTGTAGTCGTATAATGGTGGAGTATGGATTAGTATTTAAGAGGTTGATAGTATAACAAAATGGAAATGTGGTCGGATAGTAGATGGGAGCCTGGGACTATGTGAGTGTGGAATATTGAGGCGTGGTCGTGAGGAGGACGACGTCCAGGGAAGAGGTTCCGACGCGCTGGCTTAAAAACGTAGAAAAGGCAGGGCCGATTTGCTCGCAGCATAAACGCCGCAATGTAAGGAGTAGGATTTCTTTCGGCATTGTATTTTGTGTTAAAAAAAGATGTATGATGATATGCGTTTAGATCCCTAATAAAGAAGAGTGGGAGATCGTGGCTTAGTACCGCCAGTAGTGTGACCTCAATTTTGAATTTCATGCGAGGTGGTCTGTAGTGTGTGGTAACTAGGATTGTGCTACCACCTGTATCAAATTTGCAGGCTATAAAGGAGACGTCTCATGTGTCTATGAGAGTATGGTGTATACAGCATTTAACTAGGCTCGCTGAGCCTAGCTGTCGCGTTTGTGGAGTTATATATGTGTGATAGCCTGCAATGCAAAGTCTAGCATTTGGAAAATATAAGCTCGTAGATTTCAGGAGTATTATGTCATGGTGTTATGTGTTTTGTACCCGGTTTGAAACGGTGTAGCGAAAACCGTGCCAACTGTGTATATTAAGTTATACAACGCTCAAGCGAACTATTCCGGGTGAGATTGCAGTGCATGAGTAGCTGTCTTACGGTTGTCTACCTCATGACGCTCGTGCAAGATGGCATGAGAAGCCGCAATAACTTTTACGTGCTGTGTGTTGAGGGGAGATGTTCATTTCGTGAGTGTGGAAAATGGTGCTCTCTTGAGAGTCTGAACAGGTTTGGGACGTGTTTTCCCTGAAGGAATGTGTTCCGGTGGGAGGTGCTATGACTATTAAGTGGAGTTGTCATGGAGGTAGGTGTGTGTGCGGAGGTCGGTGTATTTGAGGGTGGTGGTTTAGTGGTTGAGTCAGGAATTGGGGTTGAGTCAGGAATTGGGGTTGAGGCATAAATAGGAGTGGAAGGAAACTGAGTGTGAAGGTGGTGGTAGGAGTCGAGACGGACATTGAAGTAGGAATAAGCAGTAGAACAGTAGAGTATAGAGCTGTGGAGTGGGTTGATATGGTTGGGGAAGCCGCGGAGGATTGGTAGAGGACAGTACGGTAGGTGGTCAGTTTGCTATGTGCATGAAGGGCGAATACTGTCTCCGGCAAGACGATATATCCAAAGCCGTTCGCAACAAAAAACTGTTTCAGAAGTGTTAATGGCCTCCAGGCATGTCTTGTGCCGCCCTGGAAAGCACGGCAGCCAAGTGCACCTTGGAGTTTACCTGTTGTGTGCGTGTAGGTAATAGGCATTTGTGTCCGTTGATATTAGATGTGTGCGTGTGTGTGAGTGGCGTATATGTGTGTATCTGAAATGTTAGTGTATTTACGAGTAGTGTGTGCTCAGTTTGCGTGTGTGGGTTTGGGTAGTGTGTGTGTTTACACGGTAGCTGTGTGCGCATGGGGAGTAGTGTGTTGTGTGATCCCCAAGGCGCCGCAAGTGGCAGCAAAGGATCTCATTAACGGGGTGGGGCAGGAATGGCGTGTGTGTGTGAGGGGGTTTATTGTGGTCTGCGCATCTTTGAAATGCCATAGCACGTTTTTCAGCGAGGACTAATTGTCGCATGACATGAGGACTAAATACGATTTCTAGAGCAAAAGAAAGAGAAAAAACCCAACGATTTCAGAGTAATTTTTTACTTTACTTTTGTTTATTCCCAATGAATTGAATAATAGATTGGATTCAATATACACAGTACTTTTAATTCTTCTATTTTTCTCTTCCACGTGGCTGTAATTCGAATCTCCTTTATCTACAAATTAAAAGCTGATCTTACCACTCTCCTTCTTGGTACGATCGCAGGGAATTGAATCCTGTGAGATCGAAGCAGATGTAGAAAACACATTTTATTTAAAGCCGAATTTCTTCGAAAATAATTTGCATTTTAGATTCTGAGATAATGAATTTGCGTCTCAATAATTGAGAAAATTCTGCTTTCTTCGAATCTACTTAATTGCTTTTAAGACTTTTACTTTCATTTATTATCTAATTATGCTCGGTCAGAACTTATTTCATTGCATTGAAACTAAAATTTGGCGGATAAAATAAGCCATAAATCGTCGTAGGAGAAGTCCTCGTGCAAAATTGGTTATCTAAATGAGGTGGATATTTTACCATCATAAGCAAATTTGGTGTGTTTTAACTTGAAAAAGTTTTATTTATTAAATAGGAAATTAGGAAAATGCTTTAATCCTTTCATGTCTTACATACATGAGATAAACCAGGAAATGGGTTAATTATGAATAGCAATGTAAAACTGTACAAAAATGAAATGCAAGCAAATGAGTGGATTGGTGGAATGGAGCGGAATATATTTATTCAAAAATAAGGATGTCAGAAACATTGATTTATGTGGAGTTTATATGAAATTGTTTTGGTTGTCTTGTTATTTGTTTTGAGGCTGATGAGCTTAGATGAGGATCGACTCAATTACTTTATCAATCCAATTTATTCCAAATTTCCCGTTAACAATACAAAGGGAGAGGCTCAAGTTAGTATTTGGAAATGCTTAAATTTTTATATGTACAGACTTGTATCGGATATTTACCTCATCTTGCCATTGTGTTCAAAATTGAGGTCATTCTTTCTTTTTGTCAGCTTTACTCAGTTCAATTTATCTTTCTTTTTCTTTTTTCCTTCGTTATTTTACCTTTCCTTACAATGCATAATTGTTCTTTATTATCACTTATCTGATAATAAAAATTTTCCTGCCCAAAAATTATTCAGATTTTTTAAATTCTTTCAGTGGCTATTAATTTAATTATATACTAATTTTCCGTAGATATGTATTATATATTCTGGAATTATTTAGGTCTTTAGTTAATTACCGTTTTGACAACCATTTTCACTTCCCTTATTATACTCTAATACTACTTCAAAGTGTTTCTTATTGTATGTCTTTTAGTAGCCGCACCACTTTCGTTTTTAGAAAGATTACTCCATTACAGATATTTACACCATACTGCTCTTCAAAGTCATGAGGTGTAATTATTTGTTTTTATTTTTAAAAAGCATTCCATTATTTAGCCATTAAATTTAAAATAATTCGGTATAATTCTGTGGGTAAACTATTTCTTGTGACTGGTACTGATATCAATAATTTCAACTAGTGATATAAACTGAACAGCATTATCTTTTCTTTTTCAAAAAATTGCTTTTAATATTTTTGCTTTTATTAAGATAACATTGCTATTTTTGATCGTAAAATTTATCTCCAGTCTTTATGAATGAAGTTCATAAATTTTAATTAAAAATGTTTAGTTTATCTTATTTCCTAACACAGCGTAATAGTGGTTTAATAATAGCGCCAATTCTGTTATAAATTTTCATTATTACTTTGAGAATAACGAATATGCTGATTTCAAATATTGCTTTGAAAATCGTGTCTAATTTCACTCTTTCGACCAATCTGAATCGTTTATCTCGTAGTTTGGATTGGATTAATTATGAGAAGGGTTGGAAGATACTCGATAAGTGTTGCTGTTTTGTGTTCAGATGATAGCTCAGGCTCGACTTTCTTATGTCTGGTCAGTTTAAAGTGATTAAATGCGATAAATTCAGAGTATTATATGAAATATATTACGCTGCAGAACCATCATATTAGGTTTGGACGAAGTCTAATCACTTCTCTCTATTTATTATTTATTAAAATAATAGTTGAAACAAGAAGATCCGTAAAAAATAGGGTTTTAAAAGAGAAATTCAGATGATAATCGTAGTAGCTGAAGACAAAATTAGTTATAAGATATATAACACAGTCGGGAAAACTAATCTGTTCAACGAAATTAAAGAACATCCTAAATGTTTGGACAACTAAAACAGGTACACTTTAAAAATCCCCCTTTTTTTCTCCGCCCCTTGAGTTATCATTACAGTCCCTTCATTTCTTTTCAATCGCCGTATCTATAGCTATTCTTTGTTAAAATAGAACATCAACTTACAAAATATATATAAATAAATGTATTAATAAAAGAAATGGCATTGTGCCTTCCGGGAAAGAATTAGATTCTACATTACTCTAATCGCCCTCCCCTCCTCATCCACAAAATTTCATCGAAATCAGCCACTAACTTTTTGAGAAATCTTAAGAGATAAGGATAAAACGAATAGTGATCCAGAATCCGCATCTGGATCTCGATCGGCTGCCATATAATTTAGGCTTTTTCACCGCAAAAATCCATCCTTCAACATAATCATCGAAATCCGTCAATAAATATAGATATGTTTCGATTAAGAATTCCATCTGGCTTTGCATTCAGCAAATGTCTAATCATTCCCTTTTCTATGTAAAGTAGACACTTTCCACAAATTTCATTAAAATCTCTCTATGAACTTACGAAATATCTTGTATAAAATACATTATAAATATGTGATCTAGAATCCGTATCCAAATCTGGAACCATCCATAAATCCAATAAACTTTTTCTGGGCTCAATTTACTCGTATGATCATAATTTCAGTGAAATCTGTCAATATTCTTTTCAAATAACTTATACATAAGAGGACATACATACATAAACCTGTGATTACATATAATTTGGCTAAATTATAATGTAATATGTTTTTAAGCTAGATCAGTGATTATTTTCTCTATTAAATTTACAAGCACAAATTGGGTTGCCATTCAGTAAAGCATCTTCTTGGCGAGATTTGCAAAGTTTTGCCGCCAGGGAGTCACTAAATTACCCCAACTAATCGCTTATTCCAGGGAGGAAATAATGAAATAAATTCCATAATTGATCTGACCATAACATCACTGGGATGACCGTGGCCCTCGTTAATTAGGTTGTCTAGAAGCCCAGCGGTAAAAGGTAATTTCAGTCGAATGAAATATAGAGTAAATCTAATCGAGGAAAGCATTTTTGTGTACCTCAAATTAAAAGGCGGCGAACCTTTAATCATGGAGATGAGATATATGAATTATTATTTATATAATTTATTTTATCAGTTTTAACATATGTATACGAAACTTGGACAATAAACGTTGAAGATATGTAGGACGTGCGGACATATCAGAGAATAATCGAAGGATACAATTACAAATATCCCGCATTGGAAATTACCAGTAATAAAACATTAAAATTTTATAAAAACTTCAGTTGTGGGTTTGCACAGCCTTTTCACTTGTGGCTTTGCTATTTCATTCCCATTTTTAAGTGAGATATAAGAGGGATTGAATTGAAATTTACGAGGAGAAAACAGAAAAGAATTCTTGTTAACAATGGAATTTCCTCTTAAATAGTCCTATGGTTATCAAAATTTCAGGAAAAAAGAAAGTTAGAACAATAAAGAAACAAAATATAATGAAATCGTTTATAAAGTATGGTAGAAAATTGTAAATCATATTTAAAAATGTTGTGGAATATTTTTTCTAAGGATACCTTCCAAAACATTCAAGATTAAATGAGAAATTTCTAGAATTTAGTATAATTTAATGAAGTTTCACGAATCTTCCGGAACTTTAAAATGACACATCTGGAAACTATTCGAACTTTCTGAAATATTCTGAAATTTTACTTCAGAAATATTTAAACACATATTGATTATATACTGCTGAGGAACGATGGGAAGATATATGTAAGAAATTATAAGGTCGTCCCAGGAGAGGCATGTTTAACTCAACACCAACTACTTTGTGCAGATCTAAAAGTGAGGGACTTGAAGAGAAATAAAAAGTAGAGAGGCGATAAGAAAATAAAAGAGATGGACACTGAAGGACGAAGAAACACGAAAACGATTTGAAATGAAGGTGCAGCAGAAAAATGACAAAAACAGAGACGGTTGAAAAAAACTGAGCGAAAAAATTGTGGAGGCTGCAAAGCAACTCTGTGGTGAAACCACAGGCATAAAAGAAAACAAAGAGAAACATTCTGATGGAATGAAGGAGTGCAGTGGGCAGTCAGAAAAAGAATTGAGCTTATAAAAGATGGCAGAAAACATAGAACAAAGATGATAAGAGAAAATATAAAGGGAAAAGAAGACAAGCAAAAATGGAAGTAGCCTAGGCAAAGAGGCTGTTATGGAAATTTGGAGAGAAGAATTGAATAGTAGTTAGAAGCAAAAAGTAATCTTTAATATTCCAAAACAAATAAAGACAGAAAGAAAAGATGTACTCCGAGCAAAGTATATAATGGATGAAAGAGGAGTTATAAAGATACAGAAAAAAGAGATACTAGAGAGGTGGAGGGGTTACTTTAAAGACCTATTAAATTAGGTAAATGTGCACTATGTGGAAGGGATGGGTGTAGTAGAGAGGCCAATAGTAGAGATCTCAGAAGACGAAATGAAGAAAGCAATTAATGGAGTGAAAAGTATAAAATCACCTGGTCTAATAAGAGTTACAAAAGACTTGCTAAAGAGAGCAGCTATTTTAGGAAACTGATGAAATTATTCAGAAGCATTGTTGACGAGAGAGAGATTCTAGAAGATTGGGAGAATTGTCTGACCATCCCAATTTAGAAAGAAAAGAGAGATGCTCAGGAGTTTGGAAGATATAGGAGAATTAGACTAATGGATCATGGAATGAAAGTGTTTGGAAAGGTGTTGGAGAAGAGGTTGATGAAATTTCTAAAAATTGATAGTCAGCAGCTTGGATTTAGTCCAAGAAAGGTCGACAATAGTCGCAATTTTTATTATGATGCAACTACATGAAAAGTTCGGGGCAGAGAAAAAAACTGTATTATGCCTCTGTGAACCTGGAAGCGATTGAATGGGCACTGAGGAGGCAAAAAGTACCAAAAAGGCTCGCTGCTGCAGTCAAGTCTCTGTATGTGTAATCATGGTTAAAAGTAAAAAAATAGTGGGAGGAACATCAGAGGCTTTTGATATAAAAAGTATGAGTACACCAGGGATCAGCTCTTAGTTCGTTACTCTTTATCACAGTAATGGAAGAGGCTACTAAATTGCAAAGAGGAAATGGTTCATGGGAGATGCAGTATGCTGTTGAGCTGGTGTTGACAGCGGAATCAAAGGAAGAAGTGACTAATATGTTTAACAGATGGAAGTAAGCAATGTAACAGAGAGGATTTAAAATAAACAGGAAAATGCCAAAATCGTTGGTGACTGTAAATAAGGCAAGAGAAAGAATCTAGCTAGAAAGATGGCCATATGGATGCTGTGGAAGAAGATAAGGAGAAAACTCTGTGTTGTGTCTCTATTTTAATAAATGCTGTCATCAACGATGTTCAGGTTTGAGAAATCTGCGAGAGGTACATAACTTTGTATGTCCAAGATATGCCAGAAAGAATGATGATGGTGATGTTGATGTTGATGGAAATGTGTTGAAATAAGTAAAACAGTTCTGTTACCTGGGAGATGTGTTTGATTGTAAAGTAGGACTAGAGAGAGAAGTAAGAGCAAGAGTAGAAGTTTCATTAGGATAGAAGGCGAGAAATAGCCAGCTAATTAGTGAACCGCAACATAGGAGTAAGGACAAGAGGAAGGACATATGAAGCCTGTTAGAGATCTGCTCCTTTGTATGGAGCAGAAATATGGGCGCTGACGAACAGACTGATTGATGTTCTATGCAGTTGTGGTCGGAGGAGGCTGAGATGCATGCCAGGAGTGCGGTGGCACGATCGCAGTTCAAGCAGTGAAGTGGCGGAAATGTTTGGGGTTGAGTACCTTTCTGTTAATTTGAGGCAAAGAAACTTGAGATGGTTTGGACCTGTGAAAAGGACAGAAGCGGTGTTTTTGGGTGAGGTGAAGGGGTTGAGGTTTGAATGTTGAGAGACTACGGTCAGTGGAAAGACCAAGAAAAAATGTAACAGGTGTGTGAGGGAGGATCTGGATATGTGTTGGTATTAGAGGAATACATGATCAACAGATGTGGAGGATTGTCATCACCCGTCCACCCGATAATGGGAAAACTTGTACAGTAAATGACCATGATGATGATAATGAAATATTTATATAGTGTTCACAGATCTGCTCTCCTTTCAGCAATGGGTAATATAGACAACAAATCAGAAGAGAAAATCACCAAGAGGCTGCAATTATTCTCCAGATGCGGACAGCTCTTCAAGAATGCAACAAAAAGGTTCAGTGTAACATCTATGAGAATGTGTGAAGATTATAAAGCATAATCTAGCTAGCCACTTGGCAATAGCGACAAACTTTAGGTAACTCACTTTGTTTGTGAACACTGCACGAAAACTTTCAAAGATTGTAAAATTGTTTGTTTTAAAGAGTATGAGAGGAAATTCCACTAGGAATTTCTTTTCCAGCCCAGAAGTTCCATGTGCTGGAGAAGATTCCTTTTAGGCTTAAATTGATAATCCTGACCCCCATCTCCTTCCACAAGCAGTAGCCTCGAACCACGTCGACCACGGTCGACATTTACACGGGTTAGAATAACCTCGGCAAGAAGATTCGTGGCCACTTAAGAGTAGAGCTGTTTCCCGCTAAGCCCCCGCGGGGAGAGCCTCGGACATAAATAGTGCTCGTCTCCCATGAGGCAGACACAGAGTTGAGAAGTTTTGCCCGGGCCCCAAAAGATTGCCCTAGTTTCAAGTCAGGGGCTAACAACAAAGTAAAGTGACGACTGAACTAGTTGTGAACTGAAATTAGCCCCAGCCAGTGAGGTAATTCCCTTAAACTATCGTTATCGAGCGATATTTTCCGACTTCAGCCATCAACACCCGTCGAAGCCCTCCTCGTTTGCCCCTCGTTTTTGGGTGCCTAACAATACTCTCCCCTATAACGGACGTTACCACCCTCCCCTCCTTTTTGGAGAACGTCATCACTTTAAATTCCCGCTCAAAAGCTCCGAGCAGCCTTACCTCACGTGCAGAAGAAATCCGTGAAGCCTTACCCCGACGTCTCTCCCTGAATCCTCCGTAAGCCAACCCCTCTCGCCCTTCAAGAACCAATGTGAGTTGATTCCCCCCAATTTGAATAGTCTCCTCCTGTAATACCATATGATTTTAACTTTATAGTCTGATTCATACCTACCATCCCCCCCCCCCCCATCGTTCATCTGATGTAATTTTTCCCAATAATTTTCTGATACAAATTTGCCCTTCAATTCTCTCAGTATTTTTATGTAAATAAAATTATATTTTTGTACATGCGTCTTTAAGTAACCTTGAGCGTTGCCATTGCCCATATTATACCTGACCTTGTTGAACCCTTATCACGCCCTCCGCCCGTCGAAACTTGTTGTGGCCCGTCCATTTGTCGGCTCGCCTTTAAGTTATTGGTCCCTCCCCCATAGATATAATATGGTATTGATTTAATATAATTTTAATATAATGTCATACCACGACATATATATTTATTAATATACATATTTTATAATTTTGGTGTCAAGTGTGTTTGGGGTTTTTACGAACCCGTATCATTTTAATTTTGTATTGTAAAGGCGGAAGGCAAGTTCAAGTTAATTGAAGAGCAGTGGAACGCAATCTATTTGAATTTTGGAGACTCTCGTGGTTATCAATCCAAAAGAGTTAAGGTCTTTGGTACCCTAATTACGAAAAAACCATTTTAATTTTTTTCCCCGCTTAGAAACACCGGAGGTAGGTAGCTGTATCTTATTTTTTTTGTGTGAACAAGGCAATTACAAATATTTAAATATTCGTTTTGCGTGGGTAGTGACCTGGCTCGTTCGCGTGTCAGTGTTTCCTCAGTTAGCTGCGTAGCAATGTCATCCTTCAAAAAATTCAAGAGTCAGGGTGAAATGTTAGGTCTTTCGGGCAAAGACCTAAAAAAAATTACGTACAGGAAGAAGACAAGAACGAACGGGCAGAGCGAAGGGAAATGGAGATGAAGAAGAACAAAATGGAAATGAAGGAAAAGAAACTGATGATGGAGATGGAGAAGAACAAAATGGAAATGGAAGAACTTGAACAAATTAGGCAACATGAGCTGGAAATGAGCCGAATCAAATGGATTCTCAGTCCATTGGTTTCCAGGCTAAAATTCCTCAAACTCCTTTAGTCAACCTTCCCGCTTTTAATGATGGAGAGTACTTTGAGTCATTTTTGACCTATTTTGAGAGAATCTTTCAGATGAATAGATGGGATCTCGAAAATCATGGCGTCGCTCGCTTACTTCCCCTCCTAAATGCCAAGTTAAGGGATACCTTCATATCCCTCCCCCTGGAAGCAACTTTGGACTATTCCACGTTAAAGTCCCAATTGCTAGCCGCTGTTCATATGACTAGCGAATTCTACCGCTCCCGATTCCGCCTGGAAAGGATCCGTGCTGGTTAAACATTTCCACAGCACGGGTACATCTTCCAAAGAAACGTTCAGTGTTGGCTGGATGCGTGCAGGATTCCCCAGGTCTACGAATCCATTCTGGACTTCTTCCTTAGGGATCAGATTTTAGCTGCCGTGGCTCCCGAAATTCGCGCCTTCATTAGGATAAACATTGTGCCACTTTCAATGCGTGCTTGGAAGAGGCCGATGTTTATGCGGATAGTCACAATTTATACCCTAAAGATGTTCAAAAGGCTCCTTAATCGCCCCCTAAAACTAAATTTTATGTTCCTAAGGCCCCTTCTAAATTGGTTCCAAGATTTACCAAGGTTCCTAGTCCCTCGAAGCTAAGAAACTTCTATCCATCTGAACACCGAGACGTTAAGCCTCTCCTTTCTTCTCCCCCAGTTGTGCCGTACCAAGAGAACCCGATCATCTGCTACAACTGCGGAGTTCCCGGCCATTACCGCACGAACTGTCCTCAAATCTCCCGATTCACAAACTGTTAGGCGGACCAAGTGCACTAAATCTGGGCCGCCCCTGCTCCTTCTCCATCGCCGCAGGAGAACCCCGAACCTCCCTCGCCCGCCAAAGTTCCGGACCATCAGGTGAACTTCCTCCTTAATGAGAACAACCCTGGTGGATTGAAATTCAAGAACGGAGCCGTGAACGGGTGCCGAGTATCCACCCTCATCCATGACACCGGGTGCACCTGTATCGTAGTGTCTGAGGACCTACTCTCCTTGTTAGCCCCGTCCATAAGTCATTTGCAGTGGTCCACGACTACCTCGGCCGGGCCAGTTGTTTCCAACTAACTCGTTGTCACATCGAGTGCGACTATATGTCCTGTTGGGTCAAACTGGTAGCGGCCCCAATCAAGTTCTGCTGCGTTTTGACCTGTCAGAGCCCCGTAATCCACGACCATCCCGTGGCCTAGCCCGTGATTACCCGTACACAGGCAGCCCTGGAATCCCACGCACCCATTCCCCTGGAAACCCCTATCGACCCGGAGTTCCAAGCCTTCCGGAGCGACAAGTTTGCCCGCGCCCAGAAGGAGTGCGCAACTCTCATCCACTCGAGGTAACAAACGAATGTTGTATCTCATGAAGAAGGATTTATTGTATCGTGCCTGCTCGTAAGTCACCGACCAAGAAACACATGTCTTGTGTGTTTCCCGTGAATATGTCCCGCCTGTATTGAAGCTTTCCCATGAAAGTTTTATCGCAGGCCATTTTAGCCATAATAAACCGCACAACGAGTCTTCAAGTATTTCTTTTGGCCAGGTGCTACCACAGATATCGCCGAATATTGTCGGTCATGTGATATCTACCAAAAGACGTCCGCAAAAGGGCGGGTGAGGCCAGCCCCCTTCAGAGAGGCTCCATCATCACCGAGCCCTTCTCCCGAGTGGCTCTCGATCTGATTAGCCCTATTCACCTCCCTTCAAGCAAAGGACATTGCTATGCCCTCACCCTAGTAGACTTCGCTACGAGCTTCCCAGAAGCAGTCCCCTTCAAGAAGATTGATAGTATCACATGCGCCAAAGCACTGATCTTCATATTCTCGCGCGTGGGAATTCCAAAGGAGACACTGTCAGATAAGAGGAGGCAGTTTACTTACGAACTCTTAGAATATGTAGGCAAGCTTCTGATGGTAAAACCTTTAATTACCACCCCTTATCATCCGGCTTGGAATGGCAAGTACAAAAATTGAACGTGACCCTCAAATCAGTCCTCAAAATGCTCTTCATTGACCAACCCCGAGGAAGGCACCGATACTTGCCGGTTGCCCTTTTCGCGTGCAGAGAGATCCCTCATAGGACCCTTGGATTCCCCCCTTTCGAGCTATTTTACGGACGGAACGTGTGCGGGCCCCTCAGCATCCTGAACAAACTCTTTACTAATCCCCAACTGGACGAGGAAATACAGACCTCCTACTCTTATCTCCTGGATTTGGGAAAAAGGTTAGAAGAGAGTGCTGATCTAGCCTATAATAACGCGGATGTGAATTTAGAGAGTTATTAGACCTACTATGACCTTGAGTCACGAGAACGAAAATTCAACCCTGGCGCGGAGGTGCTGTTACTACTTCCCACGGAAAGCAACAAACTCCTTAGCTAGTGGAAGGGACCCTACCCCGTCCTTGAGGCTAGAGGGCCCGCGGATTACCTCATCCATACCTAGGCGGGAGCGAAGGTTTTCCACGCGAATATGTTAAAAAGCTACCACCGGTGCGCAGGTACCCACAACTTAGTAGCCCCAAACGAAGAATCCCCGTTGGAAGCAGCATATCCCGCTAGCCCTCTGAACGTCGTCCAAGTTGTTTGTATTGCGGCAGATAATGAATATCCCCATCCGTCACTATCCCAATTTCTAAGTCAATCTGAGGCAACTGCAGTCAACATCTGCCCCCGGCTAGCTCCCTACTCCATGAATCAGCTGAAACAGTTGCTGAGCGGATTCGACGATATCATTTCTAACACCCCTGGCTGCTCTAATCCATTTGAGCACGACATTGTCCTCATTATCCCAGGAGCCGTCCTCTACAAGCCATATCCCCTCCCAATCCACCTTAGGAAAGCTTTCAACTAAGAGGTTGATAATCCGGTAGCATTAGATATAATAGAACCCTTGACGTACGATTATTGCTCCCAAATTGTTATAGTTCCCAAACCCGACCACACTTCGCGTATGTGCGTCGATTTTCGCAAGCTAAATTCTGTATCGGTGTTCGACACAAAACCCAATCCCCTCATAGATGAAAATCTCAATTTTTTCGAGGAATTGAACTTCATTTCCGAATAAGACCTCTGTAAGGCGTACTACCAAATTCCCCTTCGTCCAAACGCCCGCAAGTATACCGCTTTTTCCAAATATAATGGGCTCGTGCAGTTCAAACGACTTCTCTTTGGGCTAGTTACTGCATGTAGCAATTATAACTGAATGATGCAAAAATGGTGGAGGGGCTGCCCCAAGTCTCTTTTTATTTTGACAATCTGTATGCAGCGACCACTACGTGGTACCAGCACTTGATCACTCTCTGCGCCCTACTCAATAGGCCTCGTGCGCACGGGCTGACCCTTGGGGCTACTAAGTGCTACTTCGCTTATGATACGATTAAGTATCTGGGATTCAAGATCGGTAAAAATCAGATGAGCCCCCAAAGAGAAAAAGTCCGAGCCATCGTTGAGGTGCCCATCCCCTGCACGAAGAAACAGTTGAGGTCATTTATGGGATCCATCTCATTTTACCGCCGCTTCATTCTAAACTTCGCGTCCATCACCGCAGCGATAACTGCCCTGCTTCAAAAAAATTCCCGGATCCCCTCTCGTAGGACCCCGAAACCAATGCCAGGTTCCATCAGCTAAAGAACTAGAAAACGTCCGCTCCCATTCTGAGGATCCCGAACCCGACTAACCCTTTCGGCATTAGGACCGATGCCAGTGATGAAACGCTTGGATGTATCCACCTTCAATATGCTGATAACGGAGACGGCCACCCGTTGGCTTACGCGAGTAGAAAGCTTTTACCACACGAGCGAAATTATTCAGTAATAAAACGGGAGGCCTTGGCAATAGTCTGGGGAGTTATCAAGTTCAGTATGTACTTAGTAGGCAAGCCTTTTTTAGTGGAAACAGACCACTGCCCCTTGTCGTTTCTGAGAAATACGAAAAGTCAGATTGAGCGCATCATGAAGTAGTTGCTGATACTCCAACAATATCAGTTTGAGATATTGTACGTCTGCGGCAGTGACAACAGTCTTGCAGACAATTTGAGTCGTAACCTGGTGGCAGAAGAAGCCAACAAGCTACTAAATTAAAATAACTGTAAATATGGTATTTCTCCTATAACCTAGAGGTTAAATGCTTGAAAAATTTTGCCGATATTATAATCCCTTATGTATATATTGCCTCATTGATGTTATTAATTATGTTTTTTTTGTCTTTAGTCTCAGATTTATGCCTCCATTTAATTGTATCCCTTTTTTTGGTTACACTGAAAGGTCACCAATGCTCTCATGTGATTTTTTTGGTGTTTAAAATTGTACTAGTTAACTTGTCTCTAGAATTGACCCGTTTAAGGCTATGTCCATAAATTCGCCGATGAGCTCAGATTAACGTTTTTTTGTGTGTACACCTCTCATAGCAGGTTAGGAATTCCCTAGACCCTTGATAATTCTAGTTTGATGAGTGGGATGATCCTTTCCTACGAAACTGCTCTGTAAAGCATCATCTTTCGGTTGGGAGATGTGTGAGGGAATTCCAGGTGGAATTTCTTTTCCAGCCCGGAAGTTTCATGTGCTGGAGAATATTCTGTTAGGCTTAAATTGGTAATCCTCCCCCCTTCCCTCCTTCCACAAGCGGTAGCCTCGGCTTGCATCTACCACGGTTGATATTTACTCGGGTTTGAATATCCTCGGTAAGAAAATTTGAGGCCATTCAATAGTAGAGCTGTTTCACGCTAACCCCCCGCGGGGAGAAGAGCCTCGGACATAAATAGTGCTCGTCTCCCATGAGGCAGACACAGAGTTGAGAAGTTTCGCCCAGACCAAAGAAGATTGCCCTAGTTCCAAGTCAGGGGCTAACAACAAAGTAAAGGGACAGCTGAACTAGATTTTTACTGGAGTTAGCCCCAGCCAGTGAGGTAATTCCATTTAACAATCGCTACCGAGAAATTTTTTCGACTTCACCCATTAACCCCTGTTGAAGCTCTCCTCGTTCGCCCCTCGTTTTTGGGTGGCCGAAATACTCTTCCCTGGACCTGACGTTACCGCCCTCCCCCCCTTTTTGGAGAACCGTCATCACTTTAAATTCCCGTTCAAAAGCTCCGAGTAGCCTCGCCTCACGTGCAGAAGACATCCGTGAAGCCTTACCCCGACGTCTCACCTGGAATTCTCCGTAAACCAACCCTTCTCCCCCTTCAGTAACCTATTTGAGTTAATTCTCCCCCTCCCAATTTGAATAGTCTCCTCCTGTAATACCATAAGATTTTAACTTCATTATCTGATTCATAACTACAATCCCCCCCCCTCCCCCTCTTTCGTCTGATGTAATTTGCCCAATAAATCTCTGATGTAATTTTGCGCTTCAATTCTCTCATTATTTATATATATATACAATTATATTTTTGGTACATGACTCTTTAAGTAACCTTGAGCGTTGCCATTGCTCATATTATACCTGACCTCGTTGCACTCTTATATCGCCCTCCGCCCGTCGAAACTCGTAAGGGTTCCGTCAGTTTGTCGGCTTCCCTTTAAGTTATTAGTTCCTCCCCCATAGATATAAGATGGTATTGATTTAATATAATATCATACCACGACAGAGTATAATATCAATATCACAAATAATCGAGCTATTATATTTGTTTGTAAGAAAAACAGTAATAAATTATATTTTTACTTTTAATGTTGGGTATACATATAGGGGAAAGAAGAGGCATGAAGTTTAAAATTTCGAGATTTTAGGTGACACCACTGACCACTTAAGCATTAGCTACTCCTGGAGGGAAAACCTGTTCAAACGTCGAAGAGGCCAAAATGCACCTGCGATTTCATCTTTTGATCTTCCATCCTCTATTGCACCAGTACCTTACAGTTGTGAGCTTATTGTAACTACCCATCCAGAAAGAAATAATCCTGACTCGAAGTAAAGCAATAACTTATAAGCTGATGAAATTACTGAAGATGTAGACTAAAGTGCCAAACTTATGGCTATTCAGGGGAATCTAGGGTAACCAAACCAAAATGACTTTTTCAGAGATACTTACTCAGCAAAGTCAAATGGGGATCTTTGAATTTCGAATCTCAAAGAGTGAGAAGTGCTGAATTAAAATTTGCAAGTGACAAGCCAAATGAACTGTCCTAAACATTTCTTAAGATACTTTACTTATCAAACTGGGTTATGCTACTGCAATGATTAATTATCTGATGTTTGACACCCTCAAAATTACATGAAACTTTCTTATGAGTGTTGGCTCTTCAGTGAAAGACTCTCAGAGTGCATTAAATGTGTACTTCTCCATAATTATAATAAGCATCCATACTTTTCTTTGGTTTGTTCATATGATATCAAGGAAGACTACAGCAGAGTCTAGTTCATGCTACAAGCTTTGAATTTTAAGAAGTATGTTTATGAAGTGATTGCCAATTAAAAATGGTAGCAGGTTTGATGTGTCTGTAGGTAGGTTTTTCTCTAAATTTTTGTGCCCTCTCTGGCATTTGGAAAGTATGGATACTGCGGCACATTATTACAAAAAGCACTAGCTGAAAATGAGTAAATTCTCTTTTGGAAGGTAAAATGCCAAGCAAAAACAAATGATAGATCCTCCAAAGAAATTGATCTCTTCATTGCCCTTAAGATTTTGTCTCATGAAGCAGTTTCTTAGACCTTTTAACAAATAGTCCTTAGCCTTGATCCATAAATACATAATGTTCTTTTAAAGCACTTGACACATTTCAATTGATTCATACATGTAAGTGTGTCCTCCAATACATATTTTATTTGCTTCAATGCAGTGTGCAAAGGTTAATTTTTAATATACAGGGGCAATTTGCCTCGAGTTTATAACACGAAAAGGAGTGAGTGTTCCTGCTTTCCATAACATATGGTTTGAAGCTTTCCAAAAATGAGTGAAAGAAGGTAAGATACGATGCATATCTTTGCTAAAATAGATATCATTTTATTAGAATGTAATATGATGTAGAAGAGAATGCCTAAAGATCTTCTATTAGAGATAAAATCATAATAAAGTTTAAAATTGTTCATAATATGTAGGACTGAATAGTGATGTTTCTCTGAATGAACATCATGGAGGCCATGGATATTACCATCGCCACTGTGAAAATCTTTTATCAACCGTATCTTTATACAACGTAATATAATATCTTCACTAAATTTAGAATGAGGACATCATGGATATCATAGAGGAAGTAAAAAATACATATTACCAAGTAAAATTTGGTAAAGAACTCCATGTCACTATCAATAAGCTGTATCATGTTCTGGGCATATTTCACTTATCACATTATAGCACAGTCCCTACTCGTCGCTTATTCTGGTACAAAGTGCTAAGATAAAGAATTTGGCTTTTAAAAAGTCTGGAATGTCATTTAATAGATTTGGGGAAATAGTTTGAAACTCACACTTTGTAAATAATGCTAAGATGCCTGCAGGTGACAAAATATTCAATGTAAGGCCTTTGTTTGATCATTTCAATGTTGAGCAAAGTCCATGAATAATTATTTATGGACTTTGCTCAACAACTGCCTATAATGATATGGGATGTTAATGAGGTCATGGAACCATATTTTGGACGTCATAGCCTCAAGCAGTTTATTAAAGGAAAGCCTATGAGATTTGAGTTTAAATTTTGGTGTTTGTGTTCAGCTGAGAGCTTTCTTGTCTGTATAAAGTCAAGGATTCTGGGTATGAAAAGGGGCCAACAATTGGCTAATCAGTTGTCCAAAGTTTAGGACGAGGAATAGTTCCTCTGAAATGTAATGTGTATATAATTTGTTCACCACCCTCTTCCTCCTTCAGTCATTCAGGGAAGCTAATATAAATCTTACAGGCACCATACGCAGAAACAAAGTAAGTGATGTTCCTCTAACTGACAAAAGAAACAAGAATATTTAAAACTAGAATGACTCCAATGACGTCATAGTTGCAACAAACAAAACAGACAGTAATTCATTAGGCATGGCTATATGTAATAAGGGGTCAAATTAAAAGAAAACACATAGTAGCCATTACACAACCAGCAAAAGGTCAAGATTATATTAATGGAATGGGAGGGGGTATTTATTTGATCAATTTCAAGCTAGGTGCAGAGTGTCCTTCCGTAATACTGCCTGGTACTTTCTCCTATTTAGATGTCTTCTAAATGCATCAATTGTACATTGATGGCTATTGTACAGAATAATTACCGAAACAACAGAGTTAAAGTTTCTGAGAGATATTGTGAACATTCTCTTGAAGATGAATGAGAATCCAGGTAAATTTATTCTAATAAGCTCCCGGAGCTTGTGATAAACAGCGTAGGTGTGGTGTGTAGAAAAAAGAACAAAAAACGAAGTGCACAAAATGTGATGTTGCACTTTATTTCTCATTTAGTTACAATACCACACAAAAAAGTAAGGGAATTCTTTGCAAAGAAATGCCTAAATGATAAAATGCATTTTCAAAAACTAAGATGTAGCAAAGTATTTGATTTTTCATGTCAATGATATATTTTGAATATTTTTTTCAGGGGGTATTTATATGGGATAAATCTTTATTGTTTTTCTGCTCATTTGTTCTCGTGTCATTCCAGACATACATTAAACATATTAAAGTATTCATGATTTGTTTAGTTACCCTTTCCTCCTTAAAACAATAAAAAACGAAACATATATACAGAAAACATAACTTTAACTAAGGAACGGGCCTCCCTGGTGTTCCTTTAAAGCAGTGGTCGGGGAACAGGGGTAAATTACTCCAAATGAGGTAATTTCGGAAAATTGGAGGGATAATGGATGTGCTATGGATCTGGATGTGCTAAGTGAGGAAAACGAATATGCAAGTTGGGTAAAAAGAATGCATCGAGGAGCCTTTCTTCGATTTTTCGGTAAAATCTGGCAACATTTCTCTTAATTAAGTGGCATTTTGCCATGTTTTGAACCCGCCTCTTTCAGAGTAGTTGATGAATAGTAGAGCTGATCAAATGATATAATAATTATTTACATATGGTGAGTTATGATATAATCTATAATATTTACGTTTCTGTATAGACTTTTGTTATTAAAATTCAACAAAATTTAAATATATAAATATAAGATTAATTTAGACTTTAGAATATTTTAGTTTATTTGTAAGGGGACTAATTGTCTCATCAAATATTTAGTTAAAAGTTTCTCACTTTTTTAAGGGGCAATTATTATATTTTTCATTTATTTATTTTTTTATTTTAATGAATTATTTTATATTAAAAGTAAGTTTTTTGACGAGTTTACCTCTACTTAAGAAGATTTCATGTAGTTTGATTTTATGTTATGTTATTTTAAAGTTTCAATTTAAACTCTTGAATTCGTCACTTAATATTTTGTATTTTTCAAAAATAGAAGTAAAAACACTTTAAAAATTCATGGATTTGGCTTTCATTTTTAGATGGCATTAGCAAGGAAAAGGACATATCGGGCAGAGTTCCTAAATTATGGTTTCACAGAAATAGATTACAAAGGACAAATGAAACCTCAATGTTGTCGTCTGTATGAAAGTAGTGACTGCCGAGTCTTTCAAAAAGAATCACCTGAAGAAACACTTAGACAAGGTTCAATCACGTCTGTCTTGCAAACCACGGGAATACTTTGAGAATCTGGAAAAAACAGTCAAATGACAGAGATTGAAAAATAACAAGAGTGCAACATTTGACCAACGTTCAACAGCAATAGCTAGTTTTGAAGTGGCCTGGTTGCTTGCTCGAAACAACAAACCACATACTATTAGTTAAGACTTATTTAAACCAGCAGCTGTGAAAATGGCAGAAATAATGTGCGAGCAGAAAGTAGCTAAACAACTAAATTAAGTGCATTTGTCTGCAAGAGTTATTAAAGAAAGAATTGCCATCTTGGAGGTAAATGTGAAAAACAAGTGATTTCTACAGTATAAATGAGTTAAGAGTTTGCCATTCAACTTGATAGGACTAAAGATGTCAGTAGCCTCTCGCAGCTGATGGTATACGTTCGATACAGTAGTTCTAATGAAATTAAAGAAGAACTGTTGCTATGTTCTCTTTTTGAATTGAACACTCGTGGTATTGATTTGTTCAATAAGGTTGATGCATACTTCAAAAAACAAAGTGTTGATTCAAAATGGGAAGATTGTATTGTAGTATCAGTTGATGGAGCTCCTGCCATAATTGGTTACTTCACTGATTTTGTGACTTTGGCCAAACAATGTTGCAAAAGGGCATGCACTACACACGAGTGTGTTTCGTTATTTATGTGAAGATGGAGAGGCTGAATATTGAACCTTTATTTTCCATACGGAAGCGAGAGGGTTTTCACGTAGAAATGTCCTGAATAGAGTGTGGGCTTTTAAAACCGAAATTGGAATATTTCTGACTGAGCAGAAACACAAACTTGCAGAAAAGTTCAGAAAATCAACCTGGCTAGCTCTTTTTACATACTTAGCCGATAATTTGTGCCATGTAAATGCGCTAAACAATCAATTGCAAGGAAAGAAAATCAATCTCATCTTAGCAAGGGAAAATAATTCAGCATTTGTATCAAAGCTTCAGTTTGGGAACCAAAAAGTAAATGCCAATAAGATTGCTGTCTTTCCAACCCTGGCAGAGTTTTTGGAAGAATGGGAAGACTGCAGTCCTAGTGACATGAAAGAATCAGTCACAAGGGACCTGACTAAACCTATAGGTTCTGTGACTACTTTCCAGAGCTTGCTTCACATACTGTCAGCTGGGTTATAAATCCCTTCAAATGTGAACTGACTGATATGCCTGAAGAGCCTGAAGGATTCGCAGAAGAGCTTATTGAACTGCGTTCCAACAGTGAAACACACATGGAATTTGAAACCAAGGATGACCTCTAAAGTTTTTGGATGAAAAAAGCTGCAGAGGCTAATAAAACTGCACATTTGGAAGCAACTAAAATGCTGCTACCTTTTGCAACAAAATTTCTTTGCGAACAAGATTTTTTACCGTTGTTAATCTAAAAACAAGATAAGGAAATGGTGGATCCTAAAGACAGCATCAAAGTAGCAGTGACATCAAAAATCCCTGATATTAAAATTGTTGTATCAAAGATGAAACAGTATAATTTTTCCAAAGCCTAAGGGAGTTGATACTCGTATATCAAAGTTTTCAATAATTTTTTCACTAGTTTTATTTTTGTACCATTCTCATGACCAGAAAGGGTAAATATTTTTTCCGCATAATAGTGAATTCAATAAAATTTTCCTATTTTGTTTTTGTACGAATTTTAAATACATGATAGTGACTTAGTCAATAATTTTGCTTGTGTGCCATGTAATGCTAAAAAGTGACTTTTATTTCTGTTTATAAATATATAATTTCCTACAATTTTTTCTCGTGTGTTATTTCCACGCCAAAAAGACGGGTGAAATAAAAAATTAAACATTATCCCAATATAAATTTTTTTGTCTTTATTATCCATGATTTTCATAAGTAAAATGGTTTATTACCCAGGGTACTTCAAAGTCAGGGGTAAATTCATTTTACTACAAATTCTTTTGGGGTAACACCTAAAAAAGTTACCCGACCCTTGCTTTAAAGGAACACCATTTTTCATTATAAAGGACCAATTTATTACTCAATAATTTACTCACCAATCATTTAAAAATTAGGTATACATCATTTTTAGGTGTAATTCTATAAGATATATAGAAATAAGTGAATTCTGATTATTAGAAAGGGTATCATGCATTCGTAGGTTGAACTACCTTCAAATTTCTGAGGCCAAGTGAAAGCTGGTTTCTTTGCTGGTTCACAAATCAAGAAAATTATAATGTTCTCAATTTTATGCCCATCCTGGCAAGTTTAAGGAGAATATGGGAGCATACTCAGAGGATCAAGGGGAGCGCTTCCATCACCATATACTCAACTTTCAACATAGACGTCAAAAATTATACAGTAAAAACATAAAGGAAGAGTATATATGGAGACTTGTACGACAAAGTAATTTACATTATAGTGGGAAATCGAAAAAAACTGTTTACTAATAAAATTTTTACTTTTTACTAGTTATGAGCATTAATTTTCCATAGAATGGAGTAAAAAATAACAAAATTTGCCTAATTCTATTAACTATTTCATCATACAATATACAAAAGCAAAGTTTAAAACAATTAAAGGCTATTTTTTATTGTATTGCAATAAAATGAGTTTAAAAATAACAGTGGACAGGAATAAAAATTGTGTTACACATATCTATATTTATGAGATGATAGATGATATTGTCATAGATAAGGAAACTAAATATAAATAGGGCAGGGGGCTATATAACATATGCTAGATTTCGATCTAAAATCCAGTATGGCGTATTATTTAGGTCAAATACTTTTCAGAGGTAACCGCTAAGAAGCACGTGGCGCGATATTGTCACATCTTTCATAAGATGATCGAAACTCATTTATGATTCCCTTATAATTTACCCTCAGAAAGTGAGGCCAGGAATTTATCTAGGCACAATTAAAGCCTCAAAGTCGAGGAAAATACTTCCCCCAACTAAATGTGACATCAGAAATTTATCATTGCACAATCAAAGTTCCAAAGTCGAGGAAAATACTTCCTCCCAACTATATATTCCGCTTATATACGAAGATCTTTGAACTGTTGATATCGTAAACGCCCACTACCTCCTTAGTGATTTCAGAGTTAAAAAAAAATCGTAGATAATCATCTTACCTTTAAATAAACTCAATACTTTATAGCAAACCTCGCATTTCACTTTTGCTACTAGTCGCTATCTGATTGTCAGAATATTGTCTAGAAGGAAACCAAAGCCACGGATATGGATAGCCGATCGACGCTAGTTAGTGCACCTCACTCAACTGGAGGGGTTAATTTAAAGTGAAAGGAAGAATGAGGAGGAGGGAAGGTGACTGAGGCAAAAGATCTAATCAAATCTCGAGTAGGTTTCGAGAAAGAATACTAAAGGATGCAAGGCAGGTTTAGGATGACTCACTGAGATTTTATCAATTTATCAGATAGTGTAAAGAGCTGATGGCGTCTGTGTTAGATTAGAGCTCAACGGGCAGTTCTATCTCGAAATCCAATCTCGACGCAAATTATTACCCACGATCTTCAGAAAAAGAGTTAGGTATAGGAGCTCACATTCGTTAAGTCTCCTATAATCGTTGCAAATTCTCTCTTTCTATGCTCAGATAGTTGAAGCTATAAAGTATCGAACCATTGACTCCCCGATGCATATCGCAAGGCTTCGTATTCATGAGCAAAGTGAACTTCATGTGAAGAGTATTGCCATCCTCTGAAGGCATTTTGGATTTCCGTGATGCAAGCAAGCGCTTAAGAAAAGGATAATATCCATTTTATCCACTCTCATCGTCATTTTGCTTTATAATACTCTTCTAAACTAAATTTTTCGACCTAAATCTTTGTTCTGTCAACATTTAATATATTCTATTTAAATTTTAGATGGAAAATTCAACATTGAATCCTGATTCCAAATATCAACTGAGGAGGTAAATATCTCGACTTGAAAATAGGAAAAAGAATCAGTTCCTTAAAAAGAAACTACACAACCGATTCATTATATTTTTTAAAAAATATTATGAGAGATTTGCTCTAGTACTAAGCCAATTTCGCTAGAAACCAAACTGGTGATGTGAGGAGAACAAAAGATCAAATGTGATTCCGATTTGATCTCATTTGAAAGCAAAGAGTTTTATCACCCCTTTGCTTAATAGTCGGTACATTTATGCCACTTTAAATTTTATGATCTCAGTTCCTTTGTAATATATGGTTCTTTATTTAGGCTGGGATATTTGACGGAGGTAATGCAGGTGTTTACCGTTTGTAGTTATTTGGCTACAGCAATGAATAATATCTATGTAGATATGGGTTTTGCAGGTTTAATTTAGTTCAAGGCAGGTTTATTTAGTTATTTATAAGACCCGTGTCTTTTCTTTCGTAGACGAGTTCTATGAGAAGATAATAAAATTAAAATCTAGATAAAAAATCTAATCACAAGCAAGCTGGTCAGTACTAGCTGTCGCTCCCCGTTGAAAGGGAAAGTACAGAAATAGCGGTACTACTGCATTTGTAAGTGTCCATCGAGTGGGAAGTGAGATAATTTTGGCTCTATAGTTAAGGCGAGCCGTTTCGCGTCAGGAGAGACTTGATTTTAAAACTCCTTTGGCAGGTTTCATGTGATAGTACCGGTTGTTGGAGGAAGGATTTGTGGATGGGATATTAGGGCGGAGCAGCATGGACGTAGGAAAAGATTCGAAGCTACAATGCACCAGCAACATGCAGGGGTACAAAATTATTGTATCCGCTTTCGCCTGGAATTAAAGCAAAGCCGTTATCTTGATATATATATATATATATATATATATATATATATATATATATATATATATATATATATATATAAATTCAATTTAGTTGAAGACCATGTTATATTTCGCCTTGATCAATTTCTTTTGCCAACTTTCTATACTTCTTACTGTCTTTTTTAGTCCATCTTGTAGATGGTAGATAATTTGTTTTATGCTCATATGTCTTTTTAATAAATACGTTTGGTAAAAATCAAACTTAAAATGGTGAGCTTTTGGTCTATTCGATCATCTATAGAGCGTCTTTAGGTATTCTTTCCTCCTTTACCGATGAAGTATGGTGGAGAATCAGGTTGAATGAAAAGAAAACGGTTTTTATGGGATATTAATTCCCACTCGCTTAAATGTAATTTTAAGGGAAATGAGCCAATCCCGTGAGTGGAATTTTTAAAATAACTTTGATGTTCGATTCCAGCTCGTAACCTGTGTGTTGAGGGCGGCTTTTCTTCGTTTATTAAGATGGCTTCTATGATGTTCAACCTAGCTGAATTTGCCCCTTGGACAGCTGATATACCGCTCTCATTAAGCTTGGTAAAGCAGACACACAGCAAAAATTTAACGATCTCTCGATCGAAGATGATTTTAATGATTACTCTCAGAAGGATTCAACCCAAGTATATTTACTCACATACGAGAATCAGAAGGAAGTTGCAGCTCAACTTATCTTCATAATTTTCAACCACATTTTCATTTTCATCTATAGTCTCCTTCACCTTTTCCTCTCCCACACCCCAAATCGTCCCCTAAAGGGGGGTACTAAAAAGAGATAATAATACCTTTTTAAGGCCTGTTATATATATATATATATATATATATATATATATATATATATATATATATATATATATATCACCATGACTGCCTAACTCACCCACCCGTCACAACAAACCTGGGTACAATGCCTTGAATATCGGACGATGTCATTTCAACCTGGTCCCAACTATGAAGTGTAGTTACAACTACATAATTGGTGGTACGGGAGGTGGAAGGTATAAGGATTAGCATACTGACACAGGCTTGCCCGCTGGTTTTTATTACACGATTTTTGGTTGACCTTCCTTGATCATATGCCAAGCATCTCATCTCAGCTGACGCTTTGTCTAGGATTTCACCAACCAAGACCTCCTCTATTCATGTCAGAATTACGATTTTCACATGGCACTAATCGCCTACAATATTTTAGATTTCTATGCTTAATTGTTTCAGATTATTTAGCTACAGTAATCGCAATTTACTTTGTACATGTTTAAAGGCATATATAACGATACAGATAGGATGCATAGGTTGAATGACCGATCCTCTACATTAGATAAATTTGACTGAATTTTGAGATTCATTTGCCTAGATATTAAGTTGAAAATGAGTTTTTTTAATATTAGACTTTGCCCTCTTGCATCCTCCGACAATTTATTTAAATATAAAAGGCTAATTTAATATAAAAACAAACCTTAAACAACAATTCACTTAAAAAGAAAAGAGCAAGAAACTGGAAAAAAACAACTAAGTTACAAACCTAGGTGTCATATTAACGAGAGATCTGCCTCTTTCAGGGTCCTATGACTACAATCGCCAATTTAAATAATGGAATAGTCGTAAAAGGGAGGAGAACTGCCTTCTCTAAATATTCCAACATACCCAATCTAGAATGCAAGAGCCTACCTCACGCATTATTTAATATGTTTATGCTAGTGTGAGCAGAGTGCATTGTGTGTGAAATTAGTTTGCCCTTGTACAGATGCAAATCGTTGATATCTGCGATGGAGAGAAAGAAATGAGTGAAATATTTCGAAAAATAGAGCATAATTCTACCTGCTTCAGGATATTAAGCGTTGATTGTAAGGATATACCATTATTTTTATCGAGGGCCTCAAACGCTTCGAAGCTAGAATGAAAGTATAGATGTGGAGCGAAAAACATTTTTTCGGAAATTTATTTTCCCACTTTGAATTTTTTCTGGGGCTATCTGTCAAATAAGGCCTCCTAAAAGGATTTTTTGATATAATAACTTTTAACGCCATTAAAAATTGAAAATGATGGGATTTTCAAATAAATTTTTACTTTCGTGGATTATACCTGAAAATTAAATTCGAATTATTTTATTATAAAGAAGAAGTAAACGAAATTTTAAAGTAATCGATTGATACTTAGGGGTTCCTGAATGAAAGATAGCAGCGTACTTGACAATTATGTTTAAGTAGCGCAAATGATCTCGTTGAGAGTGGATGAGGGTGTGTGTCTGGTTCTGTCGTGTCTATTGTTTTGATCACATTCCCCTATTTGTATTTAAAAACAGTTATTTATAGTGTAAAATAAATATTTATACACTTTTTATTATATTTCCGAGCTAAATAATATGTAATAAAAAATTCAAACAATATTTAATTATGGCATTTTAACCTAGAATGCGTCAGGAAATTGAAAGCCCTTTGTTTGGCCCACCCTGCGTCATCAGTAAACGAGTGTTGCCAAAATATGTTATAAAATATGATTTGCTTGCGCAAAAAAAGGAAAAGAACCGCAATAAAAAGGCTCGGGAATTAAATAAATTATCACATTAGTACAGTATTATCTCTTAAATCAACCATATATTCGACAGATAACATCAAGGCGATTTTTTCTTCATCCAGCACAGAAACAGAATCTGCTGACGAAGGTAGCGACTATGAGCTTCCTTCATCCTGAAACGAAAAGAAGTAAACAAAGAATTTGCATCCAAGACTCTATCTAAACGAATAAAATTGTCAGAATTTGCCTTGCATATGACCACACTGGTGAGTCTAATCGAGCTGAATCTTTAATATCAAGTTTAATCTTTATGGATTTATCGTTAATTGAAGGCAAAGAAACTTCTGTAGTAGTTAACAGGTCAAAAGTTATAAGAGAGCGTGTCAAAGAATGTTTTACACTACAACAATAAATTACATAGGATAAGTAATTATATTCTATTTATTTTGATGGTAGAAAAGATAGCACATTTGTTGTTGAGACGATGGAGGCAACTCATCACCAAAAGAAGATAATGGAGGAGCATATCTCTCTGATAGAAGGACCTGGTTCAAAATACCTCCGACACTGGACAATGAGACAGGTACTGCGAAAGCTATATGCAAAGCCATATTCTCGTGATCAGAATGTTAGAAGAAAAACCTAATAGAGCATTGCATTGGTTTATTTATTTGCCATGCAATTGAGCTCTCATTGCGCCATCTCATCAACAATTTGGATGGAAAACAACGGGGCCTCTTGGATTTGTCTGACTTATAGGCAAAAAACTGGATAAATGTGAAAGGATATCTAAGCACTGATCAAAAGTATCTGTTTAATATCCTTCTATCTATCTCGAAAGGTAAATTTTCTGCGGAAATGGCTCGTAAGAGTCCTGGAAAAATGTCGCATGCATGATGGCTTACAACGGCAAATCGGATACTTCGATTATATCTTTCGACTCCAACCTTTCTGACACGCTGAAATCCATTGTCTTGTTAATCATGAAGGCGTATACACCATGCTGGTTTGAAATAAAAGCTGACTCTTCTTAGCAAGATGGAGCACTGAACCTCTTCAAGACAGTGCAATTACTGCAAGGGATGAACAAAGAGATTAAAGTTTTAGTTGCCCCAGCGATTCAAAGGAATTCTCATTTTGCACATGCGGAAAACATTCTTCTCTGTAGGCTGCAAGATGTGAGAAATCTTTCGGGAACTCAAATGCAGAAAAATTATGCAAAAACAGAAAGATTATAAAGGGAAAGCAATACGCGCTTTCAAGATCCCAGACTTAAACTTTGAAACTAACGACTACATCCACTTAATTAATTTGCAGTAGACCGTTGTGACTAAACCTCCGCTGGGGAGGACGCTCTCTGATAATCAACTTGAAGAATTTAGCCGTCAACAACCTAAATTCGATATTCCGAAGGTTCCTTGTCACAATCAATCGGTTGGAAGATGCATCAAAATGGCCACCAAAGCGTCACTACTTATTTTCTGGAGAAGACAAACGGACGGCGATATAAGGATTAGAATTGGGTCTAGGAGAAAAAGAGCCACATTTATTACCAAGGAGGAATTCGTAATGAAAGGTAATAACAGTACAAAAATCTAATTGCATTGAATAAATGTATAGTGAAGATTTAAGTAGTTGACTGTTAATTGTTCAATTTCTTTTATTTCAGAGTGATTATAATAAAAGTATGCAGGTTGCATGTAAAAAAACGGAAGAAAAGGAAGGAAAACTCATCGAGTAGTTAATAAATTATTTAAATACAATGAAAGTAGAAGTATTGATTGTAAAGATTTATGGAAATAATATACCCCGTATAAGACATAAATGTTGATGTAACAACTTGAAGTTTGACAACATTTGAAATTTTTTCCAAAATCTAAATTGCGTTGATAAACCTGACAATATTGATTTAAAAGTCTAAAATTTAACACAATATTCTTTTTAGGTTGGATTCCTCGAAAAATCAAGGTAGGTAAATGAATTTTCCAAATATTGCAAAACTCCCCCTTTTCGATCCACCTTAGTGTACATATTAGTGTAGATTGATTTTATGGATTTATGCTTATATCAAATTTGTGTGCAATGATGAGGTAGATCTGGCAGGTGCAGGTCTTTTCCATTTTTGCAATTCTTCTTAAAGATTCTGCTCAGAGAAATCCCCTCTCAGAGATTGGTCATAGGTGTCAGGTTTAGAAAATTGATGCCATGACTAGTGCTAAGCATTAGTTCATATTGTTTGCTGTGATCTTTTTTAGCCGTTTCTAGGCTGGTTTCCCACTGCTAATAGGGAATAATCTTGTAGTAGAGTTTTTGACTTTCAAGTCATTAGATTTCATCCTGATGTAGCGTAAACTATGAGGAAACAGCAAAATCATTGTACTTCAACTCGCTTTCATAAATCAATCTATCAATTGAATTTAGTTTATAAATAATAATCATAGAAGCAAAGCCACTGGTTCGGTATCTGCAATATTTCAATTAATTCTTTGTTTACCCATTTACCAATATCCTAGTCTTTAATTTATGAATGTTTATCCAAGACTAAATAACTGTACTTGATATCTTTAAACGTAGTAGGAAGTTGTGTTTTATTCAACGGTTAAGGTTGGCGACTTTATTTTTGCATTTTCACATCGTGTTGCGTTAGGTTATGGTTTTCTATTCATTTATGAAGGAAAATGTTAGTTATTTTTAAATAGACACACCTATTGTACATCATACTACTACAACATTCTTATGCAACACAAACAAGCGCCATCTTGCTTTGCTAAATAGTCTGTTAAATATAATAATATTTCATACTATTAGAAAATAGCTTGATTTTATGTACATTTATTTGGCTAAAATCTTGCAAACATATTGACATATACAAGATTTTAATTATATTTATGCACATTCAAACATTTTTATCTATATTTTCGAAGATTCCTCTTCCAAAAATCGATCAATCTTGATACAGATAAATGCCTATAAGGGGAGGTGTGAAAGAGTGGCCTGTCTAATGACCCATCAATTTAAAATGCTAAAGAGAAATATAAAATTACTGGTTCTAAGTTGGTTATGAATTTAGATAAAATAAATTATTTTTAGTCAAATTAGCTAAGATATCATTAAATTTAGTTAAAACAGATGTTTTTCAGCACCAGTAAACAACAAATGAGCGATTTTTTAATTTAGGAGCCTAGGTTTTTTTTACCTTTGCAAATTACCCTTTGGTTAGAAACAAATGGTTATTCCTTAAGAATGAAAAGATTTCAAATACAAATTAATGTCCGAAATATTCATAGGGATCCCCAAAACAAGGTAGATAAATACAGTCAAAACCTGGTAATTATTAATGATATTGTCTGACTGAGAGGTGTCACTCTCCTAAATTAATTCGGGGATGGGCATCGTATATAAAGAAATTCTTCAAAAATGCTCATTTGTACAACTATGGAAGAAAAAATCATTGGTTTGTCATAACAGCATTGTGGTGATAAAACTGAGCGATGAATTATCACCGAAAGCGGAAAACTGACAATAAAAAGTTCTGAAATGAGGCCAATTCTCTTATCTCTGGGTGAAGAATAAGCGCAGAAGAGATGCGAGGTGGAAAGAAATTGAAGAAGTAAAACTGATAATGTGTTCGGTAGTAGTAGAAGCTATAGGTAAATAAAATTGGTTCTAATAAGATGGGGCGGACCACAAGTGACGAGCGGTTTGGACATAATGAGAGCGATGAATTTGGCCGGAAGTTTGATTTCTAATGATCATTGTGCTCCTGGGTGATATTGCTCTACACAGTATTTAATACCGAGCATTGCGCTCTACCTTTTCAGGGTAAAACATTGCCCTTGACCGGTGAAATGTTTTTGTTTGATACTATATATATATATATATATATATATACATATATAAATATATATATATATATATATATATATATATATATATATATATATATATATATTTACCATTGATTTTATATTTATTTCTAATCATAATTATTGCTCCTTCAAGTAAATGTGCAGTTTAAGTATCATTGTAACCTTTTTCTCATTTTTACCTGAAAATTACAAATGATTTCCACTAGTAGTATATGTTAATGCTTAATTAATTTCTCTCAATTCAATAATTATACATGATGAGTAATACAATTTGTTTATTGTAGCAAATGTTAAACTTCACAAAATAAATATTCCTTGTATAACAAGCATTACGCTCGCCTTACTTCAGCAGTTAACTAAAGCGAACATTAGGTTGACCGTTGACTCCATATAAAAGAACGCCTTTTTCCTAAATAGTGCGTTTATCTTACTTTACCAGGTATAAATCCAGCTCAGAAATTTAAATCAAATAAAATGCATCAAGAGTTGCATTTGGAGTTCCTACAAGCACGCAATGTGTAACACCAGTAGTTAGGAAGATTGATTACTAGGATGATAGGATTTTATAATTTTGTTTCATACGAGTGCGTGATCTAATTTGTTTTCGCGGCCTCTTTAACCAAGTTTGGCTAGTCGATGACTATCTAATAGATAATCAGATTACAGGTATTAACTGTTCAGATTCACTGAATTTGGTGTAAGTAATACGCTTTCATATCTTTTGTTTTTTTAAATCATGAATAAACGTTTAAAATTGATACAGTTCAGTAATTAAGTTTATTAGATTGACAATCAATATGACTAGCCACTTTGATTCAATGTCCCCAGGGGACTCGTATGGAAGGCTGTTCACAGTGGCTTACTCTTACTAGAAACACGACGGTGTATGAGTCCCTGGAGTGTTTATTATATAACGAATTCTCTGAGTTAACCGTCGAATCAGGGAAGGTGTCTTGATTGCTCGTTTGGTTACTAGAGGTTCTGTGGCAATTTTCTTCTCTGTCATGCAAGAACAAAATTACTATAGAACAAAATTAAAGAATCGGTTTGACTGGAAAAGCAGTCATGGAAATATTTAAAAGTAATTTGTTAAAAGCGACTATTTTAAATAATTACTTCGATTTAGATATTAGCAAAGATATTCTAAATCTAAATAATGAAAGCACAAAATAATCGTTTTAACTTAAGATGTAAAAAAACTGCAATCGTTAAATTAATTCCATTTAAAGCAAGCTATAAGTATCAATTTGGGTTCCTAGGTAATTTTATACTTTTTATTGTGGTTTAGGAATTATTGAAAAGTATCAGAGTTCCCTTTTATTAACTCTATGAATTTTAAAATTAGATTTGTGTTTCAAAAATCTGTTTCTGCTATATTCATTTTACCTTTAGTGATTGTTTTTTATATTATTACGGGAAATAAATCTTCGTTCAGATGGTTCCAGACATTAATTATTTAGTCTAAGAAATAGTTCCCTCATAATTTTTTTCTTAACTATTTAAGAACAAATTTTATACTATTTTTTCCTTGACAAAGCAAGATAACTTGACAAGGACATGCGAGAAATTACAGGTAGTAGAATTAATTAGTGTACAGATTAGAGATAATCCTAAATCATTCATTTCATAATATAGAACGAAAGATAAAGATGCTTAAGTACTTACAGGGGCAGAACGAGTTTTTCAAAATTATCTTGCTGCACCTGAAGAAGTAAAGAAGGCAAATATTAATATAATTTCATATAACGCTATTAGTGTCGAGAGTATAAATGCCCGAATTCTTAATGAGGTAAAAATTAAATTTCAGTTATACTTATGTATTTGTTTAATTATTTTTTCCTAGAAAATTTTGCAACAGAAAATCTTAAAATTTGCAAATCTCGTTTCTATATTTCTAAAGGTAGACCTGATCAAAAAGCATACTATGGGTCTGTAAGCTTAGTTTCAGTAATAAGAAAACTTATAGATTCAATTGTAAATATAAATACTAGATCATAATTCCAGAGCACCCTTTATTTTGGAATGTTAAAAACCTGTGAATTTTGGTTTAATGTCATCTCACAAATCTGCTTTATACTAGAACCTTTGAGATTTTACCTTTGATATTCTTGTTAAAAATTTATATCTAAATAGATTTACAATATTAAGATGAATGTCCTTTAAAACTAATTGAAAATTCTTAACTTTAAAATGGTTACCACTCTCAATACAAATTTCTTAGCGCTCAGTTAAGAAACTAACTGTTTTTAATTTTCATAGGCAAAATTATTTCGCGCATTACGCCACAAGGAACTTTATTTGATGCTGATACATTAGGTAGTTCTTAACAATTATGTGAGGTGTAGAGTCAAAGCTCTTCACGATGTTAGACCTATTTTAACCGATGTCGCCGCTCCTTTCTGTTTTCTTTATTTAGTTACAAAAATAGATAATATATAATAGTTACAGGGCCATTATACAGATAGTAGAATTGGAATATAATAGCTAACCTACCAACCAGGGAAGGATTAAAACGATATTTTCTCTTAAACCGGAGTAAAATGAGAAGGGGGAAGATAACAAAATCATTGAGAAATATAGCATCTATCTAAGAAATGACTATTGTTGCGTGGACGACACTAACAAGAGGACACAACAAAATGCTTCGTCGAGAATAGTTTAAAATATTGACTGAAACTTTATATTCAGCAACCGCGTCCTCCAGGTGCGAAACTATAGGAAAAGTAAAGTAATAAACAAAGGTTTTCTTTTGATAAGGCAAATTTTGTGGTTTCTAAGATTTATTACTTTCGATAAATTATTTAACTACACTAAGGTTATGTTCATCAAACATACTATAGCCTGTTTCATCTCTAAATATATTACCCCTCACAGAAAAAAATAAAGGTGAATGAGTTCTGCATTTCGTTCTGACAGTGTGTTAACCTTAGAAGCAAATAGTGATCGATGGCTCTCTCTCCATGGCTGAATAAATGTTGGAAATTGCTGTAAGTTGCAGCTTACATCTTTTTATCTAAGAATTTTGTTTAACTAGGACTCACAAAACATCACAAATAAATGGCTTCTGTTTATCAACCGACAGTTTAATCAGCCACAAATGTCCTAATGGGTTCAAATCTGGAGAATTCTTCAACCAAGGTATCAAATGCTTGATGTTATTTTCAGGCAAGAACATTGCTATTGCTTTTGATTTGTGAAAGTTATGCAATCATGCTGAAAAATACAGTTATCATCTACTGAAAAATTGGTCCTAAACTGTTAGTAAAAGCTGCTGATGAAGCACATTTTGGCGCACTTTAATGTTCATTGCAATGTTCTCTTTCAGAATTGTGAATGCTCCAGTTCCCCAAGATGAGAATTAGCCATAGACATGGAGAGTGCCCCAATGTTTTACCAGGGGCACGACAGAGGACTCGTGAAGGTGCGCTCATTTTCTCCCAACTTCCTATTTCTTCCAGAACATTCAAACAAGCGGAAGGGAACTTTAGTGCTTCTCGAATTAATACTTTGTCAAAAGTTATCCTCCTCACTATGCGCGCTGAAGCGTTCGCACCTGCTCCTTTCCAATTAGCTCTTGGGCGTTCTGATGACCTCTTCTTCACGGAAGTCTAACCACTCTTTTCATAATTCAATAATTATTCACAAGATGGTGCACCTTTATGCTTTATTTCATACCCTTAGTAACTATCCCGTGGCATTTCAGGCTACATTGATGAAGAGCAACTACCCTAGGTAACCAATTTTCGCAAAATGTTTGTTTCTCTTATTTTTTATGTTTATAGTCCTAGATTGTGCGCTGATTCCAAATATGTCCTTACCTTTTCTCTACCATCGACTGTTTGAAAGATATAACAAATAAAAATGTATGGGGTACGAGTAAAGCACACTTACATTTGTCGCTAATTTATGTATTTTCTTTTTCAGGATTATGTGAATAATATTTACTTTCTTGATTATGGCTACAAGAGAATGCAGAAATTCACCAGATTCGTTCTATTTTGTGTGTGGTTTCTATGTTGGACCTAAGCATGTATCACATAAAATTGTGAAAGGTGCAAAGGACTGCATTGCTTATAGACTGTACTTTGGGATGAGTATGGATGAATAAGAAAAACCATTGGCCCCTCATGTGATATGTGGAAGTTGTCGATCAAATTTAGATGCATGGATGAGAGCTGCAAGATAAGCAATGTCATTTGATTTGCCGAGAGTTTGGCGAGAGCAGAAAATCATCACGATGATTTATATTTTTGCATGATTGACATCTCAAAGCACAGAAAAGTTAAGGGAAGAAAATCGCTTACTTATCCCAACATTTCATCCTCTATTGCACCTGTACGACATCATGAGACCTTATATTCTTTGTGACAGAATCAATACTGAAATATTCCAAACATCTAGCTAAGGTTTCTTGTAATGTAATTACGCATGCAATCCATATTTATGCTACAGCTATTAAATGCATCTCTTTTATGTATATTTTTTCAAGTAGAGGGTATGAGGGAGATTTTATCAGGAGAGTCGTAAGGTTGTGACAATGAACAAATGGATGAAACATTTGAGCCAAGAATAAGTACCCACCTAGACTTTCTAAATCACCCCGAACTGGATAATCTCATAAGAGACTTGAGGCTTACTAAGTCATGATTTTAGCTATAGGCATCCAGACTTAATGAATGTAATCTGTTGGAGAGGAGTGCAGATCAACAGTAAATAGGAAGGGCCATGAGGTATTCGAAATATACTTTGATATAGGTGAGGATTTCTTCTTCTGCAAAGATATTAATGGCTTGTTTACAGCTATTGGAATTGATCACAACCCTAAAGAATGGCGATTTTTTATAGATAGTTCTACAAAAAGCCTTAAACCTGTTTTACTGCATAATGGAAATCAGTATCGTTTCCTATCTATACCATACTCGGTACAGATGAAGGAAGAATATTAAAATATAAAAAAGCTTCTAGAGAAGGTAAACTATACTAAGTTTAGATGTGATGTTTGTAGTAATTTTAAAATGCTTGGCTTCTTACTCAGATTGCAAGTTGGATACACCAAGTATTTATGTTTTCTTTGCCTATTGGACAGTAGGGCTGATCATGAACATTACCAAAAGGTTGAGTGACCCCCTCGAGATGACTTAAAGCAAGCAAAACTAAATTTTATTCGACAGCCTCTCGTAGATCCTGCCAAAGTTTTGCTACATCCACTTCATATAAAGCTTGGTTTGCTCAAACAGTTTTTAAAAGCATTAGATCATGGTGGAGAAGCATTTCTATAGTTTCGTCTACTCTTTCCAAAGCTACCAAAGGCCAAAGTTAAGGTAGTATATTTAATGGACCGCAAGTAAGGAAAATATTGAAGTCGGTACAACTTGAGAATGCAATGAGTGATGTCGAAAGTGAGGCGTGATGTGCAGTTCGAAATATAGTTAATGGATTCCTTGTTATAAATAAAGACCTAAACAATAAGCAGCTGGTAGCAAAACTTTTAGAAAGTTATGAGAATTTAGGATGTTGAATGTTACTATAGGTGCACTTTATGCATTCACATTTGGAGTTATTTCGTGAAATTTGGGAGAAGTGTGTGAGAGGCATGTGAGCGGTTCCATCAGAACATTGTGTAATGGAGAAAAGATACCAAGGAAGATGGGACAATGCTATGATAGTCTACTATATATGGTCAGTGGTGCCTGAAGATCAAGGAGCTTACAGTAAGAAATCACGTTCTTAGGTGCACTTTTAGTAGATCTCTTATAATCACATTTTATCATTAGTTTAAAAAGGAATACAAGGATAAAATATTATCAGCTATTATTCATTGACAATGAGAATATGCTAAATAAAATGAACTGTCGCAGCTATTTATGGTTAATCTTATATACAAAATCCCAATCATCTCCTAAAATATTGAGGCTATGCAATTTTCAATGGTAGTTTTGGAATCAAAAGGTCAATCTTCCCTAAACACTAAAAGCATTTGAAGAAACAAAACTAGTGTTACCCAGTGCTATGGTTGTTTGCTTTTCTTTAGAAAGAACAATATCTGAAATTTAAAAATATTTAAACTCTTATTTTAGCACCCAGATATTACTTAATAACCTATAATTACATGAGATCATCAGTCAACCAATATTTTCCATCATTTTATCCTCTCTATCGAAAAAGAGACTGGAGCCTGGGACTGAAACTCACCTCCTACAATAAGAACCAGAGCGCATTTTTGGATTCAGCGAACGAATGCAATGTTTTTTTTAGGGAATTTTGAAATGTTGTCATTTTAATCAACCTCCAAAAATTTAAATATTAGAATAAATATTCCTATTATGCAAATTTTAAAAATGAATAAAAAGATTATTAGTTTAATAATTTTCGGCCATGAATGTAGTTCGCTTTTATTTGAGCCTCTATTTTATCCAAAATGTAGTGGTACAATATGTACACCTATAATATTTATATCATGTACTGAGGTAGAATGATTAAACATTTTCTCAACCATTAACTTTGAAAACCGTTATCTTTGGATGCAATTAATAGAAGGATAGCAGGGCATATTTCCTTCTCAAAAAAGAACCACGAAAGATTTTGTTTTCTTTTTAACTTGGCGAATTATGATGGGGTAGCTATACTCCAATGGGCGGTATTGAGAATATAAGTGTCTCTGATCCTAAATAAGAGTTAATTTTCAGACGCTAGGTTAATTATAAGGGATAATCTTCTACTAAACTTGAGATTTATTAAAGTTTGTTTCATAATAAAGGGTGTTTATAAAGAGATACCTATTTAAAGGGGGAGAATTCTTTGTAGTGTTTCTTTTCCTGTTACACAATTTGAAGGATCCTAATCTGGTTATTATTTTTGAATCAAATACCTGATGTAAAAATGGGCAGACTGCTTTGGTGATTAAAAAAGATCTACAGGGTCCCAGTAGTTCTTCTTCGAAGTAAGTACTGGTAATCTAAACGCCTTTTTTATTTTTGTTTCCAAAAACGTCACCATTAATAAGGTCAGAGAGATATTATCCCCTTCTCTCTACTATATCGTCGGCCAACAAAGAAGACTGACACTTCCAAGTACCAAGTGTTTTTTGGCTAATTTCTTAATTTTGGCTTCGAAAACATTTTCCAGAACAGTCTTGAAGGCCTAGCCACTAAACTCATCCTAATCAGTGATTTCGTGCATAATTTCTGTCTGTCTTTCTATCCATTCCTTATTCTTGCCTGCGCGGAAAGTAAGCCTGCTGGCCTTGTTTTACAAAAGTTCGTTTCTTAGTAAATAATAAATTGTATAAACGTCACCTTAACCAAAATGTATTTTTGGCCTTTACATGAGTGCGCAGTTTGTAGCGATCTGTGCTTGTCGCTCTATATACCAGCCTGGCCCTTTATTTCATGTGATTCTGATCCCACAGTCACGATATTTTCTCTCTTCTACAAGACTAGTCGCTGATTTAACTTAGTCTCAAGGGGAGTGGGCAGGTGCAGCTATAAACGCTTGGTTATTAGAGCGCTAGATGGATTGAGATTCTGAGAAAAAACTGCAATATTAATGAATTAATATACATATATATTCAAACAACTATGCTATAACTCCACATAGGGATGAATTAGAGCGAATGCCGAAAGACAGAGGTTAGTTTTAGGGGGTGGTTCAATTAAAACATAACTTTTGTCAATGTTAAATACAACTACACTCAAAGGAATCATTCCGTCGATTAATTGGGGAAAATGACAGTTAATAAATTTATAGCAAGGGGTCACCGACCTCGCAAAACGCGGTTACACAGCATCATTTCTAGGAAAATACATGAAGAAAATAATTAGAAATATGATTGCTATAGCAACCCTAAAATAAACATTAATCCTCATTCAAAAAAGAGTAACAAGTATAAATTAACGAGAAAATCACATTAATTTTGCTATCTGAATTAGATTTGATTATGCATTTAAGAATAATGTTAAATTTCAAATTATAAAAAATTAAAGCAAACCTGGATACACTTGGTTAAGCATTCATGTGCCAGAAGGAGCTCTCTAGAAAACAACCATTAGGTTGGTATTTACAGAGAGGTATATTAGTTAATACGTGATATGACCTCTTAAGAATATAGCTCTCCGTTTAAACATATCCTGGGGATATTTAATTATTTTTTAGAAATTTAGCCAAATTTAATTTTTATGCGATATCTAATTCTTAGGGTAGACTATTGAAGACTTAAAATATGCCATTGCTAAAGGCAAGTTTTGAGTTTCTACCTTATTTTCTTTTCTTTTCTCTCATCGCTGTCATGCCTGAAAAATCAACTAGATTTTTTGTGGTTCCGGGCATATTACTCATTAATTTTTGTTTCTATTTGTTTATCCATTTCCTTGTATGTTGGAGGCAAAATAGATTAGTACTCTTAGCCTCTCTTCGTACCCAAGTGTTCATTCTTCCTATCATTTTCGTATAGCGACGCTACGTTTGTTCTCGTATGTCTATATATCTAGTTACTTGTAGAGACTAGAATGGAAAAGCATAAGCTAACGTAGGTCTAACGAAAAACTTGTATAGTCTTAAAATAGTGTTCTTTTCAAGTAAAGGACTGACTCTCTGATAATTAATGTAACTTGGATTGCTTTGTTTCTAACTGTATGCATTGACTCGGAAACTTTAATTTATTTTCTATTGTACTCTCAGATCTATTTGTTATTTTATTTCTATAAGCTGGTTACCTTAGATATATTTTTAAAATTTAGAATGATTTTTTCTAAAGTGTAAAACCAAATTTGAAAAATAGCTTCAGGCAAAAAACGTCGCACTAATTAATTTACCTATTTACGTAAATTCCTCAATATTTTTCTGGCTTTTTATACTTTCTTATCTGCCCAAGTTAATATGGTTAAATATAATTTTACCTGGCACTTTACTCCATAAACTTTGGAGTGGTCCTAAAACGGAGCCTTGTCTTAAGTAGCCAGTCGAATTTCCTCCTTCTTTAAAGAACCCTTTACTTACTATCTTTTAACCAAATTTTAATTCAAGTTATTATATTGTTGAAAGAAATATATTGAATTGGAGTTTATCAATGACCTTAGAAAAATCTAAATATATCACATCGTAACTTGAACATCAATCGGCATCATTCCCCACTCTGTCATAAAATGTGAGTAAATTAGTGAAAAAAGTTTTTGCTTTCCTGAAACCATGTTGATTATTTATTAAATGTTAATTATTGTCCAAATGCTTGTTTAATTTTATATCATTATTTTCCTTGATTAATTTCCTGAATCACCTGGCCCATTCTTGAACACAGGGATCCCCCTTGCATGGACTAGCGTTGAAAAGACTGTTTGTAGGTGGCTAATTTTTTTCCCGGACTGTTCAATTTCCTGCAAGCTGATGTACTGGTTGGATCTTCAACGCCTTCAAACAACAACCCTAATTCTGTTGATAAGGGCCTATTACTGGAACTAAGTCGTCCTTGTATAAAGTTACAAAGGTCATCATCCGACTAAAATCACATACATGACAAAAAGTAAAAGCGCTCACCTCCTTCCATAAGGCTCCAGAGACTGATGATTCCGTCGTCATTTCGGCCAAGAACCGGACTGAAGCGGGTCCGCCTAGAATTGAGGTTCCTTCATGGTGTGGAAGGAAAGGGTGACCCCCGTGTCTCGCTACCGTAAAAAATGTATATACATATTTTTATTTGATAAAGTCTAATATTTGCTTGTGTAATCCATCTTTGACATTTGAAACAGACAAGAAAAGGCAGAAACAACAGACAAAAGTAGATAAATGGATAACAATCCATGAAAACTGGACATTATGAACCTTTTTTTGGTATTAAGTACGGAAAAATGCTTTTCATAACACTAAAAGGTTAGATAAGGACTTTCGGCATCCATTTTGGAGAACTAAGCTCATTATCCCTAGAGTGGATTAAGACGCCTGGAATGATAAAGGAGTCGTGCCTATGGGGAAATAAGTGAGATGGTCACTATAGAGGCGGAAGAAAGAGAATTAAAGGTTGAAATTGTATAGAGTGAGTAAGAGTGAGGAACCAGAATGTTTATTTAAGGAAAGAGTGGTAGCGGTGTTATTGGTTTTAGTGTCTTTGCTATATTTAATTTCTGCCTTTCAAAACCTTTTAAAGACGGAAAGAAAGATGCGGAAACCATGTGTTGCAGACTATATAATAGAACAGTACAAGAAAAGGGGGATTTGTGACGTAAATGAGCAAAGAGACAAGAAACGGGAGTTTATTAAAAGCAAGATAAAGGGATATTGGAAGACCCAAGGATTAAGGAGACAAAAGGACGGCCTAATAAAGGCATTCCTTTCAGAAAAAATAAAGCATTCTTCCTAGAAAGTACGAAATTCATAGCATTTCCAATGTAAAGAATATTAGCAAAGTAAATAAGTATTATCTTTTGTTCTTATTTTCTTCTTTTTTTCCGAAATACATTGTATTTGGTCAAAATACGCATGTTACAGAATCAATATATATTTATACAAAATCGAAAGAATTGAAATAGACATATTTCCCAAGGGGAAGTTTATTATATAAAGACCAGATATAAAGTAAAATAATCTTTTAAAATACTGAAGATATGCCATAACCGAGGTAATATTTGATTTTACTGGCATTAATACTTAGAAAATCATGAGGTTCAACAAAGTCATTTCATATGTAACAACCTAATAACAGCCAAAAATAATAAAAGAAGCCTTTTTTAACCAATTTGTGGGGTATTTCTACAGATCAATGATGACAGAAAAAATTAAACTTTGGCCTACCTTAACCGTCAAAGATAAAGGAATTCGCATATTAACTCCTCACCCTAAATTTCGTTGACTTTGATTTCATTAAAATATACCGGAGGCCCAGCTTTAGGGGCTTGTAGGTTTGATGAACCATCTACGTACCTGGAATTATGATATAAAACTATAAACTTCTATCTGGTGGTCAACAGCTTAATACTGGTATCAAACTTCTCCTCGTAAATTGACTTCGAAGATTTTTCTAAATTCGCAAAATTCCATAGGAAATATTACTTTTCTTTTACGCTAGTATTTAATTTAGTTCAATAAAAACTAATTTTCACAGCACCATTAAAATCAACAGAATAAGCGATTTTCTTAGTACACTTGGTATCCTTGTAAGCGTGTTCAGGAAAGTGGCACAACTCAGATTCAATTTAACAAATTATGGGCTTCTCATATATATATTGGGAGTGTAGATCTTCCTTTAACTTCTATTTACCCATTAACAAGCGCTGAAAGTTAAAAGTAAATAGTTGAGGAGGGATGGTACTACTCTTTAACGCAAGCAAGATTTCCAAATTTAATAAAGGGTAAAACTCATATATGACGAATTCTGAACCAAAGCTAAGATACACGTGAAAAATCTATTTTCAATGTCAATGTCCAACCAAAAGAAATCGTCCCTCTCCAAAATGGATCCCAGAAAAAGCTTTAAGTAGAAACAGGCTTACTACAATATTTTTTTCACAATTACTGTATTGGAGCATAAAGGAGTATTCTGTCATATCAGCTTAGGTGTGTTAAAATGAGCAAAATGGTATCGCTGAGTTTGAGAAAATGGTGACATAAAGATCTGAAAGAAGTCTATCTTTTTAACTTTGTGTGAGAGATTAGAGAATAGAAAGAATAAACTCTTTATAAGAAAATAATGTTCAAACTGAAGAGTACAGTTGTATAAATGAGTAGAATCTAAGCTTCGCCTATTTTGAAAAAGTTTGAATTGACGTTAAATAAATATTGAGAAAATAGTGATATAATATTAAGAGGTTTTGATGCATTGTGAAAAACACCAAGGTTTTTCAATATTTATTTATATCGAATAGCTAAACAGATAAAGATAAAGCGATTAGGTAACCTTCCGGGCTTTATTCCTTTCTCAATGCTCTCAAAGATTTAAAATAATTTTATTATTGATTTTTTTTTAATGGACTTTTAATTACCAAATACTTTCTTCTTCTTGATGTTTAGATTTTAAGCATTATTATTGGAAGTCATAAATAGCAGGCTTTAAGATCGCATTGCAAATTGATTGTAATATTATGGATTTTCCCTATGACATCTTAAGAGATCTTCATTTTAAACGTTTTTCTCGTGGATGCAAATAATTTATAAAAAGAGAGGCCGGTATTGTAGAAAGATAAAGGAGACTAAGGTTGATATAATTTTACAGCGGTTGGTCATGAGTAGTTATAGAATTACGCAATCCTTCTAGCCATTTGCCGTAAAATTTAAAGCAAAATTAGAATCTTTTATTGGCATAGTAACGTTAAAATTTTCTACGGACACGAGATAACTTTCTAGAGCCTAGGTGAAATTATCAACTCGCGAGTTAGGGCACAACCTAAATTAAGAGAGGGTCAAAGCCCTGGCATCTAGAAGGCTGCCTATATAGAACGTGGGCAAAAAAAGTCACCAACCATCAGCACTAAACATTTTGATGTGGTTGATAAAACTTGCGCTCTTAATTAACTCTTTCAGCCAAAGAAATGGTGGATAAAACTTGGTAGGTTACTTCTAATACCAGAACACGTGCGGAACAACAAAGAGCCTAGAGTCTCTTTGAGCCTGGCCCAAAAAGCCTTAGCTCTATGCGACCATCATTTAGCAACAGATCTTCAACAGCAATAGAATTGCACAACCTAGTTTTGGGACAAAAAACACATGAAACCAGTTCGTGATTGGCGACCTAGAGACTCCGCAATCTGCTGAAAAAGGATGAATAACACTGTATAGTAAATAAGCTAACTTCGTTTACCGATTTCTCCATCCAGTATAAACTTCGTTGGTAAATCGAATCATTTGGGAAACATCAGAGTTAAAAGAATATCTTAGTCGAGTGTAGGGTATTATTTGCTATTTAAAGTTTACTAATTATTTAAATTTTCCTTCTATCTCTCTTATCTTTAGCTAATTTATTTTCGTTTTCCTTCACTATTTATCCTGAATTGCCTAAGAAGAAGATGCCACAGATAAAAGTTTGTGATACCTTCACTTTCAGGAGAATTCTACCTGGAGCCAGCATTAATTAATCGCCCTTTATCAGGCGATCGCGCATGTTTCTGTTCATATGGAGGTAGTGAGTAGTTGAGGTGATGCCTTGTGGGCTGATGACCTCAAATTAGAGCATCTAGATAGTGATTAAAACTTATATACATACTTCGTCTAACGTTCATCTTGAAATAATGCGTACGTATAGTCTCAACTATTTGCTCTCAGTTTTAGCTTTTCAACAAAATGTGGAATATAAATGATTTTAGTGATGTCGGCGATTCGATTGTACCTGAAACGAACTGAAAGCGATTTGTGGCAGGTGGTTTGGTCGATCAAGACTATAGAGATGTAAACCAGAGCGATATTTTTATACTACGTGATATGAGATGTTAGCAAATCTTTGGAGACTATTGAGAAAACCACGAAAGAAGCAGGTAATTTATTGCTCTTAGGAATACTACTACGAATGTGTTCAGGGTAAATATTTTGGCAGAGTGTATTATAGAAATAAATGTTTAGAAGTTCTTTATCAGGATGAAGCTTTTATTTTGACAAACCATTGCGATCATTTTTAACAAAGTGACAACATTTTTATAGAAGGATAAGGAGTATCGATCTTAAGCAAATTTCAATGTAACTGTGTTCGCTTTTTCTGTCAGGTTAATAGTAACTCACGTAAATTGTATCTGAAAAATGTACTTTTTTCATGGGTTCAATTTTCCCCCTAAAGGTGCCTTACACCAATGTTTGTGGCATAAAATAATAAACAAAATTATATTCGTGGTAGTAAAAACAAACAATTCTGCCTTAATAGTAAATTGCGAGATTTTCTACTGTACACAAAAGATATCTGCTTTACAGATATAATGTTCCTGCATATAAATATTTTACAATGAAGAGTGGATAGGAGACGGGTATTGGTAATGATGTACTGCTAATATGATCTCTATCCTATCGAAATAAACTTCCATGGAAAAAATGGCGTTAAAACATAATTGCGTTATAGTTTGACTACATTATATGTTATTGAATTCACTGTCAAAATTGCAGAAAAGAGAGGGTGATGTTTGAATCTGAGGTAATCCTCACTAGAACGAAGAACGTTATTCTGAGAGACATCATCAACTATGCTTACGCTAACTTAGGTGAGTGTAAAGAGGCTGTAGGATGGTCAAAATTATTCAATTTTATTACTGTTAACTTTCTTGCGTAAAGACTCGATCGTCCTACATGTGGAAATAATACTGCAAATAAGAAAATTTTATCAAAGTTCTTTTTGATCTCTTAATATTATTTAAAATCAAAATAAATATTGTTTAATTGAACATCCTATGACGATTTCTAATTTTGATAGATACCATTTGGCTAAATATAAAATTACGATGCAGGAAATTGCCAAAAACCTATGCCAGGTGCAAAAAACTCAAATGGCCAAACAAAATGTTTCCCAAAATATTCAATCATAAAAATAAGCCGTCATCTTGTTAAATAATATCTTTTTGGAGATACATACAAATATTCTGAAGTAGCGAATCGAGGGGGAAGCTTACCAGACAATCCTCCAAGAGTTATGAAGTCTCCCTTGCAGAAAGAGCAACGAGAATACAAAGGGCTTTTTATCAATATCCAAAAAAGAAAATTTCAAAAAAAGTTATTAGTGGCCCTATAAAGAATTCAAGTGATCTTAGGCAACGATCCAAATATTGTGGCCGAAATACTTAACCATCATCTTGCCTCAGAATTTAAACATAGATAATTTGGACATGTAAAAGATTTTTCAATGGAAATGAAACAGATCTAGATCTAATTTTATGTAGTTTGCCATATAAAAATAAATGATGTAGGGAAAGGAGGTCAGAAGATATAGTGTCTATGTATAGTGAGATGTTAGAGTAGGTAAAGAAAGCTGGTAGGCTATGTATAGTGCCATGAAATTTAACTTAGCTTAGAATATGTGAAGATTGCGCGTATCGAACACGTGGAATATATAAGAAGTTAAAATAAATGTGTGATAGTAATTGAATTATGTTAGGGATGAATTGAATCCATATTGAGGCAAAAAGTATCGGTTTGCGATGAATGGGATGTAGTTGAAGTTGAAAGTGGGAAAACATCGAGTGAATGTTTGAAGAAGGCTATTACAACAGCTTTTCAAGGCAACTACATATAAAATGACAGAGGTAAAAGTTCTAAAGTAATAATAATAGCATAGAAGTAAGGATCGTGATTAGGACATGAGAAGATTGAAAATATCATAAGGATTTACATAGTTTTATGCTTACCCTCGAAGGTTTAAATAATAAAATAGAGGCTAATAATGACCCGTTATTATTAATTAGCGTGAGCATCCGGTGCACAGGAGACAGGACTGAATTAAAGGGCAAGCAAGCCTCTTTGCCTAACAAGAAATGAAAAATTCTTGAGTCCAAAATCTTGGGGAAGGTCCAGAGATTCTTGCAACCCAATGTCCCTATCAGAGTTTCCATGGCAGCTGGAGTACTCACTAAAGAGCTTTTGATTTGTGAGAAAGGATTTGCATAAATGAAAAGGGAGGCCCATATCTATGGGAAAAGGGACGACCTAGAGGACAGCTCTCAAAGGGGAAAGTTCGGTAAAAAGAAAATCATTTTACCTACGAGTTCGACGGGACACTTATTGGCCATGATATAATTTAACCTACACAAGATGAGTGGTTTCTTTTTCGATTGTATTATTTGTTCTTTAGTTTTTTTAAAATAAATATTCATTATCAGGTATACTCAGAAGCATTAACAAAACGCTCTCCGCTGAACTCAATATCCTTTCTCTGAGTGACCGTATAGGGGCGTTAGGCCATGATCGTACAACTTTAGGCCAGTGGAATTTAGGCGTAAAAAAAAAAAAGAGTTGCCAAAAGGGTTGAATTGTCCCTCTTGCTTTGCTGGTCCCAAATACTAATGGATGAATAGAAACTGGCCCGCACAAGCCGCCGGTCAGTATAATAGATATTACTAAGTTAATGAGCGGCCAATTAAAATAATTGATTAAACACGTTAATACTTATGTAACTAAATTTTTATTTGATTCTTTTTCCCAACGATTCTGTGGAAAAAATTTCTCCGATGTTTTTTCTTAATTTTACCTATGGAGTCAGTTTAGGGTCAATCATAATCAATAAATCACTGGATGTTGATTCATAAAATATTGAAATCTATAACTCCTCTTTCTTTTGGGGCTTATGTCAACTCATTAAAGTAACTTAAACCTCCTCATGTATCAGTTTTCCTTGTTTTTGATATCTCTGAAGCTCTGTAGTATTGGTGTAAACTCTGTTATAATAATAAGATTAAAGGAGATTACATTTCTCGTCGTCCTGTATCTACACAATCAGTAGTCTATCAGCACTCACAAATTTGAAAATGAGAATATTCGATATGGCAACTAATCAACTAGCGTCCAACAACCTCGACTCTCTCTCTCTCTTTCATACGGAGCGTACAATCCAATGGTTGCGTTTCCGTGGCCTCAGGTTTGAGCCTCTGCATATGATATTTTACCCCCAAAATTGGGCTTGGCTTACACGTAGCTACTGGTGAAAAAAAATAAACGTAGTGAATTCCTATTTGCGATAGCAGAGGAGAGTGTAACATACGATACTCATAAATCCTCGATCTTAAGACACGATTCCTGGTCTGATCAGGGATGGTGGGAAATACAACAGATATCATAAACTTAGCTGGACAAAAAACATTCCCTTTCTTGTCTCAACTTTACAGGGAGGCAAAAGGTGAGTTTCCTCAAGCGCCACTTTGGCAAGCTTTTCTCAGTTGATTGACTTTTTTAACTCTACACATATTAGAGACTCCTTTGGATGTGGAATCACTTGAAGCGGGCTCTGAATAGAAGATCTCCTGTTGCTAAGGGACTCAAACTCTTTCCAGCTCCCTTGGACAATGAAATCTCGGCTCCATTTCTGGATCTCTATAGATTTCAAAAGAGAGATGCACCATAATTATACACTGAGTCATCTCTTAATTTTAAGAGACCAGGCTACAAAAGAAGGGAACTCATCCGTGCAGTAAAAGAGCTTGGTCATACTTTAAAATCGAAAGGAAGAAGAATCGCCTGGAGTTTTCGTCAGAGGGACCCGGATGTCCGAGTGTCTAGCGCTTAAAGTTAGAACAACTGAACAAGCAAGCAGAAGAATTATTGGTATCATAGACTTTTCATTACTGTGATGTTATAAATAAACAATCAAACAGTTAACATTTACCGCTCGCCTTAAACCATACCGTCTTCTTGGACGGGCATTGTCAGTTTGTCCGAGATATCACGAATGGTTGTATTTTTATTAAACAAACGATTATTGGCAAAAAAATGCATACTCCTTTCCTAGGACAAGGACAAATTTCCGCCAACCATCTCTTGTTACAAATAAACAATCAAACAGCTAACACCTACCGCTCGCCTTAAATCATATTGTCTTCTCGGACGGTGTTGGTTTGTCCGAGATATTAAAAGAGGTTTTTTTTATTGAGCAAACGATTAACGGCAAAAGGTAGATAATTCTTTCCTAGGAGAAGGACAAAATTCCCCCAACCGTCTCTTGTTATCTTAAATGACTATCCTGGAAGAACATACGATTTATTCTATACAAAGAATTCACCTTCAATTTTACCATGCTCATTCATTTAGTTGATCGAGATCATTGGGGAAAACTCTTTCTCTTGCTTAATCTTAAGAACCTAATTCTTACGAAAGCGATCACAGTATATTCCAGAAGAGGTAAACCCCTATTCTCTTTCTATATCGGTGAAAACAGTCTCACTCTCACACTGTTAATAGACACCAAAATTACTTAGAAAAATTCGAGACTTATTGTTTGTTTCTATCCTACTTTCTGTGCTAATCATTTTGATTACCACCTTATTTTGTCTTTCGGCCATTAGACTCTAAATGTAACCTTCTTTGACACTTTTCTTAATAAAATTCAACATATTTGGCTCCAAGATGTAAACAGTTGAAAGAAGAGGCAAGATAGACTGTAATTATGTTGAGAAAAAACCATAAGAGTATTGCTGATAAGATATAAGCTCCTTATATTAAATATTCAGTGTATCTCAAACTACGTATTGATTGTGTCGTCGTCCATTGTCTTAGAGAAATTTAAATCCTAAAGAGTTAACCAGCAATGGATGCTTTCGGATACGTTCCCATTGAACTATTCACAATTATGTGGCGTATACTTCACTATTTTATATTTAGACAATCAGATTGGAAAAAAAATATTGTTTGATATGTAAGCACTCGAAGAAAGAATTTAACAGTTTTGCATCAAATTTTAGGGATATTTTTAAACGGATTATAGAAATTTTTACTTTATTGGGTATGAATCGCTGAAACGGATCGAAACAAAATTATGTTGGGTAATCAATAAATTTCGTGAAATTTTCTTTCTCTTTTGTTGATTTAAAAAAAAACTCGTTTTTTTCCCTATAGTCTAAAATTGATGAACTCTTGGCCTATTTCCATTCTTAGTTTTACTTCTTTTCAGCATCCTTAACAACATAAATTATATTTAAATAATTTCTTCCCAAAAGTTTGGATAAATTCTAAAGAAAATTTTTCTATTTCGGTTTTTTTCTCACATTTTTCGAAAGAAATCTCACCTAAAATGCTTTGCTGCTCAGACGAGCTTACCATAATACACTCTGATAACGCTTTTCACACTAACAAAAAGTATTATAATACAATCTTGGTCGGTGTTGTTCGAATGATTAACGCTTGGATATAACTTTCCAACTGGTACCCATTGGGATGAATATAATTAACTCGGTAATTGTCAAAATTGAATTTTAACGACTGCAAAAAAATTAGCTTGTTATGTAAAGCCTCAACTCAAAAAACTGTACAAAAAACAGACACTTTTTTAAGCAATCATCAGTTCGAATAGAACAACGAGAGGATATGGTGGCCAACATCAATTCAGATGAAACAGAAATGAGAAGTCATCTTTCCCTTTCTAGTCCTTCTATGAAAGGCAAATGGAAACTTGAAATGATACTGCAATTGCACATCACGAGTCCAATTCGCATCAGAGAAATACGAAGACACTCAAATAATCTTTTAATGACCACTTGCAACCGTCAACATTGACAGATGAAACACCTCCCAGGTTGGGTATAAACTATAAAAACAGCTTTCCTCCTTGTTTGATGCATTGCAACTACACTGAGTGCCCCTAAATCAATATAGTAGAATCTTAGAATGTTTCCAACGAAGAAGCAGTTACCTTCACTGTTACCCTTGGCGACCTCGTCGCCGCTCTCTAATACCTGGCTATAGAACTCAATAACGATAACTTTTCACCTCTCTGAGTTTTTCTTTCTCCCACGGTGAAACATTAAGGGATTTTCCATGTATGTAGCTGCTTCTCATCTTATAAAACTGGAGCACTAACAACTTTAAACAAGAATAGTACCAGTAAGTAAAAATGGTATAGAAATGTGGTTCATTAGCATATTTTCCAAACTTTTAGAGGCAATATTGGGATGATAACTGTATTTTTTAGCTCTATTGCTCACTATGTCACAAATTTAAAGCAGCAAAAACGTTATGGGTTTAAAAACCATTGAACCCTTAGGAAATTTTCCACAATTGAACCAAATAGTAAATTTGTGGACGATAATGAAACTGACTCTTTAATAAAAGAATCCATCCAATTTTCAGCACTGGCGGATGCTTATTAAAAAACGGAAACAATATCAGTCAATTTATCATCACAAATTGGTTCTCCCCATGCCAAAATGAATTAAGGTAGTCTTAAAAAAAGGATAACCGGTGAATAAATGAGAGTTGGACCGAGAGAAGGGGAATAGTAGAACGAAAAGAAGCAATGGTCAATCTGGGTTGTACGATGAAACATGTTTAAACTTAATTTCAGGGATCCAGGAAGAGCCACTCAAATCTCCGTGGAAAAATTCTCCATTAAAAAAGATCGCGTCTCCTTACCTCATCCGACAGCTTCCTTTAATGAGTATCCTGCTTGTTTTATATCTAAGTTTTCTTCTATCAACTCTTTAGAAATTAAAAAAGTTTACTCGTAGAAATTCCATCGTTGGCATTCGAAATAAATAAATAAAATATAGTTACTGACCTACGTTTCATTTTTAATAAATTTTCAAATCCCCTGAAATATATTTTGGTCGATTCCTCTTTTGACTCCCTGATCAGTTGTTTAAACCAGGGGAGGAACAAATGGATTCATCTACTGCCGGAACTAATAAAATTGAGGAGGTTTGATTTGCGGTACCAGAGAGGTATACATAGGAGGTAAGTAAATCTATAATCTTTAAACATTACTCTTGCTCTGATGAACAAGGATGGAAAAATTCAACGTGTAATAGAAATTCGCTGCACAAAAAAGATCCTCCTTTTTCCGAAACATTGCCCGGGAATTATTTTGTTTCTGCAATAACATCATAACTATACGGCTGATTCTAACGAAATTTGAAACCCTTATGTTGTTTACATTCTTAAATAATACGTTCGAAATAAATAAAAACATATTTATTAACCTACGTTTCTTTTTCAGTGAATTTCTAAAATATCCTGAAATATATTTGGGTTGATTCCTAGTTTGGCTCTCCTGATGAGTTGTTTAAACCAAGACACGAACAAATTGATTCATCTACTGGTGGAACTAATAAAATTGAGGAGGTTTAATTTGCGGTACTAGATGAGATACAAATCAACTATCATTAAACATAATTCCTCTTTCCTTAAGATTGCGATCAAGCAGTAGCTCACTTTTTACTCACCTGTGAGTCTAGTCACGAACGACTCTACATCTCACTATGTCGGTCGGGCCCGTTTTGCTTTATTTGTGTTTTTTATTAAAATTCTCACACTTCGAACGATTCTGACGAAATTTGAAACCCTATGTTGTTTTGCATTCTCTTTCAGATGATATAATTGCCAAAGTCCTCCCAATCTTTTAGCCATAACATCATAACTATTCGGCTGATTCTAACCAAATTTGAAACCCTTATGTTGTTCACATTCTATTTCAAATTATAGAATTCCCATAGTTCTACCAAGGTTAGTTCAGGAATTATTGGAAGTTTTGAAGGTCGTAAGGTCCTAAATCATGATATAAGTGAGAACACGCGACTTTTTGATCAACGGACCTTGTTTCACATAGAACTTGTTAAAACCTTTTCAAGCTGTGACCAATTGCAAACCACATCTTGTCTCTTTCTAGCGGTTAATGTTCGTTCCCCAATTACTAACAAGGTGTTTAAGCAAAACCTCTCTCTCCTACATGAACTCAAGCACCGAATACTTGAGGATACGATAACAGGATATACTAGGGGGGGCACAGCCCGATTTCTTTTCCCAATCTCTTATTTATCTCCCATATCGACGAACACAAACTCACTTGCAACTCTCAATTAACACCAAAGCCACTTTGAAGAATTCATCTGATTCCTTCCACAGTTTTCTTTTAAAATAGACACAATTGGAGAGAGAATTCAAAACGTTTTGTTTCAAAGCCAAAGTGGTTCTATTCATGAAGCATGATAGATTTTAATTTTATCGGGATATAACAGGAGAGTATGGCAATAAGAGACTAGGTCCAAACCTAAAAAATTCGATGTATCAAGCAGGAAATGTTGGTTGTGTGGTAGTGTATTGTCTTGCGGAAACAAGGTTATGATAATAATAAGTGATCCCCCACCCTACTTCGTAGTGGATACGACTATCTCTAGTTACCTCGTCCCCTCCAAACTTGCAATTCTATTATAGACGTTCTGATTGTAAGGGCCTTGCGAGGGCTTAACGCCCCCTGGGTGAGAAAAAGATAAGTCAAAGGGTGAGCTATGTAGTCTATTAAATCACCGCCCTCCAGTACACATATACCCTGGCTTCATCAGTAACACACTTTATGGTCAATTCATAATGACAAATTATTCTGAATAGCGGGCTATTTCATCAAGGCCCAGCTTAGCTCGAACCCCTGGGTCGAGTATGTGACAATATACTCATGGAATTTTTGGATCATATAATAATTTTATCTTAACTTCCCAAGGCATTGAAAGGTCAAAGTATTTATATTTAATTCAATTCTTTGTTACTTTTTCACTCTAGTTAAATTTAGGAGAATATTGGACGACCGCATTTTCAACGAAATCCGCACAAAAAGCGACCTCGCAGGCACTGCTATGCGGGAGAATGAGGTTCCATGAGATAATGCTTAAACTGGTAGAGGGCCTTGCATCTCACTATTCACCTGTGCTAAATGGGCTTCCCCTTTGCCATATTGGGGCCGCCTTCGCGCAGCTTGATCTCAGCAAAGTTGTTCCTACTATGCTTTTTCCAGGGCGCGGTAAACTTGTAGCAGAGCGAAGATTTACTCCTCTACTATATCTACGAGTGAGTGACTTCCCCATCACCGCATCTTTGAGGAATTGCCCTAAGATAACTTGATAACAGCACAGGCAGCCTTCACCTTATTCCTTCGAAAGTGTAATACCAGAAACTGAAGGCGGACCAGGAACGCCACTTGCATTTAGAGCAATCGATAGAACCAACATACTTAAAGGAGCAAGGGATAACGGTCCCATCATGCCGTGCGCCTACTCTCCTGCAGTCGTTTATATTACGGTTGAAGAGTGGCGGCGTGTTTGCCCTCTTATATTTCCAAAAGAGCTCGGCGATACGAGCTAAATCGGGATGACCTCGCTTCAGAAGGCACCATTTTCAATTGTGGAAAATCTGGTGCTAAACCCACAACCTGATCCTGTCCATGTAGAAGCTTCTTCTCAAGCAACTCGTGCCTCTTATAACGCAAAAGGAGACGAGTAACTACCTCCTCCGACAAGTGCTCCTTCTACATTTCATAAAAGGATATGCTGACGAGGGTACGTCCGACATGGGTTCCCATTCCTGGTATTGAGAAAAACGGGTTAATTCTTTAACTCAACCATTTCTCCTAAAAAGAAAGGCTCCGGGGACGGACGGGTTGACTGCTGTTTTGGCAAGAGAACGAGCCAAGACCTGCACGTCCGGTAATTTGGAGCCCTCAGGGGGAGAGGGACCAAAGGACCAATATAGCTATTGCGTTAACGCGAGGTTCTATTACGTCAAGTTCTATGATTAGAAAACTAGCTGATATTTTTTAGCCCGCTGGCTTCAAACGTTTTTTAATTATTCGTTACACGATGGTAAAATTTTAACCAAACGCATTATGATCTATCAGAGGAGAGTATTAGTTAGTTTTGCTACAAGAGACCCAAAAATGACCCGCTTTTCGGAAAAAAGGCCTTCTCACGAGTGCATCAGACCATTTTGACTCAGCCATAATTAGTGCATTTGGGATAGTCAATGGTTAGCCGTTAATTGTGACGTCTAACTCTAGCATGAACTTCGTAAAACGAATGGTTTATGCAAGGGAAGTCGATGACAATTCCTTAGAAAATATCATCAAAGTGTCTGACGAAATACGAGACGGTAAATTTTTAATGTGTGATATGAAAACAGGGAAGAGCTTCGAGATCTAACCCTACACTCTTCGAGACCTTTCAGCATAAACAGCTACCTGTGTCAGCTCATACCAATTGGTTTGCTACTGTGTGAATGCATTCGTGCTAGTACCACGTAGGTGCCACTACTGCCGCTGCCTCAGCCATACATATTGCTCAGCTAAACGTGGAAGGCTAAACATGATAATTCCTTATCGTGTTTGAGCAAATGTATCAATTGGGAAGAGCTGCACTCTGCTTCTTCGAAGCAATTTGGATCGTATTTCTTCGAGAAGGAAAGCCTAGGGTTTTATTCTGTGTATCATTTTTCATCCCGCGATGCTATAGACTTAGTCCTAGTGCGCCAGGCGCTATCTGTGACGTCCTAGGTCTCAATTCTTAAAATCTTTCTTCTCCTCCTGGCTCCTCCAGACCTACGAGCACGGTCGTTTCCGCGATCATCCGGACGCTTCTCCGGGTTCTACCTTTAGACCCCAGTGGAATTGCTGCGGATTACGGGCCAACTTACAAGAGCTGCAAAGTTTCGTCTACTACCGCCCCCTTCACCTAGCTTTCTGCAGGAGCCTAAGTGGAGCACCTTCCCTCTACCTACCCCTTGGGGCATAATGGTTTTGCGTGCCGTACAACAAGGGATGGGGTCTTGAAGGAAGGATGCGTGAATTGCAACTGGCATGTGGCTTTAATTCTTCAATTTGATATAATTAGCTGCTTTAAGCAGTTGTTGTGCAGATACATGTTGATAAAAGTTATATTGTAATTTCTGTATACGTTGCAGCATCAGTCGAATTAACTGCGCGATATTTCCGCCGCGTCATGGCCTGGTTGCCTAGGTTCTTTCTTCCTTTTGGAGATTTGAACAATCAGAACGTCTTATGGGTTACCTGAGCGAACTGATCGCAGAGATGGAGATGTGTCTTATAATTGCAAATAAGTTCATGCATCACTTAACGAGAACTGCTTCATTTTCCTTTCTTGATCTAGCCATCTGCTTCCCTGACGAACAGTCTGAGATGGGTTGGGAAGTAGTCAATTATCTTCATGACACTGATTGTTTTATATTCAACCCTCATTTTCCCCTTCCAGTCGAAGAGTTCAGGTCGTAAGAGGAGGCTATTCAGGTTTACTCTGGCAACATCATCTTTCTGGGTTTAACTACTCTTTCTAGAACGTCTGGAGGGTTGCACACTGACCACTTCCTTGGTGATCAGCCGATTGAGAGAGGGATCTCAGACAGAAGCAATATGCCTAGATGCACTATATGTGCCGCCCAAACGTTTTTACTGTCGATAAATTTCTTAGAGCTAGAGTTATGCTTCGTTGTTATATACAGCAGACCTGCAGCTCTTCCTGGGGGAAATACATGTCTTCCCTTAACGGCAAGGCACCTCTAACACAGGTGTGGAAAAGAATCAAAAGGATTGGGAGCAATTTCTGGCAGGCCGCTCTCCCATTTTCTAGGAGAATATGACCACAATCTTGGACTACACGTCCACGAGGGAGTCGTTCGTGACCGCTTTCTCTTTCTTCTCTTGCAGATATGCTGCTCCGCCGCTATGACGTTGAATATCAATGACTAGACATTACCTTCAGTAGAGAATAATTATTAAAGTATAGGTTAATATGTAGACCCCACACCCCTGGGAAGAAGATTTACCGTGTGCCATCCTTCGACTACTAGACTCGCCTTTCGCAAGATGAGGAGAGATATCGCACCTTGGGTGGTTTCCTCCCAATGTCTCTAAATTCCTGTGTGTGAAAGTTGATAGAGAAATTAGAAAAAGTTAGATTACCCTTTTTCTTGCACAACGGAGGATACCTTCCTTCTGCACTGTACTGCTTCCACAAGTTCCACTCAAGGTTAAAAGTTCTGCTCAGACTGTAAAATGCTGTTAACCAAGCCTTCTTTCGTAGACAGTACTCCGTCAAGGGTGTTTTTTGATCAGAAAAAAGTCTATGATTCATCATGGCGATACCGCATCATGCGAGATGGTGGTATATATCCCTCATGCTGTCGACGAGGCTTACTTTTTAATGCTCGGGAAATGTCGCACTTTTTCTTTCGTGTATTGTTGATTATATGCCTGTACGCGCAAGCTCGGCTCCTCCTTCGGTCGCTAACGGCTTTCAATGCTTCTGCAGCCGACCTCAACAGTGCATATGCCCCAGAGAAGAGCCATTTATACCCTAAGCCCTTAAGATATATATTTCTAAGAAACTCATTTGAAAGCGCGGTGGTGCCTCTGGTTTTGCTCTGAACGCCACACTGGAAGAAACCACCTTTGACTATTTGTCTCCATGCCTCTGCTCTCATATTATAGCACACTCCCTGTCATGCTAGATCACTGCTAAGGTATACGGATTTCTCCATGTCCCAGAACGGCATCTGTTCCCACGGCGTATACTCTCTGTTTGAATTCGGCGGAGCTCTGCAAGATAATGCAATATACACATTGATACGAGAGATACGTGATTGTAACAGGTTTTAAGACCTGATTCTGATATTTAACAACTCACAAAGCGCCTTTGGTGTTCTTGAGGCATTGGATTCTCCACATCCTCTGTTCTGAGGTATCATTAACACCAGGGTTGCCGCGAGCCGATTGGATGTCGAGATTATATTTTGCCTGGTTGCTGAACATGTTGGAATGGCGGGGAATGAGCGAACCGATAAGGGCAACCTGACCAGGGTTTCGCTTTTCCTCATCCTGAATACAAGTCAGGCATCCTGGCAGCTCTCTGGGTTGCTTTCCAAATAGGAAACGAGACAGCCGAGAAGAACTTAATTTGTGTGACATTGCGCCGCAACTGTTTCCATGGGCATATCCCCGGACGTGACGAAGGAATAAGGTCGCTTTCTGTCGCCTCTAAATTCGGGACACTCATAGCAAGCACTATAATTTGATTTAGCGCTCGCTTGCACTTTATTTAGACAGTTTGTCCCCCATACTGTACATTTTTGTTAAATGTTTTTGCCTGGGTGATCTATACGCACGTTACCTCTCCCTGTATCGTGATGAACGGGATCGCTACCACTTGTCCATTGTACTCGAGAGGGGTTTTTGTATACAGACTTATGGATTATCTAACTTTTTGGAAGAGGTTGGCCTCCATTTCATTTAACTTTCTTTGTCGTAGGTCACATTTTACTGTGCCCTGAGGAGTCGGGCCTCCCTCCCCTGATGCTGGAGTGTGCATTTTTTTGTTTCCCGTCATAGAGAAACAAAAAAGGTTAAAATTTTAATTGCTATCACGCGCCTGATTTGTATTTTAAAAAAGTGATTTACGTTATTTAGGTACTATTTAACCTAATTTTAAGCTATCTAAAATTCGTCACAGGGCATAAACAAATTCTTGATTCCCGATTTTTAGGTCGTGTGAAAGATGTTGCTCAAGATTTTAGAAACTGGATTTACTTGCTCTTCCTGGATAAGGAATCATTTGAGAAAAGTCAAGCTTTACAGAAAATACGGCTCAATATTTTCTTCAAAGAAATTCTTTCCTTGTACAGAAGCAGAAGCCCACAACGAATTGAATGATAAATCATGGAACGTAACTAATGAAGAAATATATCATATGTTGGCAATAGTTTACGCCAGAGGACTTATTGTTAAAGGAAAACCACCTGATTTCTATGGTCAAAGGTTTGGAGGTCTCGTCTCTTTCTCATAGCTATGTCAAGAGATATTTTCGAGCAAATTCTTCAAATTTTACGTTTAGATTTGAGATCCACCAGAAGTCAACGAATTCACTCAGCTAAATTTGCCTTTTTTTCTACCATATTGAACAGATTTATTGAAAATTGCCAATCATGTTACAGACCTGGAGCAGATATATCTGTTGATGAACAGCTTTTCCCCACTAAGTCCAGAAGCTTTTTCACCCAATATATGGCAAACAAATCGGATAAATTTAGATTTAAATTCTGGCTTGCTGTAGACTCAAAGTCCCATTACTTGCTGAATGGATTTCCCTATCTGGGAAAAAATGTTCATCATCCCCAAAACCAAAGCTTATCGAAATATGTAGTAATAAAATTGGTAAGTCCTTTCTAAGTAAAGGTCGAAATATCACATGTGATTCCTTTTTTACTTCGGTGAAGTTTGATAAGACATTGCAGACCAGGAAAACGAGTATTGTTGGAATGATGAATCAAATTCAACGAGAAATACCAACAAGCATTAAAAATAAGAAATAACTTCTACACTTATCCATTATTTTGAAGAATTGTGGCATGACACTCACCATGTACCAAGGAAAACCTTCTAAGAGTGTACTGATTCTAAGTACTGTGCACAAGACAGTGCATATTGACAGTGGTACAAAGGAGTTGCCAGAGTCTGTCACGTATTATAATAAAACAAAATCTGGCGTTGACAATGTTGACCAGATGGCCCACTGTACACTACTAAAAAGGCTTCTCGGTGTTGGCCATTACAGGTCTTCTATAACTTTTTTGATCTTGCTATGATTAATTCAGCTATAATATACCGTGAGGTGGTTGGACCTAAAATAAGTCGCGAGATTACTTTCTAAACTCATATGAGAGCTACGACCTTTTAAAGAAGTGTGGATGAAAACCTCGATGACGAATGGGCAGATAAAGTACATTTGGAAGAACCAATAAAAAAAAACAATCAGCGTAAAACTTGTAAAATTAGCAAATGTAAGATGAATGAAACTAATGAAATATGGTACAAGTGCAAGAAATATGTATGTTTTAAATGTACTCGAATATTACGCAAGAGAAAGTTTGTAAAATTGTTCCTGATATTGCTAATAATTAATACATCAAACGACCTAGTATTATATAAATACCTAAATACTTTTAATAAATATATTTATATTATATAATTGCCTTAATTATTCTATATGCTAATCATATGTAAATGGGATTATTACGTTATTTTTCTCTGTCTCATACATATATGTAAGTAAATGGAAATATTTTGATAAGGTATTTTTATTTATCATTTATTGATACCTATTCCAAACAATAATATAATGAAATATTTACAACAGAATGAAGTTAAACTGGAACTAATAAAAAAACATAATTCTTGTGATATGAATTCCTGCAAATATGTGTAAAAAAACGAAGAAAATAAGGAAAAATAAAACCAGATGTGAAAATAACCGTTCAGTCTTTCTAGGGTTTGTGCAGTCAGCCGTCCATCTAGTGTTAAAGCGAAAGATGTTTGTCGTAGAATGACTCCCGACGATACCATATATATAACACTATTCGTTGAGGGAACTTCCTTAATTATCTTTAGAGTGCGTTTACTGTCTGGCGGCCGATATTATGTATCTTCGATATGCTTAAGAAGTGGAACTGAGCTCAAGGATAATAATATTGCTATCATTAATAAAATAGAGTTTTATAAATAATAACTATAAACAATACACAAAAACGGAAAATATTGACATAAACAGAATGGAAAGGGTCGTGGAGACTCGGGCTAATCCGAGGATTTAAAGGATTAAAAAAAAGGTAAAACAAATATCGAGTTAAAGAGATGGGATGGTTCGATAAACCATTTAAAGCACAGAAGAGAATTGACAAAAGGGATCAATACTCAAGGGTGAATTTGGCTTACGTAACTTTTGGCACTAGTGGTGCAGTGGAAGGTGGCGCAAAGGAGTTTTGGTCCGCTTGCGAGCTCCAGCCGAAGGGGGGGGGGGGATAAAAGGATCCTGACGAGGCGTCTTGGGAAGGAGAACCGTTTCTCGACGAACGGCTTGAAGAACAATGGCTGTTCTAGGTTGTTCTCTTCTGAACAAAGGGGGGGATGAGAACCGTCTCTTGTCTACGGGCTCAAGAACAATGGCTGTTCTAATGTTGTTCTCCTTTGAACAACAGGGGGGGTGAGAACCGTTTCTTGGCGAAGGGCTCAAAACGAACAATGGCTGTTCTAATGCTGTTCTCCTTGAACAACAGGGGGGATGAGAACCGTTTCTTGGCGAAGGGCTCAAAACGAACAATGGCTGTTCTAATGCTGTTCTCCTTAAACAACAGGGGGGGGGGATGAGAACCGTTTCTTAGCGGAGGGCTTAAAACGAACAATGGCTGTTCTAATGCTGTTCTCCTTGAACAACAGGGGGGGGGGATGAGAACCGTTTCTTGGCGAAGGGCTCAAAACGAACAATGGCTGTTCTAATGCTGTTCTCCTTGAACAACAGGGGGGGGATGAGAACCGTTTCTTGGCGAATGGCTCAAAACGAACAATGGCTGTTCTAATGCTGTTCTCCTTGAACAACAGGGGGGGGGAGCCTGTGGGACCTGGCGTCGGAAAGGCTCGAACCTTTGGCACTCAAGGACTATTGTCCTCCTTCTGGACAAGTGATGGTGAATCTCGAGGTCGAGGTCCCTTGGCGCACAAAGGAAGAGAGGGTCGTGGTGATGTTTCGCGATGAAAATCTGGATCTCCAATCTGATCTTAGTGGTAAAGTTTCCATATAAATAGCCAGGACATCTCCTTGGCGTGAGGGAAAATGGAGTGGAAGCTTGGAGGGAACGCACAGCCGGGCCGGGGAACAATGCCTTATCTGTTCATAAGCCTAACTCGATCTGGCGAGGTCGGCGTATGGGGGCGAACGGGGGGACGATAACCTCCTTGTTTAAACATTGGCATCCGGTAGCTGATATAAGACTCCAAGCCTCGAATCGAAGATGCACGTGGGCAGCATCGTGGTTTTAAATAATACGGGGTAGGAGTTGAAATTAAACGCAGCTTCAACACGTTCTATCACACCCCTCCATTCCAGGGGAAGTTGTCACTTCGAAAAAAAAAGAGAGAAGGGACAACGATAGAGCTCCGTTGTGGGGAACTCGTTTTCTTGTACCAACCGTACCTTCCTGCACCTAACTAGTATTACCTTAATACTTATGATTATTTTGATCTTTAGATTACAGGGGAAAATAACCTTTAATACAACTTAATCAAAGAAAAAAAAAGGGCATGGAACAATGAAATGATATAAACTTAGTACATACGGGACAAAATAATTCATACGTAAATTAATAAGAACAAATATATAGACATACAAAAAATTAGACATTGAGCGTTACAAAATTCAGACATATACATTAATTAATTATATTACAAAAGAATCTTAAATTAAGTCGTACAAGACGGTATATACCTACATGGAGATACTAATCCTATGAATACAATTATTCTACGCTATTCGGTAACGCATTTCTACTGAGTGCGTCAGCGACCTGGTTATCGGGACCTTTGATATAATTTATTTTAAATTGATACTCTTGCAAGAGTAAACTCCAGCGCATGATGCGGCCGTTTCAGTGTCGCACATTCCTAATATAGGCTAACGGACGGTGGTCGGTTCCTATTTGAAATTCTTTACCTATCAAGTACATCTTGAATTTGTCTATGACCCAGATAATTGATAGAGCTTCCTTTTCTATAGAGGCATATCTCTTTTCGCGTGGTAATAATTGACGACTAACATATGCAACTGGATGACTCGTGCCGTCATCCTCGTATTGAAGGAGTACACCTCCAATGCCCTCGTTGGACGCGTCTGTCTTAATGCCAAAGGATTTTCCCGGGTTGGGCAACTTTAAAATGGGGGCAGTTATGAGCTTACTTTTGAGCTGATTAAAATGGGAAACAGCGACATCATTCCAACGTAAACGATCGGGGAAATTCTTTTCCTGAAGGGGGCATAGGGGGGCCAAAATTGCAGCGAAATTCGGAACAAATCGCTGATAGGGAGAAGCTGATCCTAGGAACGATCTTAATGGCTTCTTTGTAATCGGGAGGGGCATGTGGGCGATTGCCTTAATCTTGTTCTCGTGGGGACCTAACTTGCTTTGTCCTATTTTGAAACCCAAATATTTGATGGTTTCGTGAGCAAAATGGCATTTGCTGGGGCCAATGCTGAGGCCATTTTTACGCAGTCGCTCGAAAAGAGCTAATAGGGCGGGTAAATGGTGATTACATTTAATTAGTTCTTGTAGCTGACTCTTCGGACATGGTGTCAGCTGCGCGTCACTATCCAGGTCAGAGGGTTCTAAAGACTCGCCTGGTAGGAAAGGAGGAGGGTAATTGGCATCAGGTTGGATGCACACTGTCTGGATTACATTAAGGGACTCCGCGGGGCAATCCTCTTCAAGCGCCGATGCTTCGTCCAGTTCTACGAAGGTATCTCCATGGGCGCGTTGGGGGTTCTTTTTTTCTTGGGGTCCAGGGACAGTCTCCGTGTCCTTGTCTGGGGCCTTATCACCTAAGGGTTTTAGTGATTCACACTCCTCTTTTGCCGTCCTAAAGTCCGGGGTAGGCGTCTCCGAGAAATCGGACGGTATCGGGGTTCTGATGGGGACGGGCTCCTGGGCTTCTTTCTTATCTCGGCCATGAGGAAGGGCGGCCTGAAACACAGGGTCGAAACTTACTTGGGGGCTCTGTCCTATAAGTCCGGAACAGAATTGTATGGGTGCTACAATGACTTCAGCCCAGCCATTATAATATTGACACTGCAGGTAACATCTAGCGACGGGGAATCGGTTCGCCCGCCCAAGGTGGTCATGTACCACCGCAAATTTTTCGTGGTTAGAGGCCACTGGGAGGAGTTCGTCGGACGCGATGAAGCACGTACATCCTGTGTCCCTGACGAGAGTCAATACTCGGCAGCTGTCCACGCTTCCCTCCTCATATTTCAAAGTTCCCGATGAACTTTTACCAAAAACAAAATTTACCTGGTGGCCTGACGGAGGGGGAGAAGTTTCTGCTTGGGTCTGCACCACCGGGGGAGCCGGGGTCGCATTAATCTGGTGAACTTGGTGGGCTGGTCCGCTTTTAAGCCTAGAATTTTGGGGGCAATTCCAGCTCATGTGGTTTTCTACACCACAGGTGAAGCATATGGTTGGTCGCTTCGGGAAGAGAGATGGAGGAGAAGTCTTAACGGGAGGTTTGGAGTCCCGTTGTTGGTTTTGGGGAAAGAAGTTTTGGGGTTTTACGGGGCTCGGAAACTTTGTCAGCTTCCCTGGGAAGGAGCGCGAGTCCGTCCTTCTTTCTTCTCGTTGGATTTCTTTTTCTCGTTCTTCTCGTTGTATTTTTCCTTCTCGTTCTTCTCGTTGGATTACTCTTTCCCGTTCCTCTCTTTCTCTTTCTTTTTCTACCTTCTTTCTTTGAACTTCTGCTTTAATCCGAGCTAATTCAATCTGAAGCTCAGCTTGTCTTATCCGTTCCTCTCTTTCTCTTTCTTCTCGTTGTATTTCTTTTCTTTGCTCCTCTTGAATGTACTCAATTAGTTCTTTTCCGGAGAGTCCCAAGGATTCTCCTTGCGCTTTAAAGATTTCAAACTGAGTCATCTTTGCACTTGGGGGCGCACTAGTCAACCAACTAAAATTCCTTGCAACAAGAATTATGCCTCTATAGAATTAGCCTACCTAAATATGGGCACTGACCTATTCGTACTTGGTTTCTCACTCTAAATAACCACTGACTAAAATCACCAAAAAACACAACAAAATATTATAACCGTTCCTTGAGCTACTCCAGCTTCTTAAGTTTAAAAAAAAGGGGATAGCAATCGTTAAAACAAAAGGGAACTACTATATTCTATTATTGTATCGAATAACACTATGCTTTACTCGACTGAGACCAGTGTTTGCAAAGATATAGCGTTAAACCTTACACACCTGATACCAAATTTAAATAGTATATATATATATATATATGTCGTAGAATGACTCCCGACGATACCATATATATAACACTATTCGTTGAGGGAACTTCCTTAATTATCTTTAGAGTGCGTTTACTGTCTGGCGGCCGATATTATGTATCTTCGATATGCTTAAGAAGTGGAACTGAGCTCAAGGATAATAATATTGCTATCATTAATAAAATAGAGTTTTATGAATAATAACTATAAACAATACACAAAAACGGAAAATATTGACATAAACAGAATGGAAAGGGTCGTGGAGACTCGGGCTAATCCGAGGATTTAAAGGATTAAAAAAAAGGTAAAACAAATATCGAGTTAAAGAGATGTGATGGTCCGATAAACCATTTAAAGCACAGGATAGAATTGACAAAAGGGATCAATACTCAAGGGTGAAGTTTGGCTTACGTAACTTTTGGCACTAGTAGTGCAGTGGAAGGTGGCGCAAAGGAGTTTCGGTCCGCTGGCGAGCTCCAGCCGAAGGGGGGGGGGATAAAAGGATCCTGACGAGGCGTCTTGGGAAGGAGAACCGTTTCTCGACGAACGGCTTGGTTGTTCTCTTCTGAACAAAGGGGGGGATGAGAACCGTCTCTTGTCTACGGGCTCAAGAACAATGGCTGTTCTAATGTTGTTCTCCTTTGAACAACAGGGGGGGTGAGAACCGTTTCTTGGCGAAGGGCTCAAAACGAACAATGGCTGTTCTAATGCTGTTCTCCTTGAACAACAGGGGGGGGGGATGAGAACCGTTTCTTGGCGAAGGGCTCAAAACGAACAATGGCTGTTCTAATGCTGTTCTCCTTGAACAACAGGGGGGGGGATGAGAACCGTTTCTTGGCGAAGGGCTCAAAACGAACAATGGCTGTTCTAATGCTGTTCTCCTTGAACAACACGGGGGGGATGAGAACCGTTTCTTGGCGAAGAGCTCAAAACGAACAATGGCTGTTCTAATGCTGTTCTCCTTGAACAACAGGGGGGGGGGAAGCCTGTGGGACCTGGCGTCGGAAAGGCTCGAACCTTTGGCACTTAAGGACTATTGTCCTCCTTCTGGACAAGTGATGGTGAATCTCGAGGTCGAGGTCCCTTGGCGCACAAAGGGAGAGAGGGTCGTGGTGATGTTTCGCGACGAAAATCTGGATCTCCAATCTGATCTTAGTGGTAAAGTTTACATATAAATAGCCAGGACATCTCCTTGGCGTGGGGGAAAATGGAGTGGAAGCTTGGAGGGAACGCACAGCCGGGCCGGGGAACAATGCCTTATCTGTTCATAAGCCTAACTCGATCTGGCGAGGTCGGCGTATGGGGGCGAACGGGGGGACGATAACCTCCTTGTTTAAACATTGGCATCAGGTAGCTGAGATAAGACTCCAAGCCTCGAATCGAAGATGCACGTGGGCAGCATCGTGGTTTTAAATAATACGGGGTAGGAGTTGAAATTAAACGCAGCTTCAACACGTTCTATCACAATGTGTGTAGAAAAAGACAAAGCAGAAATGGCAGAATCATCAGGACGTGAAAGAGATTCATTTCAATTAAATTCATGTAACTGAAATCAGTTGACGTATAGATTCCTCTATCCTCTAGGCTACTCCATTGCCTAAAAATGACTAAATCCTTATCAAATTTACACCCAACTGCTCCGCACCTACTACACTACTGTACTAATCAGAGCCCTGTGTAAAGAGATTTTATCAGAATAATTGCTATATCCCTTTTGAACTTAGCATTGAAGTCTTTTTAATATGTATGTTTAGGAAGCATAATTGAATGAGAGTTGTTTCTTTACCTAGGATGGGGCGAAATCCCTAGCAGCCTCACATAAATTCATTTCTGAACTATAATTTTAACAAGAAATGAATATGAGAAGATATTTTTATAGCATCAAGTTTTATTTACAATTCCATATTGGCGCCAGCATTCATCACCAGCTTCGCATACCGCCCGGAAACCACATTAGGTGATTTTACTAGGAACTCTTGTGGGTTGGAAGACATAACTTCTCTTATTCACCCTTAAAGTTCTTTCAAAGTCGTTTGTTTAGTAGAATAGACTTTCTCATTTAACCAACCACAAATAAAACAGTCGCAGATTGTTAGGTCAGGACTTAACAAACATCCATCTCCCCAAGTACGAGTATGTCGGCATAGAGCCATTCACGAACAACAAAGGTAAAATACGTTGGAGCGCCTCTTGCACCAAGAACCAATATTCCATATTCTCCCAAGTACTGAGAAATGGCAAGATTTCATCTTGTAGCATCGTGAGTTATATTTTAGTATTCATGGTATTGAGAAGGATGAGGGAACCCATATTCCTGTCCGAATACTTTCGACAATGTATTGTTTCCTTGAGCCGATTCTGCACTTATTATAGGTAATACTAGGATGATCTTCTGCCCAGTAGTGGCAGTTGTGACGTTTCACAAATCAACAATGTGGAATACCGCTTCATCCCTCCAAATGATACTTTTGAAAAGATCGGTTTAATCTTCATACCAAGACAGCGTCACCTCCGGCAAACTCCAAAAGAATGTTGCAGTCTTTAAAAGAGAGTGCATGACAGTAGTACAGCTTCCACGCACGCAATTTAATCTCCGTTTTGAGCACAGATCGTACACAGTGAAAAGTGAATCCACTTTCCCTTGCAAATTGTTTAAATATCTCTATCGGGCTATGAGTAAACAATTCATGAAGAAATGAACGAAATACAGGTCGCTAGATTTGGAACGGGGGCCTGTAGCCATGAGTTTGATATGAAAATTCTTGATCATCTTAGGGTCAACTTGTGCATGTCAACCTTAATGGTCCTCCACCATCTTTGCACTTGAACAACGGATTTCCAAATTCGTATCATTCCACAGGCTGAGCATGCTTCTCTAGGGTAAGACGTCCAGCAATGTTTGTAGTTCTTCCAAATTTCAAATAAAATAATCAATCAGAAAATAAAACAACAAGGTAGATTTAATTTCCATACATCAAGGAACATACCGCCCCTCCCTAATTGAGAAAAATATTAAAATATATAAATAAATTATAAGTATTTAAAAATAGGCTGATACTTTTCAATCGCCCTTTATATATAAATATATATATATATATATATATATATATATATATATATATATATATAGAGAGAGAGAGAGAGAGAGAGAGAGAGAGAGAGAGAGTCGACCCTCGGCTATTCGCGGTTCGTTATCCGCGCCTTCAACTATCTGCGGAAAATTTTGGGGGGCTTTAAAATTCCAAGTTTGCGCCATTTCCAGACATCCGCGGAACCTACGTACATAGTCGTCAAACGTAAGTGTTGGTTGGCTGAGACGAGACGATTCTAGCCAATTAGCGTTCAGATCTCACTGGCTCGACTACAGTATGTACAGTATATGTACCGATTTTCGGCGCTCCATTCAGTACGCTTGTGTCCAGGTGAGTAAACATTATACAATAAAATAATTTAATATGTTCTGATACTTTATTTCATACTGTATGTGTATCAACATGACAAAACATAACTTCTTGAAATAATATGGGGAGCGTATTACGATGTTTGGGATGAGTTATGGGTGTTTTAGGGTTAGCGTCAACTATCCGCGGTTTTTCAATATTCGCGGGAGTTCGTTGTCCCTATCCCCCAACTGTATATATATATACATACATATATATATATATATATATATATATATATATATATATATATATATATATATATATATATATATATATATATATTGATTAGGGCTTCTCTTGTTGAACTATAATATAGTTTGCAGGATGAAGGAAAGGATGTTAAACACTATCATTTACTTTACGTGATATGTACAACGATTTGGGTAAAAGTTTCACCCATCTTCTAGTATTGAAAAAGAGTAAAATTTTAAACATTTAAAATTATGGATATAGTAGATGAGGTGGACTTTACTATGAGTTGCGAAGGGAATGTAGAGCTATAATGGTTACTGGATTGTTATATGAAAGGTAGAGAATTCAATTAATTAAAGAAATTCAACAATAATAAATGGAGAAAACACTGGATACACTTTAGGAAAAACACTAGCCTTTTGCCAACGGCTGTTGTATGAATTTGCGAGTTGTAGGAATTTGCCACAATAGTGACAAATTCCTACAACCCGCAAACCTCATACATCCCAATATCTACTTTGCCTGTAAAAATGAGCTCAATGGTCACATCTCCTTTCTAGATATCAACATTTCCCTATCTCCCAGAGGATTCTTAACCAAAGATTTTCGAAAAACAACCTTCGGTGGTCAAGGCTTCAACTTCTTCAGCTTCTGTGCCTTTTTCTTCAAGTTCAGTGCAATAAAAAAATTAATATTTTGTGCATATAACATTTGCCTAACCTACACTGAACTTGATAAAGAAGTTGAATTTTTGTGTTATTACTTCAAAGGCCACGGATTTCCAGTCAGGTTGTTAGAGAAAATTACACCAAAATGTTTAAACAACCTCTATCAAGTCAAATTAAAACTTTCAACTATATATAAAGACACAGGTTATATAGTTTTCCAGGATATGGGTTTCTTAATCCAAAAATTCTCAAATGAAATTGCAACAATATTAAAGAAATTATCTTACCGAATTTAAGATCAATTTTAAAAATAAACAACTCTTTTGCACAATATTTTAATCGTGAAGACAGAATCCCGCCTGAAGCAAAGTGCTCAGTCATTTACAAATTGACTTGCCTTGGATGCAATTTGGGAAATTCCATCGGAAGAATGGTGCGATTGCTGAAGGCGCGATTCTGTTCTCATATAAGAATTAGCCAGCGGACCGAAAGGGTTCGGTTACACAGAGAATTTTCACCTGTTTGGCTATATTCCATCAAATGTAAAAGTGATGGAACCTTAGATGACTTTAAAATCTTAAAGACCATCACTGATCCAATAACCTTGAGCCTTCAAGAATCCATGTTTATAAACAAATTTTCCTCCACTCTAAATTCTGACTACCTTTTCCACTCACTAATTCATCTCTAAAATATAAACCAACGCCCCTAAATATTTCTTCCTTCTTACGACCCTCGCGCTTCCCTGATAATCTTCTTTCAAAAGCCGTTTGCTAAAGATTAGTGTTTTCTCTAAGATGTATCAAGTGTTTTCGCTATTTATTATTGTTAAATTTATTTTTTTAATTGGATTCTCTACCTTTTATATAATAATCCACTAACCTGTATATCTCCACATTCCCCCCCCCCATATTTAATGTCCGAGTTATCTACTACCTCAATTATTTTGAATGTTCAAATTTTCAACGTACAATATTAGTCTTTTTTACGAATTATTTGTCCTTCCCTTCATCCTGTAAAACTATTTATATATATATATATATTTACATATATAAATATCATTCATCATTTCAAGCCTGAGTTACCTCCCATTGTTGAGAGAAACCCTTTCTTATCTTTCAGAATTTTTTTCCATCTTGTGGAAATTCTTTCAAATTTTTAGGATATTTTTAAAGATTATATTTGTATCTTTTGGGGTGTTTTTTATTCGATCGTTTTTATTAAGTGGAGTGCATTAGGTAATTGTTCCGGTACATATATCTTCTTAAATCTAGCAAGTTGGCCTTCTCATGTCCATTTCAAGTTTTTTAATATCTTCCATAATATCATGAAATTTGGATTTGGACGTATGTCTCTGGTTGATTTTTTTTACATAATGTTAGCATTATCATAATACTTTCATGGGCCTCGTATGTTGTTCTATATTACAGGCAAGTGTTTATGCTAGCTTGCAAGTTTTTGCTTCATAGGTTATAGTTGGTATTATATATTGGTTGTAAACTCTCAGTGTCATTGTAATCTGCTGACCAAAATAGATATATTTTTTAACATTTCCATTCACTTATTTTCAATTATAGTGTCTAGCATGCCGATCTTTGATTTGTTTCTTTAGATTTGGATTGGGCATGAATTTTCTAGGCCTACTCTATAGCTATCATAGCCAATTTCTCGAAGCATTGTTTGAATAACTTCAGGTTTATCAGCTATGTGCAAAATATTATCTGCGAATCTCAGGAAATTGAAATAATCCACATTCAACCTAATACCTTTGTTTTGCCAATTTAGCCTCCTGAAGATTTCTTTTAAACAGGGGGTGAATAATTTCAGAAAGATAGTATCTCCTTGTCTTACACCTTTCTGTAATTGAAACATGTCTAAATCTATGTAATCTAATGTATGATCTGCAAATTTGGTATGTATGTTCTAAGATATGTATATAGACTACAACCAAATATTCTTCCCGGTTGCTATGGCCTATGCTATATCTATTCAATCACATGTTTTCTGATATTCTACAAATTCCAAATAAATAGGTATATTGTACTCTGTAGTTTTCTCAACGAGTTCGGTGAGAGTATGCATGGAGTTATTCCTTTTACTAGTATTTTCTGAAGCATGATATTCGTTTTTGTCGTTTGTCATTTATTTTTTTTTGCAGTCTGCTATTAATGGCTTTTGAGAAGAGTTTATAGACACACGAGGAGAGGCTGATTAATTTGTAGCTTGTTAGGTCTATTTAATCACCTGTTTTGTGTAGAAATATTATTATGGCATTTTGCTTGTCCTCCGTAATCTTGCTTAGTTTTAGATATTTAACGAGAAAGCAAGGTAGTTTGTGTACAAGCACACCTTCACAATCTTTCAGCAAATCCAAAGTAATGTCAGCCTGAACTAGAGCTTTGTGGCTCTTTTGATTTATTGCAATTTCAATTTCTGATTTAAGAACGGCTAGGACACTATTGGGTGTTGTAGGTTGGTTGTCGTTGTAAATGTAATTATTGCTTGGGTATAACCTTTTATTGTACATCTTAGAAGTTTTAACTAATTTTCCTGCATCCTCAAGGATTGTAAGATCTTCCTCTTCTATAGCTACTATAACAAATATTTCTTTTAAAAGTCTCTTTTTAGCCATTTCATACCTCTTTCCTTCTTTAATGGCGTCTTTAACAATAGTTGTATTATATTTTCTGATGTCAACTCTGTTATTTTAAAAGAGCCTGTTTACTATTGCTAATTTAATTTTTTGTTTGGTATTTGTTGCTCTAAGGTGTGTTCATGTCGTTATTAGGTTTAGTGTTTCTTTTGAGAGTTTGTTGTTTTTCTTATTTTGTTTTTCCTTGTATTTTTGAGCAGTGACTCTCATGTTTCTCATTAAGACATTATTCATCACTTGTATATTGCTAATGTTACTGGCTTAATAAAACTTCCGTTATATTTTCAATGAAGATATTGCTAGGATTCAACTATGAGAATTTCTACATATTAATGGGATTATTTGAAGAATCGGTTAGCTTTCTTCTCTCGGTGGAAAGTTAATTTCACTGATTTAGGTTTTTTTGATCGCTTGGAAATTATTCACACAGATGTTTGGGGTCGACCATGATGTAATGAGTTTCATTATGTATTCACGATTTGTGTTTATCCATTGATTGTTGCTTTTTCTTCTTTTTAGAGATAGTGAGGGTAATTTGTAGGTCTTAGGAAACTATAAAGTTAACTAGATCTTGCCCTCTTTCATTTTGTCCAAACTTTGACAACTTGCCCCTGGATGACTCATTAAGTTGCCTAACTCTCGCATTAAATTCTTCCATAACGATTCTAAAATTGGCTTTGATATCGTTTAGGTTTGTTGTGATATCATCCTAGATTCTAATCAAATCTTGCTCCGCAAAAGCAGATGGTGGTACGTAGACTTATTCTATTTTTATGTCGTAATTCTTAAGGACGTAAGTTTGCTTAAGGTACTCTTTTCCGATATGCCACCATATTACATGTCTTCTTTGTGATTTAAATTATAGGCAGTAACATTTTTATAGTCAAAGCACCCTTGTCTATACAAGCAAGCTAGTTTGATCTAAGTCTAAATCCACTGATCCAAAAGGCACGCCCGACGCGCTAACCACTACGCTATCGAACCCCATATATATATAAATATATATATATATATATTTTCTACATAATTCCCTCAATAATTTAACTACCTTTCAAGAGTGTCTAGAGGCATTGTTATCAATTTAGTATCTAAAATGGAACCCTTATTCCCCTGCTTTGGTGGCAAATTGATCAATTTCCCATGTTTTGCTAATATAAGGATATATTAGCCTATTTTTTGGCGTTGTCTTATATTTTCTACATGATTCACTAAATAAAGTCTAGAAGAGTTCGGAAAATTGCAGAATTCCTATTTTTCTCCATTGCTGAAGTTTTCGTGTTTCATAGATTTAAAGCGACCGGTTGTATAACAACGATGTAAATTAATGCAAAATTTATGGTAAATGTTATTTCCTGAACCATATGACTAGGTTTTTCTAATCACCCTCACGGTTAATGATTCATAAAAATTCGGAGAAACCTTGTAATTGTTGCAAATGATCAAATCACAGCATGGGGTTCATTCATCACAGCATCTAATTAAATCAAATGTTTGATGGATGCTGTTTATCTACTTATGATGATAGAAGTTAAATTCCAATTAATTACTTTAGTTTTGATAGCAGCGGTTGCAAATATAGATCCTTCAAATTCACTATAACTCGTTTTATTTTTATAAGAGATATTTTAAAGAGATACAAGTAGAAACAATTGGATCTCTGAAAGGGAGGTATAAATTGATGGATTAAAAAGGTAGGATTGGGAAATGAATGAAAATTAGTACTACAGTTTCCTGAAATATTTGTTACAATAGGTAGGTGCACATTGCAATTGCCACGTAATAACATTTGAAATAAAACTCATTATATGTCAGAGAGTCAGAGACACAGTCTCAGGATATTTACTTTTCAGTGAAGTATCCTGACCAAAGGCCTCGTTATCAACTCTAGCTTATTTCTCCTATATTCTCGGATAGGCTAAAGACTGAACAGAATGGTAATTAGAGACTGTAAAGGATGGAATACAATGAACACTTCACTAATTAAATGTCTTCTACTATCTCCAGCCAATAAATGGAATGAATATTTTTATTTTTTCCTCCTAAAAAAGACATTCGAGCGTTTTAACGTATAATTTTTTAATGGTCGAAACAATCTCATAGAATTTTCCTCCTCCCAGTCTTAGCATTCTTTCTTCTCCGGCTTCGTTATCTATTTTTTAAGTCATTTCATTTGAATCAAGTCACAATCTCTTGAGCTTTGACATCTTAAATAAATCTAAACACAGCTGTAGATAACAAACGAAAATGAGAGGAAAATAAGTTAATTTCAAAATGTGCTGATATCTGACTATTGGAATGTAGTTGATCAATATAACCGTAACAAAAATTGCCTCAAATATGAGGGATGTAAAATAATGAATTTTGACTCCCTCTTTGAGAACCATGCTTAATTTGAAAAGAGTTAAATTATCTTCCTCTTTTGGGTGATTATTTCCAATTCTGCCGTCAGGAAATGCAAAATACAAAACACGGTTTTTATCAAATATGACTGACAAGGGTTACGGAAAATTTATGGAACGTTTGTTAATTGTCAATGCTTCAGTCTAATGAGCTCTATTTAAATTCAACTTCTCCTGAGTAAAACAAAAATTGCAGAAGTTAAAAAATTAATTTGAGATTTCTCAGAGGATAAATAATACTTGGTTAATAGAGAAATTATGGCTGAGATTCGAGCTAGAATCAAGATGTATACATAAAAGTTCTTATGGATCAGTAATATTACATTTGTATTTTAATCTTAAGTTTAAGCAAATTCTATTGAGCGATGCGAATTGTGGAATCCATCATCGTCGATTTGAATTATTCTTTCCTTGTGAGTTGATCTGCAAGTGTTTCTGGTGTTTTCCGCACTTCCTATCAATGGTTAGGTGAAACTATAGACAAGGAAACTACTTCGTCTAAACCAGTGGTCGGGAAACAGAGGTAAATTACCCTAAATCAGGTAATTTAGAAAAAAATGGGGGCGTAATGGATGTGCTATGGATGTGGATGTGCTAAGTGAGGAAAACGAACATGAAAGATGGGGAAAAAGAATGCATCGAGGAGCCTTTCTTCTATTTTTCGGTAAAATCTGGCAACATTTCTCTTAATTAAGTGGCATTTTGCCATGTTTTGAACATGCCTCTTTCAGAGTAGTTGATGAATAGTAGAGCTGATCAAATGATGTAATAATTATTTACATAAGATGAGTTTTGATATAATCTATAATATTTACGTTTCTGTATAGACTTTTGTGTTTAAAATTCAACAAAAGTTAAATATATAAATATAAGATTAGTTTAGACTTTAGAATATTTTAGTTTATTCGTAAGGAGACTAATTGTCTCATCAATTATTTAGTTAACAGTTTCTCACTTTTTAGGGGTAATTATTATATTTTTCATTTATTTATTTATTTTTATTTTAATCAATTATTTTATATTAAAAGTAAGTTTTTTAACGAGTTTATCTCTACCTAAGAAGATTTCATGTAGTTTGATTTTACGTTATGTTATTTTAAAGTTTTAATTTAAACTCTTAAATTGGTCACTAAATATTTTTTTATTTTTCAAAAATAGAATTCAAAAGAGCTTAAGAAAGTCATAGATTTGTCTTTCATTTTTAGATGGCATTAGCAAGGAAAAGGACGTATCAGGCATAGTTCCTTAACTATGGCTTCACAGAAATAGATTAAAAAGGACAAATGAAACCTCAATGTGTCGTCTGTATGAAAGTAGTGACTGCCGAGTCTTTCAAAAAGAATCAACTGAAGAAACACTTGGACAAGGTTCAATCACGTTTGTCTAGCAAATCACGGAAATACTTTGAGAATCTGGAAAAAACAGTCAAAAGACAGAGATTGGAAAATAACAAGAGTGCAATGTTTGACCAACGTTCAGCAGCAATAGCTGGGTTTGAAGTTGCATGGTTGGTTGCTTGAAACAACAAACCACATACTATTGGTGAAGACTTACTCAAACCGGCGGCTGTGAAAATGGCAAGAATAATGTGTGTGCAGAAAGTAGCTAAACAACTGAATTCAGTGCCTTTGTCTGCAAGATTTATTAAAGAAAGAATTTACATCTTGGCAGAAAATGTGAGGAATAAGTGATTTCTTCAGTAAAAAAGAGTAATGAGTTTGCCATTCAACTTGATGAGACTACAGATGTCATTAGCAATTCGGAGCTGATGGTATACGTTCGATACAGTGGTTCTGATGAAATTAAAGAAGAAATGTTGCTTTTTTCTCTTCTTGTGCTGAGAACTCGTGGTATTACTGTATTGAATAAGGTTGATGCATACTTGAAAAAACAAAGTGTTGATTTAAAATGGAAAGATTGTATTGCATTATCAGTTGATGGAGCTCCTTCCATGCGTGGTTACGTCACTGATTTTGTGGCTTTGGCCAAACAACAGAATGATGTTATTAAGATTGTTAATGTTGTAAAAGGGCATGCACTACACACGAGGATGTTTCGTGATTAATGTGAGAACGGAGAGGCTAAATATTTAACCCTTAGTTTCATACGGAAATAAGGTGGATTTTATGTGGAAATGTCCTGAATATAGTGTGTTCTCTTAAACCCAAACTTAAAATATTCTGTCTGATCAAAAACACACACTTGCAGAGAAGTTCAGACAATAAACCTGGCTAGCTCTTCTTACATACTTAGCTGACATTTTGGGGCATGTGTAATGCGCTGAACAAGGAATTACAAGGAAAGAAAATCAATCTCATCTTAGCAAGGGAAACTAATTCAGCATTTGTATCAAAGATTCAGTATTGGAACCAAAAAGTAAATGCCAATAAGATTGCTGTCTTTCCAAACCTGGCAGAGTTTTGGAAGAATGTGAAGACTGCAGTCTTAGTGACATGAAAGAATCAGTCACAAGGGACCTAACTAAACTTATAGGTTATGTGACTTCCTTCCAGAGCTTTCTTCACATATTGTCAGCTGGGTTATAAATATCTTCAAATGTGAACTGGCTGATTTGCCTGAAGAGCCTGAAAGATTGGCAGAAGAGCTAATTGAACTGCGTTCCAACAGAAAACAAGCATCGAATTTTAGACCAAGGATGACTTCTCAAGATTTTGGATGTCAAAAGCTGCAAAAGCTTATAAAATTGCACATTTGGATGCAACTAAAATGCTGCTACCTTTTGCAACAACCTATCTTCACGAACAAGGTTTTTATACCCTTGTAAATATAAAATCAAAATAAAGAAACCAGTTGGATCCTAAAAACAGCATCAAAGTAGCAGTGACATCAAAAATCCCTGATATTAAAATTGTTGTATCAAAGATGAAACAGTATCATTTTTCTAAAGCCTAAGAGAGCTGATATATTCAAGTTTTCAATAATTTTTTCACTAGTTTTATTTGTGTACCATTTACATGCCAGAAAGGGTAAACATTTTTTCCCTATAATAGTGGATTCAATAACATCTTCCTATTTTGTTTTTGTACGAATTTTAAATACATGATAGTAACATAGTCAATAATTTTGCTCGTGTGCCATGTAATGTTAAAAAGTGACTGTTTTATTTCTGTTTATAAATATATAATTTCCTACTATTTTTTCTTGTGTGTTATTTCCATGCCAAAAAGAATGAAATAAAAAATTAAACATTATTCCAATATAAATTCTTTTGTCTTTATTATCCATGATTTTTAGAAGTAAATTGGTTTATCCCTCAGAGTACTTCAAAGTCAGCGGTAAATTCATTCTACTACAAATTCTTTTGGGGTAACACCCAAAAAGGTTACCCGACCACTGGTCAAAACAGTTAGGAATTTGGGGAAAAGACGACAATGTCATGCAAGTATGATAAACCAAAACATTCATTTTGCACAAACAAAACTTTTATTGTTGGATAAGTTTGGAATTATCATTCTTAGAATCATCTTATGCGAATCACTTCAGAACGAATTAACAACGGAATTCAATTAAAAAAAAATAACAGAATATCAAATATACTCTAGTTTTTCTGTTTTTCACTGTCTAGGTAAACATAGAGTGCAGTAATAATTGAGAAAATTTATGGCAAATGAATATATGTATACTAACGAATTTTTACGCATTTTAACCTTCATGAGAAAAGATAAAAACATGATATATTAATTTTATTCGCATTATCTTTGAGTTCCTTAATATCGTTAGGATTTAATTCAGCATTTATCTTTTCGATATTCCTTCACATCGTTTTTCGTCCTATTACATCTTCGAAGAGCGTAGAGCATCCCATCTTCTCGGTAAAAGTAATCAGAGTTTCTAGACTTCAGCGCCGAAACATAATCTCCAACTTCATTTGATTTATCTTCGTATTCAGCCAGAATCATATGAAATAATCCTTTGAACATCAAATTTAACTGTAATATGTTACCCAGAATAGCTTCACGAAGAGTTTTCTGGCTTACTAGGAATCTGTCACTACAAAAGTTAAGAGTGGTAGAAATTTCCCCTAAATGACTTTAAGTGTAGCGTTTCGATTTCCTGTAATTCAAAGAAATTCTCTTTCAGTTTTGAGTGATTTCGTTTTCTATAAGTGCGCTTCATACGAAAAAATAGGTGTTGAGTTTTTTGGCATAATTGTGTGATTTTAGCTTTTTTAGGTTTCTTCCTTGACCTTAGAGAAAGAAAATCCTTCAGGTTTCGGATAATATCCCTTGCAGACATCAGAAACAATCGATAATTCCTGAAAAATACGCTTTAAGGAGTCTCCCCGTTTCCAAATCTGAAAAGAACAAATTCAGCAAAGTTTTCCTGCCCTTTATCAGTTCATTATTCTATTAAAATTGAAAAAAAAAAACGAGGAATTAAATCAGATTTACCTAATTATTAAAAAATTCGGACCTTGACCGCATATATTAGTTTATAAAGCATTGGAATTTAAAGCCGAAGTACCAGGTAAATTATTTGTGAGAGTATGCATAAATGTTTTCGATGATTGCGTAAGGCTGCCGCCAATGAAGACGCGCGTTGAGTCTAAAATTTTCTAGCATAAAATCACAACACCTCCCTCTTATTTAATCCTTTCTTCCTATAGACATCACTTTAAAACTTTCCTTGTGATATAAAGGATTCCCGGCTTTCTTGGTGGTACCACAACACTAGTTTCCTATTCTCACCTTTTGCTGCCAAGAGGTTATCAATGATTACACAGGGCAACAATTTTGAACATAATTTCTGATCAAGGTTTTCTGTACAGCTTACTCTCTGAATAAGCACACTACTATTGTTCGTCCGGAAGTAATATGACTTTTCAGCTTATTTTTTATTATTTTTTTTTATTATCTACTATTGAGAATCATAAATATTGGAAGGTAAGCTAAATTAGCTATTTTATTAATTAATTTTATTAACAATTTGATCGCGACTCCTATAATAGGGACTATAAGCAAACGTCGACAGCTTGTAAATTGTCTATGGAGGTGATTACTATAGTATTATGCAAAAAATACATAAAATATTATATACAAGGGTTAGTGACCTTATTCAAACAATTATTCTCTTCCTTTAAGTTCATGTCTACCTTTGCAAATTCTGGTCGTAAGTGCCTAAACAGCCAGGAGTCTTTTTGTTATATTCTGGAAGTTTCACCACTCCCAATCAAAGAGTAAACTTCAGCGCATTTGTTAGGCAAGTCTATTTTGCATATTTTAAAGAAAACTTTGTGGTCAAGACAAGCCTTGTTCCTCTTCCCTTCGAGGTGCACGTGCAGTATGTGGAGAGTGTACGGCTGTGGCTCAAGAGAACACAAGATGGGATATTTTGGAATTTGCAAGGCATATGATTAGCGAGAGCCAAATGATCAATGCAAAGACTGTTATTCTTGTTTAGTGAAACTTTTCAAACATAACTACAAAAACACGGGTTAAATTGAGTATCCTAGTTTATCATTAGCTATATTTACAGTAGGGCGTAGTGTCGCAACCAATTTTAAGCATAATTCGGGTTTTGTAGAGCACACTATGCAAAATTGGGAAATGAAGACGAAAAAAATCTGAAAAAATCGTAACACTCCTCTTTGAGGACCAAATTTAGCTTCAAAATTACCTTTTCCATATGGTAGGGCTGCTTGTATTCAGTTTTCATAATTCTCCTCTCTGAAACTAGAAAAGTGTAAATTTGCACACTAACTCCTTATGTATCTAACGTTTAAGCAATTTTAGATTAAGAAATTCCTTTTTTATATATTACTCTGAGGCCACTATAAATTACTCGATATTTGTCTAATTTACGAGATATTTACAGAGTATTTCCTATAGAGGGATATGGCTTCACCTTTTTGAAGGTATGTTATCGATTCATTCATCACATGTATTATTTGTTTTATACTAACGGGTATTTCTAGTAATCATTTTCAGGGCTAAGATGAGTAAAAGAACTGGAACATCAACAAGTCACAGTGTCTTTGGCTCTCCGCATGCAGATATTCAGTATGTAGAAGACAATAAATACATGAGGAACAAATATGTTATTCCTGAAGTTTCTGAGGCCCTTACTGAGATTTTTCAAAGGGCCAGTACTCCATTTCAGCGGATCAAAAATGTTAAAATCAAATTGCTTCAATTAGTGGAAGAAGAGTCAGTCTTAGCAAAACACGGACGGAATGTCACTAGGAGTAATAACTTTATAGCATCATTGGGTCAACTTTTTACTGCCTATGTACTAATCACTTGGATTGCACCTGTGAGAAGAAAATTAAAGTACCACGTCGAGAGCAAGAATTTCCTATTGACATAAGAAGTGGGCGCCACATGAAAATTGGAGGATTGGATGTAAAAACAAGTCAAATGATTTAAAAATGTAAAATCAGAGAAGATCAAATTCAGGGAAGAAGAGAAAAAGAGTCACAAAAAGAAAAGAGAGAAAAGAGACCTGAAATTTCAGACGGAGCCTTAAATTAAGAATCCTCATCTTATGACCGTCCTGATGATCAATGGAAGAGAGTCTTTGTGAGGACAGAAAATAACATCATTTCAATACTAACAATTGCCATGGAAGCAAATCAGTATTCTGTGTCAAATAGAGCTGCTGTTGCGCTGATATTAGTAGTGTAGCCCTTTTTGACTATGATATTATAAATTCAAACGACTGCTCCTATGTAATTGACCACCACAAAGTGTGGATGGTACAACAGAAGTTAAGGAGGAATTTCGCCGAATCTGACTGTTTGGGAGAGAGAAAACTTACTGGTTGGTTTTTGGATAGGAGGAGAGACGACACTAATAAAAATGAAAAGGGAACAAATGGTATGGAGCAAAATAAATTTAAGATCACTATATGCTTGTAGGAGAAACTGGTACTTTCTTTTTACATCAAGTAACTATTGAACAAGGAAAAGGCGCAGGTATTTCAGAAGAACTAATGAAATGGCTTGTTGAAATGATATTAAAGATGAGATAAAGGCAGTGGGGGCTGACAGCGCGCATACTAATAATGGTTACCCGAATGGAGCTATAAGAGGGCTGGAATGTCAATTACATCGATTTCATTCTAGATTCAGCCTGCATATAAATGAGCTTCCTTTGAGACACCTGTCGAGAAAAAAAAATTTCCAACCAAAAGTAGAACTCAATGGAAAGGACTACTTGGTAAAGCTTTAACCACCTGTGAAACTCTAACAGTATCACCAAATTTCTTTCAATGTTTTGGTAAAGGAGCTTCTCTTTTAAATGTACATGTGAAAGAGCTTAGTCGGGACCAAGCGTACCTGTACAGAATTATGAGTGTTATTATAAGAGGTCTGAATGACGATTAACTCCTACATATGAAAATAAGGCCAATATCTCATGCAAGATGGCTCAACACTACCAACAGAATATATCGACTTTATGTGACAATAGAAAAACCTAATAATGACTGATATGTCCTGACAAAGTTTTCGTGTGTCATTATTGGCCTATCTGGTTTCATATCAAATTCTCTCCGAAATGCACGGAGGGATCTAAACATCTCCTGGAACAGATCAATCTTCTGCAAATACTCAAAACTGCCAGTGAACCCATAGCATGGCAAACAATCCAACCGAATTCCTACTGGGCCCATCCTGAGAACCCTCTTTTGACAATACTTGCAGATGTTGCTCAGAAGAAAAGGAAATTAGTTATTGACAGAATCAAGAAATTGCAGAAGTTAATCTTTATAATAAAGAGTTTTGTGATTTCAGGCCAGTAAAAATATATAAGACTGCTAAGAACATAACAGATATACTTCTTCCTTAAGAGGAGGCAGGTTTGAGCCATCACTTACAATGCATCTAGCTAATGCAGACCTGCAAAATATTGTCGACGCGCCAGTCTCAATTGACATCTCATGCCATTCTGAAGGTGAAGAGCGGTGTGTGCGAATGGTCACGGAAGCTTCTGGCGAAGTTTATGGAAAAGAATCAAGAGATTACTACATTCGAGTGGTACTAAGATCCTGTGACTTCATGCTATCGTTTGAGACAAAACATGATTTTAATGTATCAGTGGACTAATAGTATGTAAAGGTTAGATAATAAAAGTTGAACTCTCCAATTGTTTGTCATTATCTTTTAATTTAAACTAAACTTTAATGTATTTTGAATCACTTATAACAACAACCCCAAAACTCTGATGGTGTATATCTTTCTGGCTTAAAAATTTAAAAAAATGAAATTTTGAGCTCAAAAATGGGGGTGTTTAAAATATTTCTGCAAAAAACTTTTTCCACCTGAAATTTGCATGTTGATTTGATTAAATTTGTTTATCGATACTAGCGCCTAACGTCCAGGTGCTCATTTAGCTAATTTCCAAGTGTAGATTTCGTTCAACTACCACATATTGAAGATCTCGATCATGATTGAAACTGTGGATTGTAGAAAGGATTTAAAACTTCTAGCATCAAGAACAAATTAGAAAAACTTGCTTTACAAAATAGCGAAGGTATCATACTTTCGATCGAGTGAAAGTGCATTTCCGCATTACTTTTTAAGTTAGAGTACCCTCATGTCATTGGTTCATTATTTACACTATCACAAACACAATTGGATGTTCTTTTGTCTTGATCTTAATATTGTATGTTTCCTTATTGTTTAGCGACGCAAGTAGACTAAATATCGCTGTTTTCTGTTCAAGTGAGACAGTAGAGCTGGAGAACAGTATTTGTTTGAGAACAATTGATATCCAAGCTATAACCTCAACGTCGGTGACTTAATATTTTACATGAGCCACTTGTTGACAGTAACATATATTCCAATCTCTGCCCATCATGAAGCAATGAAGCAATTCGTTTAACCATTGCCAGCTGAAATAGATTATTTTGTAATTTTCTGCTCTGTCAATTGATAAAACCAGGTAGGTGTGTTTGATGGTCCACAGAGTTAGTATCTATCACCGATGAACATTTCATTGGGATGAAGTCTAAACTCGAAATTAATCCTTGAGTATCATTCAAAGACCTTGTCCAGAACTTTCTTAAAAATACTAAAGCAAAGAATTAAACAGAAGCCTAGAAACTAGTTGAACGCTACAACACACTCTGTTGCAACATGAGCATCGGGTTGAATTATCTGCATAACAATTTTGGTATTTTCCCAGAAAAATTTGATGAAGTCAGAGATGAGCTAAATCAAAGATTTCACCAAGACTTCGATGTCCTTGAGTAAAGGTATCAGGTATGATGGGATGTAAATATTTTGGCTGAGTACTGTTGTAGTATAGAAGGAAATCTTTAGTAAATGAACATTCCAGGAAAAACAAGAAACGTAAAATTTTGCTTAACTAACTACTTGCATGTAAATTGACCTAGTATATCATGTAGCTCAAAAAGTTGATATGCTAGGGATAAACTGTGATGATTTTTAAATTCACAGTCCAGAGGTTCGTCTAACTCAAGAAAATTGTGTTATCTATTGTTATCATTCTGATTATGTAGATTTCATTCTCCGATCAGAGTAGCTCGATAACATTTGAAAACGGTTGGGGGGGTCGCAATTAACTAATTGCTTCATTTCTTAAGATTGTTTATATTGCATGTTTGCTCTTGCATTTCACAAGAGATTCTTCATTCCAGCTTGCCTACTGCTTTCAAGCTTGATAAATTATATTATGAGTGGATGGATAGCATCGTAGGTTTAATTTCTTTGCTACCCATGGAATCTAGCCGAACGGCAAGACTTCTCGGCAAAATTCCCCCCACTTAAACATTCTACAGGCTTAATTGACTGCATTAGGTTTGCTGCAATATACCTTCCAATATTTTCAGTAACTTTACTGTTACTAATTTACAGATCTCTGCTCTAATTATTGCGTAGATATGCCATCCTATGCTTTGCACTCTAATTTTAGATATTAAAGGTGGAGATTAACTTCAGCTAATTCTGTTAGATTTATTCCATCCTTATTTCCATGTTTGGGATGGAAAATTATTACAATCTTTGTTTCCAGTCTAGAGATGATTTTAACAGCTGAAATTGGAGATCAGTGGATATTCACTGTCTTTCAGTAGTTTATTGATACTTAGACCTCTCTCCGAGATTCTTCCAAATATTTTCACGGGAATGCAGTTTTAGACTGAGCAGGCAGGTCTTCACAGACTTTATTTTATGGCATGAGTCTTTATCCTGCAGGAAAATTGTCAGTTAGTCTTAAAGACTCGCAGATCGGACAAATCATAATGAGGCAGCAATTTCTTGAAGACTTGTCAATTCACTGTATACCATAACCTAACCAAAGGCCCTGTGACTTCTACAAAAATCATTTGCCATCCCATGACACTTCCTCAGCCCAACTTCATATTCCTTTTGGTTCAATTAAAAGGCAAACTTTCTCTGCTCTGCGAAGAACAAATCATCGGAAATCGGCTAAAAACAAATGAACTTGGGCAATGATCGTCGGTTCATATATCGTGCTTAATGGCAAATGCAAGAAGAGCCTGGTTTTTGGGGGGACTGAGCAATTGTTTAGGCGAGTGTGCGAACATAAATAGTGTCTTCCTCCGCACAACTAAACAGTCTGTCTGGAGATATTGATAGCCTAAATCTCAGTAATCACGCTTTTTGGCTCTTTACAATTATTAAAACAAACAATGCCGGTTATAGCTAGAAAATACCTACACGTTCAAATCACTTTTATCAATATATATTTTCTAGAAAATTGCTTCACTACGAGATAACCTCAGATTTTCTCTGGCAAACATTATAGAAATAAAGGCGTTATCTACTTTTTGGTCCATACTGCCTGCGTGATTATAATAAGCAGCGATTTCATCCATTGGTAATTAATAGCAGGTCTTACTGACTACAAGCAGATAAAACATCTTAGGCAAAACTCAAAATACAAACGCTATTTGCTTAAATAGAAGCATACAAAAATACAGCCACTTTCCTTGATCGTATGAAAAAAAATATATAATTATGCAAACTTACTAAATCCTAAAGGAAGAAGCTCCATTCATTGTAATTTAGAAACAATTTGATAGAGGAGCCGCCACAGGCAAGAAAACTAAACTAATATGGAAATTTTTGTCTGAGAAAGTACTTATCATCATTTTTATCATCACTAACTCTATAATTTAAGAAGGGGATTTATTTTGAGTATTTGAATAATAATTTCATCTTAGTTTGGTTATGACTTATGTTTTTTTTATCAAAGTTATTGCTAATAATTCTTTTATAATATCAAAAACAAAATGGTGAAGTTCAGAAATAAGTAGAAGTATCGAAATTGTGAATTTTTTAAAACTTAAAGAATTACAAATTATAAATTCGTTCAGAAATTTTATATATATACTGGTATTTATCTTCTTCTATAACTATATTTTATCAACGTGCTATTTTGAAAGGGGGGAAATTTAGTTTAGAGTTCCTTTTTAAAATTATTATAATTGGCGAAGTTCAGAAAATTCCTAAAAATTTAACCATGGCTGCTTTTTATTATATTTTAAATTGTTAACTTAATAGTGATGTGCAAGTTCCTCCCGTAGGGGATGGGGCGAATCCATGCCTTGATTATTCATAATTAATGGGAGACAAACACTGTTTAATCATATTTACAGCTTTACCGATTTAGAGGATATAAAGTAACAGGAGGGTGGAATTCATATTTCGAAACGCACAAAGACTTTCACGATCTCAATTTGTTGGTGAAAAAAATTAAGGTACCTCTTAGATCAAATATTAATGGTTTCTGTGGAAAATAACAGAAGGTCTTCTTATTTCTTTGTTTAAGTTCACTCGTTATTCCATTTAATTATATTTTAGTTCTTATTCTCCACCTATTCATTTTACGCCTGAGTACATGCAAATAATAATGGCAAATTGCATAGAACCTTCATAAAAACATTGAGAACAGAAAATAAATTTCTATAAAAATCGTTTTTAGCCAAATTATGGATTTGTAGTTTGACTACATCATACGTAGTCTTCATACTTAAGTATTTTTTATCAATTTCTCAACAGAAAATTACTTTAAAATAATTTAAAATATATATAAGAGAAAATAGCGCTGAAATTTCACTCTAACCGATTCTTCTCCTGAGATCAGTTCGGTGGATTGAAGTTTTATTTCTTTGGCAAAGGTCAGAATGGTGACCATATACTCGAATTAATCTACATAGTGGATCTTAAGTTACGAATTTCGTTCATATATCGTTTCTTTATCAATTTTCATCACTTGTACGATTGGTATATGAACTAACCATAATTTGTTTTCAATAGAAGCTACGTATTCTCTCTCTTTTTCTTAGTGATATAAGAGTGAAGGTGCTGAGATTAATACATAATATTTAATGAATTTATATTTGAGTGAAAAATGAAATATTTATTATTCTCTTTAATCTTTAGGCCTTATGGGGAAATTCAACGAGATTCTGAACCATAATTTTACGTACCTTTGAATAATAATAAAAAATTAAATCTTCACGGCTAAACTACTTAAGCTAAAGCCTTCTGCTTGCTCTAATTAGCGAGAAAATTATCTAATTTTGTGGGGGCGCTAGTCCCGTAGATGGGATTATTAGAATCCCAAGATTTCCTCAGGCTTTCACAAACTCCTCATGCAAAAGAGGAAACCCTGATTTCTTCACCTGATTTTTCCGATAAGATTTATACGTCTCCCAACTGGAACATGTATCGGTTTCCCTAATATACATATCATCATCACGTCACTAACTTAATAATTTAAGAAGGAGATTTTTTTGAGTATTTGAATAATAATTTCATCTTAGTTTGGTTATGAATGTTTTTTTTTATCAAGTTATTTCTAATAGTTCTTTTATAGCATCAACCAGGCCATGGCTTCGCCACTGAGCTTGCGCTTCGCAATTAAGATTAAAATTTTAAATCTAAAAAAAAAGCATCAACGGTTAAATTTTTATAAATTTTCTGAATTTCGCCAATTATAATAATTTTAAAAAGGAAAACTAAACTAAATTTCCCTAGTTTTAAAATAACACGTTGCTAAAATATATAGAGTTATATAAAAATCAATTTTCTGAACTTCACCATTTGTAATTCTTTGGGTTTTAAAAATTTCACAAAATTTCGATACATATATTTATTTCTGATCTTCACCATTTTGTTTTTTGATCTTGTAAAAGAATTATTTGAAAAAACTGTAATAAAAAACCTGAGTCAAAACAAAACTAAGATGAAATTATTATTCAAATACTCAAAAAAATCCCCTTCTTAAATTATTAAGTTAGTGACGTGATGATAATATTAAATAAATATATTCATTGAAATTTTGTGAAATTTTATATTCCAAAGAAGTACAAATGGTGAAGTTCAGAAAATTTATTTTTATATATCTTTTTCTTCTATACTTCTATAACTCTTCATTTTAGCAACGTGATATTTTGAAAGGGGGAAATTTAGTTCAGACTTCCTTTTTAACATTAGTATAATTAGCCAAGTTGCTTTTTTTAAGAATTTAAAATTTAGTCTTAGTAACGAAGTGGAAGCTTCCCCCGTAGGGAGCGGTGGCAAGCCATTACCTGTTATATGTATATATACATGTATATGTATATAAATATTTTATATATATATATATATATATATATATATATATATATATATATATATATATATATATATATATATATATATATGTATATATATATATTGGGTTGAGGAATAAGTTCTTGCGTTTTTTTTAATGTGGTCATTTAAGTTTTGTTGACGTGATTTATGCACATATTAAGAAACAATAATAAATAATGCGAGTAAAATTTGCAAAGATTAGGCTACGTCTCTTAATAGCGTAGACTATTAGGCTTTTACTTAGGCTACGTCTTGAAGTTGACTAATAAGTTATTGTGGTTTATTTAAAAGTTTTGTTAATTTAATTTTTGTTCTGTACACTCAAAATGGAATGTCAAGTTGAAAGAAAGGCGCATTTTCGACACTTGTTGTTATTCATTTTCAATCGAGACGGGAACAATGCAAACGCAGCCAAAGCTCGTTACGATATTTGGCTGTGTACTGAGGAAATGCTTTAATCTAAAGGCCAGCTCAATGGTGGTTTTGACCTTTCAAAAACGGTCATTTCAATCTTAATAACGAAGAACGCTCTGGTCGCCCTATTAAGTTGGTTGAAGATCAATTGAACGACCTTCTTCATGAAAATCCCGGTCAATCGACTCAGGAATTGTCTGTAACAATTGGCATGTGATCAGAAAACTGTAATGAATCGCCTTCATTCGATGGAGAAAGTTTAAAAACTCGGTGCATGGGTTCAGCACGCTTTGAGCGAAAGCAACAAACCTCAATGATCCACGATTGCCGCAGGTTTTCTTGCTCCTCATAAGGCTACTCGTGGATATAAGGACAAATTTCTTCACCGCATCATCACCGGCGACGAAAAGTGGTGTGTTTATGTCAACATGAACCATCGAAAAACAATGGTTAAATCCCAATAAAAACCACTTCCACGATTAAAGCAAGGACTTCATCCACGAAAGACGATGCTCTATGTGTGGTGGGTTTGTGAGGGCCTCATTCTTTATGAACTCCTTGCGACATCGAGATTGTCAATGCAGAACTCTACGTTCAACAAATGAATCGACTCGCTAAAGCTATTCATGAAAGGCGACTTCATCGACGTTATGGAGTCCTTCTGGAACAGGACAATGCTCGTCCTCACATTGCCAATCTGAAAAAAGACGCCATGGAAACGCTTAATTGGCAAATCCTTTCGAATCCTCCATATTCACCAAACTTGGCTCCATCGGATTTACATTTGTTTCGATCTCTCTCCAACAATTTGCGCGGCGTTTCTTTAAATACTGGTGTGGAATTTATAACCTAGTTTGACGAATTCTTTGAGTCAATATCCAGAGATTTTTATTGCAGAGGCATCGAAAAACTAGTTGAACTTTGCGAAGAAGTCGTAAATAACAATGGAGAATACATTATTGATTAAAATGCATATTGTTATCAATTAAAAATTAATTCTTTCTAAAATTGTTAATGGTAATAAATATATTTGATAAAACCGCAAGAACTTATTCATCAACCCAATATATCAAAATTTCAGAACCGATACTGCTTCTGGTACTGGGAGCCGTGCAGCTTCCTCACCTGGTAGACAACACTAGAGGAACCCATCTAATGTACATAGATCCCTGTAGAGGTATTAGAGTTTATTATATATATTTAAATATAGATATATATATATATATATATATATATATATATATATATATATATATATATATATATATAAATATATAGATATATATATATATAAATATATATAGATATATATATAAATATATATAGATATATATATAATATATATATATATATATATATATATATATATATATATATATATATATATATATATATATATATATATATATATATATATATATGGATGCCAAGGAAATGATAACAAAAGACATCTGGGTTTCCCTTTGCCCCTCTAATGTTCTCCGGTAACATAGGAGAACGGGCAAAAGGGTAAATGTTACGAAACAGATTCCAGACCTCAGCTCAAAAGGTAGGCCCTTCAAGGGTATACTTATAAACAATCAATTTACAAGTGCAAACTGCCGATCTCGTATTACCCTCTCTCAGAGCTACAAAGCGCCAAGCGCGGGAGACCAGCCTGAGGTTTCAGCTTGCGAGTCCCCCCTCCACCTCCTGATTACCCTGCGGGAGTAATTTGGGTATTAAAGAGGTTGACCCGAGGAAACGTGGCTTTTTGTTCGTTTTAAATTAAAGGACGAGACAAGAAAGTGACCAGTTGAGAGATTTTTCGAGTTAGAGAAGAAAACAGGAAAATCACCGGTAGAAAGTTTTCTGCAAGTTAAGGGGAACTTACAGTCCTTGCACAAAACCAGATTGTACCAAGGCAGCTTAACGCCGTTCGAGCACCAAGATTATCAAGTTTTAAGCTACCAAGTTTGAGTACTCCAAACTGTACTCTATCTGAGTTGGACAAACCCCAACTAGATAGATAAAAAAGAAGACAATGATTTCATCTCGTCCGGAAGAAAACGAAGTCAAGGTCACCCCCCTTTCGCCTAAAAGTAGCAGGACTAAACTTTCGCTTGAGCATCCCCACACCCAGATCTTTCGTGACGTCACCCTTCAGATCGACCAGCAGGTCGACGAACGCCATCTTTTAAGCAAACAAACAACTACTCGAGCTACGCCTCTCCAAAACAAAATCTCCGTGGTTAGTATAACTGGTTGCGAGTATTTGATCAACATTACCTTATGTGAGTAAAGAATAATCCTGTTGTTTATGTCCCCGTGCATAATAATTAGTTTATTAAAGGTCTGGCCAAGGACAAATATATCAGCTTAAAATTGTAACCCCTGTAAAATTCTATCTCGAATTGAGCTTCAAGAGCTCGCCCACATTCCCATTTTTTATTTTATTTTTTTACTGTATTATATCTGTATTTTTTTTACGTTATTTAGTGAGGGAGTTTATCTTCATTTAGGTCTTTTTTTTAGTAAAAGCACTGTTTTAATTATCCTCGAACGAGTTTAATTGGCTATAATTGATAAAGTCAAGAAAGAAACCCCTTTTATTCATTTACTAGAATAAAAATAAAGTTAGGCACTATTAGAGAACGATCCTCAAGCGATCACCGAGGCACGAACTACGCCTCAAGTCAAAGTTTATTTGGTTTAGTAAAAATTAATAAAACAAATAAATATATATATATATATATATATAATATATATATATATATATATATATATATATATATATATATATATATATATGTATATATATATATATATATATATATATATATATATATATATATAATCTCGGCTAACCTACGACAATCCTGTTTATGTTAGTGTAACTTACCGTTGTTTAACAACTTTTTCGATTTTATGTGACGGTAACTTTATCATACATTAACCGTTCGTATTTTCCGCGAAACTTTTTCCATATACGAGTATATCTTGATAATGAACCTTTAAATTGTAAACGGTAGGAAGATATGTTATAAAAATCACTTGGAATTTCCTAGCGTAATGGGATAATGTGTTTGATAGTTTAAACATCTGAGTAGAATTGAGTCACTGTGCCTGGTGGCTTAACGTTAGAGCATCTGAGCGGCAATCAGCAGATACGAGTTAGAGTCCTAGCCAGGATTATTCACACTTTTTTCCTCTGGCGTTATTTTGGTCTTGTAATTATGGATACCCTTTATTGTGCCCTTCTCTTGCCTTTAAAAAAATCCTATTTCTTGTCTTTTTGAAAATTTCCGTCAAAATCCTCTCTCATATATATGTATATATTTATATATATATATATATATATATATATATATATATATATATATATATATATATATATATACACGAGTATATATACTTTGTACGATGATAGAAAGGACGTATAAAGGGAAATTCATTTCATTTTCAGGATAGATGCAACTTTTCTGGTGCTCTTTTCACCCATCTTCGGGTAATTGAAAATTACTAATCATGAGAAAGACAAACATTTTCAATTAGAATTATAAATAATTAAAATTATGTAATTAATGGAAAATATGGAGGGTTCATTTAGGCGGCATTGAAAAAGTTTACATGTAATTGGTATGTATTCGAATTATTATGATGGGAATTAAAATTACCGAATTAGAGAAAACACTCGAAACACATCAAGATAACACTAACCTTATTCCATCCAGCCGTGAGAAGACTTGGGAAAAAGGTTAATGAGAGTAATAAGAAAGTGGACACTAGGAAGTTGGTTATATTTTTAAAGTAAAAGTAGTAGATGAGAAGAGGAATCGGAATTTAATGAAGGAGAAATGTATTTCATATACATTGATTCAAGAATTATTAATGACAATACAGTAAAAAACCTTTCTGATCACAATTTAACCGCGGGAGAATCATTAATACTTTGCTTTCCGACCTGAATTTAAACTTCCGCCTTTCAAACCTGGCCATATTGACTATATCTTTTCCTTTGAGAAAATTCTGAGCGAATTTAAACACAGCATATCACCGGAAAGTTCAATGATCTTCGCTGAACATATTTTGCGCAGGACTTTCGCCCTCTCTCTGGAAAATTCAAATTATCTTCGTTTTCTCCACCAAAACGACCTCGATACTCTTAAGGGATTAGGGTAGGAAAAAGAGTTGGTTGCCACCAAACCCGGTAAAGGTACAGGTGTTGTTCTTCTTAACAAATCCGATTACATAAATAAAATGAATTTCATTTTTTCGGATAACTCAGATTTCAAAACGTTCTAGGAATCCTCCCACTCATTCTTCATCAAGTTAGAAGACAAAATAAACTGCTTTTATCTCAAATTAGAAAACCTAAATATTTATAATCATTTAGGTTCCTGAGTGTTTCAGGATCCTACTTAGATTCTTTATACGGACTCCCCAAATTTTACAAGGAGGACATCCCCCTTCGCCCCATTTTAGCTTTTTCTAATCTCTGCTCTTACAACCTAGCTCAATATTTGGTTCCATTATTAAGTTCCTTTTCCTCAAAACAGTTTAAAATTCAAAATAACTTCACCTTTGTAAATGAATTACAAAGATTAAAGCGTCCTTACCTTGCTCTCTACATATATCCCTCGTGCCTTAAAAATTGATATAATTGTCCGATTGCATTTTCCCCAAAGACAATTACTTTACCTTTAAAAACGTAACCTATTGTCAAAGAGATGGGGTGGGCATGGACACTTCCTTGGGCCCTGTCTTCGCCGCCGATATCTTCATGTCCTGATTTGAAGGATAATTATTCAGCCAAGAACTTGGAATCACTAAACCCATACTTTACCGCCGCTTTGTCGCTGATACAGATGTTCTGCTTGATACTCAGGTGTCGTGTAACAAATTCATGTAATATACCAACCATATCCATCTCAATATTAAATTTAATTACATAAGGCAGCTCAATACTACAATTTTATTTATGGAAATTCACATTTCTCATTCTCCACGTCGATTTGTAAACCAAATTTTCGTAAGCAACCTATAGCGGATACGGCTTAACATTTTCCGGTTTTGTGACTTTTCGTAGAAAACCAATGCCATTAAAACACTCTTATTTCAGGCATAGAATATTTTTTCATCTTTCTCTGAGAATATCCGAATAAATATTGCAAACAAAACAGTTTACCTGTGTCTCAGATTTAAACAAGGTGTGCTAATCAGAAGTCGCGTGCTTTCATTTATTTCGATTTATGACCAAAGGATCTTCAAAACTTTTAATAATTCCTGGACTAACTAACCTAAAGGAAGACTTCAACAATCTGCCGAATAGTTATGAAGTAAATTCCAAATAATCCCCTGGATAACCTTAGGAGGAGTTTGGCAATTATTTCATTCGAAAGAAAAATTAAAACAACATAAGGGTTTAAATTTTGTTACAATCAGCGGAAGAGTTACGAGGTATTGCAAAATAATTGGGAAGAGTATGGAAATTATATCATTCGAAAGTAAATACAAAACAACATAAGGCTTTCAAATATCGTTAAAATCGGCAGAATAGTTATGAGGCTAATGCATAATACTTTCAAGGCTATCCATGGGAGAACTTTTGCAACTATATCAGTCAGAAGAGAATGTAAAACAACCTAAGAGTTTCAAATTCCGTTTTAATCCACCGAAAATTTACAATGTCAATTTCCAACTGTTTGCAAAGATATCTGTTACGTATATATATATATATATATATATATATATATATATATATATATATATATACATATATATATATAAATATATATATAATATTGAGGATAAATCCTAGAGCCACAAGAAACGGATGCAATATCTTTTAATATATCACAACGTTTCGAAAACTACAAGTTTTCATCTTCAAGCAAGAATAAGTTTACAAAGTTAATACATATGATGAAAACTTAAAAAGGCTAACAAAACATTATTTTAAAAGATGACTAATTATAAAATATCAGTAAAATGTAATATAAGTTAAAATTTAAATATGACTTGGCAACAGTTAAATTTTCTTTCAAACTGACTTAAAAAATTACTTAATGTATATGAAGTAAACTTGAAAAGGCTAACAAGACATTATTTAAAAGGTGCCTAATTTTAAAATATTAGGAAAATGTACGATAAGTTAAAAGTTAAATATGACTTGGCAACAGTTAAATTTACTTTAAAACTGACTCGACTTTATGGATTAGAAAATAGTGGTTATCAACTTGTCACGTACTGTTTTAAGCTTTCGTGGAAAATTTCTACTTACTTTGGGACTTGAATTTAAACTCCCTCTTTACAAAATAACTAAACCTAAATTCATGCTGTATTTTGAAAATATGGCACACAAGGTTAAAGATTTACCTATAAAAAGGAAACTTTACTAACTTTTGTTCTGAGTTATCTTTTTCTCCAGCGAATTTGATTCTAAAATACATTCATCTATAACTTCGAACTTCATAATTAAACCCAAAGACAGAAAAGTATTACGGACACTTGAGGGTAAAAAGGATATAATATTAGTAAACCTGATAAGGGAAAGGGTGTAGTAATCTTCGATAGGGAGGACTATGTACAAAAAATCCCATAGTATATTGAATGACAGAATGAAATTTGAATCTATCAACGAGTTACCCAAAACTATTCTTCTACGATTCGAAAATAAAGTTATTCGTTTCTAAACACAATTTAAGCAGGCATCAATTACTCTTAAAGATACCTATAATGAATTATTTGTATCTTCCATTTATTTAGCATCCATGTATTTTATACCTAAAATACACAATGAAGGATTCTCTTCGAGACCCATACTTGCCTCTTATTCTTTACCATCATACAAACTGGCCAAATATCTAGTTAAACTACTTTCACTTTTATCTAAATGCCAGTTCTCCTACAAAACTCTTATAGGTTTAAAGAAGAATTATTCAACAAAGTTAACGATGGATATCTAGTCAGTTAAGATGTTGAAACTGTTTTAACTAACATTTCCCTCAAGTATATAATCAATTTAATATTAAATAAGGTATTCCATTTCTAAAATACCTTTCATGTATTTTTACGAAGCGAATTAATAAAGGTACTGGAATTAAGTTATTTTAATCTTGTTTCACGTTCAATAATAAAATTTACACCAGATCGATGATGTTGCAATGGGTTCTCCAATGGGACCACTTGCAGCTGACTATTTATGACGCATCTCAAAGATGAAATATTTTCTACTAATTTAGATTACCCACCCTCCTTCTACCACCGCTTTGTTGATGATTCCTTAGCAATTTTCAATAATCCTGCACATAGCCAATTTTTCTTGAATTGTTGAACAATTTACACCCCAACATCAAATTCACCATGGAAGTAATGACCAGCGATAAATTCAAACAACCATTTACTGAAAAAAACTCACAAAACTAGGCTTGAACTACTTTAGTTTTTATGATTTTAGATCCAAAATAGGAAATATTTCCTAAAAAAATTATTTCCTTCTGACCCATATGATAGAATTTTAAGAAAGCTATTTGATAATCTCATTGACCCCCCTGAACCCTGCATAGAAGTTCCTAAAATGCCCATATATTTACTAATTTCAGTAATGGGTTTTTTAAACGATACTTTTAAAAGAAAAATCATATTCATTTTTTAAATTTATTTTCACCAAATCAACCCGCACATATTTTTTATAAACAAATTATCGATAGGAAGATTTTTAGCAGTAAAGATCTTATCTCTTTGGAGTTCCGCAATGATAATTTTTATCTAATTAAATGTTCAAGTTGTACTGGATCCTCTTAGATTGGCATCACTGTCAGGTCTCTTTGAGCTAGGTTCTCTGCTCATATGGGGAGTAGTTGGCGCACAAGCAAAATCTTAAAATAAGGAAAAGTCTTCTATAAGAAAACACACCATAAACTTTCGTGCCTTAGTCTACTCGTATCATTTAATGTTCAATCACTTAAAATTTAACTTAATTGAATTTCTTGCTTCGCTCCATTTATTAATATCCGGTTCGATTACATACCCCCTGATCTAACTTTTTTGGGATGGATTTTCGCCTTGCCCTTATAATTCTCTTGCTGTGGTTTATAGTGAATTTTTGGTATTCCTCTTGATGCTTGATTCATGTTTATTTTTCATATTTGCTGCTTATGGGATTATTTAATTTTTACTTTTTTTTCTTTTCCCTTGCTTTCGACTCTATTGCTATAGTTTACAATTTTTATATTTCAATAGGAATTTAATTCATGTTTATTATGCATATTTTAAACTCATGGGATTATTATTTGATTTAGTTATTTTTTACGATATTAATCAATTTCTAATTAATAGATTTTCACCCATTTGCTTTCAACGGTTTATGATTATATATTTCATTTTAACTTCTTGCTTTCGGTTAACATTTTTTACTCCTGTCATGTTTTTTATTGATGTGTTTAGTTATTCTTATAAAAATAATCTTTTGTATTTAGAATTCGCTGAGGATGGTCATCGTCAATGACCGAAACGTCCGGAAAATTAAATCTTCTTAACCATCGCATATGTCTTCATATTCCTGCTACGAATAAGGTTCCCAAGGAACTTCTCCAGGTTAGACCTAAATTAGTAAGCCTACCCCCCTCCTTCAACAAGTGGTAGCCTCGAACCATGTCCACCCTGACTCACTTTTATACGAAGAGAATAGCCTCTGCAAGAAGATTCGAAGCCCTTCGAGAGTAGAGTTGTTCCCTGCTTACCGGCCCCCCACTCCGGGAGAGCCTCGTACATAAATAACGCTCGACTCCCCGGAAGAGACACAAAGTTAAGAAGTCTCGCAAGAACCCATAAGATTTTCCCATGGTTCCAAGTCAAGTGCTAGCAACAAAGCAAAGTGACAGCTGGACTATTTTGTGTATTTGGAATTAGCCCCAGCCAGGAGGTAATTCCACTGAACGAACGCCCTCAGTGATTTTTCCTACTTCTCTCATCAACTCCTGTCGAAGCTCTTCTCATTTCCGGTAGCCAAAATATCTCTCCTGGACCGAAAGTCCCCCCCCCCCCCCCGCGTGTTTTTGGAGAACCGTCATCACTCCAACCTCCTGCTCAGAAGTTTCGAACGGCGTCACCTCACGTGCAGAAGACATCCGTAAGCCAACCACTCTCTCCCCTTCAGTAAACCAATTAAGTTAATCCCCCCTCCTAATTCGAATAGTCTCCTCCTAGAATACCTTAAGTTCTAACTTCATAGCCTCATTTATAACTACTATTCCCCCTTTCATTTACTGATGTGATTTTGCCCGTTAATTCTCTGCGGTAATTTTACCCATCAATTCTCTCATTATTTTTGTGTAAATAAAATTATATTTTTGTACATCCCTCTTTAAATAACCTTTAGCTTTGCCATTGTCCATAATTTACCTGACCTCGTTGCACGCGCTCGCTACTCATCTTGTCTAAACTCGTGGTTTTCCGTCCCTTTTTTCGGTTCGCTTTTACTTATTGGTCCCTTCCTCATAGATATAATATGGTAATGATATAATGTAATGTCATTCGACGACGGCTGTCATTTAGGCTAGCTGCTACAAAAGTTCCTAGAATGCCCCTGTCATTAATCCTGTTTATGAGCTACACTTCTCTTACCAAATTCCTAGTGACACTCCAAATTATGTACGACATTCCGATACTGTTTGTAACCACTACGCATCACACCCAAAGGCACTCGTGCTCTCTCCAATTGGCAGACAATGTCAGTTCACAAACAATGGTCCTGTAATAATTTTATCAAATAACTTTTGTCCATAATAAAATTTTCCTTAGTTTTCCTTCAATTTCAGTCCCCCTGTCCTTATATCTACCAACCAATACCTTAACATCAGGCATTCAATCTAAGTCAATACTTAATACCCATTATTTATCAATATTTCAATTTTACTTATATAAATTCAATTGCTACTCTCAACTGTTTGTTTCTAATCTTTTCCCTTGCTGTTAAATATATATATTTAACCATTATGTACAAACAATCGCAGCCCACATAATATATAATTATTTTAATTCATAGAAATATTTACTCGGGTCCTCATCTAAAGCATTTATTCCCTACACCCACGTTTTCCTTTTTGTATCTCTCCCAATTTTAACAAAAATCGTTTCGATAAACGTAAAACCCTCAAATCGCATTCAATCATATATAAATTCAAAGCAGGTCAAGGATTGAATTATCAAAGCAAAGTCTACAAGTTTCAGATTCAGCTAATTTTTCAGATTTTGTAGAAGCATATCTAGTACGATTACCTGGTGCTATGAGGGTTGATATAATATTATCTGGTGTGTTTGAGGAGATAGTTTATCAAATTATTACATAGATTAGGATTTATAAATGGCGGTTAGAAAAAAGCATTAATACCTTGAGAGTATAATAGATATCGAGGAGTTTTCTTCCAGGACTAGTAGCCCCATTCAGCAATGTGTCCTAGATAACCGACTCGATATATGAGTTTGCGATATTTATAATTATTTATAATAGCCGAGTTAGAATGCATTAAGCTGTATGTGTCGAAGTAAAATATCATTCCTTAATAATTTCAAGGATTTTTCACCTGATCTCCAGCAAAATCGAAGAGACCCTCCGCTCGAATATAATTAAGAAATCTATAAAAAATGCGACGAAAATATTTTCCGACTCTTTGCGCCTAAATTATAAAGTTATTTACGTCATTAAAACTTGATTCGAGGCTCATTTTCACGCTCTACTAAAGTGTGAGAGCAAACAAAAACTTGTTTACACTTTAAAAAATTAATTCTAAGGTAAGAAAGTGAACAAAGGGTCTTTATCAGTTTCTGCTGAACTTTAGGAATTAGAAAGCCTAATTTAAAGAATAGGTAGATAAAGGGAAAAATAAATAAATATAGAGAAAAGTAGTATTGAAAAAAAATAAGACCCCCAAATATTTTGCAATGAATTACAAGATTAATTGTAAATGGAGAGCCTTAAGATAAAAATATCATCACTAAGAAACAGACAATTGAAAGGTGAAAATTCAAACACGTCTAGGCTCAGAAATAGCTAGATAAATACATTGATCTACTAGTAGGTAGGTATGTATGTAGAGATATAAGTAGGTTAGTAAATAAAATGCGTCGTAGATATGCACAATTACGAACCAGAAACGACCTTAAGAACAAACATAGATTGTTAAAAAAAATGGAAACGTCTTATATTTTGAACCTAATGTGTTTGCTAACCTTTGTACATGAATAAGAATTGAATTGATACATATCTTTTATGTATTTAAACTGCAGAAAACCTATATCAAATGAAATTTTAATGCCCTATTGCAAAGTGAAATAAGATTGACAATAAAGATTCACAGATTAGTGTCATATAAATCCTATGAAGGCTTGAAATGGCGCGGACATAATATGCCCATGTAAATAATCTAAAAATATATGACATTTTGTCATGTAAATAATAATATATAATATTTTATCATGTAAATAACAATATAAAACACTTGGTCATGTAAAAGATAATATGCAAATAACATTTTGTTATGTAAACAATAACATATAATATGTGCTCATGTAAATAATAATATGTACTGTTCTTGTAAAAGCTATAGCCAAAATGCTTTCGAGTAACTTTCACACGCATATACACTTTCACGCACACACGCATTATCTTTTGGCCAATTTAGGGTGGCGCAAATTTGGAGAAACGCCACAGCTGTACAAATAAAAGCTGAAGCAAGTACAGTTACGAACACAAAGTTATGTAAACAATAACATGTAATATGTGCTCATGTAAATAATAATATGTAATGTTCTTGTAAAAGCTATAGCCAAAATGCTTTCGAGTAACTTTCACACGCATATACACTTTCACGCACACACGCATTATCTTTTGGCCAATTTAGGGGGTCGCCAATTTGGAGAAACGCCACGAAAACAAAGCTGAAAACAGGAAAAATTCCGATCTTTATTTACAACACAGAGATGCAAAACTCGATATCTTTTTTCCTAAAAACTATCTCTTTTCCCCCAGATGACCAGCCGGTCGACTCAAAGTTCTCTCTCTCTCTCTCTCTTTTTCTCTCTCTTTCTTTCTCTCACTCTCATTCTCAATCTCTCTATCAAATGCACACAATAACAAACTTTCTGTTTAAGCAAGCTTCGCTCCAACCTGCCGTATTGGTCAGTGGCGGTCGCGCCCCCAAATTTTCGACACATTAAATACCATCTTCGGTAAATTTAAAAGACAGTCAGAGTGAGAGTAAAAAGCACAAGAGAACCGCAAGACCATAGCCAGTTATGAGGAAGCGTAAGCCAAAGTATACCCAAACATAGTAGGTCTGCCTCGAATACCTGACCTACGTTTCCTCGAATTCATTGCACCCAATCCTCCGAGTTCTCCGCAAAATAAATAGTCCTTTAATCGATCTTCCAAGATTTACTCTTCCTACAGGTAATGAACATGTCCTCTTGCCCAGTCTGCATTACTAAAATCAAGCGAGAAGATTATCTTCCGCAAATTTAAGTTAGCCCAAGATTAGCGCCCTAGAACTCAATACACCAAGAGGGCTACGTTGAAGTTAAGCGAAACCGGCCCTTGTTAGCATTTAGAAGGGAGACCGCCTAGTTGACCTCCACGGAACATTTTGCAAACTGTTTTCTTAGATGGACCTAACTCACCCCCGTAAAATAATCTAGATGTTCTTGATAGATCTATACATCACTATGGTTCAACCTTAAATCGATGGCAAACGCACATGGCGACACTTGACAACCTCACACCATCCGCAGGTAATTAATGTTCCTACATCCGAAGGAGAGACTATTGTCGCTCACCTGCTACTCCTCTGTCCACTGCTAGTGCAAACCTCTACATCACCCTAAAAGAAGGCTGTCCTTTCACTCTAGCTGCAAAGCCCCTGTCTTGATGCAATCAAGAAGAATTCTAACCTTAGGTCTTGTTAATAAAGAAAAATATTGAGTGTGTTTACGTAACCAAACACTCCAAGTACATTAAAAAGTGTGAACTTTGTGATTTTCCCAAAGGCTCAATTGTTTGATCGCGAATGACTGGAGACAAGGTAATAGAAACTGACGACTCTTTAATGTTTGCAGAGTTACTGCGTCTAAAGTTATTATCGCACACTAAAATATAGAAAAAGTAGCTTTTGGAAGGGTAACTCCGGGCGGAAAGCGAAACTCACTGACAGGCGAAGGAGATTATTGAAAAGCAGTGTCGATAAATAACAGAGCCACATCTACTAAATTAATTTCATAGCAAAACCAACATATTGCCAACCCAGTATCATTTAAAACAGTTCTTCAAGCGAACAATGATGATAGATGCCATGGAAAGGTTAGTGTTTGCTAATATTTTGTTTTCTTCTCAATGTTGGAATACACCTAAAATTGTGCTAATACCAAAAACGGTGGAAAATGAACCAGTGTAGGAAAGTCATCTTCTCTTACTAATTATATAATATGTAAGACAATTTTTGTGTCTGGCAAGTAAGGGTTATTTTCCAACCCATTTTATTGTAAAAGTTATAAAATAAACATTATTTGCTTTAAACTTTGCCTTTATGTATTTTATAATGAAATATTGACAAAAATTAAGTAAATTTATTTTCTCAGTCATTGTAGAGCTAAAACCAAAACACAGTTAAAAATTTTATATAATTTAGTTGAAATTTCCACAAGAAATATATAAAAACAAGTAAAAAACAAAGCACTTTCCCGTAAAAGCCTCAGATGTAGCCTTCCATCATGTTTTTATTGTATACTCCTTGATATCTATTTTCAAAGTTCAGTATATGTTGATGAAACCACTACCCTTGCTTCTCTGAGTCTGGTCCCGTATTTTCTTTAAAATTTCAAGATGGGCATCAAGGATCTGCACTTTCAGCGCCATCCTGCCGCCCACTTGGTTATAGCTTCTCACAAAGTTCTCAACCTGTTCCAAATAATTGTTAGCATTCTAAAAAAGAAAGGTGGTGTGCCCAGTCATCACATCCAAGGGCATCTCGATGAAGACTTCTGGCGTGTGTCAAAGGAAGGTTTATTTTTAGGTAAACTTTAAGATATTCGAGAGATTTTTAATAATTAAAGTTATTTTTTAATTGAATGTAAAATGTAAAAATAAATGCGAATATATTTATGTATATCTTATCTCACCCTCTGCATATCGGTATTTTGCTTTATGATTACGTATGCGAGATAAATAATGGTAGGCCGCATACTAAACGAGAATCACATGGGTAGGCCACACACATACTAACCGGCATCAAATAATTAAAGGATTGAAATTTTGATGAATATTGGTTCCTTTATTTTTCAAACCGAAACTAAACCATAAAATACTTCATACTATTGTTGTACTGGTTATGATTTAAATGGTTTAAATTTTAGGTATGTTCACAAAATGGAAACCTTGGCAGGTAATGGGTTAAAAAATCATGAAAAATGTTTATGACGTTGCCTTTGGTTGATCACTTACACATTTTCATATATCAACTCTTTGTTGCTTGAAATAAAAAGCTCAACATTTGACTTTGACAACCTAAGATTTCTGACCAGGTAGGTCATTGAGGTCTCTTTGGTTACAATTTACAATTTAGGTTAAAGTGGTGAAATTGTGTGGTAGGTATATAAAGGTGTGAATATGTCTCCTAGTTTGCCCTGGTGTTAGGGCATCACTAGCATTCTTCGTATTTGTGTTTTAAAAATAAAAATTCCACCGTCAAAAAGTAGCTGACTGTCTATGACAGCCAGTTTCCTTCGTTATAATATATATATATATTTATTTATGTATTAGGTTATTGTTGTTCCTCCTTCGAAGCATTCAAGCCTTTCAAGGTTGCTTTCATGCTGAATGAATCTCAAGTTTTGAATTTTCAGTAATCTATTTAATTTGGGCACTTCGCCTCTTTTCATCGATTGATTTGGGTTGACATTATTTTATTATCTAATGGGTACAGGGAATTGGGCACTTCGCCTCTTTTTATTCAGAAATTTTGATTATTTGGATTGGGCACTTTGCCTCTTTTTATTCAGTAATTTTAATTATTTGGACTGGGCACTTCGCCTCTTTTATATTTAAATTTAGTTTTAATTTTTTGGTTTCTACAATGTTTAGAAGGGGGGGGGGGGAGGGGAGGAAACTTTAATGTGGGCACTTCGCCTCTTTTTTCAATTGTTATTTACAATTGTTGGATTGGTTGAACTAATTGTCAAACTTTTGAGTTTCAAAATCAAAGTGCTTTAGAGTAAGGGACTATTACTACGTAAACATAGGTAGTACCACTTCTCTCGCGCAGGTTCTACTACTAGGGAACAGAGCAATTCTACCTATAGCGCCTCTACGGTGTGCACGTATATAATGTTTAGGTTCATGTTCGGAAGTATATATTGGTCTACCTTGTCCCAAGTCTTTCTTCCTAGCCTTTGGATCTCCGTATTGATCGGCTTTAGACTGACTCTTTGGTGAAGAATCGATTACCGAGTAGGGTCGATCCTTCGCGAACAGTAATCAGCAGCGTGGCTATATTCTGTACTCTTTGCATCATTCTGAGAGAGGTACAGCTTGCCATCTGCGTGATTACGGCAGGGTACACCAGGACTGAGCGTACCAAGGCAATGTACAGCTTTTTTATGAAAGGCACGCTGAGGCCTCGGAAACGAGAAAGTTTCCTCAGCTATCTTTTGGCTAGGGAGACTCTGGTATTAATGTGCGTCTTGTATCCCGTTTTGAAGAGTTGTAAACCCAGGACTTTATCCTCGCTGGAGTATGGATAGATCTCGTTATTGACGACGAAGTCGTCCACTCTCTGGCGGTTCATTGGAATGATAGTGAACTTCTGGCGGTTGGTCTTAATTTTCCACTGCTTCTCATATCTATTGATATTCTCAATTTCGACAGCTGTTGCCGTCGCCTGACTTCCAGAGTTCCTTAATGGACTCAGGACGATTTGGGTGATGTCGTCTGCGTATTGCAGATACATCGAATCGTACCTCACTGAAGCAGGCAGGTCGATCGTGTACACGAGGTACAGCAGAGGGCTAAGACAGCTGCCTTGTGGAACTCCCGCCTCGAGTTCGAATTCGGGTACTTTGCAGGCCTCGATTGCAATTCGAGCTCTCCTGTCAGAGACATAGCTGCAAAGGATCCTTTCCAGGAGTGGGTTAAGCTGGAAGTTGAGGATCTTGTACTGCAATCCTCTCAGCTAAACCTTATCGACGGCCTTTCTTTACATCACGCAGCACCACGTCTACGTACCTCCTCTTAGATTTGCTGCAAGCGAGTTTCTCCGAAAGGAGGGCGAGGGCAGTTTTCCTCCTTCGTCCATAGCGGAACCCGTGCTGCTGAGGGTTTTGGGCTCCCTGTTCGGCAAGTTGTTCTTGAAGCCTGTCAGCTAGGAGTCTCTCGTAGACTTTTACAACGAACTCCAGCAGGGCAATTGGCCTGTAGTTTACCAGTTGATCATGGGGTTTACCTCCCTTGGGTATGAAGATCACCTTCGCAATCTTGAAACCTTCCGGGAAGTAGCCGGTGTTCAGGGAAGCGTTGTAGATGTTAACGATTCCCTGAATGATCTGCTGTGGGGCGTTAACCAAGTTATTTCTGGCGATACCCGTCCAGCTTAGTGCCTTTTGTGGAAAGGCTTTTACAGTGGCCATGACGTCCTCTGATGTTATGGGACGTCCATGGCCCTCCATCTCTCTGCCTTCGTTGACTTGATGTAGTGAGTGCGTGCGATGCATTACCTGATTTAGTTCTTCACTCAGTTGGCCTTCGAATTCCTGGTCGAACTCATCGTTTTCCTCAGCGGTAATCCTAAAAACGTTTTTCCAGAAGTTCCTGAACATGTCATCGAGAACCATCGGGTTTTCTATGTAGTTTCCGTTCTCCTTTATCCGAGCCTTAGGTCTTGGTGTAAGTCGCTTTAAGTTCTTGACTTGGCGCCAGAACTTAGCCTGGCTAAGTTCGCTGTTGACTTTGGCTATCAGGTTGTTCCAAATTTCCTCCTGTTGGAGGTTGAAGGCCACTCTAAGCTCTGAGCTAAGGCGTCGAAGTAGCAAGCTCCTTTTACGGTTGGGACCCTCCCGTCATACTTCTTCCTACACTTCCCTGTGAACGCGAGCGATATCTCTCATCGCCTCTGTCCATCTGGGCTGAGGAGTTGTTTTATACCCTGTTATGGGTATGCTCTCGCGGTGCGCATTTAGTATGGATGTTGTAATCATTTCCAACTCCCTGTCAATCTCCTCTAATGACGCCATGCTGAGGTCAGCTGACGCATAGTCACTGAGTCGTTGCTTGTAATGTTCCCAGTTGGCCAGGGCGTAATTTCTTCGGAGAGGAGCTGGGAGCTGGATTGGTGCAAGAAAGACTGTTGTGAGAATCGCTATGTGATCACTAAGATTATGTCAGGCTTGGTTGCTGATCTTGATGTGATATAGGTCGGAAAATCCGGCCCTAACCTTTGAATGTTTTTTCTTACCATAATCAGTTCCAAGTTTCGGCCTCTATCGTTGGTGCTACCATAGCCCGCCGCACGGCATCTGGCATTGAGGTCTTCCCCCAAAAATGCCATTCTGCGGTGCCCGAACAGTGTTTAGAAGCTGCATAACGATAGATATGCTCGTCGAGGGGGTTGATATGCTGCAGCTATCATGAGGTCTCCTACCAGGGTGTGTAATTCGATTGCCACAAAGGACTCATCGAGTTCTGGAAGTTGTTTAAAGGAGATGTTCCTCTTGACAGCTATTGCAGCACCTTTAAACCTTTCCTAGGAATGGTACTTCATGACTACTCTGTAGCCCGGTATTTTAATACGAGCAGCTGTAGTGTCGATACCGTGCTCTGTAATGAGAATGAGGTTGGGGTAAATCACTTGGAATATCTTACCATAGGCCGTGACCTTCTCCTCCCATCCATTCACGTTGAGTGTCAGAATCCTCATTCTGTTGCTTACTTTCTCCATCTTCTGTCACTTAGTGTTTCTGGGTGACGTTCTTTTTCCTCCTATTATTCTTCTTCCTGAACTCAGCGTTCGAGATTTGCTCGCATGTACTGTGATGTAGAATCACGTTTTGTGCGAGCAGGGCCTCTTCCACAGTTCCAGGATCCACTTTGGAGTCGTAGTTTTTTTGTAGATCTTGGACTTTATACCTTGGAATATACTCCTGGTTTCCATCTCTACCGGGAAGGGAAATTGTTCACAGGCGTATATTCTCAGGTTAATATATTTCGCCCGTAATCTCTTCGCTCTCTTCTTCTATTCCTTATTTTCCTGGGGTTTTGATTTTTCAGTGTCTGAGGAACCTGATGATTCCGAAGAACTGCTATTTTCAGAGTTATTGTTTATCGCCGAGTCTGTTTTGCTTTGGGTGGGAGCAGGAGTTGTCGCCTCGACTGCTACCTTTCGCACTTACTTGGTGGTCTTCTTGATGGTTTCTGTTTGGTCTGTAGCTGCTGACTTCTGTTACTTTGGGTCATCTGCAGATGCAGCACATCCCCAGAAGGGGGGTTGTCCGGGAACCACATTTGCTCCATCTTGTTCTTCACCAACATTTGGTTAAGGACTGTTGAAAAATGTGCCCGGGTGGGCCAGGTTCATGACGTGTGCATGAAGGATGCACGTCATTATTTTGGTAGAACCCTCGCTCTCGATTTTGAGGTAAGTCTTCTTGGCGTCCACCTCAGAGATGGCCGCCTTAGCTTCCTGGGCGTAGGACGTGTTCGCTCTATGCGTTCCTCTTGGTTTCTTGTTTTTTCCTCATGATTTCTTTTTTGGCAGGGCATGACATGGCTATCGTCCTATGACTCTGCCCGCAGCTTACGCACTTCACCGTATTGTTGTCGCAATTGCACCAATTGTGGTCCTTCTGGCTGCATTTGGAACACGTTTTTTGTGGCTCCTTGCAGTCCTTTGTGGCGTGAGACTCCATCTTAAAGCAGTTAAAGCAGAACTGGACTGGAGTATACTCCCTTTTTTTTACCTGCTCCCTGCTAATTTTGGCATTGAACATCAACAGTCCCTGTTCTTTTGTCTTTTGTGCCATGGTAGTCTCCGAGAAGACCACCTTGAACACATGTGTGTACTCTCCACCGTCCCTTCTGTTATTAAATTTGATAACTTTGGCTACCTTAGCCCAGGCTTGCCGAAGCTCCATTTCTGCTCATATCTCCTCCGCGGTATGCTGCCCAATCCAAGGGTCGATTCGTCTACATACCACGCTCCTGTGGGCTAGGATCCGGGGGGAAACCGCTGGCTGCAGCCCAATGCCTCGCAGGGCTTCTACTGTCTTCTCCTTGGTTATATCCTCTATATCCCTCTCCTTCTCACATATAGCGATGTAACCTGAGGGAATGTCCAGGAGCCTAACCATGGCAATGCCCAGTTTGCCGTACACGGCCTCGAATGTGGACTCCTTGCTAGGCTTGGACTGCCCGTCGACGACCCGCAGAGGAATCCTGGTCGTGTTATCTTGGGCCATCTCTTCTTGAGAGTGGCCCTTCTGCACTGCTTTTTGATTGTCACACTGCTCTCTTTGTGGGTAACTTATTATTGCTTAATAAGCAGCACCTCTTCCTCGTGGTCTTGTATTTAGGGTTATTTGGAGACTCCCTCTACCTCGTCGCTAAGCTCACGTGAACGTGAACTGCCAAATGTGGGGGATGAATGATGGTGGGTGGACCCGGGCGAGGCCCCTCAGATGGGTGAAAAGTGGCGGACTTGATGATGGGTGGTGCTAGAATCAACTATCACCACCCGGGGTGCCGCCCCATCTGGGGTTTGGGTATCGATGCTGTTTCCAACTTACATAGGGACGATTGTATGTCCCCCTGTGGTCTTGGCCGGAAGCTATCCTTAGAGACTAGAGCGAACTCTTCCCCAAAGCTTTCAGCATTGCCTCGTAACCGGGTGGTCTCTTTCGTAGACTATCACAGTGGGCTAATACTCAAACCTGGTTTCCTTTGCCTCCCCAATTATGTCAATCAAAGTGGACCCAAATAGTTGAAGTGAGACTAGATGAGTGGCAGATCAGTTCATTTCAGCTTCGCGGCTCCGTAGAGGGAGGGGGAGGGGGTAGCACGACATTAATTCGTCTTGGTGCCGATGAAGAATTCTGCGGCGAATTGTCCCCGTAGGGTTGATGAGGCAAAACTTGGCGTTTTGAACCTTTTCCTCCTTTATCAAAAGTGAGATCTCTTCAGCGTCGATTTTTGAAATGAAATTCTGCTGCCTTTTCTTTGGTTTGTATACGTTAAATTTAACCTATACCTGAAAATTTAAATGAATTTTCGAAGAGAAAAAGGTTTTCAAAATTGAACTAATTAAAAGATTTACTTTTCCTATATTAGTTAAGATAAGTGGGATACATTAAAATATAAACTTAAATATATTAAAAGGATAACTTAACCTTTTCAGTTACTTTATTAAGTTTAATAAAAATTAATATTGACAATAAAAAGTCTTAAGATAATTAATAGTTTATTAGGATATTTCGGCGAGACTGCATGGTCTATATGTAACAGGAAAATCATTTTATAATTGTTTGATGGAGATATGATAGAGCAACACTTGGAGTTTTAATACATTGTTTTTGTTTGACCCATAAAATTCGCTATAGGTTAATAAGATGGAATTGAGGAGGGAATAACTTTCAGTTAATAATGAAATGAATGGAGCAACATCAATTTAATCTCGTGAAAGAGATTATAATGAACTAAAAGACTGTGCCCAAGATTGCATTTTCGTACTTTTACCATTACAAACTAGATATCTCCATTTAAAGCTACACTGCAAAACTAAAATAACTGTTGAAGTTCTCTTACTGATAAGTTTGTGGTAAACTTGTCAGGACCATATGTGTCACATTAATGGCCCCTGACCCATTGGGAATTCTTCTTGATAGTAAGTGGCTTATTCACTTCCTGGAGTGAATCGATGATCCTGGCAGCCAAACTAATTATGTTAACGCAACATCCTAATGTAAAGGGTTAGAGTCTCCTCGTGGCCACACGGAAATGATACTCTCGAGTAAGTTCCTGTCCAGGAATAGGTCACTTCCCAGACAATACGTCTATATATACATATATGTATCTATTGGTTGGGAGAGAAGAGATAAAAGACACGAGAATATGTATATATACAGTTACATACATATATATCCTCTAATGTACGTACGAGTCCCTTGCTACCTAAAAGTACGTTCACTTAGTAAAAGTAATCCTATGAATACGAGGTATAAGAGGGCAATTTGAATACAGGGGCCAATAGCGTTGAATGATTTTACCAAGTTACAGTTAAAGGATATATTTAAAGAATGAAAACCAAAATTATTATTTTGAATAAGTCACTAGTTAACATATATATATACATACGGAAAATATAGGAAATGTAAATAAGGATAATACTGACGGATTATAGAAAATTAGCAATCAGGTAACGTTAATTACTTGTCAATTAGCTTTTAAATAGGATACTATAAATCAGTTATACAGAAAGAATATTTAAAGGTTGGAAAGCGGGTCGATTAACGGGAGATGCAATCGTTTTACCTTAAAGGGAGTTTTCTAGGAAGGGGACTTCTTTAGCGAGTTGACGCAGGGAAATGGAGACGGAAAATGGTCGTGATTCTCGGCCGAATATCCTGATGGTGACGAGGATGAAAAGGGATGGCAGAAAATTTACGATACTCCTTGAAGATGGACGAAGGCACCTCTGCTCTATGGACGTGAAACCTTAAAAAATCGAGACTCTGACGCGGCTCGGCGCAAAATCTCACACGGAAAACTGGAGATCACTGAAAGGGAGGCTCTGATGAGACGAGAAGAATCCCGGCTAGTCCTTCGGGAACAAAATGATTCAAGGCTTTGCTCTAAACAGAGTAAGCCTTTACAAAAGAGATGGATCTGCCTGGTGAGATTCAACCTTGATGGTATACGCGAATACAAGAGACTTGGGGAGACAGATACGCGATCTGAATTGAAGGCGACGAGATCTCAAACTAAATCTGCCGATCTTTGATAAATCCAGGGTATTTATATGACGGCCAATTTTATGATGCTTAATCGCTGGAAGGCACAGACGTCTGAAAAAATGTTTCCGGCACCAAGAGAGATAAGCTATTGTCGCACCAGACCGGTCTTAATCATCTCCAACGATGTTGGCCGGAACCCTAGGCTATCCTTTTCCCGACAACAGACATTAGCATTTCATCAGCGAGGTGAAAGCTTTTATCGCTTAGCTTAATTGATATTCAAATTCTTTCTTCTTTCATTTTTCTCCTTGGATAAAGAGCTTTTTACTCCATGTGGAGTTATAGTTAGGAGACATATGGAGGCAAGGAATTCCCCTTTTGCCTTACAGTTCCGTTGTGCTCATTTTGTTCAGAGCTTCTTGAGGAAATCCCAAGTAGAATCAGCCGCTTACAGATTTTGTGGATTATATAAATCTCATCATTTATTCGAATGCATGATTTGCCGACGTCAATGACCAGCCCAGCGGGGTTCTAAAAATAAATTTGTCAGCGAATTCTGTATGAGAAAAGGAAGTTTTGGACGAAGGCTTACCTTAGAAACTCCTGGTGACATTATATCCTGAAAAATACTGTAATTTACGTAGAAATTCTACATAGTGTAGGAAAAAGAGCGCATTGGATTTAAGAGTACCTTCATTTTTGAGGTATGCTTTGATAAAATGTTGTAAATGTTCTGGCTTTAGATAGATTAGATGCCACGGTGGCTCGATTTCTTCAAAGGTGAGCATAATCTTTCGAGGAAATGAAGTTAGTTGATATACAAACAATGCCATGCTCTCTTAAAGAAAGCTAGGAGTTAGGATTATTTTAGAAACCTCAATTTTGAGTGATCTTTACCTTGATGGAGGTCTTCAATCCCTCACCAGTCGCTGCTGCATCTTCCAACCAATAGGGCATGAATAAGACTTAATCTAAGCAAAAATGTTCGCTAATTATAGATGCAGAACAGAACCACAAAGGAAAAATGAACTAAACAAACTCATAAAGTAGGGGACAAGAAACAGTTCAACTTTTCGCTTAAAAACAACAAGCAAACTTGTACTGACAACATCATCCGGGACAGAATTTCAAAGATTAACAATACGTATAGAGAAAAAGCGAGTGCGGATATCCGTATTTGATTTTTTTTAATTCGTGACTGCTTTCCTCTCTGTTCATGGACAGGCCCCTTGTCGATTTAGCTATAGAATTGCTCAGTGCTGATTTCAGTCCTTCCCTATTTCCTGGATCCCTCTGTTATTTAATTCTGCTGTCGACTATTCTTCAAACCAACCTCTGTCAATACCATCAATTTGGCCTTATAACAGTCAACTGACATAGTTGGGACAAAGGTTATGACGCATGCCTGGTTCACGATCGCATGGTGATCACCAGCCAGGTACAATGGAGGTAACTTAACCTCTCTTAACGGTTTTGCGTATAAAAAAGAAGTGTATTTTTTTTTAACGACAGGGTCCGTTAGTCGTCTTCACTCTGGCTTGGATATTTTGTTTTTGCTTTCGGCTCAAGAATAAACAATTGTGGAGATATTTTCCAGATAGAGTATAATATTTTAGTAAGTAATTTAAAGGAGATAAATTAAAATATTTCATATTTAGTGAAGAACTAACCTCTATAGGTCTTGCAATTAAACATTTTCATTGTTTCTTAGAGAGCAAGAACTTCGATTTTATAACTGATTACAAGTTAATAATTTTGCTGCCAAATCACTTACAAGTAGACATGCTCCAGGGAAAGTTCATGCTTTCGAACACATTAGTCAGTAGTTGAATTTCTTTCGGCCCATATTTGAAAAGCATAATCTCCTTGATGCTTGTTCCACTGTGATGATTGTAACTGTTAAAACGTAAAAGACGCAACATTGGTACTTCCAGGCACTTAAACCAAACAATCTATAAAATATGAACTGGCGATCTGAAGAATTGATATTCTAACCAGTGAATATTAATATATCTATTCTACATTTTTTTTCCTTATCTAGTATTATTTATGAGTCTTAGCTAAATTTCAAACATCCGATTAAGAATAGAACATTTTGATATGGACACTTTTAACTCGAGTTTCATTGGATTGCATTGCCCTTCGCAAATCCCTCTATCATTTGCAAACTATCAAATGTCTTTTTATGACCTTATATACTTAGGTTTAAATTTCCGCAAGTTTTCTTTTCATTATGCAAACCGTTAATCTAACTGTTCTCAAGACCTGCTCCATATGTTGCAAACGTGTAACCTCGTTTTTCCTTGCAAGGAGCATATCATCAACATAAGTTGAAACTAAACGTAGCACATTCAATATATGATTGCTAAAACGCTAAAAAGTTTTGAATTAATTGCACTAAAGGCGGGGTATGACTTGCCACTCAAAAAGCCCCAGGAGCTTTAATGTTTCTGTTTCTCGAAAATTTTCAACCTTAATTTCTACCTTCCAGAAATTTTGCAAACTTGCACTGTTAGAGTGAAGATAGTAAAATAAATTTGAAGTATTTATCCTTAAGCACATTTAATTCTTTAGCAGAAAATCGCCTAGTTTAGTAGTAATAAATGGTAATACGATAGTCAAGCTTTCGGTTAGTCTTATGTTTGCACCAATTTTTTGGTTTATATAATTCACTATACTTATTGAAAAACTGATAAATAAGTAAATCATTTAAAATTAAAAACGAGAGTTAAGTAAGAATGCACTTCTATGAAAAGCCCGTATTAATAAACTATTTTTTTCTTTCACTAAAATCGTACGCTCTAAATCAACTAAAATTTTGAGATGATAAAGAAAATCAGTTCATAATATTGTAGAATGAAATCACGGACTAAAGATTTCAACATTAAATTCATCTTAAACCAACGAAATATTTTGTCCGCTTACCCACTGTACCTATGCGCGATCCTTTTGATATTTAAATTAAGACGTGTGGTTATTCATATTTTTTGTTGTATTAGGTGTAGCAAGGAAGAATGATATAAGAGATCCACTATTCAACGAATCTTTCTTCTCGTGATAGGCGTATATGACTTACAGACAGAGAGTTTGAGGAGCCATGAAAAGTGTTTCAGTGCTCTCCCATGTGGAGTTTCTTAATTTATATTGGAATCTACACATTACGCGTTGGTCTGTTCACCAAATTTACCCTAGTACTAGCAAAGTCCCTCATCGAGAACGTCAGAGGTGGGCGGCTAAACTAAAGAAATGCGTGAACAGGATGCTGAGCTTTTCCAGAGGTGGCCCCTAGGTCTTTCAAACTCCAAGATACAACATGATAACTTAATAAGCTCATCTTAAATTAGGGCCAACGCTGTCTTCATATGCTCTTGGATCAGTTGAAAAGAGTCCTTTATGACGGAAGGCACTATCAATTTTGACCTTCAGTAATCGTAAAATTTTCAACGGGAATGTCAGGAGATAAAGTCTCGAGCACCTCCTGAATGTGTTTGTCGTGGAAGGGAGTCGACAAAATAAAGATTCCGTCAGGAAACTACGACGGACGTTTAGACCAAGTGTGTCCCTTAACATTTTTACAGAAACCTAAAATGGAAGATGGAGTATTTCAAGTAAATAAGTTCAAAGTTTCACCTTTCCGGCTGCAGTAGGAGTGAAGAAATCCAGTATTGTCTTATAAAATTTGCTACGCAAAGGTATAAGCCTGATTCAACATAGATGATAAAGTAGCAAGGACTGGCTATGGCAAATATTATAATGAATGACTTCACTTTCAATAGTCGTTTATATTAAGCCTTTTTATATAATTATTAAGGTGAAGCTGTTGAAAACGCAGACAGAGAAATTGATGTTTTAATGCTATAACCGATTCTGTGAGCTTTTCATTAAGGTGGTTGTTTGTGAATTGTTTAAAGTTGCCAGTTCAGTCGTAATATGCAAGGATAATTATTTTGTTGGAAGTTGCACTGAGGAATGCTGCGTAAGACTTTGAAGTGCCAGACTGTGGTTATTATATTTTGGCGTGCGTCCGTGATTATGGCGCAAATAATCTTTGTTTTCACCCTTAAAAAATGACAACGTATCATCTTGCTAGAGAAAGAACAATATCTGGAAGGGTTTACCGTTGGATTTGTTTTTGAAAGGGATTTGTAGGGAAACGCGCGAGTGTTTCATGTATGCAGTTCCTGATAGATCAGCAGAAACATTGTTATTTATTATTACTTAATGTGTATTCCCTGTCAAGATTATTATATTTGATAATCGACGTGCATACAATTGAATTGAATCTTTCTCAAAGATGCGGTATACGTAAGCATTTGACTGTTAAGCATGCGCAGAACTTTAAAGAGCCAGAAACAGGTGCCTACACAAACAACATAAAGGCAAAAATGAGGAATAAAAAAAGAATGTGCAACCGCTTGTTCTCTGATGGACTCCTATATGTGTGAGGTTTTATGAAGGCAAGGAAATAAAGGAAAAGACGAGTTGCTCAAATTTACAAAGATATTGTAAAATTTTATTTTTTAAATAAAGTTTAGCTCTTACTTTTTTTTACTTTCCACTTATTCGCCCTTCAAACTTCCTAAATAATTCATAACATAGAAATGATCTCATCCCTCTATTCCTGCGCATGAGAAAGGCAGTTAAGCATCTCCCGTCGGCCGTTCAGCCATCTGGCTGATGAGACAAAATTGCGCCATAATAAGAGAAAAGATCCGCAGTAACATTTATTTGAATGGTCGTTCGACTCTCCTTAGATAATTGGCAGACCTACTTTAAAACCGGGAGCAGAGCATTTGAGTAATGTCGACTGTGTACTTGTGCAGCTAACATACGAAATATTAGGTACCCATCATTTGTCCTGATCTCCAAAGTTGCATCCAAATTACATCTCAGAGAGTTTCATTTCGTGTGCTGGCAAACATTTATTATAGTGTTTATGGGTACACTCTCTGCAAATATATCATGAGCGGTCTGAAGTTTCTGCATTCTCTAATCATTAATGCTTAAATATGTAATATCAAAGTCACATGTAGAAAGAAGGAAAAATAAAATTAGATGATCTAAATTGTGTAAGAATAAGGAAAGAGAGAAGGAATTTTCCCACCCTCAGACTTCCCCAGTTCGCCTATGACAGCTCTAAATTCATCCGCACCCAAGACATTTAAAAATGTCTGTTGGTGATAAATCTCTCTCCCCGTCTAGATAATTTCGGAGTATATATTCGACACTTTGAAGTTCATAGGAATATTGTGGCTGAAGCCGCCTTCTAGTATGTTAGCTGTAATGTCTTCATTAGTCGAGAGGGATTGACTACATTCTCGTCCAAAAAAAGAATGGAGTTATTGTCGAAGAACCAAGGAATAGCTCGTCGTTACTCAGTGTTGTTCGTGGAAATAGTTAGGCGCGCTTCAACCCTTCTCACTACGTCTTCGGATTTTACGGATCGAGAAGGCCATCTCCAAAGCACCCTCCATTTACCTCTTAAGGATAAGAAGCTCCTCCAACTTAAGTTCACGAAGTTGGAGTGAGCGTGCCGTGAGACGCCCACAAGTTCAAGGTAGAACTTACCTACCTGGTCCTACTCGCCGCACAGCAAGATAAAAGGGATTAAACGCCCACTTCGTCACGCTCCTCCCACCTTTACCGTGTCTAACCTGAAGGATCCCGTTAGCTCTAGAACTTGCATACTTCTAACATCATTTATTAATTAATTATCCCTCGGTTCAAACTTAATTGATAGTGTTAATCATCTTAACAGTGAACCGTCAATATTTAATTGCATTGCATTTAACTTGATCTATATGTATATGTAATCTTTAGTCCTATTAATGTATATTTTTGTAGCCGTGTTTGAATATTCCTTGGCCGAGCAACTGTCTATTTAAAGCACTCTTAAAGCCATCTCCAAGTGGCGCCAGTGTGCGTATAACCGCGTACACCTGGTCATAGCACAACTTAAATCCAATTAGAATTTTGTATAAAATAACCAGGCAATGGAGATTGCACTTCGCTACTAATATTAAAATTTAAAATCTAAAAAAAAGCAGACATAGTTAAATTTTTATAAATTTTCTGAACTTCCCCAACTATAATAAATTTAAAAAGGAACTCTTAACTAAACTTTCTCCCTTTCAAAATATCACGTTGCTAAAATATAGAGTTAGAGAAGATATATAAAAATAAATTTTCTGCACTCCACCATTTGTAATTCTTGTGATTTTAAAAAATTCACAAAATTTCAATACTTATATTTATTTCTGAATTTCATCATTTTGTGTTTTGATATTATAAAAGAATTATTAGAGATAACTTTGATAAAAAAACATAACTCATTTGGCCACTAAGGAAAAAAACTTTTAGTAATTTTGTACCCATCTACAAAAATCTCGTTATATAATTATAAAGTTAGTGACAATTACGCATTCAGGATGACACCACAGCCTGCTGGTGGATTGATCTAATGATGATGTTTCAGCGCGAGATGAATTCATTATGATGTCATTTCCAATACTTGATGTGTCACACACAAACATGAGCATTATTTTTGTCATCTAGTTATGAAATGGCCTTATAAAAGGCACTCTTGATTACGTTGCTTTCATAGTTTTACAGTGTTAGATTTATATTGCAATGAATTATAATTAATGATTATCTCGCCAAAATGCGGCTCACACTCTACCAGAACATTTTATTGATTGGGAAATCCAGATGACAGCCTCATTTGCGATGCCAGGATTAAATATTTTTTTTAAATAAAGAGGACTTATTATAGATAAATTCACACTATACTTTATTTATCGTTTGGGCATACTCAAAGGGTTTTTTAATTAAGTTTGGTGTTTATTTTCGACCCGGCTCTAGATGATGGAGTATCAAGTTTGTTATTCAGACACAATGCATTACACGACGTTATTATTAATTGGAATATTATTTTTTATTAAGAAGAAGGAAAAAAGAAATTGTAGGGATTTTATTACCGATCTTTATTGATTTAATATGATATTTTATTTATTTACCAGTGGGGACTTACCGATTAATTCGTGACCTAAACAGAGGGTTTGAATCCCAAGTAAATTCAAATCCAGAATGAATCCATGGACTAACAATACCATACTTTTGCTAGCAAGTTTTTCCTCATTCAAATCTCGACACCTCTAAAGAGAAATTTGCCAACTTATAAAAGAGAAGGCCTCGGTATGCAAGATTATTCCTCTTAGGGCTTAACATAGCATCCTATTTTAAAGAAAAATGGGACTTACAGGACCGTCTCTGACTTCAGTGAATTAAATTGGTTTATTTAACCAGACTGCTAATTTATTCTTTCATATATGTCATTATGCCATTTGGTGCAGAACCCAAAGTCTTTTGTAAGCTGAAACTTTGACGAGAATTTCATCAAATAACCATAGAAGATTCAAGTTTGCCTAATAGAGCTGTAACTACACCATTTGCGCTTTTTTAATTTATTTGCATCTCCATTGGTCTAATCTCCAAATACACTACAATTCACTTTCATATAAGAGATTGTGATAACCTACCATTTTTGTAAAATTCAGCTTTCTATAGTGGCGGCTACCTTTGAATTTCACTTAGTAGTTTGGGAAATAATGAACAGGAACTTACCAGAGCGTTATTTTGACTACTCAGAAATTTACCACTTACCACAACCTACACCCTACCTAAAAATTAATGCACTCGCAAAAGAAAGTATGTTTATACGAACTCCTTCTACTAAACATCAATGCCACAAAGACCACTTCATCTATTCCTTGGAATCTTTTACACGAGGGATTGACGCCAAATTTATCGAAAGAAATTGGAACTTCATACATCTTCTTTTCTTCACAGCAAGAATTGCCTAACTTTCCTGTGGTCCGGTTCCCTTCCGATTTTGTACTAGTAGGCCATAACAATTACTTGCAACGTCTACTGGGGGATTCGTATCCACATACACCTCACGCAGAAACACGAAGGGGTCTATGATAGATACTTGGGGTCAAAACACATAACTAATTTATACCTTAACGCAAAATATTTGGCCCCATACTGTTACTCTTTTGAGACAACCGTGCCAAGTAAGGCAGTTTTACTGCAAAGGCGGGATGAGAAATTTAGTCTTGTTGCTCTCAGATGACTGGCTTTTATCTTCCGTGCGACGACTCTTAAGACAGACACCGAATGATGTGTTGGTATTTTTCATCCTCACATACTAAACATACAGTAGAAAAATCAAGGCATCACTACAATAATATCCTTTCACCCTCCCAAATTAAGCAAACACATTAACAATATCCTCACCCAAAGATACACAAAGAACAAAAACTAAAAAACATCCTTAACGATACTCCTGTCTAATAAACCAATCATAGCAATCACTGCACAAAACACTTCGAGTATTCGTTTCTCAACTTATGTCAGGTGACCAGTATTATACAACAATACAATCACACAATAAACCTTGCGACGACATCAAGATGCACCCGATGTAACCAAATCCCAGAAAACATCACTCACCTACTTATATACTATCAAAACCTCACCGATCTCACACTACACACAACAACTGTTCCTTTATGAGCCTGGGACTCATTAAGGAAGCGCTGTGTGTCATTCTTATGTGTCGTCCACCTCGCAGAGGAGAGGTAGGTGGGGGAAGTCAAGTAAGTAAGTCCCTAAATCACTTTGGTTCTTGCCACTATGGGTGACATCAAAGGAATTCCGAAACTTTTAAACCTAGCAATGATTATAAAGAGAAAATCTGGTTGACGTAATCTCTAATAATGGTATAATAATTCTTCGAAACTTAAACTAGATGGTTGTTTTATGATCTTAAATCGGAGTTGTAGACTCTCTTAAAAGAAAGGAGAGTTCATTTTTTGCCATTCTTTACTCTAATATGTTTCAAAGCTTTCTCCTTAGAACAAGGACAATATATTTCCCCGAACTTTGATTCGCGATTTAGCATTAGTAGCAAATCCAGAGTGTAACGAAGCTAAAACAGGTTTATGAGACTCAGTTTGGCTTGGAAATTCTTTAAAAGAAAAATTATCCATTTATTTTATGTGTACCAGTTAAACAAATAAATAAGATACTTCCTGATCAGGATTTTATCATCAATGTATATGTTGGGTTGAGGAATAAGTTCTTGCGGTTTTATCAAATTTATTCATTACCATTAACAATTTAAGAAAAACTTCATTTTTAATTGATAACAATATGCAATTTAATCAAAAATGTATTCTCCGTTGTTATTTACGACTTGTTCCCAACGTTAAACTAGATTTTCGCTGCCTCTGCAATAAAAAACGCTGGATTTGGACTCGAAGAATTCGTTTAAGAATTCGTTGGAGAGTGATCGGAACAGATGAAAATCCGATAGAGCCAAGTTTGGCGAATATGGAGGATGCGGCAGGACTTCCCAATTAAGCGTTTGCATGGCGGTTTTGTCATATTAGCCATGTGAGGACGAGCATTGTCGTGTTGCTAAAGGACTCCATAACGTCGATGAGGTTGCTTCTCACTAATAGCTTCTGCGAGTCGATACATTTGTTGAACGTAGAGTTCTGCACTGGCAATCTCGTTGTTTGCAAGGAGCTTATAAAGAATGATGCTTCACAATCCCACCACACACAGAGCATCGTCTTTCTTGGATGAAGTCATTGCTTTAATCACGGAAGGGGTTTTTTATTGGGGCTAAGCCATTGTTTTCGATGGTTCATGTTGACATAAACACACCACTTTTCGTTGCTAGTGATGATGCTGTGTTGAAATTTGTTCTCGTATCCACTAGTAGCCTTGTGACGAGCAAACAAACCTGCGGCAATTATAGAGCGTTGAAGTCTGTTGCTTGCGCTCAAAGCGCGCGGAACCCATGCACCGAGTTTTTTAACTTTCCCCATCGAATGAAGGTAATTCACTACAGTTTTCTGATCACATGCCAATTGTACAGCCAATTCCCTAGTTGATTGGCGATAATTTCCATGAAGGAGTTTGTTCAATCGATCTTCATCCAACTTAATGGGGTGACCAGAACGTTCTTCGTCATTAAGATTGAAATGGCCGTTTTTGAAAAAAGGAAACCACCATTGAGCTGTCCTTTCTGATAAAGCATTTTCTTCGTACACAGCACAAATATCGCGACGAGCTTCGGCTGCGTTTGCATAGTTTCCATCTCGATTGAAAATGAATAACAACAGGTGTCGAAAATGCGGCTTTCTTTCAACTTAACAATTCCATTTTGAGGATACAGAACAAAAATTAAATTAACACAACTTTTAAATAAACCCCAATGACTTATTACTCAACTTCAAGACGTAGCCTAAGCAAAAGCCTTATAGTCTACGCTGTTATGAGACGTAGTCTAACTTTTGCAAATTTTGCTCTCATTATTTATTATGTTTTCTTAATATGTGCACAAATCACGTCAACAAAACTTAAATCAACACAACATTAAAAAAAACGCAAAAACTTATTCCTTAACCTAATGGAATTGCTAAATAATTATCACTTTCAAAATCCACCTAAAGAGCCAAACTCCCTGAAATACCATTTTGACTTTACCGATATGAGTGATTAGCATCTAATCAATTTTTCTTGTAAATTTTATCGACTTTTAACTTTAAAAAATTAGAGAAAGAGAGGAAACTGGTAAACAACGAAGACATTTTTATTCACTGGAACAAGTATTAGTCACATTTTTAGGAATCACCGGAATAGTGGTTAGCAAGCTAAGATACTTTAAAATCGCTTAAGGAGAATGATGTTGCTTGTAGAGAGATGAAAGGAAATGAAGAAAATAAGAAAAATAGGACCACAAAAAGGATATGGAGGACAAGCATAACTGCTTATCGGCCGTCAACCTATTAGTTGGGAGGGGGAAATTGTATTTTGGATTGGTAAAATAAATGATGTAAAATTTCTAATATTGTACAGAATTATAGGTTAAACAAGATAAACTGACATTATTTATCATCCATAAGTTTAATCAAAGAAAAATATTAATATGTAACGATGGGTATCCTCTCTTGCTTGTGGAAAATGAAACATAAAAGAAAATATTGACATTTTCAAGGATAAAGAGATACCTTTATAATATTTCATGTCAATAATTTTTAGTCTCCTTGAGTCTGGAATGCAATATTAAGTAAATCCTATTTCTATTAATTTTGGGGGGGAATTAAGATATGTTAGCGCTAAGATGGGTACCAATACTCTTTGCATAAGGTACCAGGAAGACCTAAGAATATGCCATCGAATGCTTGTACAGAGATTTGGTTGCTGTATTTGTGAGTTCCAAAAGTAGTTTTTGAAATCATTATTTGAGAATGAATATGAAACTGATAATGATTTCTCGAAGAAAAGGGGCAAGAATTTAAAAGTCCTTTCATGTTAGCATTATGACATTAAGTGAAGACCTCTTGAATTCAGAAAGATTAGGTAATGTTAAACAGAGAATGCACGAAAATTGTTTGCATTCACAGAACAAATATACTATTACATCTAAATCGAGCTCTCCATACATGAGAAATAAATTGAGTCAATTCTATTTAGTTCATTTTTCTGGCCAGAATGGACCTAAGACATTTATTATCCCTATTCACAAACTACGTTATATTGTTTCGGAAAATTTAGGATGAAACTCGGAAACTCAATTTAAATTGCAGAGAATCGTAGGACTTTCAGTGGTTCTAGGTACTAAATGGCATTGTATGTTACTTTTTAAGTGTGTCCAGGATATCAAATACGATCAAGAATATTTAATATCGATTGTAGTGGAGCTAAGTTAAAACTGCTTGCATATAAGGGCTTTGTCAGACTATACAAAACGTTAAAAATTTACTCATGAATTTTCGAAAGAAATAATGAAACCGTTGTATAGAATTCCCTTATAATAATTTTCTATTCAGAACATGAGAGAGAACGAAATTATAGCTCTAAGTTTGTATCGCACTACTCAATAAAATCAATAGAGAGAGACTGCTGGATCAATCTCTTGCAAAGACCTGATAATTTATTACTCCTGAAGATGGCAACTCTTGATTTTCCACATTTGGATCAGAGAGAATTTCGCTAATGGTACAGCGAATTATTTCCTCTCCCTTTGTTTAATAGTTGGGATTCAGAGGGGAACATCCCCTGCTTTTTATTAGGAGCAGGAGAGAATGACAGCTGGGAAAATTGCTTTGATTTCGACAATTTTACATCATTAGTAAACTTACTTATAAAATCTAAATACATTGCCAAAAATCTTTGGCTGATTTTAATTTGGGTCTTTTATACTATTTGGTGATAATGCTTGCTTAAATTGGAGACGTGTTTATTTATCAAAAAGCACTTTTACCCCATATCTATGGATAATGGTTTACACCATTTTTTCCTTATGGCTCGGTCAGCTTTGACAACAAGAATGTTAATACAACTTATTTTATGTAGTAACTGACCTAAACACCATATATTGCTTCAAAAGCGCATTTTAAAGATCGGAAAGAAGGCGGTACAAGATTCTAGCAGGTCAAAATTTGGAAATGAAAAAATTATAACTAGACCCCATGGAAAGAGGGAAGTGCAATCTTACTGATCAGTTTTTTAAAAAGAGATATTCAGTGTCCATATATGTACATAGTAATACTTGGAAATGTGCTGTAAAGAAATTTAATAGTGGAAGCAAAACTCTGAATGATTTATTGTAGTACACAAAATTTCCTACCCTGAAATCTTTAGCAATGTTGATAGAATAATGAGACCAATTTCTGTCATTAGGAGATGAAATGGACAAAGTCAATAGTTGAGCTACTTAAAAAACTGAAGCAGAGTTCAGTTACCGAGTTCCATTTGAAGAAGTACATTTCCAACACTGACTCAGCATTGCAACCACGGTAAACGTGGTTAAAACTGGCAGGAGGAGCATATCTTTGAGGTTAATGTTTAAAGGGTGATATCTAACTTAAGAAGGGCAATTAATAAGTTTTGCGAATCGGTAGGGCAAAACAGAGGAAGGGGAATAGCTTTTTGTAGGGGTGTTAGGACAAGTTATGACAAGTCAGGACCTGCAGCCGCACGCTCCCGCCTTATCTATTTAAGAAGCAGTAGCTGATCGCAGATCGTCAGTCACAAATTTTTCTACAATGGAGACGATTGAGCACCGCGCACTGATCAAATTTTTGACCAAGGAAAGCAAGAATGCAAAAGAGATCCATGAATGCATGGTTGCATTGTACACTGACACCGCCCCTTCCTATGCAACCATTGCGCGCTTGAATAGGGAGTTCCGCCATGGTCGTGAGACCCTTGAAGAATGCCCACGTCCAGGACGCCCGTCAAACGTGACCAACGATGACAATGTGGCCCGTGTGGAGAGGATGATCCTCGAAAATTGACGGGTTAAGGTCGAAGAAATCGAACAAAAAACTTGAAATATCACATCGAAGTATTATCAATATCATCCACGACAATTTGGCCATGGGTAAGGTCTCTGCTCGTTGGGTACCTAGAAACCTGACGCGCCATTATTGACTTCAACGTCGTCAAAGTTCGGAGGAGCTGCTGCTCCTGTATAACCAAGACCCGGCTAAATTTGAGACAGGAATAATGACAAGTGATGAAACATGGGTCCATCACTGGGACCCCGAGACCAAGCTCGAAAGCATGGCCTGGAAGCACAGGGGCTCTCCGACCCCCATCAAGTTCTGGAGCCAACCCTCAGCTGGTGGGAAGATCATGGCAACCATCTTCTGAGATTCTGAAAGAGTATTGATAATGGACTATGCACCTCGTGGAAGGACCATCACACGCCAATATTACGCCGAGTAACTGGCTAGGTTGAAAAAGTGCATTCGTCAGAAGCGGTGTGGCAACTTGACACGCGGTGTCCTTCTCCTCTACGACAATGCCCCTATCCACAAGACCAGAGTTGCACAAGCTGCCTTGCGCGAGTGCGGATTTGAGGAGCTCAACCATTCCCACTACAGTTCAGATCTGGCCCCTAGCAACTAATATTTATTCAGCCAGCTCAAGGCTAAACTGCGTGGATGACGGTTTGGAGACGATGAAGAAGTCCAGCTCGCCGTCCAGAAGTGGATTGAACAGCAAACGGGACAATTCTGGTTGTCGGGAATTCGAAGCCTCAGGGACAAGTGGCACAAGTGCATTGAAGTCGAGGGTAGCTATATTGAAAATAATAAAACACTTTTCCTTATATCTCGTTTCCTTATATCCGAATTGCAAAACTTATTGACCACTCCTCGTACAGTGGAGAACAGTTATACAAGGTGACGAAATTGGAGAAGCCATAGTGCGCCTAGGGTCAATAATGGGGTGAAAAAGCCGTGGCAAACAAATTATTTGCTAGAGCAGAGACCAAGATAATGCAGTAGGTTTAATGATACCTCCAGCTAGAGTGACGTTGACTTTAAGAGCATTATGCTTAAGAGAGAAAGTTAAGGTGTTTATTACGTCCATTTTTCCCCTTGAAAAGGGAAAAAGGTTGGATCTCTTAAATGTGAAACGCCTTTGCCTCGATTATTGATGAAACCTGGGCATGTGGTCTTTCCTGAAAGAAATTTAGATTCAAGAATGTCCAGAGCTGAAAGCATAGTTGAGTGAAATATGTTAAAGATGTTTGCAATAGATCCCCATACTTTGCTTTATTTTATTCATTTTAACAACTGACTTAAGATACTCACAATAATAGAATTGGTGCACTTTTTAATACCTATTCGTCAAAGATTATATTAGTAGCTAAGGCCATAGTTTATGCCTACATAAACATCATCTCTATCTTTATCTGTTGAGGCTTGCATTATCAAAGAAAGAGAGTGAGTGAACTGAATACAAGTTTTAACATCCAGTTTTTGATCCAGACGTCTACGCATAAAACAAGACATTATACGGTACCTTGAGATTCCGCATTATGCTTAAGAGAGAAAGTTAAGGTGTTTATTACGTCAATTTTTCCCCTGGAAAAAGGAAAAAGGTTGGATCTCTTAAATGTGAAACGCCTTTGCCTCGATTATTCATGAAACTTGGGCATGTGGTCTTTCCTGATAGAAATGGAGATTCGAGAAGGTCCAGAGCTGAAAGCATAGTTGAGTGAAATATGTTAAAGATGTTTGCAAGAGATCCCCATACTTTGCTTTATTTTATTCATTTTAACCACTGACTTAAGATACTCACAATAATAGAATTGGTGCACTTTTTAATACATATGCGTCAAAGATTGGATTAGTAGCTAAGGCCATAGTTTATGCCTACATAAACATCATCTCTATCTTTATCTGTTGAGGCTTGCATTATCAAAGAAAGAGAGTGAGTGAACTGAATACAAGTTTTAACATCCAGTTTTTGATCCAGACGTCTTCGCATAAAACAAGACATTATACGGTACCTTGAGTTTCCGCTTTGTGATTCACTCAATTTATCCATAATCATCATCATCATCATCATCATCATGATCACTCACTCTATAATTGCATGACGGGATTTTTGACGATGGGTGAAAATTAATAAATGTTTTTAAAATTTTTATCAAAGTGATTTCTAATAATTCTTTTAATAGAAATAACAAAATGGTGAAGTTCAGAAATGACATATAAATATCTAAATTTTGTGAATTTAGTTTAGAGTTCCTTTTTAAAATTATTATAATTGGCCAAGTTTAGCAATTTTTTAAAAAATTAACAATGGGGGTTTTTTTTTAGATTTTAAATTTTACCCTTAGTAGCGAAGCGCAAACTCGTCCTAGCGATGCCATGGCTGGTACTATGTATATTTTCCGCAGCGCAATTTGTTGAACAGTTTTAATTTTAGTTTGTGAGTCATTTACGTATATTTGAAGCGTTAATCTAAGTTGTTTTAAGATATTCTCCAGTTAGAAAAAAATATATATATTTGAAGCTTTTATCAAAGTTTAGTCTAAGTGGTCAGAAAACATAAGTATGATTATCGAATATATCTTTTTTTAAACATAAATAATTACAATTGTTAAGTTCAGAAAAAGTATTAAAATTAAAACATGCCTGGTGTTTTGTCTTTTTTCCTATACCTATTTATAATAATTTAAATGTAAAGGAGGTATAAGGAGTGTTTTACTGTATATCAAAAGAATTCCGATAAAAGGTTTTTCTTGCCGCCTTTAAGCCTAGAAAATGAGCATAGATCTGACTATAACTATAGAAAGAGTAAATTATTAGGAGATATTTACTTACTTACTTGCTTAATGTTGTCCATCGTTGCCGATGATGAGGCCACTCCATACATGGATTAGTTTGATCAGCAATGCATTGAGTAATAACTTGTACGATGAAGTTTAGGTCGAAAGTAGCTGTGCATTCTTCAGTCCACCATCTTCACTTTTCCCTGCTAAGTCCAGTAGCATTGAAATGATCCAGGACGACTGGAGCAGGTTTAATTTGTGATGCTCTGCCAAAAAAAGTCCCTCTTTGGACTATCACCTAATACACGACCACCGTGCAGACTTGATCTCTAGCTTTACTCCTGCAACCTCGGCCCTTCCAAGGGCTACCAAAAAGCAGTGAGGTTGGCCATGTTATACCGCCCGGTACTTGGTAGTACCCCAACAGTTTAGAGGCAGATGCTAAGAAACTTTATCATCTATGTCTTTGATTATGACTTACGGCTAGGACTTAATGTTATATATTGCACATGGAACTGCACGCCGTAAATCTTGGGCGCACAGCTGCTTCGATTTCTCCGGATGATGAGTGAACATCAGTAGTTGTTTATCCCGTTTCTAGAACCAGATGGGCCGTAGGCAACTGCCTGCAAAGCGCAATCTTCTCCAGTAAGTAGGAACGGCAAAGCTGCTCTTCTCGTTCCTGTATATAATTTTGATTAAATCACAGTAAACCTACATATAAATTCTTTATACGTAGACCAGTCAATGGCTTCGCTACTAAGATTAAAATTTAAAATCTTAAATCTTTAGAAATTTTCTGAACTTTGCCAATTATAATAATTATAAAAAAGAACTAAATTTCCTCTCTTTCAAAATATCACGTTGCTAAAATATAGAGTTCACCATTTTGGTTTTTATATTATAAAAAACTTATTAAAAAAAACTTTTGTAAAAAACGTCTTTTTTCCAATAAGGAAAAAAATATTTATTAAATTTTCCACCAATCATCAAAAATCCCGTTATCATCTACATCATCATCACTAACTCTATAATTTAAGAACGGGATTTTTTTGAGTATTTGAATAATAATTTCATCTTAGTTTGGTTATGACAAGTATATTTTAAATTTTTATCAAGGTAATTTCTAAGAATTTCTTTAGAGTATGACGAAACAAAGTAGTTTAGTTAAAAAAAAGAAGATATTATTATCCAATGCTTTATAATCTTTTAAAAGAAAATGAATTAAGATTGGTTAAGTTCAGAAAATCTATTAAAATTTAAGTGAGACTGCTTTTTTATTTTATCTATAACTATTTTAGCAACGTGAGTTTTGGGAAGAGAGGTAAAGGTTTAGAGTTCATTTTTCAAATTATTATAATCGGCGAAGTTCGGAAGATTTATAAAATTTAACCATGGCTTTTTTTTAGATTTTAGATTTCAATCTTAGTAGCGAAGCCATTACCTGGAACAATTATAGATTTAGTGATGATTATATCAGAGCTAAAACAATGCGAATCTTCATTTAAACAATTCTGCTTCATGCATAGTTAAATTTACAGGATTTTTCTAAAATTTGGTAAAAGAGAGATCGACGATCAACGATCGATGATCGACACGCTAGCCGTCGGTGGAGAAATTCCTCCCAATTGATACGTCTAATAAAAGAGATTACATAGTTCATTAGTCTTAGGTGTAATGTTCCTTGATCTTTCTCTGCCTAGTTCTTTCGTTTGTAGGCTTGATTTCGCTTGTAAATATGCAAATGAAATTAAAGTATTAATTCGGTAATCTGTTGTGAAAGGAATTTCCCAAGGATCTGCCTGCATAAAGCGAATGAGTCGAAAGGTCTTTCTCAGAATCGTAAATCAGCCACTTCAACTACAAAGAAACATAGAATTATTGCATCAAATATTCACCACGATCACAAATATAATATTATTTATGACATGTAGGGAATGAGTTATAAAAAACAAAGACGAATTTTTCTACGTGATTCTTCGGTGGCATTCGACAACAATAAATGTTGATGTGGCACATTTATTGCTATATGGAAGCCTAAAACCTGCTATAAAACCAAGCTTAAAGAACTGATATTCATCAAGTACCTCTCACTAATGCGATAGCCGTTCAACAATCGCATTTTAGCCAATCACCAGGCCTTTTGCTCTTTGGTTTTCACTTCCTCCCCACTTCTTCCATCTTTCGGTAAACAATCAACAAACAAATGTATATAATTAACCCTAAAGATCCTGTCAGGTTAGTTTTTCAATCATTAATACCATTTTACTAGATTTTGACCCATCGTGATATATACTTCAAACGTGACTTAATTTTACTGACAAGTTTTTAACTTGAATTAACTTTATAAGATCATCAATGCATGGAATAGAAAAATCCAAATCGAGAAATGGCTTCCAACCTTAACTTTGGTTAAGACAGTTTTAGATGGGAGATTTTCGTTTTCTCTGCATTGCATGCGCTTAATACGTATTCGAGATTAGGACCGTACCCCGATACGTAAGACTCATGAGTCGAAGGGGATTCCATTAAGTTTCCTTAAGTTTGAGCTTAATTTCAGAATTGTCAACAAGGTCAAATATTCCAAGAGACAAGTATAATGAGCTGAACATTCTTTCATCAACAAAAAACACTTAAATTATTCATCTTTAAAGGCACTGCCCAAAATTGCTCTATGCCAGATATTATAAATCCAACCATATACCATTTCCTAAAATTTTTAAGGAATTTCGCTTATCAACTTTCAACCCAGCAGTTCCGCAATCAGAGATTTTATGGGAAAGAGAAATAGAAGTCTAGAAAGGTTAAGAAAATCCGATTGCTGATTTTACTGTATTTTCGACATGAGAATTTCCATAGTTTGCATAAAATGGTACAGTTTGACGCAAGAGCTAATATTTTACTCGTCAGAAACAAATAACACAGCTAGACGCACGCTTTTCAAAAATTCATAAGATAAATCAGAATGCTAACCTTTTCATGAATATAAACCCAGACCCATTGTCGATTAATTCTTGACTCACGAGAGGCACGTTGTGGTTGTCCCATTTTCTCGCTCGGCTGCCATAATCACATTACTGTTTGTGCAGGCCTTCACATCAACCTCGAAGAAGCTCTCCATCCACGCGATCTGCAATCAACATGACTTGAGCCAAAAAAGGTCTCAACTTCTTCGTTGACACCTGATCTACCATCTTCGCCTAAGAACAGAATTCTGCCACCAGCGGTATCCGCTATACAAACTCTTTCAGGTCAGCCTTTCCTGCTCTGTTCTAAGAAACTTCTCTCTATCTATTTCTTTCTCGGACGTGCTCTCCCTTGGCTATTCTTTGTTACTAACTTTGGTGAACCATCTTTGGTCTCGAATTCCTTCAACATTTTTCCCGTGTACTTCACTTAAATAGGTGTTCTCTCACTAAACAAGTGTTTAAGCCATACAATACTCGCTTCCTACTCAGGCCTACAGGATCAAGGTTTTGGGGATAGACAGTAACGAACAATATCCAAGCAATCAGTCAAACAAAGACATCAAATATCTTCTCAAATAAAGCAAATAACGATTCACATTTGCACAGTTTAACTGCTGCCCGCTCATATAGCGTCCTTTTGTGCCTAGAACTTCAATTTTCCCAAGTCCTTTCACACAATCGACTATATTTTGTTTCCCCCAGACCAGCTTAACTGCACACTTATTACCCGCCTCTTGAAAATGGAAAACACAAAAGTTTAAATATCCACACTGCGTCTGCTTGAACCCTGAACACAATATCAATCCGTCATAGCTGTCAGCAGAACCTCAACAGAGCATAAAAACCACTCTAAGACGTGCCTCGCTAAAACCACAGTTGCACAATGCGTGCAAGCGTCAGGTCAGCTTTATCGTAAATGGCATTCTTTCATGATACAGAGACTTTCCAACACATTCGAATACATCAAAAAATTCCTTCTTTCTCTGACTGGGTTGGCACAATTAAGGTCGTGGAGCTATGGCATGTTTTGAAACAGCTGTTTATACACCTATGCTATTCGAACGTTGCTTGTGATATATATATATATATATACCAGGTTTTGCAAAAAATTATGTTACCCTTTGTTTTTTTATCTTTCAAGTGGTTTCGTGTGAGATAGAAAATATTTTAAACCTCTTTTCCATTGTTTGCAGGTGTATCAATATTGGAGTGAGAAGAATCAAGATCTCTGCTTTCCTGCGTACGGGTCACAATAAGTCCGATATCAGCAAACAGTTCAACCTCAGGCAGGAGATCGTTCATATAGTCTCGGAGAGGATTAATAACGAGGAAACCTGAAATATCAAAATCGTTTTTGCAGACCTCAGGTTTTTGAACGCTTGGCTGTAAGAAAGGCATTCATATGTGTTGCGAAGATCAAAATAACTGTGATCGTGAACAAAAAGAACTCTCGGGTGGCTACCTTGACCAGAGCGATCAAGGACTAGGACGGCAAGACCTAGAGAGGCAAGGAAAGGACTTTGCTCACCGATTGTAAGCGTTTAATGCCCCAGTACAATGTGAAATAGGATTAATAATGAAGTCTCACAAATGACTATAATGTTTCCTAAGAAATCTAAGAATGCCTTCGTAAATAATTTTGCAAATGCAATTTATTTATTAAAATTGCAAGGCATTTGATCATGTATAAAATACTCTACACAGGTTGTCATGTAAATAATGAAATATAACTTTTGGTCATGTAAATAATAACACAATCACGCGTAGACGCGGTCACACCCAGAAAAGTCTTTTCTCGCGCCATCTATTCAGGGATGCACGGAAAATAACAGTTTAAGCATGTTTAGCAAAATGCCCCGACCTGATAAACGGAAATACACAGATTTTGTTTATTCCCACAGAACTTTGAAACACGATAACTAATTCTCGATATTTTCAAAAATCAGTGGGCCACGGCCACTGTTTTCGTCACATTAAATACCATGTTGGTTAGACCCCAAGGCAGTTAAGGATAGTCGGACAGGAAATAAAAAGCAGAACGAACAATAAGAGAATAGGCGCTTTTCAAGGAGGCATAGGGCAAAGTAGAACCAAACATTAGCAGGCCTACCTAAAACATCCGACAAACATTTTCAATGGAATTCATTGCGCCTAAGCCTACCGAGTTCTCCACCCTTGGATCCATGAATTCGTCTTCCAGGAGTTTCTTTTCATGCGGGAAACCAACCGGTCCTCTTACCCACTCAAATTCACTAAAATCTCCCCCAAATTCAAGTCAGCCCAAAGTCAGCGCCCGGGAACTGAGTACGCCAATTACTCTACATCGAAGTTAAGTAACATTAGACCTTGTTGGCACTTGGATGGGAAACTGCCAAGTCGAGATCTACCGGTGAACATTTAGCCAGCCGTTTCCTGACCACTAAGAACGGATGCCATTAAACCCTAACAGCTATAAGCGAAACCAACGTCGGGAAAGTATCATCGTCTTGTCGAAGACTTGAGTCATAGCTTTCAAATTCTCATTTTTTTCTGAATGAAAAAACTTCACAGTCGATCCAGTCATCAAAAACGACCGCGTTGTAAGCTTTAGCTACAACGTCTCCCACGAACGCTACGTATCTACGACCAAGCACGCGACCTCCCTGACATTCTGCTCCTGGTTTAAATAGCAAGGTGTGATGGGGTTCGCTGCCAATTAGAATCTCAATGCCAATAATTACACAGACATCTTGGCCACGGAATTTCTGCAGTAGTTGAGAGAGATCAGGAACCGTGCCCCGGTCCACACGCCTAAGAGTTGCAAAAGTGGATGGGTTCAAACATGAACTTCTGGTTGGGTGAAATTTGGCCACCACTCTCTCCCTACTTCAATTCCATCGACTACAACTTGTTGCCACATGTCTAGGGCAAGGCCTGCAAGGTTCGCCATAGCAACGTCGACGGTCGATGTCTGTCGGCCAAGAAGGGAAAGGACTTCGTCCATTACGTGTGCGCAGCTTTCAGGTCTCGCCTGGAGCGCGTGCTTGCTGCCGAAGGCTGCCAGCCACCTGACTTTCGGCAACAAAAATATTTACAAGGGTATTTTTAAGATCACTCTAGCTCTTCTTATAAAAAATTGAATAGATCTAATCAAACGTTGCATTTTTTAGTATGTCGTAATCAAAATTTGAAGGTGAAATATAAAAATATTTGATTAATAAATACAGTCAATTGATGCGCGCAATCACTAATTGCGATGATGTCCCTTGTTCATCAAAATGGCTTAATTTCGTTTATCTATGCTGGAGACCAAATTTATGATAATACAGTATCTTGAGTGATATTTTCCATTTTTGTTCAGTAAGTACCCGAAACTATTCACAAATTGATAGTTTCGATTTATAAACCACTAATATATTTATCGCCCACAAATTTTGTATTGGGTTGAAATCTTTCGAATTACAAACCCATGTCGCAAATGTTACATACTATTTTAAGCTAAGAACCTTGTTATTACTTTTTTTCTGCGATAAATTGTTCCAGCATGTAAAATATGCTGTTACTCTTCCCAAATTTGTCCCAAAACTATTGGAATAAAGGTGCTAATTAAGTAAGTTTTAGGAGAATTTTTAGTTTTTTGCAGTGTTCTTAGGCAAAATTGTTACTACACCACTTCCTTTAGATGAGAAGCAGCCACAGACATGGAAACTGTCTATATGCTTCACAGTGCGTACCACACATGACCCTTGAAAGCGCTTCCCTATTTTTTTCCTAACAAGAGTTTCTCCAGCACCTCCCTCCCCCCAAAAAGCAGAAGGGAGCTTGATCATAAAATATCGCTATGCACAATTCTTACATATTGCATTTTTGATTTTTATTCAAAAGTTCAGCCTATCCGTCTAGTTCTTGATGGAGAGACAAGGCTCCTTCTTAACCCTTCTCAACTTCAGACCTTTTTCGAAAAGAGTCCTCCTCACTTTGCGCACCTAAGCGTTTGCACTAGCCTCTTTTCAATCGTGAGCCAGCTTATAATTAAGCGGCAACCCGATCCTTGAAGGCGATCTTGTCATTCGTCTGAACTCCTTCGGTGTCCAGAACACTTCTTCCCATCATTGGAACCAGCTTTGGTAAAGTCAGTAATGATTCTAATAATGATGCTACTTGAGACAATACCATTAACAACTATCACCTTGCATTTCAAACCACTTTAATGCAGAACAACAATGCTTTCTTTGGCAAGAATTGAGATATTTATATTTAAAAAAATATTACTAAATAGATTATTACACATCATTTTTGTTAACTCATATTTATCATCATTTTACTATCTTGATCAAAAATAAAAGCTCTACGGAATGAATCTCATCTCATAATTCAACAGGAACAAAGCGTGATTTGGATTCGAAGAAGGAATGCCGTTTTTTCTTATCATTTTTAAAGTGCCGACTTTTTAAATGAACCTGCAATAGTTTAAATATTAGAATACTTATTCATCTCAACTAACTTTTAAAAACGAATAAATAAAACAAAAATATATAATAGTCTAAAAATATTTGCCCATGATATAAAAATGCAACTTAATTTGCAAATCTAAAAGTTCTCTTTAGGACTATTAAATCTCCGTTCGGACGCTGGTACTTCTTTGATTATGCAAGGATAAAATGAAGGTCTAACAAAACTTGGTGCATGAGAGAGCTACATACGATAAATAAGAAATGAAATAAATAAAATTGAGAAATGGGGCGCACTTTTGTTTTGCCTTCTATTTGACCGTCAGGAATTAAATATACATCCTAATAAGCTCCTAATAAGTCCTTAAATTTAAAACGAAAATGGATGTAAACGGCCAGACAACTCTCATTTGATAGAGAAGAAATATCGAAATTGTGAGACGGATAAATGAGAAAAAGAATAATAGTGAAGATTTATCAAGATTACCAAGTATTTAGTGTAGGGCAATATAGTAATGACACATTGGTGACGTGAAATGACGAAATTTGTCTACTTTGGGCGACATTGACAATGATAATATTATTATTAATTATAATAATATAAGTAATAATTATAATAATAAAAATTCTTCTACTAATAATATTAGTAATATAATAATAATAATAATAGTAAAAATAATAATCGTCTCATCGCTGCCGATTACAACCGCATGTGGGTCAGTATGAGGTAGGACTTTGTCGAGATATGCCTAGGAAGACTCGTTCGGCGCAAGGGTGCATACACAAGCACGGGCAGGTAGCCGACTCTAGGCCGCCTGCGATATGCTTTGGGGCAATTAAAGGAGTGGGGGTTCGCCTACTTTTTTTTATACAGAGTGCAATTTGCTGCTGACGAGAAATTATCTAATGGCTTGACAAGTTACAGTTCAAAGGATATATAAAGAACAAGACCCCAAAATATAATTTTAATATATAATATAAATGTGGCAATATAGGTATATACAAAAGAAAGAGAACAAATTACTTGAAAAAGATAGTTAATTGGATTGTGACAATTTATAATATGACAGAGTTAAGCGGGAGGAGCAAAATTAACGTTGATCGAACAAGAGATATTAATTACGATTGAGCATGAAGTCAATTCATATGTGGGTGCGGGTGACCACGATTGACGGGGTGTAATCAGGGGATTACAACACAAGATCGCTTTACCTTAGAGCAAAGGGCGGGGGGAACCAAAGAAACAGGTCTTCGAGAAGATCCTTCGTGGAGTTCTAACGAGGAAGACTCGTAGATGGGGGTTTTGAGTACTTCTTTTTTAAGAGCGAGATTTTCTCTGCTTTAGAGAGATAAAATGGTGGACTCTGGGTTAAATAGCCAGGTGGGTGGCCTGATAGATAGCCCCAGGAAATGGCCATCCCTAGAGAATTCTCAACGCCAGTCTATGTAAACCTATTTCAAGATTACAAGTCGGATCCGCCTGCAACGTTTATATCATGATATGGGAGTAGGGTTAGTACGGCTGCGCTCTTGGGATAATTGAGATACCTGAGAACTCAGCGTTATTGTGTGGGACGTGGGAGCAATGAGCGTCAGAAAGCAAATGCAGCTGGGTTGGTTGACTCAGCGCGGGACTGCTTCCTTCTCCAATATTCTAAACTTCCCAGGTATAAGGAGCATGGGGTTTGGACTGGAGGGGCTGAAAGGGGTATTCCGAGAGGGGCTTCCTTTCACGCTGGTCCTTCGCGGGCATCTCATCACAGACTTCGTCCACAAAGTGTGCTCCACTTAGGGTCTCGCCTGGAGTGCGTGCTCGACGTTGAGTGCGGCCACATTGATTAATAAAACAATTTAGGCACATATTTATATGTAAAACAATAAAATCGTATAACAGGACCTTTGCAATATCCGGTAATCGTAAAAATGTTCAGGAGAGGTTTTAACTCATTTGCGTTATCGAGGGGTTCTTAATGAATAATGATACTTACCAAGTTTAGAAGAAAATAAAACATTTGGAAAGCGTTTCTACCGTCAAACTGAAAACTTAATACGTGATACATATCAATAAAGAGCAAATTTAAAAATATAAAAAATAAATTAAAATGGAATTAAATTATATATTAAGAAATGTGAATTTTCAACGCACCTTGTCTCGCTACAAACTATCTAATCAAGCTCAAATTATTAGGGAAAGGTTTCATCAAAACTACTTTTAAACTTTAAAAAAATAATCTATTAGCGAGTACTTTTGTAGTGTTTAGCAATTTGAATAAAGGTTGCGACTTCGAACGTGTTAAACATGCAGAGTTCTTGTTAAAGACGGATTGCGGAGCATCCAGAGGTGAATGACTTAATAAATGATTTGCAACGCTGCTTTCGTGACAGACGCTCACGCTTAAGCAATACGTTAGACCTTTTTAATCAAATGATCTGAAGCTTTAAAAAAGATAAAGAACTATATCTTGTTTCTTTCGATTTCAAAATAATAGGAAAATGTTCTTGATAAACCTATTTGCCACGAATTAGTAGAAGTTTACCTAAGACCTCACTTAATCTATGTTATAATTCTTCTGTCCACTTATACAAAAAGCCATTGCAATTTTTTCCCCGTTCCAGCGTTTGGCGGCAAAATTACTTGAAGCACTAAGAAATATATAAGCATTAAGAAATATTGGTTCTCTATGTAACGAAAGAAGTATAACGGGAGTATTTTTACAGCAGAAATCCAACTCAAGTTGGTCTTCACCTTACATCCACCAAAATTATATCGTTAATAAGGAAGAAATAAGATTATTTGCTTTAGATTATTAAACTTAAATACTTGCCACTGTTTAATATTACGGAACTTGTGGACTAAATAATACATTTATGGACGACGTTCTATTGAAGTTTGGAAACAAAGATGCTAAGGTATTTGTTTGGTTTCATCTCCTTAAGGACTTGATGAAACAACTTATATGTCAATAAATATGTTATACATACATTGCATTAACCTCACCTATCACTGACCGGCAAAAAACACCCCATTAAGTAACCATCGTTCACGGTCGCGCGCCTAAGTTTTACTCATAGCCAATTTCATCTCTCCATTATCTTGGAAGAGATCTTCTTAGTCTTTATATATTCAATAGTTTCCTCAAGATTATATCAATAATTCTAAGAAATTAAACCTCCATTTGAATAGTTTAATTCTTTTCATCATATTTGTCTTTCGATTTGTTCTAGTCGCTTTGGTTTGTTCATGTTAGTGCCAAAGATTAGCGATTAAGCGTGGTCTTTCAAAAACTAATACACATTCTCGGATATCAAACCAACTGATAGCTTTAAATTAGCAGATGACTAAATGTACATATCGAAACGAATTACATATTTTGCGAAAAGCTAATCTAATTTAACCTCCATTTATTTAAATTATAGCATGGTTCATATTTGCTAAGCCAATAATACCATATCCACTAAAACAAATAAAAGTAAACAAAATGATTAGTATTGCATTTTAAATTTTAAAAATTCTTTGCGATTGTTCTCTACATCGCTTAGCAGTGTGGTCCATAAAACTGAATATGATTTACTTTGTCCCCACACGGCTAATTTTATTGCACTTCACGAATAAGAATGACACGTAAAATTTCACCTATCTCATCCTTTAAGGGTTTTTGTTAGTTAGTCAATGCCAATCGCTCTATTTCGCAGGGAGGATCTGAGACCGGATAATGAAATCTATATAAGGTCAGTATAACAATCACTAGGCGGCCCGAGGGCGCTAAGAGCCGTTCCTCTTTTTGGGGAGAGGTACCAAGAAATATTATGTTTTTGACACCAAACAGCGGTCAGGTGGAAGCCTTCGTCATTTCGGGGGAGGGCTACCTGTTTCGCGTCAAAGGTACGTGGATACAGATACCTATCGGCAAGATTCCTTGAAACCGAGAGTATGTGTTTGTGTGTAGTGCTATGAGGGTGGGATCGGGAAGAAAACAGTGTTGTCATTGGCTAAGTGTGAGGTGAGAGGTGTAAGATCCTTTCACTTAAAAACGGGGTGAGCACAGCACGTCCACCAATCGGTCGCCGAATCTCTACGCACCTTGACGTTTCTGTCTGCTCATGCTGGGATTCGGAATCGAACACAGTACCGCAATGTTAGGAGGTCCGGTGTTAGTGTCTGCGAAAGCCCGCAAAAATCATTTAGGGGTCGGACCACTTTTCACTTGTTCTTGTTCAGGTTGCTCTTTGAGGGTGTAGAGTTATCCATTTGGTTTTCGTGAATGAGACGGAAGGTGAATTGCTTTTGATCCTAATCCTTTGCCAGCGTTGCATTGTACGGCTGTGCTAGCGTTACCTCTCGTTCAGCTGTGTCATTTAACACTCTTATAATTTTGCCTCAGGCAGGTATGTCTTCGTACAGCTTGTCACACTTACAAGCCAGGAATCCATTCATGGCTTCCTGGATTCTGCCTTTCTTCGGACGTCGAAAACCAGATGCAACCTTTTGGTGAAGAAGGATGTCCCGTGTGTCTTCGACTTTTGCCCAGCATGCGAAATCTTTGGTCTGATTTTCCGTCTTCATCCGAGTCACACATTTTGCCTTCACCTTGTCTGGAACCCGGTCGTCTAACATGAAAAGACCGACCAATTCTTTCCCCAAATACCAGAGATACCGTTAAAGGGCATTGCTCGCGAGTGCAGTGACGTTCATCTGGTTTGAGTACTTCTGGAGTTACGGCAGCTTCGTGATTTCGTTATCTAGGACTTGGGATGACATATGAATTTTGTGCTAAAAGCAGACAAACACCGGGGCAATAAACAGCGCCATGCCAGTCTCATTCCTCTTCCATCTTTTCTTTGTCTTGAACTGGTGTCGGAACAGGAACATCTTAAGGAAGTAGATGCCCTTTAACATCTACCTTGCGTTGTGTATAGCACTGGGGGCACGCAAAGGTAGTTGGGTCTTTATGATCCCTTCAAGGAACTGGGCTGCAAGCTGCAGGTACTCAAGGTAGTCATCGTGCGGATACTTTATTGGATCAGCTAGGAGAGATGTTGATTAATCCTTCATTTGGGAGAGGAGATTCTACAGATGTCCCTCGGAGAGAGGATCCTCAGCTACCATGTACTCTTACTGGTTGTTGATAGGCCACTCCTTCGGGAAACGCTTGAAAAGGGGGAGTTCCGTACCTCCAGTGTGCCTAAAGACGACTCGGAAGACGTCCGAGAGAACAATCTCCAACATATGATAGCGGCACGCCAACTCGTCAACTCTCTTCCAAAGTGTTCTTCAATGCGGACGTACTCACCATTGTGGTAGGTAGTGTTGTTTGCTTTTGTATCGAAGACAAATCTGACTACTTCTTTGCAAATCTTCTTAGATTCGAGCAATTCCAAACACGCTGCGGCTTGAGCTTCTCAAGTACTTTGTGCAGCACTTGGAATACCCAGAAATATCTCGAATCCTTGACCATTTGCCAGAGTTGCAACCCGCTCCAAGGTCCTCCATCCCATCTTGTGCAGTATTTTCACTTTCCAATGTAGGAGAAGGAGAGAGCTGCTTGAAATTTTTTTCGCGCTTCTTCGTTTTGGATTTGGCGTGTTTGAAGACGCGGTCGCCATATCAAACTTCGGAATAACGTCAAATCAGAAATATCGGGGCCCAGTGCCTGTGCAACAGCGCCAGTGACCAATTCCGCACCAAAATCTGGGAGATTGACTCAATCCAAGGCACCGTCGACTTCAGGAGATTTGAAGATGTTCTTGGGCCTATTCACGTGAGGACCAGATGTACAGGCTGAAGTTGAAGTTCGGTAGTCAAATTTAGCCTGTGACTCCTCTGTCGATAAAGAGATGGAACTGAATGGTGCAGCAGCCCATTGAATATTCGCCTATCGTTCGTCGTATCACCGCTTTAGAGCAGCTTCTTGGTTATTTCTCCTTCGAGCACACCAGATTTCTTGGCGTTGATCCCTGCAATACTGCAAAAGACATCCTCATGCTGCACCTTGAAGAACTCTTAATTTATTCGTTTGTTCATGGTCTGGAGGGCGTCGCTTGAGGCAACATCGAAGCGATCCTGAAGTTCATCCAGGAAGATCTCCTTGATACGGTCAGAATCTGACCCAAGAGTACGGTTTTTTTTGAGTGTTTGGTATTCGTTATGGATCCTCGAAGTTTCGTGACACAAGCATCTACCCACTCTGTCGGGATCTTGGCCCTCTCTCATAGGGTGGGGACTTCGCCACATGCCAAGTTCAGGCCCTCTGAGACAGTTTTCTTTTCCACGACGTGATGGAACATGTACAACAACAACACATTCTGCTTCCTTGGGAGACGAGTACATGGCAGGGAATCAACAGGTTTTCCGAGAACTAACACTCACGGCTCAAACGAGTACTGATGGATATAACCTGTAAATCAAAAGAAGAAATAAAAGATTAAAAGTGGAGCTTCCTCTAAATATCATTGTATTGTAATAAAATTTCGCACACAAGGAGAGGTATGCAACAAGAAAAAAAGCAGTAGTGTGGAGAAAGGATAAGTGCACTTTTAAATTTTACCCTCTTTTTTTAGACTACTCTATTGCTTACATAACTCATATTAAGGGGCTAAACGGTTGATCTAAATGTCATGAGTCTACTTTGTAAAAAGATTAAATAAACGTTAATCATAACTTTAATATAATTCTATAGTTTTGACATGAACAGGACAAACAATAAGAACAAGTGGAAATTCATACAAAGTATGAATATTTTCTCGCTATGAATTTTGATTGCGTTTACAGGATAAAAGAAGACCTCTTCCGCCTTCTTCAATTGACCAGCATTCTCTTCTGAAAATCAAAACTGTGACATAATATTAAATAATGTAGCCTGGTGATAATGAGCAAAACAGCATTGCTTCCGTTGTAAATTTTAAGTGGGCTGCAATGGTTTAGCCAGGTTCCTAGAGAGATCAGTCACTAACATAATTATGACCAATGAATTTTTCCATTATACATGCATTCGCTCTTTCCTCATTTGAGAAGAAAATCTAACAGCAAAATATTCCCCTCCCTTACTTAACTTGCGTATCTTGTTCAGATATCTTCTTTCTTTAACCTATAGAAAGTCCTTACATCGACATACAATACACTCTTCTCAAAATGCTTACTCTAATACAACTAGTATATTTTCTGCCAACTATTATCCACACTGTAAATAAAAACTGCCTTAAAAGACAGAGCCTATGGCAGGTATAAAAAAACTTAAGATAAATGATATAGGATTTGCTTAATTGAAATTTATTGTGAGGAGTTTTTAAGTTGTTTTGATAAAACTTTCCTATGACATTTGAAATATCATCATATTTCAAAAGATCAAAGTTTGCTTTCTTACAGATGAGGTTGTCAGAGGTTTAAGAGAAGGAATTTTCCAAATGAAATTACTTTTATTTTTCCTGCTAAGAGAGATGTATTGGAGAAAAGTTCTGGAGAGTTGTTTCCTAGCCCAATCAGGATTTAGCAAACTTTTCTGCTATATCCTTCCACACATCCAACCTTCTCTTTACCTCAAAACTTTCAACAAGAGTCTGTTTTCGTATACTTGCGTCATAAATATTCTGGCCCCTTTCATTATATTTTATCCAAATAAAACCAATGATTATTCATTTATTGGTCCAATTCATTATGTGATACTGTTCGATATAGGGGGGCAATTTATTTGTTATCTCTGGTTATATTTTGCTTATAAATTTTAGCTCTTGACTATTGATGTGGGGGAACGGGAATTTGCAAATCGAGGAAACAAATCAAAACAGAGGAAAAGTTCAGGATTTGGGGTTAAGTCGGAGATATTTCTTCCATAGATGGCTGAAAATGGATTTAGTTTATGGCAAAAAAGACTGCTAATTTCTACTCCCGCGTTTCGGAGAAGAGTTGTAGAAAAAAATGCTTAAAAGTATGAAAGGTAGAAAAAAACTACGGGAACAGTTTTATGAACCATCCTTGCATTTCCTATGTTAAAAAAGTTCTTTTCGATCCGAAACATAAATATGTTAGCAAAGTGCATCCATATTTACCTTCTTTATGAGTTAGGGACGCATAATATTTAAGATATATATACCTTCTCGTCTGTGCTTTAAATGGTTCTTTCATGAGTTAAGTTTCCCTTTTCGAACTTCCTCAGACTGAAGTTCTAAGGAAGTTTTGGACCTCATTTTCCTTAGCTACTGGTGAACTCTAACCTGTTTGCCTCCTTCCTCATCCAAGCGGTTTGGGTGGGGTTAACCAGGATGAGTCCAATAATGTGGTCGTTTTTAACGCCAGAGCTCCTTTTCAAAGGAAAAAGTGAAAAATGTCTTATATTGATGCGGTCTCAGTGTTCTGAAGTACAAAACTTAGGTCGACTGTTTTTTCTTCATGTTTTTTTTTTGACGGTTTCAATAAAAATATGCATCTTTTTACCTGCCCCATTTTTTTATAAAACGGAATTGGGGTTTGTATCATCTGCCAGTAAGTTAACACAAAAGAACGGGTATAATTTCCTCGTGTATGATGGATGTCTGCTCAATATCCAATTTCCCCTCTTTTTGAACAATAATGCAGGAAATATGGATGTGCACCAGTCTTGGTCCTCGTCTTGAATCAATCAATTTTCTCCTTCTTCAATGAGATTTGTGTCATATATATCAGAATTGATTAAACAAACTGGTCAATAGTAGCGCATAAATATGTCTGATCCTTTTACGGTGCAATTCTCTCTCCCTGATACCGGAGGAACGTAATAGGGCAAGGGAGAAATACAAACACCGATTTGAATGATTTCTTTTTAATTTGATCCTAAATATCGTGAGGAGAGAATAAACAACATAAGTGAGTCTTTCGAAACTAGAAGGATTCGGAACAATCCTGAACCTACCTCACCCCACATTTCATTAACCCATATAAGAAGCAGGCTAATTTTAGGTAAGACCTCATAGTCTCACGCAACCTTGAATGTCCTGTCTACCTTGCCCTCCCTTACATTTTCGCTTACTACACATGCTTTACATAAAATGCGAGTATCTCTCAAATATCCTGCCTCTGGGAATGCCCGCCATGATTATAGCTTTATTTTAATTTTCAAATCAATATAAATTTTTTATACATCGATTTAGTTATTTTTCCCAACCTCTCTGTAAATTTGCGGGAAATGTTTCTGATCTATTAAATATATTCGCTTTGAAATCTTAGTGAACATCTCCACCCACATCTCTCTAGAAACCTACCCGGCATATCTCATGAACATCCTACCTACCTATCTCTGCCAGATGGGCTACCACTATGAAAAGAAAATTCTTCATATCTCCCGTGATACCTCCTTTGTACATTTCCCCAGATATCTTGGTGAAATAGGATATTGACTCCCGTCCGATCTTTAGCCTGAGATATTGGCAGATTCCTCACTTACTCCTTTCTTCTTGCATTCAATTTCGGGAAGTTCACAGATCCTAAGGAAAGAAAGATCTTTAATTTGCTGCTTCACAAATTTATCGAGACAAATAACCCCTAAAATTAGATGCAAAGTAGTAAAAAGGATTGCATTTTTGGGGACCAAACAATCCGACCTTAAAATTCGTAAAATTACTACATCAATGAATCCAATGTCGAAAATAATGTTTAAGAATAATAATAATTTTTCTTAGCCAAATTTAACTAAGAAGTTCCTAGCATGTACATAGGACTGTAGTTTTTTAATTTTGATTTATTTCGTTATGTGGTTTATTAATAGCCTTCATCGCCCTCTTTTATTATTTATTGCGAAATAGGCTTCTTAGTAGAGTCTTTCCTCATTCTTAAACTTTTTCACTTTATATTATGTCATTATGCGTCAAATGTACGTAACACTCGTCCACTTTTTTAACTTTTCTGTGTTGGATTATACATATAGAAAGATTCCTTACTTTTTTAATACTTCCACTCATGGCATACAGGGCCTTTAATAACTTTTATTTGGTACCTTCCCCTGAACTAGACAAGACTAATGCACTAGTAATATTTTCGGCAGTTAAATCTTCCTCGAAAACAACTCATTACAAAATTATGGAATTCAATCTATGAAAACCATCTTTAATTCACATTTACTGACGGGATATAATATATTCTTTATAGTTAATTTTATAAATAGAATGTGATCTTTCAGATATCGAAGAAAAGTAAATTTATATCAAAAATAGTGGTTGCCCTTCCTCATATATTCTCTTTTTTTTTACTCATCCCCCCCCCCAACCTCTCTCTTCTCTTCATCACCATCGATGTCATATTACTTCCTGTAGATAATCTACCAGATAGTCACGGATGAAAATAGTTTCACTACTAATCAAAACCTACTAAATTCCAGGCAATTTAAATTTTGACATTTAATGGATGTTTTGCGTTCATTTGCAACGAATTTCAATGATTTTGAAAAAAAAGGAAACAAAGAAATATACATACCTAGATCTTTCTGTTCCATACATGATTACTAAATTATTTGAAAGGAGCAGGTTAAGAGGATAATTTGATCTAATGTTTAGGTATCTGAAGTGGTCTATAATAATAGCCAGACCTTTGTGGTCTCCGTATTCTTGGCTCACAAACAACGCTAATTTGACAAGGCATAATAATTGTCCTAATTAGTACTGAAGGGAATGTGCAAGTTAGACGCTGGTAAATTCATTATTGGTTTTCCACTAGGGTAGAGTTTCGCAGCGATAATAAATGTGTCGGCAACGTAATTGTCTAGAAATTTAACAAATAATCTATATTTAAATATTGACATATTATAAAATCTATTTTTTTTTCAAAAGAAGTACCTACCTCGACGTGGATTTCCCTTACCGATCTGTCGAATAAGAAGGACGGAGGTGACACTAGAGCAACGATGGCTATTATTAGCTTTTGTTCTACACAATCTCCATTAGATTTAAATGTCAGCCGCGTTACAGAGCCTGCATATATCTTTTGCATTTGTCGTAACTTCCCTTTGGAGAACTACATGCTCAGTATGTTTCTTTTTGGATATATTTGCTAAGGATGTACACTAAGGAGCCTTTTATTACGCCTTTGATGCGTTCATAAATGCCACTAGAGCACCCAAATTTCACATTTATTACTATCTTACAAGGAATTTGTTACTTGCTAAATGCTCGATTATACCTGTATTTTTTTTAATTAAATATTTATTATTTTCTAAAGGGATCGATCTTCATCGCATTTCGTCAGGTAGGATTAATACCCTTATGCGCAATTCAGGTCTATGGATATTTATGTTCTGCCCACTTTTACTTTGTTATGTACATTTTAAAATCTTTGCTTCCTTAACCTCTCCTACTTTTCCCACGAACCTTTTTTTTCTAAAATATTACTCATGTATAATAATCTATTGTTTCTCACCTCTTTTATCGAAAACAAATGGATTTTGCCTCTTTGCTTACTGTCATAACCTCACCGGACAAAATATTAGTCAACTGGGGAGAAAGAAAATAATTTAAATTCTGAAGCGTGTACGAAACTTAGGCAGCCGAGAGGCGTAGCTTAGTTTACGTCGACACGATACTTAGGCTTTATTTGTTTGCGGACGGTGTAAAGATCTGTAGATAGAAAATTAGCTCTACTTAAAATGAGCTGGAAAAGCAACGTCATGAAATGGCAAAAAGGTGTGATTTCATTTAGACGCGCCAAATGAGAGTTTGGAAATGTTTCAACGAGTACGATCACCCAGATTTACAAGAGTGGGCACAACTCCCCAAATCTGAAAAACCTCCGCCAGAATTGCGGAAGGAAGAAGAAGTGGACAGAGAGGGACCATCGTAGAATCTCCAAGCTTGTAATTGCAAATCGATTTGCTCTCAGGCAGGAATTGCTACAAAACGTCAATTCTGGTCCTTCACCACCCATTTCAGTAAGAACATTACAAAGGGAACTCTATGGCATGAATATATTGAGCAAAGTGGCATGCAAGAGGCCCTTAATATGGTTACAAGTGACTAATATTTGTCCGGTGAACTTATAATTCTCTCATTTAGTTCTCACAACACAATCCTAATTTAATAAAGATATTTTCCCCTCTTCTCTATCGCTTTATTTATCATACTCATTTGTTTTTCACTTTTCAGGAATGAAAATAAGTATAAGCTCGTCATTTAAAATTGTGAAAAACCACTTCATTCTATTACCTGAATAGAGTTACATGCAACATATCACTCATTAATAAGGATTTTGGGGGTGCTCCTTTCACGGCAATGAGACTAAAAATCGACCGTCTATCATGTAAGGAAAAGCTAGAATGAAAAGTCGGATCTTCAACAAAAGCTATAAAGAACCAAGTGAGAGGAATGAGCGTATCGTAACATATAGATCATTAGTTGGTTTATAGGACCATTGAGAGAAAGTATGATCGCCCATATAGCATAGATTACAAGGGAAAACAATTACTAGGGGAGCAGATCCAGAGCGCAATGTTCTTAACAGCTGGTAGAGGTTCGGTGAGAAGGAGAAGTAGTAGGGATTTGAGGCATATGGATAGGTCTTATATGTAAGCAGAAGTACTTCTAACGAATAGCAGCCAGTACAAATTGCACAATTCCAAAATAAATGGGGCAAAAGAGACCAGGATTAAAAATTTATAACGAATTGTTGGGTTTGAAGCTTGGCAGCCTGTGATCCAACGAAAAGCAAGTTACACTAGTCAATGCGGAAAGGTAGGAAGACATGAATAATCAACTAAAAGCTCTTGTCAGCAATGTGAGAACAGATGCGCCTGAGATTAAGCAGAAAGTATAATTAGGATTCGCAACCTTGAGCTGCCTGTCTATTTAGCGATAATTTATTACAACTCTTACAAGCGGTTTGTTAACTGTATTAAAGAATAGGAAGTCCATGAGTAGGATATGGGACAATGAGATTGCTGTGAGCCAGGTCTGCAAGTGATGATGTTACAAGTGGATAGCAGGTTTTTAAGAGAAGAAGAAAATGAGCCTGGTATTTGAGGTATGACGCCTTTATTTAAACTCGCATTCGACTATTCTAGAGGACGAAAGTTGGAAGATTCTATATTTTATCGGCATTCGAAGAAACAGAAATTGTAGATAGGATGAATTGTTTGCAAGTGTACTCAGTCACTATGCACAAAAGTTTTAATTTTTAATCCTAAAAAGCACATTGTTTGATTTAAAATGAGTCCTGTTGCCTATTCTGAACACAATACGCCAAGTTCAGAATGGTAAACTTATAGGCACAATTGACTGTTGCCTCAAAACGGTATGCCGGTAAAAGTTATTTGCCTCTGCTTTCCACCGGTGAGGCTCGGGGTGAATATTGATGGCCTTTAGTGAATACTCTTTTACTCTGGCAGGATGCAAGAAAGGTGCCTGGATTTGGTGTGCTATTACAGAAACCAATTAATTAAATTACCCTAGCGTAGATGGGCGGTGTTGCCCCGGATAAAATGTCCTATCGCAAATAAATACAGATCCATATTGTTTAAAATTCTGAATTTGCAGCACAAAAATAGCTTTACTTGCTGATTATTATTATTTGTGGCGTGAAAGCAGATTTAGCAAAGTTGCTCACTTTCTAAATTATATAATCTCATATAATATAATATATGATCATATAATATTATCTAATATCATATAGTATTATATAATAATACTACGCATACGCGTGTTTATGCATATGCGTGAATGACTGTTAGTTATGAGCGAAAAACATTGTGGCCGCAGGAACAGATCGAGTGTCCTATAGATACAGATTAATTAAATATGCAAAACTAAAATACCATAAAAAGAGAATCTACTAAAATTAGAATTGCTACTGAGAATGTGATCGCATTTAATGCACTGTAACTATATAATTCACTTCAAGCACTGTGGAAACACTATTGATAAACGAATAGATAATTTGAGCTTTTACTTTATATTAAATATTATGGACGGTTTAATTAAATAGTGCAATTGGTCTTTAAATTTGTAGTACTTAGGTCAAAGGGAAAACTTGAGAGGCAATTGAGATATAGGATTCGAGGCAGCGAAGATATGTAGAGCAGGGAGCGGCGGCAGTTGTTACCATGGTAACCAACGAGATATGAACATTCTCAGAGGCAAGCTAGTTTGGGGGGGAGGGCCGGGAAGAATGATGGAAATTGTATTTTGAGTGCTTTGAAATTATTTAATCTCTTAGTTGAAAGGATGACTTTATTCCTCCCCAAATTAACTGAGTCTAGCATGTCTCTTATATTGAGAGGAATTTCTTTCCTAAGCATGCTTACTTCTGCCGCAGCGGGAGATGGAATTATGAACGTTCTTATCTGATGAGGCGCCGAGAAATGTTCGTTTTGCTGTATTGCTCATTTGAGAGAGAGCCGCAAGTTCGACCGTCCATTGCTTTTTGGATGCACTGGAAGGTCAGTGTATGTTAGAACAATGGTCTTGTGAAAAGCTAAGGGGAGACAAGAGGTTTTTCAAACATAACACTTAAATCGGTCTTTCAGTTACAGTTACTTTATTTAAAAATCTCTAGAGCAGGGGTGGGGAACCTTTGGCATGCGTGCCAAACGTGGCACGCCAACGACTTCTACCGGCACGCGAAGCCTAATGCTTAACTTAAGAAAACTAAATAAATGTATCTCCAATTTATTTTATATAGCAACCGCATTGTGTACAATCTGTTACAAATTATGTTATCAGTGAGGCAGCCTCAGAAGTCTCATTGATAGTAAATAACTGAAAAGGTCCACAATTTTTCTTTCTCTAGTTTGGATTTGTTGTTTTCTTCTTGAAATGATTAAGATTCAATTTTGTTTGATATAATATGATAATATGTATATTTTTAGGTAAAATGACTATCTTTTCCTTGTAATTTTTATGCATCATAAAAGGTTGGGAATGAATATAAAGAACATCTTTAATTTTATTTCCTTTCATTGTGTTTTAGTTAAGTATTGGCACGTGAGAAAATTTTGTAGCAAAGATTTGGCCAATTTTGGCACACCCACTTAAAAAGATTGCCCACCCCTGCTTTAGAGTATATGACTAGGTCCTGAAGGAAGTATCAATAAATCGAGACGGAATTGTAGGGAGTTATGCAGTTGAAAGAAGAATTATATTGCAAGGAGTAAATTAGAATGAATAAAAAGGTAACCAAATTATAAAGAAGCGAAATCAAAGCAATAAAAATCTCCAAAGGGATAAAGTTTGTACCAAGAAGACAAGCCCTTGAAGGCTCGAAATTAACACCAGCCCACCTCTCCTGGGGTTCCAAGATTTTCTACAAAAAGACACTTGATTGACATGGAAAATGTGTGGCGAGTATAATGAGAAAGAAGTAATTCACGGCGCGGCAGAACCGATTGAGCAGTTTTAAGGAGTTATAAAAATGTAAGGTGGGTATATAGAGCAGAAATGTTATTTTACTCGAAGTTAGCAGTACATACAATTACCATTTATTATCCCTAGGTTTTGAAAATAATGTCATGAAGATGGCGGCTGTTAACCGTAACACACTGTTGGAGGCGAACTCTGAAGTTTCGTACAGCACGTTCACACATACTGTGGGGTATGGCGTTAACTTCTTCAATAATCCGCTCACTTAGCTGTGGTAGGGTGTGGGAGCGACGTTTAAACACTTTTTCTTTCAGATATCCCCAAAGAAAGAAGTCACAAATGCTCAAATCAGGTGACCGCGCAAGCTAACATTGATCACCCCTGAGAGACACCAGACGTCCGGGAAACATTCGTTTCAAAACATTCAGTGAATCTCAAACTGTATGAGCTGTAGCCCCATTCTGCTGGAACTAAACGCCCCACAATCCCTCATCTTCAACAATCTCCTCTATTCTGAGTTGCATAAAATTGTGCAACATTAAGACATAATGTTCGGCATTCACAGTCACGGTCATTCCTTACTCCTCAAAGAAGTACGGGCCTATCACCCCAAATTACGAATGAAATGAGGATGTCAACAGAGCAGAGCAAAACTAAGCGCACCTCGCTCCCCCCGCCTTCCCCCGAGCATTTACTATTCAAAACTGCTCAGTTGGTTTTGCCGCACCCTGTATAAGGGTTATCGCTTGCTGTCGCAACAGTGGTTATGCTACTAAATATTAAGAAATGATTTGATATATGTGTTGTAAACTTCTGCCTTACTAATTGATTGTATTTCTTCGACAAAAAACTATATTGATGTTTTTGTATTGTCCTGATGATTTAATTTATTGTTTTGATACATATCTTGTCAGCAATAAAAGTTTCATTTACCTATCGTACTTACAAATACTGTGGTGGGTTGGTTGAGTTGATTTTTTTTTTTTTATTAGGATTAATAAAGTGGGTCCTACGTTCGTACTTCCAGTGATTGCTTCAGGATACATCTGTAAGCACGCTTTTCTTATTTTTATTTTATTGAATGAATATAAAAGCGTGTTCTTTCTTTAATATACTAAATACTGCCAACGCAACTCATTCAAGGATAATTTAAACACTTCAACCAAAATAGTCCTTTACCTGTACATTAATCAACTCACACAAAATTAATATATACACGTACAAAATACAACTTAAAAATGGTTCTTAAATCCCGTTACCGATATTCGGTTTCTGGTTGCTTTAAGGGAGAACAATTTACTTTGAAAAAATTCATCTTTAAGATATGCAAATAATCGACGTTAAACGCACGGGGACATGAAAGTGGAATTGATTACTCACATAAGGTAGTGGAGTTTACGTAGAGAATCCAAACAAAATACCTTCATTCGAATATGGTCAGGTGAGGCGTCCTGAGTGTAGTTTATTTGATCCTCAATAGAGGGCGTTACTTCGAACAAGGGGTGGACGAGTGACGTCACGCGGAATTCCGAGGCAACGTAGGAGAAGGAATCAAAACAATGCGCCGATTGAAGAGGCGATGCGTCGCGCGTTTATGACCTTGAAAAGTTTTCTCAGACGGGGCTTGGAGATCGCCGTATGATTTTCTAGCGATTTGTTTTCGCTTGTAGAGCTTCTCTCTTGGGTGAGAAATCTCTCTAGTTTGGAGTGTCAAACTCAGATAGGTTAAGATCACTTGACGATCTTAGGTAATCGAACTGTGCCGACGGCACTTGGAGGTAAGATCTCTTGACGATCTTTGGTAATCGAACTATGCTGATTATGCTTGGTGCAATCTGGTATTGCCCAATCTGTTATTGCTGGGGGAATTCTATCCCGGCAAGTTCTTATCGATGTCGTGATGAAACGAATAAAGACTTCTTTTTCTCCTGACGAATAGTTTTATAATAGAATTACTACTGCGTGGTAATGGGAAAGGGAGGGGGATAGCAAAGGAAGACCCGATAGTGCCTAGGCTCCTGGGCGTCTGTTATTTCTCTTCTTAGACATTTTAAACTTAGGGAAACTGGATCTCATGTTGAAACGACAGAAGTGGGTATCAATTTAGCCCTGCTTGGCGTCGTGTTGCTCTGGGAGAGCGTAATACGAGACCGACGGTTTGAATTTTTGACTTGTTTGCTTATAAATAGAGCCTCGGAGGGTAGGCCTTTTGAGCAGAGGTCAGGAATAACTGTCTCCTAAATTTACCAATTTTTTAAAGAAAATCTTTGTGTAACAAAATCCCCCATAGGATTTTAATATGATCGTCAGAGCTTCATAATCTTTTCCGTTTGTTCCATGGACGCACCGAGCTGTCAGCCAGGCATTTACACCAACAAGATGTGCTCGTTTCACAGTTTCCATCAACAATGAAAGCACCTTTGGTTGTCAGGCAAGAATCTAGTTGCATATGTCCAAAAAAAAGAAGGAAATGAAAGGGCAGTAAAGCGAGAACTGAGAGAAGCAAAAAAAGGGAAAGAATTTGTCAGCATTAGCGTAAGCTTAACAGGAATAATTTGGAGACCCTTTCTGTTATTTCGATAAATGAATGAACCCCGCCCCCCCCAAAAAAAACCTTCGGTAATGTTGTCAGTGTTTAAGGACGGCGAGGATTTCACTGCCTACATAACTCACTCTGAGAATATTTTTGAAGTGAACCACTGAGATATTGAAGCCGATGGAGTCGCTGGACTACTTCCTCTCCTTAATACTAACCTCAGAGAAATCTTTATTTCACTCCCGCCCGAGGATTATTTCGATTATTCCTCCCTCAAGTCGCAATTATTATCGGCTGTTTATATGAATCACGATTTCTATAGGTCAAAGTTCCGCCAGGCGAAAGTAATCCCCAGCAAAACCTACCGTCAATTTAGATTCACCCTCCAGAGAACTCTCCAGTTCTGGTTGGACTCAGTTCAAGTCAACCGCGACTACGAGTCCCTAAATTGATTTCGTTTTACGGGATCAGTTGATGGCTGCACTACCTTCTGAAGTCCGCGCATTAGTAAAGGACAGACGCGTTTCTTCTTTCAAGGATTGTATAAAAGAAGGGATGTGGATGCATCAAGCCACCATCTTTACCGGAAATACCCCAAGAAGTCTCATCCCCAATCCGCAAAAGTAAAAGCATCCACTTTAAATTTTCTCAAAAGAATTTACATAACTTTCCGAAGGTACCTGGTCCCTTTATTCCCAAGTACCACCACCCGCTAGAATAGAAGGATATTAAGCCCTTCATAAATAATGCTCCAGCGTCGAATTAGCCTCGTTGTTGCATAATTTGTTTTTCCTGCGGTGTTCCCGGCTACGTAAAAACACATTGTCTCCAAAACTCCTAATTTCATTCTGCTCCTAGTCATCAAATCCACAAAATATGTGCCTATCTCTCCCATCCGTCCGAATGCCCTGAAAAGCTAGCAACTTCTATAACAAGCTGTCCCCCGGGACAGCAAGTTAATTTCATATTCAACAAAAATGAAAGTGTTAATGGTTGCTGAGTGTCAACCGTGGTCCGCTGCTATCTAGAATGTGAATACTTTACTGCTGGGGCCGAAGCGATAGGTGACCCTATTAAATTCTGCACCGTGTTGATCGGCCCAAGCCAGCAGCTTTCATCTAACTCCGTCGCTCAGCGCGTCATCACGAGGACCCAAGCGCTAAAGGATACAGTTTCTCTTGTGTTTTAAGAACCCCCTTATGCCCTAGAGTTTGCCGCCGTTCAAAATAAGACTTTTGCAAGCGCTGTAAAGGAATGCCCCACTCTTCAGTCCTTTTGGGAAAAAACAAGAAGTGACGAACGTGGAGGTGCCTGTGGTCAAAGGGAAGGCGCCTACCTCATTAGTGATGGAGTCATTTATCGTTCTAGTTCGGCTTAGGATAAAATCCTCACTCGCTCGTTGTGTATCTCTGTTCCCATGTTTCCCAAGTCCTCCGACTTGCACACGAAAGTTTAATGGCTGGTGATTACAGTCACAACGAAACAGATAATAGAAGTTCCCGTTATTTCTTCTGGCCTGGTGCTGCCAAAGAAATTGCCGAGTTTTGCAGGTCATGGGACATTTTCCAGAAGACTACAGCAAAAGGACGAATACTACCTGCCCCTCGCCAGAAGAAACCAATTCTCTTGGAGCCTTTTTTTATAGTAGCCATTAATCTATTTGGCCAAATTCACCCCCAGTCTAGCGAAGGACATTTGTACGTCCTCAATCTTTTTGACTATGCAACGAGCGTTCCCGACGCAATCCCCCATAAGAAAATTGATAGTGTTACATGTGGGGAGGCTCTAATTTCTATATTTTCCCGCGTCGGCATCCCAAATAAGATCTTGTCCGACAGAGGTAGACAGTTCACCTCTGAGCTAATCAAACATGTCGGCAAGTTCCTTACGATCCAGCCCTTGTTCAACTCGCCTTTTTACCCCGCCGCTAACGGCGTCTGTGAAAAGTTGAATAGCACTCTGAAGACCATTCCTAAAAGGTTATGCTATGCTCAGCCCCAAGAATGACATAGATACCTGCCGGTTGCCCTGTTCGCCGGCAGAGAAATCCCCAACAGAACTTTGGGATTTGCCCCGTTTGAGCTCTTGTGTGGCCGAAATGTACGCGCACTAATGAGCATTTTTAATCAATTTTTTTCTAATCTTCGCCTGGATGAGGAGATCAAGTCCTCGTATTCTTACGTGCTAGATCTTCGTAACACATGAAAAAATATAAGACCTATTTTGACGTTAGGTCCAAAGAAGTGCGATTCAAGCCGGGGGAAGAGGTGCTGCTGATCCTACCCACGGAGACAAGCAAGCTCTTGTTGCAATGGAAAGATCCTTTCCCAGTCCTAGAAACCCGTGGTCCCGTAGATTACGTAATACAGACCTTCCCAGGAAACAAATTGTTTCATGTTAATATGCTTAAGCTCTATCACCGCCCCCCTTGCATTAATAATATAATTGCCCTTGACGAAGAGGGATTAATGGAAGCATCTTATCCATCTTAGCCTCTTAATTTAATCTACAAAGTATGGGTCGACGCGGACCCTATATTACCTTCTCCATTCACTACCTGGTTTCCGTGTAATCTACACGCTGGAACTCGATTTAAACCCCTAGTTGGAACCCAGTCAGAAGACGCAGTTGGCTGTTTGTTAACTGAATTCCGCAATGTAATCTCTGAGAAGCCTGGCGCTTTTTGTATTTTCAGCATAATATATCCCTAACCAACCAGGAGCCTATTAGATCTAAGCCTTACCTCGTACCCATTCACTTGCGCCCTAATTTTAACGCAGAAGTGGAAAACTTGTTAAAGTTAGGAATAATTGAACCTTGCACGTCAAATTATTGCTCTCCGATTGTTATGGTGTGAAAGCCAGATCAGTCTTTTCGCAGGTGAGCGGACTTTAGAAAGATGGACGCCGTAACAGTTTTCTACGCTGAGCCTATCCCTTTAATCGACGATCTCCTACATCTATTTGAAGAGGCCAAGTTTATTTCAGAGAGAGACTTATGTATAGCCTACTATCAAATCCCCTTTCAGGATAGTGTCTTGAAATACACCGTATTTTCCCTTTTGGTTTAGTTACTGGCTGTAGTAACTATAATGGAATGATGGGCAGGATACTGGATGGGCTGAGTAACAACGTTTACGTGGCCACCCCTACATGGGACCAGCATCTTATCTCCCTACAATTGCTCCTCATTAGGCTTCGGGAAAACGGACTCATTATAGTCCCTAGCAAATGCTATTTCGCCTATAGCACTATTAAATACATCGGTTTCGACATTGGAGAAAATCAAACTGGCCCCTCAGAAATAAAAGGTAAAGGCCATCGCGGATATGCCCTTCCCGCGTACTAAACATTAATTACGCTCTTTTCTCGGGTCGATATACTTTTACCGACGTTTTGTCCTGAATTTCGCCTCCTTAGCATCCCACTTAGCTCCATACTCAGGAAAAGTTCCCTGGACTCCCTTGCATGGAACTCCAAAGCGACCACCCACTCCCATCAGCTGAAAGATAGACTAACATCAGCTTCAATACTGAGCCTCCTGAACACGGAAAAACCTTTCGATATATGAACGGATGCTTGTAATGAAGGCATCGGTTTCGTCTTGCTCCAGTATGAAGAAGACGGCAACAGTTACACCATTGTACTCTTTAGCCAGAATCTCTCGTCACGTTTAACGAACTATGCGGTCATAGAACTTGAAGCTCTAGCGTTCGTATGGAGTGTACAGAAATTCCAAACATATTTGTTATTTAAGGAGTTTAAGATCGAAACCGATTATCGCCCTTTGGCGTACTTAAAGAATTGTAAAAGCTAGAACGGAAGGCTAATGCTTTGGAGTTAACTTCTAATGGAATACCAGTTTTGAATCAGGTACATTAAAGGGCCAGAAAACTGTGTTATAGACTGTCTAAATACGAATCCGATCGATGATCGTCCCCTTGCGAAATAAAATGTGTTAAGCATTGTACTCCCGTGCACTTAATCGACTCTGTGCACGGGTTTTTAAATTATAGAATTCCATTTTAACTATGAATGTTTATGTTCCTTGGTTCTCATGTGAAATTTTGTTTTCCTTTTGTATATTTTGGTTCGATGCGTAGGTTTTGTTTTGTTTTTGTTTTTTATTACGGTATTTTTCTGGATTTATATTGATATATGGTTCCACTACACTTTTATGAATGAATCATTTTGATTTTTTTTGTAACCGGCATTTATTTACTTTGTGTGTTTTTTTTGCACTGGATAACGACCATACCCTTTATAAAAAATATAACCTGCGCGAGGGATTAAACGGAATTAATTCATTCATTAATGACCGCTGTCTCGACTTAAATTTAAATATTGACCCTCATTGGGCACCTGTAGACTCAGGTCAAAATTTTCCCATACGCAACTCCTCCAATTTTGGGGGGTGCCCTTTTCCCTCCTCTACAAATCAGAAAAACGTCATCTTCGGAAAGGGAGGCGTGTGAGGGCATGCAATCGAAGGACGAGTGTGATAGGAAGGGAAGCCCCCTCGGAAATGCCCCTCTATTCTTTCAAGACCACGTGCGCCAGCGTAAGAATTTAGAAAGTTCGAGAAAGAATCGGTTCCTCGCTGATTCACCCGACAACTGTGTTTGCTTTCAGACGCCATACGTTTCCTTCCCTCCTCTGCTATAACGTCGTGCACAGCCACATTGCAAGGCAAGTTTCATCGTCTGGAACGACGCGTTATCATGAAATATGTTTGCTTAAACAAGCGCCAAGAATCCCCTATAGGCCTCAATGCCTTGCGGCGTCTATTGTATCAGCGACCCTAGTATTTAACCCGAAGCTCACCATCATCTTCGTTCAGACAGCCGTCTGTTTCCCATGACCCTCCGTAATCCGTCGTATTACGTCGTCGAAGACGTCGTTAAGCGTTGGCCCCTGTTCAGAAGAAAGCTTTCGAGTCCCATTCTTCCAGGAGAAGTGTGCAGCCCTCCGATCTTTACCACCACTTCAAGATTCCCATTATTTCGACACTGAGAGTCCCTGCCGATCTGTAGAATCGTCTCGAGTTGAGATTACGTCTCTATGGAGCAGAGAAAATCTTATTCTTCATCACGAATTAACTCAACCCCATCTTCCAGTCCTCCTCGCAAGACACCCGAAGTATCTTCTTGAAGACGTGCGTCGTTATCTTCCACCCCCCATCCAATTCGCCCACGCTTTAAAGTAAATCGATCCTGTATGATCATCCCCCGATTACCTCGTTAATCCTAACTTAATTCATTCAACCGCTATAAGTTATTTGTTCCACCTTTGTATATATATAAATTCCCCCCTTTTATTATAAGTTCTTACAAAGTAATCCTTCAGGAAATCATTGTATTAGACTGAAATTACCTAAACACACACAGAAGATTCAATTTCCGCTTAAATAGAGATCACTAACTTTCAATTTATGATCATAATTCATTAATAGTTAAAGTTGAGTATTATTTTCATACCAAATAGTTTTGAAAATTACTTAAATTTAGCCTTCTTTTAAACAATGGGAATTCGAGTCTGCTAACTAATTACTGTAGAGAACTCTTACGGAGTATGGGAGAAATACATCATTGGTGATTATAGGAGTTGGTGAATCAGTTTCAAGTACTGAAAGCTCACGCGATCAGCTTGCCATTAATCGGTTGTCCCGGAGTCAATATAAAGCGGTCTAAAATCGTAACCACCCTAGAATTACTCTAGTTCCCCAAGAGAAGCTGGTTCTCACCCTCGGGTCGTCATTTACACTACTTTTAAATCTCTCACTATCTTTTCGATGCTTGTCTATACCCCCAAAAGGGTGAAGTTTTCTTCCAATAGTCCATTAACCTGTACTCACAAGTTTTGAATAAATGGGGCTCTTTTTAATATTACAGTACACTGAAATGAAGTTTTTTTAAAAGATATATTTAATAAAAGTTTACTCATACTGTAAAATTACTTCCATGGTTATGAAAAATGGTGAAAATTTGCAGTTTTCCTAAGATAAATGGCAGTTAATTATTTTCTTTCTACTTTTTAATGTAATTAGATTTCTGTTTACAAAAAATATATTAAAAGCATATGCATATATACTCGTTCAAACTGCTGATAATATTAATTTAATTTTGATGCACACTCTTTATAATAAAGATCGAATAGGTTAAAAAAATATTTTTGAGGTGTAAAATCCAAGATGGAGGATGGCCAGAAAAAAAGCCTTAATTTAGGTCTCATTTATTTATTTCAATAGCGTCACAGATAAAAAATAGAGGGGTCTCGTACTATAGTAGAGATGATTTTCCTGATACTAGAAAAAAATTAGAAATTAATTTCTGCAAAGGCCAAGGTCAATAAAATGAAATATTTTTTTATTGTTTGTGAATTTTGGAAAAAAATATTCTAGGCGTTTTATTAAAAAGATTAAAAAATATTTTATTCAGGATCGGGAATAGAAGGAAAAAAGTCCACTTGATTTTACATTAAGGCGAAGTAGCAGCTTTCTATAAAAAAAATGTCGAGTCTTTTTTCAATTTTCTCTATTACATTAACTATAGTGATCTTAAATCATAAAATCAATGCAGTGCAAAAGATATTTTATTATAAATGTTTTAAGACATTAAATGAAAGCCATAAACGAAAGGCTTTCAAATAAGTACCGATTGATAAAAGCTTTAGAATTAATTTCCTTTTAATGCTAGAAATTTTCAAAGAATTCATCGAATAAAAGGTGGAAACCAGGTACCGAGTTACCCGATTTAACATAAGTTGTTTAATTTAGTTTTTTTTTGTTAAAATGAACTATTAAAAAACAAACAAACGATTCCATAAGAAATTTTAAATTTTAATATACATATACACAGATTAAATCATTATTTTCTAAAAAAAAAATTATTACTCCTCCATCTCTAGTCACCTACCTTTCAGTTAAACGTTTATGACGATGTGAACAAGCTGGATGCTTTGTCTGGTGCCAGAGAGCTAAAAGTTCACTAGGCTTTGCCCTTTGCTCTCAGAAGGCTTTTACAATTGATTCTAAAAGAGGATTGGCTCCGTTTCATACCAATTACTCGAAGGCAACTGAGTTCTTTTGTTTCCTCTTTATCCAATTCGAATCCCGGGTACAATTAATCGGTATCACCCGAACGCTGCTTGAATAACCTCTTCGCTGTCTGTGGAACCTGGCACCCACGGAGAGTGGAGAGAGAAATATAGGGAGGAAAAGAAACAAAGAAATTGCCTCACGAGAATATCTTCCGGATTGCTTTTGCCTCTTTTTCTATCTTGATTCATCGCGTCAGAGTAAAAACAGGCGAAATAAAAGTCAAGAGAGAAGTGTAATGCGACACTCAGTGAATGGGATGTGACAGGTGCCTTATTGAGTGAAGAGTCACTTAAAAGCAATTTTCCCTCAAGACGCAAAGTTTTAGTAATAATAGATGTTGCGAATGCCGAATTCCAGAGTATTTTCAGGAGGAAACATTTTTTGGAATTTGGGGCACAAAAGTCACATAAATCTGATTAAACCCGTGCTGTTATACTGAGTTACACCAGTCCTTTAATACTCAGTATCCTGGTACCAAGATCATATTACCGTAAACCTAAAGAAACGGTTTATTTTCGAGTCGATGTCAAACATGCGTCACTCTCCAAGTCTTCAGTCAGCAACGCGAGCTATGTAAGTCATGACTGTGAAAAGGGAAAGATAGAAAAGAATCACTGGGTGCCATGTATCATTGACATATGAGTAAGATTGGAGTAGAAAATAGGAGATATTATTTGAAGACAGTAGAAAATAGAGAACACAAATGATACATTCATAGGGTTATTATTTTATTTCCTCGGGCCAAAAAAGAGCGTTTCTACTAAATTTATGCAAAGAGAGCTCATATGTGACCATTTACTGAGACGTGTAGCTGAGGGAGCGTTGTTAGTATAATTTGAGCACAACACCCCCTTCAATCAATCTGTTTCACAGTATCCATGATCTCACGGCTGCCTCGCACATGGCGTATATCGATATTTGCGCAACGCGCCGCCATTTGATCGAGAATGTGGAAGAATAAGAGAGAGAAGGAATTTTTCCCTCCCCCCACACACACTGACTTTCCCAGTTCGCCGTTGACCGCTCGAAACTCGTCTGCCCTATATAATGTGAAAATTAGAACACTGGAAAACGATTAAGTGGGTATTGCAACTTCTCGCAAAAAAAAACATATCGCGACCCAAGACAATTAAGGAAGTCTGTTGGCGATGAATCTCTCTCCCCGTCTAGATAATTTCGGGGTATATATTCGACACCTTAAAATTCACAAGCAAAGTGGGTCTGAAGCCGTTGTTCCCTAAGTTAGGTGTAACGTCTTGATTAGTCAAGAGGAAATCGACTACATTCTCGTCCAAGGAAGAATTGAGTGATTGTCGATGAGCCAAGGAAGAGCTAGTCATCACTGTGATGTTCGGGAAAATAGTTAGGCGCGTTTTAACACTTGTCACCACGTCATCGGATTTTAAGAATCAAAAGAGGCGCCTTCCCTTTTCCTCTCAAGGATATGAGGCGCTCAATTCAACTTTAGTTTTCCGAAGTTGAATTGAGCGTCTCGAGAGACGCCCACAAGTTCAAAGTAGAACTTACCTACCTGGCCTTACTCACCCACAGCAAGTTAAATGGATTTAACCCTCGCTTTGTCACGCTTCACCCACCTTTATCGCGTTGAACCTCAAGGATTCTCTTTTCTCTAGAACTTGCGTGATTGTAAAATCATTAAATATTTCATTATCACTCGGTTCAAACTTAATTGATAATTTTAATCATCTTAGTAGTGAACCGTCAATATTTAATTGCATTGTCATTTAACTTGCCTTATGTGTATATGTAATCATTAGTCCTATAAAAGTATATTTTTGTAGCCGCGTTTGAATATTCCTTGGCCAAGCAACACTTAGAACCATCCCCAGGTGGAGCTTTAATTTCAGTTGGCCACTAGGCCTGTGTGCGTATGACGGCGTACACCAAAAGCTTCTACCCAACCTGACCTTTTTGCTATTGCCTTAAAGATCATTATTTCCACTCTATACAGTTGCAAGTGTCAAGATTATTAATACAAAAATAATAGATCAATTTTATTTTTGTTACTAGCCAATTATATATATATATATATATATATATATATATATATATATATATATATATATATATATTAGTTGAGCCTATGTACGTGAGTCAGGATACCACTAATTAAACGGCAAGAATAGCCATCAAATTTGGGTTTTGCTCTATTAAAATTACCAGAACACTCATTCCTGAGTCAGGTTCACTCGTTAGTTATTTTCTTTTTCTGGTTTGCATAATTAATTGGAACCTTTAGGAATTTTATTTGGGGAGGGGGTTACTTTTTAATTACAAGTAGGTTAAATTTGTTTGGTTGAGCCTTACTTGTTCTGGTAAGCTTTCACATGTGCCAAAAGATGAAAGCAGCTTATTCAGGATAACTTCCTCCAAACGTTTTCATAAGCAGGGACAGATCCTAGGACGGCAGAAAGGAAAGCACAGAGAGAAGCAGAATAAAAGAAAGAACAAGCAAATAGAGGTGGAGAAGAAAGGCAGAGAGAAGCAGAAGAAAGAGATAGAGAATGAATACGATAGCACGAGAGAGAGTTAAACCATGATCATGTCTAAATGACTTCCTTGGGATCATGAAGCCAACAGTTACAAGCCCCCTCGTTAAAACTATCTGCGTATAAAGAGGGAGAAAATTTTTGTTTGTATCTGCCCCACTTCGAATAGGATCTCGACGTCAACAATTGGGATTTAAAATCAAATTGACTTGCCCGTCTTCTCCCCCTCTTAAATACTCATGCCTACCCTTTCCCGAGAATTGAAGGCCTTCGTAACAGATAAAAGAGATTGTTCGTTTAAAGAGTGTGTAGAGGAAGCCGCACTTCACGCTTCCAGCCACAACATACATCCCAAGGAGATCAAGAAGTGTCAACCCCGTCCCTCAACCATAAGTTTGGGGCTAATAGGTTCCATGCTAAGAATAATGATAGATTTGTGAAGATTCAGGCGCCCCATAAGTCCAATCCTGATCCTTAGGATAAACAAAAAGACGGAAAGCCTTCAACATTCCCTGGTGTGCCATATCACTACCTACATAAACCAATATTATGCTTTACGTGTGGCACCCCTGGGCACTTAGTTATAACTTAGCTAATCAGGTAACCGCTTTTCTTCCTTCTAACTCTTTTGCTTCAAAATCGCAGTCGCCACCTGCTCCCTCTCACTTGGAACAACAGGTAAATTTCCGGTTCAATAAGAGCTCTTCCGGTTGCTCAAGTTTGAGACCGGCACGATTAATGGGTACTGAGTGTCAACCCTTGTAAGAGAAGACACTGGTTGCACATGCATAGTAGTCTCGGAGAAGCTGTTGACCCAAGTTAGTCCCCAGCATATCAAATTTCCGATCGTTCACGACATTTTAGGTCATGCCACTAATTATCCTTTGGTAAAGTGATACATACAGTGTCAGTGTTTCATAGGATGGGCATATGTAGTTGCCACCCCGATCGAAGTTTTGCTCTGTTCTTATTGTACAGAGTGAACAGATCTCCCCAAAACCCATGGCGCAACCAGTGATCAACAAAGCCAGGGCTGCGAAAGATACCGTTACCCAGGTACCTTTAATGTCCTCGTCACATGCGGACGTCAAGTTATCCCGCTATTATCACTTTAGTAAAACTCAAAAGAATTGCCCTTCTTTGCAACTCCTGTAGGAGAAAGCTAGAAAAAGGAGCCTGAAACAGTTCGCCTAAAAACCCCTGCAGACCTCAGCTTCAAGTATTCCCAGGTAATTTGTTAAAATACGCAACGTATTTTGACATCAAATCTAAAGCACGGAAATTTGAAGCAGGCGACGAAGTACTACTTCTGTTGCCCTCTGTGTATAATAAGCTCCTATCTCAGTGGAAAGGACCTTTTTCAGAAGTAGAACCCCAAGGACCGGTGGACTACTTAATGCAGACCACCTATGCAATAAAGTGTACCATGTGAACCTATTATAAATGTACTACCGACGCGCGTGCGAGAGTAATGTGGTCTCTTCAGACAAAGAACTCGTCTTAGAGGCAATTTTCTCGGTCGAACTACGTTACATTGTTCAAACCATCTGCGTGGAAGCAGATAAGGAATGCTCTTTGCAGTCTCTCCCTTCCCCCTAATCGGAGTCAGACCCCAAACCTCGATTTTAACCCCCGTCCCAGACCCATCGAACATGCTCAATTAGTGAGCCTACTAAGTGAATTCTTGGACGTAGTCTCTGAAATCCCGGGTAGTTCAACCCCATTGACTCATGAATTTGTTTTAAAAACGCAAGAACCAGTAAGAATTAAGCCTTACCTTATTCACATTCATTTACGCCCGCGTTAACGCAGAAATAACCTTTTATGTTGACAACGTGTACGTTGCCACCTGTACATAGGACCAGCATGTACAAGCCCTTCTCAGTTTGTTAATCTGTTTGCGCGCACAATGACTCGTGATAGGCGCATCGAAGTGTAATTTCGCATATGATACGATTGAATATCTTGGTTTTAAGATTGAAAAGAACCAGATTGTCCACCAAAAAGACAAAGATAAAGCCATAGTTGAAATAGCGCTTTCGTTAGACAAAGAAGAACCTGCGGTCATTTCTGGGTTCTGCTTCATTTTATGGGTTGTTCGTTCTCAATTTCCCCACTATAGCGTCACCTCTTAATGATATGTTAAAGAAAACAGGACCCAATCCTGTCAGTTGGACTCCCCCACGATGTCAAGCTTTAACCAGCTGAAGGAGAAACAGATCTCTGCAACAATTCTGAGACTCCCGAATGCGAACAAAAAGTTTCGGATTCCAACTGATGTCTCTCATGATGGTAAAGGTGGCACCCTCATGCAGTATGAAAAGGATAGAAGTGCATATCCCGTTGCGTATGCGAGCAGGAAAGATTTTGTCTGCGAGAAGGCTTAAGCTACCATTGAACTCAAGGCGTTAGCTATAGTATGGTCGATTCGATATTTTAGAATTTACCTTATAGGGACCGAATTTGTAATTGAGAATAACCATAAGCCATTGACGTACTTGCGTAATTTCAAGAGTCAAAATGAATGACTAATGCGTTGGATTCTGTTGCTCATGGAATATCAATTCCGTGTTGTGTATATCAAGAGTACTCAAAGTTTTTTACGGATAGTTTAAGTAGAAATCATCTAGAAGACCTTATTGCCATAAATTACAGATACCATTGTAAATATGTTTGCTGATTTGTTTTATATATAGGTTAATTGTTTGAAGGATTATATAATTATCCTCGGTTGTTGTATTTTTAATAATGCTGCATTTTTTCTTTTATTTAGATACTCAAAGTTATGTATGGCTTAAATTTCATTATTATTTTTTTTGTACCTGTGCGTATAGTCTGAAGTAATTATTATCATTTGCTAACCCCGCTCATGTCCGAATTTCGTTAATATCTCGTTGCACTAATTCATTTTTTATAGCATCTTTCCCTTGAAAAAAAAGTTGTTCGAGACATTTTCTTTTTTTTTGCATCCGACTCGTGGAAGAAAATATTTTCCCGAAAAGGAAGGAGTGTGGAAGAATGAGAGAGTTTGACGGAAGTTCCCCCCCTCCCCTTGACTTCTCCAGTTTTTTGTTGACCGCTCAAAATTCGTCTGTCCTATATACTGCAAAAAATAGAAAAATAGAAAGACCATTAAGTGGGTATCTCGACTTTGCGCAATAAAACCTTATCGCCACCCAAGGCAATTAAGGAAGTTTGTTGGCGATGAATCTCTCTCCACGTCTAGATAATTTCGGGGTATATATTCGATACTTCGAAGTTCATATGCAGATTGTGTCTGAAGCCTACCTCCAGTACATTCGGTGTAACGTCTTCATTAGTCGAGAGGAAATCGACTACATTCTCGTCCATAGAACAATTGAGTGATTGTCGAAAAGCCAAGTAAGAGCTAGTCGTCATTCAGTGTTGTTCTTGGAAATAGCTACGCGCGCTTCAACCCTTTTCATCACGGCTTCGGATTTTAAGGATCGGAAAATCCACCTCCAAAGCACCCCCCGTTTGCCTCTTAAGAATAAGAGCCCCCCACCCCTAACTTCAGTTTGCCGAAGTTAAATAGAGCATCCCGAGAGACGACCACATGTTCCAGGTCAAACTTACGAGGGATGGTCAATAAGTTTCGCAGGGAAAGGAAGATGGCTGTTTGAAAGGGTGTTAGGTCATGTTATGACAAATCAAGACCTGCAAACGCACGCTCCTGCCTCGTCTAATTAAGAAGCAGTAGCTGATCGCAGATCGTCAGTCACAAATATTTTAACAATGGAAAAGGTTGAGCACCGCACAGTGATCAAATATTTGACAAAGGAAGGCAAAAATGCAAAAGAGATCCATGAACGCATAGTTGCAGTGTACACCGACACCGCCCCTTCCTATGCAACCATTGCTCGCTGAAATAGGGAGTTCCGCCATGGCCGTGAGTCCCTTGAAGATGACCCCCGTCCAGACGCCCGTCAGACGTAATCAACGAGGACAATGTGCCCCATGTGGAGAGGACGATCCTTGAAAATCGACGATGAGGGTCGAAGGAATTAAGCGAGAACTTGGAATATCACATTCAAGTGTTATCAACATCATCCACGACAATTTATCCATGACCAAGGTTTCTGCCCATTGGGTCCCTAGAAACCTCACTCCCCATGATTGGCTTCAACCTCGTCAAAGTTCGGAGGAGCTGCTGCTCCTGTACAACCAAGACCTGGCTGGATTCAAATCATGCAATAGGACAGGTGATGAAACGTGGGTCCATCACTGGGATCACAAGACCAAGCTCGAAAGCATGGCCTGGAAACACAGGGGCTCTCTGACCCCCATCAAGTTCCGCAGCCAACCCTCAGCTGGCAAGATCATGGCCACCATCTTTTGGGATTCTGAGGCAGTGTTAATGGTGGAATATGCACCTAGGGGAAGTACAATCACAGCTCTATATTACATCGAAGAACTGGCTGGGTTGAAGTAGTGCATTCGTCAGAAGCGGCGTGTCAAGTTGACACGCGGTGTCCTGCTCCTCCACAAAAATGCCGCTGTCCACAAGGCCAGAGTTTCACAAGCTGCCTTGCGTGTTTGCGGATTCAAGGAGCTCAACCATCCCCCCAACAGTCTAGATCTGGCCCTTAGTGACTACTTTATATTCCGCCAGCTCAAGGCTGCACTGCGTGAACGCTGGTTTGGGGACGATGAAGATGTGCAGCACGCCGTCCAGGAGTGGATTGAACAGCAGTCTGGAGATTTCTAGTTGTCGGGAATTAAAAGCCTCAAGGACAAGTGGTGCAAGTGCATTGAAGTCGAGGGTAGTTATATTAAAAAATAATAAAACACTTTTCCTCATATCTCCTTTCCTTATATCCGAATTGCAAAACTTATTGACCTCTCCTCGTACCTACCTGGTCCTACTTGCCGCACATCAAAGTAAAACGGATTTACCCCGCGCTTCGTCACGCTCCTCCCACCTTTACCGTGTCGAACCTCAATTATTCCGTTTTCTCTAGAACTTACATAATTGTAAAATTATTATTCATTTAATTATCCCTCGGTTCAAATTTAATTGATAGTGTTAATCATCTTAGTAGTGAACCGTCAATATTCAATTACATTACCATTTAACTTGCCCTATATGTATATGTAAACTTTATTCCTATTAAATTATATTTTTGTAGCCGTGTTTCAATATTCCTTAGCCTAGCAACTGTGTATGTAAAGAACCTTTAGTACCATCCCCAGGTGCTGCGTTAATTTGGGTCAGCTAGTTGGCCTTTGTGCGTATAATGGCTCAAACCGGTCATACCACGACAGATCACTTTCCGACAACTTAACGTGACGCCTGCGAGTGTTCCCAGAATGTCAAACCGATTCTTGTCAAGATTTCCAGCTCGGGGTTTCTTTCCGGTACCAGGAAGAGCAGGGGCAATATCGCTCTTCCCTTGAAGTCGAGACCAGCTTGTTGACCTCTGTTGGGGCGCAGTGGACATCGCATGGCATCCTCGATTCCATTTTTTATTTGGAGTCTTGGTTACGTGGTCGGGCGTCGGAGGAGAGTTGCTCCCCCTTTGACGACCAAGCATTTATTTCTTTTTTCTAGTTGCTTACTTAACCGTTTTATTTGGTGTGATCTTATTGTTTGACTTTATCTATCATGTTTTACGTTTGGTTTCTTCGATTTTATTTTAATAGCGTCTAATTAACACGTTCGCAGCCCAGGTCAAAAACAGCAGTTTGTTGTTGGGTCCAGAGCGAAAAAATCTGTCAATTTATAGATTATAGATACGGGCGCAAAAGGGGAGTAAAATACGTGTCAAGATTTACTTAATTTTCAATGCGAAAATTCTTAAGAGAGCCTGTGGGTAGACTCATAACAAAAATCGTACGTTTGGTAAGAAATGTTACAATTGTCCTAGGCATGTTTAAGGCAGAGGGTAGGCTGCAATCAAGCATGGATGGTAATCAAAAGAAGCGTAAACGTAGGTATAGCTAAGGAGTGAATTGTTGCTAAAGCCTTATAAGAATTAATTATTTCTTCATATGATGATGAGCCTAATGATCTTCAGAGTGACTCTGAAACTCCTTTTTTTCCATCGATAGAATCTTGCAGCTCGGATGAGGGCAATAAAATTAAGTAAAATATCTTTTTTTTTTCGAACGTCATTGTTATTATCTATATGTTAAATTCATAGAAATCATTTTTCTGAAAAAATGTTCAAGGTTAACATTTTTAGAAATTGTCACTTCAAACGTTTTCATTATATTTATATATTTAAGGCATGTTAGAGTATTTCTATAGTATTTCTCATTATCTTTAAAATTGTTGATTACATATTATTGTATTTTTGGCAAATAAATAATTGAGTTAGATATTAATTGGTTGAACTTACCAGTATTTTTTTTTTATTATTATGCACCAGTTTGTAAGTTATTACTTTTTATCAGATCCAGTGTCTGATAACATAATAAAAGATGAAGGTTTTTTAGAGGATGAATGAAATAAGCAATGTTCATTTCTATTTAATTCTTACCGTATTAAGAATTCCAAAAATAAGAGTTGTTTAGATACATGATTTTCCATTTCCAAATAAATAATGGAATGCAGATTAATCCGTCATGGGGCTTCGCAATAAACTGAGTATATCAATGGACCCATGACTGAAATTTCCGTTCACATATTTTATGGCTACTTCTAATATTTCTAAAAAATATTAGCGTGGGCCTACCACAACATTCCCAATGACGGAAATTTCCGTCGCCTGGCCGTGAACGTGTTTTAAAAGGATGACCTAATTTAGGTGACTATCACCTTGGTGGCATTTGGGTGGCATTAAAAATTTGCCCACTGTAGCAGCCAATAGTGCTTTAACAAATGTCAAACCTCCTCTAGAATGAAATATGGGTCTAATTAATTGCACTCCTTCCTTAAAATCAAGTGTCCATGAATCTGGACCTAAATAATTACAATTAGGAACGTGGCACTGGCAGAATTTTATCCCCGAATAATTCGATCACCCACCCATTAATCATTGTTGACCTGAGGGTTTAATTTGAATTAATTCAAATAGCTCAGAATTGTGGGCGAAGGTTAAATGAATAAAGTTTGTGGAAGCAGTTGGAATTATAGAATCCTTGTATTAAATGGGTTTCAACATTTGTGCCAATTATTATTAGCGTGAAACGAATGGGAAGGTTACTTTACGCAAATGAAAGGTAGCTTAAACTCCAGTACTATTCACATCATTTTGGGTAGATAATTCTGCTTTATTTGAGGTTATATTTCAGCAGGGAGGTAAATAAAATCGCCAAGAGATGCATCAATGATTAAACTCCTATTCTCGCAAAAGAATTTTTCAACAACCTAATCTTTAGTCTCCAAGGCAGCTTATTTTAAGCTGCCTACCCGTTTAACCAGGAAAATCTTTTCAAATCATTACATCGGAAATTCATCACTTCTCATGTCCTGATTTAAAAACAAATGAATGACTTAAAACAAAATAAAAAATACCATATTTTGCAGGTGTTTCTGAAAAGGGGAATGTCTAATTGGAAAAAAAACTCTAGTTCTACGTCAATACCTAAAAGATTGAAGTGTGGAGAGGTAAAATAAGCATAAATAAAGATAGATGCATTGATATAAAGATACAGAATTATAAGTAAGCAGTGCAGATGATAGAAAAGGAAGATAATATAGGATTATAAATGGAGAAAGTGACGAGAGATTGAATTAATATTTGGTAGTTTCTTGAAAATCAAAACTAATAGCCAAACTTCAAAGAAGAGAAACGAAATAGAGTAACTCAGAATTTGCAGTGTATATAGAGGAGCTGAACGTATCGAAGCTAATTGATGCACACAAAAAATTTAAATAGGAGAAAGCACTCCCCAGCATACGTGCAAGAAAGTTGTTGAGGGATAGTAATGTCTGTAACGTCGATTGGTGCTGAAACTGGGATTCCTTTATATATCGGTTGACGGTGTATAGTATGCTTAAGGGAGCAATAATTTGGAAGGATAGCGATTGCCTCACCAAGAAAATTAATTTGCGTCTCTTGAATGATTCGAGGAGGTGCATCATTCGATGTTGCAGCCCTTTGAAGAAGTTCTGACACTGATGCAGTTGCTAAAGACTTTTTCTGGATCTGGACCATGATCATGTTCCTTTGCAATTTTAGAGTCATCGTCAAAAACATAAATTCTTCCTTTACAATGTGCATTGTCAAGTCTTTACGAATGTCCTTGATATAAGATATTTTTTTTTCGTTTCTCCGATATTATCTTCTTCATGCTGAGGAGTAAAAGAAAATATTTTGAAATATTTTCTTTATTTATTTTTTGCGTTTAACTAGAGAGGAATGAAGTTTTAATGTAAAAAAATATGCAGGTCATATAGCCAAATAATTCAATATATAAAAACTATATATAGGGCCTACTTATTTTTTTCAAGTATATTTTTCTTTCCATGGTAAATACTGAACTTGAACCTAGAATACAAGTTAGTTTCAGAAAATCTACCACAATTCCCCCCAAAGTAAACTGCAAACGGCTAGAGCTTGAAAAGTAACAATCAACCCAATCTGAATATCCGAGAGTTCATCAAAGACGTGTAATTTAAAAAGAACACTTATAAAAAATACTCAATGGGAAAAACACACAACAAGAAAATAACTGTACGAATATATACAAAATTAAAGTCAGATTACCTGTACAACCTCTGAAGAGCTTCTGGTCCAGGTCACAGGCAAGCGGCCTCTACTACGACCGTGATTTGAGCGGGTCTTAAAAGTAACCACTACTAACTAGTAGTTGAGACGGGATCAACTCTAAGAGCTTAAATATGCGTTCAATTGTCGTTGCGATCAATTGTCGGTGCGTTCGATTGTCGGCGCTTCATTGTCTTGCGCTCAACTGTCGGTGCGCCAAGAGAAAGACAGATGCTTCTTAAAAAGAATTGATATTTTTTTCTATACACCTTAAGTAAATTAAGAAAAGGATGCAGGTAAAAGATGTAAAGATAGTTGAACGTACATACAAAATAGGATTGGCAGAGGTAGCTTAGGATTGAGGCAACTACAAGAATCGAGTTTAAAGATTCTGCATTAAAGGAAGAATCTAAACTGGTATTGATGTTAGAAAAAGAGGGAGGGAGAGAGAAAAATGCGAGAAAAAGTTAAAGAGTAAGGCATAGAGAAAAGTCGAAAGAAGTAGATATAGGTAGAGAAATATACAGAAAGAGGTAGAGCCAGAGGGAGGGAGAGAAAGAGAGAGAGAGATAGATATATATTTCACACCCCTATTACATGCAAACTTAACCTTTTTATTACGTGCTGCAGCAGACAGAAGCGAACAACCCTCTGAGTCTATTAGATATTCCATAAATTGTTATTAATTGGGTATATATTATTTTGGGGGCTTATTCAAAGCGCTTAGCGGACGTTCTTTGAAATATTGTTCCTCAATTTTGGTCTTATCATTTGCGGAATAGACACATTACCCTTAAAATGACTTCAAATTGAAGAAAATAAATGGATAGAGAAGAAACACTAAGAAGTATTAGGGGTGAAATTGCCCATACTGGGTGCACAGAGGGAAATTTGAATAAGTAATGGTGGATCTCGCTTAAAACTAAATATGATTTCCTTTCGGATTTCAGAGTATTGCATGGCAATAGTTGGTTGTTTTTGTACCGTGTAATCTAGAGAACCTAGAAGTCAGCACCGGCGTTCATCTAATACTCAATCCTGCCTGCACTCGTGGATTCATTGCTCCAATTTCTCTCACATATTATTTCATCCTTTATCACTTAAGTTGGCGATGAAAGCCAAAATCATATGAAAGCACATCTGTCACACATATTTATATCAACCCTATTACAATAATTATTAAAGGACATCAATTCCCTTGGCACTATTCCTGGGTTATCTAGACATGACAAAGAAAGAAAGCAATGACGGATAAAGGAGAATGTGGAAAACATGGACGAACAATGGTTGGAAGAGAATATGGATTACATGAATTGGCGGAGCAAACCACATTCTAATGACTAGTGATTATCATAAGTATTTACCACGGATTCCTCTGTCCTATGTCCTTTCAGAACTCACCGTTTGAAATAGTAGCGATATTTTTCAGACGTTAAAAGGGAGATGAAAGTTGCATTCTCGTGGAGTGAAAATGGAAAGTCACTAGCAATTTGTAATGTCAGATTCATTCTCATTCGTTCAAAATAATTTCCATCACCAGGTAGATGAGCAAATAACCGAACCTTAAAGCTCTTACTGCACCTGAGAAGACCTGTGGTGAAGCAATAGAGCATCAGCTATTTGCATCCGTAAATTGAAGCATACATTAAGATAAGTAGAAAGCACTCAAAGACTGCATACTTATTTCCCAAAGCCATTAACATTAACTCTCAAATAATCATAAGATGTTTTACATTCGAATGCAAGATAAAGGCCTATAAATGAAATGCGATCATCGTTATTTTTAAATTTTTAAAACAATTATATCTATTGGGTCATTCTACGTCAATTCAAACAAAGATAAGATCGATGTTCCTGAACCATCTCCGATTTGGCTCATATTTAGTAGGCCCACAGATCTCACCAGATCCAGTAAATCATATGTCTTAATATTCTAGATTGCACCATTTGTAAGCTACGACACCGTAAATTTGACCACGGAGATCATTTTCAGGGGCACTGCATTTGGCCAGCAGTCAATATCTTGGCTACTTGAAAATTTAGAGTCAAATTTCTAACATCATTTTAAAGCTGTTAGCGAGCTCTCTATCATTGCGCAGATTATTGTCCTGTGCGAGATCAAGTGGAAATAGTATGTTTACCTTTAAACTTCGACCTCTGGTAACCAAAAATAGTATACTCCGATTTTTTTAAGATTGTATTTTTGAAGGTATATATATATATAAACTTTAATATGTAACCAGTGTAATATTGTGAATGAAATAAATTTCAAACACTCAACTTACGCCAGATTGAGGTTACTTTCATGGATTAGGATCACCGTATTTTCAACAACTCCGTAGCTATTGCTATATCTCTCTCCACTTTTCCACACATAAGTACGAGCCATGTATGTTGTTGGGCTCACAACACACAAAATATCTGTTACATCAACAACAAGTTCATCCGGTTTTAAAGGAAACATAAATGATTGTGCTGGTCCTAGTGGCTCTAGGAAGTTAAGACATACTTCATTGGCGTCTGTATCAATTCTAGTAATACAGGCCAGATACCAGTCGTTGCCATATACTGCAATGCATAACCATTTCAGAGTAGTCATGGTTATACGTGGGGTTTCCTGTTCTACGGCAATTATAATTTCATTACGAGAAATAGTGGAGCATGAGTATTCCTTCACTTCCATGATTCCATGATACAAGGGGCATGCAGCATTGAGTTTCTAGGTAACTGGGAAAGAACAAAAGGTTGTTTTAGTCTTTCAAGGCTGGTAAATAACCCAATCCACCTGGGTTTTTATTCATACACATGAAGTAATTCTAAGTGATAGATTTTCTTTATAAATTGTACTCATAGAGGTAGGTAAATTAAAATATTTATAATTGTTATTTATATTATTTCTTTATAGTATTCCACACGGTTTAGCGAATGGACCTAATTTCAGTACAAATTTTCGATTTTGGGGGGAAAAAATTTGTAACACTTTAAATGAAAAAAATATTGTTCACAGTATTACGTAAATAAAGAAAAAAATGGTTGATAAAATTGAGAGGAAATGCTCCAATTATTGGAGTTTGGGGTGCCCTATGTATGTTATCAGCAGTCCTTAGCCTAAATTTGTTAAAAATTCTGCCTAACATGGAGGAGCCGGCATCAGGGTATGGGGAAGTTTTCTTCTGAAGGAGTTAGTCCGCAGATATAAATAATTAGAACGGAAATGCGAATGTGTAGCTAAGCATCGTACAAAAACATGTTTTACTTTCACTCCTAACATCTCTAAAACAGTCAGCAGGATTTATACAGGTCATCGATCCATACCATACTGCAAAGCTAGCAAAATACTATTTTGAACAAAGGGATATTGAAGTGTAATAATTTGGCATGCTCAGAGATTATATTTGAATCCAATTGAGAGCCTATGGAAAAACAATGGAAATGAATTTCGATACCAGCCTTGTTCAACTGTGAAGGATATATGGATGAAAATTAAGCAAGAATGGTAGAAAATAACAAAAAAGGGAAAGAAAATGGTAAGGTCCTGTGGGCGTCATTGCGCCAAGTTAATATAAAATAACTTCTTTAACGCCTCATATTAAGAGAATTAAGTTTTATCGCTATAAAATCTAGATTTTTTTCTAATGTATTTGCTAGCTAAGCAATTATGTGAATGGTCCTTCCCTTACTTTGCACGCGACATTTTATTTGTTAGTTTATTTACTATAATTTCTTGAATAAACGATTGTATCATATGGAATCTTGATAAATGTATCAAATGCATGCCTTTTTATACCTTGGAAAATTCATTTACCTATATATCTATCATATTTTGAAAAAAGAAATTTAAAGGATTATGTCAACATAATCCTTAAAATTATAAAATATATCTGCATAATCAATGACATTCTACGGCATATGTGAAGTATTTATCTTAGAATGAAAGTAGACCAAAGAACTGCTTTTTGAACAGAGGATTATTTGACCAAATTGTAGTGCTCGATGAATAATACTTTTCTAGGTAAAACGAGCGAGCGAAGGACATTAACGCAAAATGATTCAATTGGGCCCTCGAAAGCGGGTTAACACGGCTGCCGATTGCTCAGACGGTTAGGGATAACTAGCTTAATAGTATTATACTCGTATATATTTATTACATAAATCAGTAGTTGATTAGATAAGTAATTCTTAACTTTATCAGTCCTGTCTCCTTGGCTCAAATCCCAAATCACTAGCACCCCATCCCCACACTCTTAAAAACCTACTTCTTTCTTGGAATTAGGAGTATTAAAAATTCAAAACGACAATTCTAACAATTTAAACACGTGTATGTATTTCACAAAGAAAAATAACCTCGTAACTATTTAATTCAGCTGGCTTGCATTATAAGAAATAAATTTCACATTTCACGCGTAAGTAAATGGGATGGGTATTCTTGTATAGGGATATCAACCTCTCAACTTCAGTCTGTAAGTGTCTAAAAAGAAATAAATAATCCCTCGTTCAGTATTTTTAAACTTGCTGGGTGACGGTAATCAAGTCTCCCTCTTTTAACTATGATGGAAATGCAATAAAGTACATACGATATTGTTCTACATTGCTGTGACAAGGATAGAAATGCATTTCTTTGGTGGTAACCAATATCTTGAATAGATTCTTTATTAACTTTTTCCCTAGCTCAATTTCATTTAGGTGTTAAATTAGTTCTTCCACTATTTCAGTTTCCATATGTTCGCTATCTAGTAATTGATTTATCACTCATTTCTGAATTTTAAGAGAAAACGCTTCTAATTTTGTCAGACGTCTTTATGTAGTTCATAAAAGTGTGCACAAAACACAAAATACAGTACTTGAAAATCATCTTCTAGTATATTCTTTTTAAATTAAAATGAACTATGTGATATGTTTTAATATCTCTAACTTGAATAGAATTGAAAGGGCCAATCTCCTTTTGTTGCAGTTACAAATTACTTTCGCTGAACTTTGTGAATATATCAAGAAAGTAAATAATTTCAGATTGAGTTGTTCTTAGTTTATCATAGATAGAGAATTAAAGCATTGTTTGAATTCAACAACTGTTTTATTAAAGTAAATGGAAAGGTCATACGGAGTTTTACTTATGTTCAAAATATTGATTATTGCAAAGGCAGGGCAGATCTGTCTAAATAAGCATGTGATCTTATTCTTTTTATCGCTGTGCTAAATATGGCTAATGATTTATGAAGTAGATAAAATTGGGGTTTTGCCAGTCTCTTGTCAGTGTAATAAACACAGTATCACTGAATGACAAGTTAGAATTGTTATTAACAAATTGGTTAAATCATTATGGATACCTATCATTGATGGTGCAGTATTTGTTGTACAAGTAAGAATATTGGAAATCGGGATGTCTTTCCCTCTGGTATAATTCTGACACCAATAAATAATGACTTCTCTATTATATCTGTTTTGAGCTGTCATTTCAAATAAAAATTTTATCGCTAAACTTTCCTCTTAGATGACGTGAAAATAAGCAATTAGTAATCATTCTTTGCCCTAGCCATAACCACAGCCTAACAATAATTGACAACTCATTAACAATTAACTAGTACTTTTCCTCCATTTTCGTTTCTCTCTCCTTCTTTAAATATTCTCTTGCTTTCACCCTACCTCCAAGCCTTAACTTCGTTGGCTTAACCAAGAACAGTTAACTGGTGATCTAGTCTCACTTCTTTCCCGTTAGAGTGTCATTACATTTAGTGACACACAACGTGTGCGTTCGCTATATTTTTTGGATTCTCTCATCCCTTCTTCGCCATTCATACTTCTCTTCTCTCTAACCCGTTCTACAAACCGTCACCAGTCTTATTCAATGCTAAGTAACACAGGCAAACATACGAGATGCAACTTTGGGCTGCACGTACTCGTGGTACAGAGGCAGTAGTAGTCACTGTAGCGGCTCATAATACGCAACCCCCTTGAATTCTGACCGTTACTCCCACAACCACCAAAACCTTGCAAGAAAACAACAACAGCAAATACTGGTTGTTTTTTAATCTACTTATTAATCTATCTGCTCCCTGACAACTTAGTCTCTTCCATCTGTCTCTCCTTCTTGATTCGCTGGTGAGTTCTTCTCTGACAAGATAGTCAATATCTCTTTTGTGATAGCTAATGAGATCTTTTTCTCTCTAATGGCTAACTTTCAATTCTAAACCACGCTCCAACCTACTCTCTGCCCTTGTATTGGCTAGCTAAGCAATTATGTGAATGGCAAAGACTCGTTCTCCATCGACTCCTTCTCAGTCTGTCACAACCACTACTTCATCCTAGGTCTTTTCTTAAATATCTTATATTTTTAATATTTTTCTTTCGTTTCGAATGGTGTTATGTTATAAAACAATGTTATCTCCCTATTCGGAAGAAACCTAACCGGAACGTTAAAAAAAGTCAAGATAAACATCGCTCAATTTCTTTCTTTTTTTTTCAATGTACTTGAGTTCTTGTGTCATCCCTGATGCTATAACACCTGTCTTCTCTACGCTGATGAATTTTCATCACTTAGTCAGCCATTCTACATTTAATTATCGCTTTCGTCACACTGGCGATGCTGTGTCTTTTTCTGCTTCAGGACCACCCGGCAGCATTTCACACTTCTGATCAAATTGATGTACTTTTCTACCTCTAGGCATTCCTCAGTGACTAACGAACTGGCCATAACATATTCCAGTCCTATCTTCCACAAAGTGCTTAGTATATGTGTAATAGAAATGCTATATCAGTCCCAGTAAAGCTGCGTCTGTGTGTTCCACTAAGAACGCTTTTTGATCCTCTTCTCTTTCGTACATATTTTTCCTCCCATGTTATTCACCCGTACTTGGCTAATAATTTAATTTCTATATTTATCACATGCAAATCTATATCTCCTTTTCCCAACTTCGTTTGCTTAAAACTTTAGAAATATTCTTCCCGAAACTCAACCATTACGAAACCTGTTTTTAAATGCATTCTACAAATGTCTGACATAAAAGACAATGTAGCGGCCCTTGCATCTATTTACTGTTCCGGGGAGTGTCAACAGACGCGGCAATCCCGCTTGTTTTTTTGGAGGTCGAAGGTAATAAACTCCTTTTTTGGTTTTTATACCTTTCGATTCACATCAAAGGTTCTTAGATAGGAAATTTTACAAATTAAAATTAGGTATTTGAAAAAAATAATATATAAATAAGACTTCGGAAGAGGGAATATAAATGGTCCTATTAAGCATCAGGGGCACTCACAATCTTATTTAATAATGGTTGAATTCTTTCATATGATGATTTATGACATAGAAAATTTGCTATAATTCCGGAAGACTAATTTTGCCCAGATCTTGACGCTAAAGAAAATAAGTCGGAGGGTATCCATAAAATGTAAAAATCTAGTTTAGATTTTTTCACTTTTTTTCAGCATTCAAAAATACTTAAGTTGTACAATAAAAAAACATAAAAGTATGTGAATGTGACATAAAAATGGTTAAATTTGTCAAGATAGACAATATAATTATATGCAAGGTTGTTCGATATTGGAAGTTACCCGTTCCTCCACTAGCAGAAAAAAAGAATTGATGGAGATAAAAAGACCTGCAGCAAAAGTATATTTATTAGATAGAAGAAGAATAATGAAAGGTAATTAAGAAAAAAGTAATAGAATAACAAACTCTCTCAACTCAAAGTACTTGGGCCAAGATGCCATACTATAGACCTGCAAGAGCAATGATTAAACGGGTGAAGGTTCTATAGGTGGAAAGGAAAACTTTAATTATACTTACTAAATTTCTGTTGTTTCAACCTAGTAACCATAGTAATTCTTTCAAATGCATTTAAAGTTAATAATAGTATCTTAAATTAACCATTATGTAATAGGTTAAATGATGGCAAGTGCCCATTTCACGATGTATAAGAGACATACAAGGGCAAATGACGCCTTCTTATTTTGGAAAATAAAATACGAAAAATGTTTTAACAATTATAAAAAGACATTTCTAAAAAAAATCCCTCATATTAATACAACGCATTAATTTCCATGTTTTTTTTGATAAAAATCTTATAATAACTGAAAGTTTGCTATCCTAGTCTTCTCTACTTCATTATCTTAAATTATTCCTCTTCTATATTTCAAACATCCCTTTTTGCGGCTCCCTGTGCCCCTAGATATAAATGATATCATGTGTATTTAATTATAAAGTTGAGTTTGCTGAATTCAAAATTGCTAAAAAAAATGCCCATCACGTAACATTTTTTTGTAAATTGCTGATTTAATAATTATGCAATTGATACCAATTTCCACGATAGTATAAATGTATTTCGTTCCTAATGTCAGATGAAATATCTCCATTGTAATTAATTCATGTATATATAATGACTCAACATGTTTGTTAAAATTATATATTTTATTAACTTATATTTAGTATGTACTACTTCATTTATAAGACATCGCGGGTGTGTCATGCCTTAGGTTCCATCAGAAGTCAGCCAGCATAGCAGTGCTCCATTTTTTATTATACCAGTATTCTATTGATCATATATTTTTTGATGGAACCTCTCTACATGGTCATTACTAACATTTTCTCTGGTTAGAAGGACATATGAGAATGAAGAATGTGTATCTTCAGTGACATATTGCATCCGAGATCTTGGTAGCACTTGATTAAGCTCTCCCCACTCTACGTCCTCGCTGGGCCCCTAGTGGCTTTATCAGAAGTCCTTTGTATACATCTTTAAAATGCATACTAGGCCGTTAGCTCAGTTTCATCCATTGTTGCCTCAAAGCTCTCATCAGCTATAAGTTGACGAATCTGAGGGGCTATTAAATATGCCTTCTTTAATCTTGGCATAACTTATTTTAGGGAAGACCCTTGTAAAGTAAAAGAAAAATGGCTTATTTTGTTGCAATGCTTCAGGAAATTGATTCATTAGGCCTAGTTCCATATGCAGGCATAGCAAAATTATTTTAGGTGCTGCTATAGTATGTATCCTACCTTTGCCGGTAACTGCTATATCATTTATCATACCTTATCATATGTAAACTTATTAATAACAGAGAATTTTTTCCCAACCTCCAACATAGGGAATTTTCTTAAGAATGTTTTAGCGAAATTATTTATTCTTCGTCTAGACATAGCTTGAGAAAGTTATCTATTTCTAAGCTAAGGCCTCCAATATGTTGCTTAGCGACGAAAGTACTGCTGCAATGTTGTTACTAGATAAAGATATTTTAGCCGAAAACGTTAGTGCAACAAATGCAGCGGACCACTTAATTTAACTACTAAGAATACGCGGAAAATACTATCCAGTATGGAGATTTAAAAGAAAAAGTTTTTAAGCTATTATATCTGCAAGGAGGGGTAACAGATTTTTTCATTACACGGATTTAAATGGAAAGATTAAGCGCAAGTTGAGCCTTTGTTCGATTTTAACCTGAGAGCTCACACAAAAGATGGAACGGTTTGGGTAGACCAGATTATAGAATAATCTGTAGGTGTCAACGCTTGCGACTGCTTACGTGTTAGTTGAACGGAAGGGCTAGTCGGGATACGATGATTGGGATTGGGAGGCTGGGTTACCTCACCTGGTGCATGAAGGAGGACACGTAGTTTGGCCTTCGGAAATGGAGTTCTTCGTCAGATACTCGCCAATTGACTATGGCAGTATTCACGGATGTCGATTTAGCCTTCCTCCTCGGATCGAAATCGCCGGTGTCTTCGATCGTGACGGGCTGGCTGTCCTTTCTCGAACGCCACATTAAGAGGAACCGTACTGAGCCGGGCTGCTGTGCTCCGGTGCCTCTACCGTACTACAGTGCTACCTGCTGAACCGCTGGTGGCGGGAATTGCCTAGGCGAGAGTCTTCACGACTCGGCGGTCTTGGGTAAAGGCAGCGACTCCTTCGGGAAACCGCGATAAAGTTGGCTTAGAATGCTCGAAGAGCTTCTATCTATGCGGGATGGCAAGAGGCTGGCCGTAAGGGCATTAAGACAAGGAAAATGTTTCCCTAAGTAAATGCAGCTAAGGTACAATAAAACGGCGTGGAACGCATCCTCACCCTAGATCAGCCTCTCTTCCCACGCTCCATGGAGCGATCTCGAATCTACATGCATACCGAAGGGCAAGAGATCGCCCTTTGATATTATTCTTCTAGAATATATTAAAGCCCAGGAAAGAAAACGCATTGAATACCCAACTTTAAAATGTGTTGAGCAGAAGTAGCAATCCGAGGAATGGTCCTTTGGTTTCTTCCAGACCATTTGTACCCTAAACATGAGGGCAGTCTATTTGCCTTTCACCCATGCAGAAAGGGACATTGTACACCTGACACAACGTATGAAAAGTGCCCAGCTTTTGCTCTGGTCTCCCAGTTTACATCCAAAGTAAGCTCATAAAGTTGCTCCACATGTTTAGACAACTGTCTCTTGTATGGTATTAATGTAATTGATCAACATATATAACAGAAACTGTCTGGAGAATTTCCCTAAAGGTCTCTTGTAAAGAAAAAACACTTTAGTAGGCGAAAAATTATTATAACAGCACAACATATATTAAGTAAAAAAATAGAAGCATTTATAGTAAGTTCCAAATTATCAAGTGTTACGTAAGTGTTACCACGCATTTGGACCTAGAAACTAAAATAAATTTAGTATACTTTCATAATTTTTTTAGGTTTAAGTTAACACATACCTTAGGAACACCCCATTAAAATAATATAAAAATCCGTTTAGAACTTTTAAAGTTTTCGGATTTGCCTAATCAAGTTAGCGTTCAATCCCAACGGAACCATCAGTATATTTAACCTAAGTAAGATGGTAAATTGCTAGAAACTGGACGGTCGAAGAAAGAGACAGGTGTTATATTCGTGATCTACGCTTTTTTCATTTATTGTTTTACAGTGATATCGGAATAAATGATATGTAATTAGGTTGATAAGCTTTAAAAATCTCATTGTTTACATTATCACTGTTAAGAAATCTGAAATTTCACCATTTCCCGCTTTATTATTTAAAAAAATAAGTTTAGTCACGGTTTTATCCATTATACTAAGCACAACCCATTGTGTTACTGATATCACCTTTTAATGTTTTTATTACTTTGAAACTTCTGACTTTTTCCCTGCTTTTACTACTTTTAAAACTCTTAGAGGCTCAGACTAATTTCTTTCCAACCTAAATACTATTTTTTCCTAAGCTTTTCATCCGTTGTAATGCACCGAAACCAAAACGACGCTGGGTAAAATTTAAGGAAGTTTTTTATTTAAAGTTAATAGGAGAAATATTAATCCATTAACATATGCCATGTTCTAGACATCAAATTTAATGGTACCACTAGTACTGCTTTCACCAAATTAAATCACTAATTTATGTGCCTATTATGTACTTTTGCATTAATTAATCTACAAATCCATCAAGGACATTAACACTTCGAGGGAATTTGGTGGATGTTTATGGAATACTATTTTCCATAAAGGTTGCAGGGAAAGAGATTGGGATTGTGTACTATGCATATAACAATAAAATCTAATTTAATGATAATAATTAACCCTTGGAAATATAATAAGAGATCAAATAATGATTCATTCGCTTTGACTCTAATTGCTAATGAGAATTAATTTGCTAAGTAATGGGCCAATTCAATTCGTTTTCTTACACTTTCCACGTGGAATTTCATTTTTCATCTTTCTGATCATTCAACTAATCTATCCCATTCATTTTGTTCGTTTTGGCAGTTATTTGTTTGTTTTTTTACTTGCCCTGAGTTCCGTGTCAACATCAAATTTAGAAATTTTTCAGGAGTCCATGAGAACATAGTCGATATATATTAAAAATAAAATAAAAGCAGGAGTACAGATCCTTAAAGAACGTCATTGGTAACCGATGTCTTCTAGAAACTACATTTTGTCATTTACAACAACCTTCTGCCTGTAGTTTTCCTGCCAATCTTAGATACATTATAACGTGCTACCTATTTGTCCGTGCTATTTTTCTTTATCTTAGTTTTTATATGGGATTGTGTCAAAATCGTATTTAAAGTAGAGATAAACTATATTGGCGGATCGCTCATGGTCACAATTTTTATCATTTTGTGAAAATATAGATCCAAATATTTGAGCATGAACAGTCACGTTGAAAGGCGTTATGTGAGATATTTATTAATTTATTAACCACTAAATGCGCGACGATACTATCTCTAACAATAACTCGAGGAGTTACATATGCTGAATGTATAGAAATTGAAAGAAAGTTTCCAGCATCAGTCATTTTTTCGAAAATTTCAGGTTTTTTTTTCCTTTTTTCTCATTAAATAGGCCATTTGTGTTAATATTAAGCTTGATTATGTAAAACAGTATTGGGTTTTTAAAGAATTTTCTGTCCAATTTTAATCTATTGCGTTCATTTCGCTATTAAATTCCCAATAATCACCGAAAAATAACGATAATATGTTGGCTAAGCGTGAAAATAATGAGGGGAGTGAAGGATAGAACGAGGAATTCGTTAACAGAAATCAAAGGAATGTTTTAAAGAGTCAGGAATAAAGTGAGGTCATAAATTTATTTTGGCCATCTTTGATACTAAGAATAGAGAGAACGTTGTTCTTTAGATCTCTTAGAGACTAAAGGATCAAAATCAATACACATTTACCGTCGCAAATTTCTCCTTCCTCCTTACTAGAGGAGTTATGATATTTGATTCAATCAAATTTTCGCATTTTGTCTGAAAAAAGTTAAATAATCAAAAAGGTTCAGCAGATATTCCCACAATTTGTTGGCTGCTCACCAATCGACACAATTACCCATAGTAGAATATATTTTATACATGTTCATTTAGGCGAGTGAGAGTGCGAAGATAGTTCAAAATAGAAACCTCACTTTCATAACAGACAGAGGGCGTATAGCATTGGTGTTGAGTTACACATCTTTCCCTCACCTATTTTACCACAGTTTAGGAGTGTACAGGTAATTTGGCATATATTCATTTAACTTATTTAACTCTGCTTCTATCTTTTGAAGTAGAGAATTACAAGTCAGGAACCACCCTAAGATCCACACGAGGCTAGTTTATAATGAAGGGAAAAGGTGTAAGTCAAAGGTGAAGGAAAGGTAAAAATAAGAACGAATATGGATAAAGACTAGTTTAACAACACTTTTTTAAGGGCATATTTTAATATATATATATTTTTAGTCTGTTCTTAAATATCCTTACTGCAGTTATTTTACGTATCTAGTAGTAAAAATAATTTTTTTTTTGTGATATCTTAAGTCATACATTTTTTTAAGAAATTGAGAGACTCGATTCTAATGTCCACGGAGTTCTTAGGTCAATTTATGTTAGTATTCCCATTTAGTATTTAAAAACTTCAATATTTTGGCTGTAAATCGCCAAACTTCCAGTGAAATTAAATTGAGTTGTTTCACTCATACTTTATACGATCTCTTCCGTGCTCCAGGTTCTTGTCGTTCGGAGCTGGAAGCGTTCAAATATAAGAATTTAATAATATATTTATGGAAAAAATAACTGCATTAAATAACTCCTCAACATTCTCTCTTCTTTGGAGCAACCCCTTTTCACTTGTTTTGATGCCCACTCTATACTTGTCACCATGCCCCTTGGTACTCTATGGAACTCCTCTGTGCTAGGCAGTCCATGCGTGCCCAAGAAAGAGTCCTTAGAAAGGCTCGCATCAGTGGGCAAGACACGACCCCTTTCTCGCTGGCGTTCCGACTTGCGACAGCTTCCTACGTGGCAAAATCAAAATATGCTCGTGAAGCCAACTCACCTAATCTGCTTACTGATAATAGGAATGATCCCCGTACTCGCTTCCGCCTGCTCTCCCGTCTTACTTCCCCATCCCAGGACTATCCACCCATTAGCCCTGCTACTCTCTCGAATTTCTTCGCAGATAAGGTCACTAACCACCGTGCCTCCGTCTCACAGCCTTCTGTCCCGGCTCCTGCCATTCTCCCTGACTTCCCGCCTCAGCCGCTCATGGTTTTTCCTGCTGTGACCTCGTTGGAGCTTACAGCCCTGCTCTCCCGTTCTAAGAAATCGGGCTCCCCAAAGGACATTTTTCCGCCTAAACTGTTATGTAAAATTCTGCCTGCTATCATCCCAACGCTTCTTCACCTGTTCAACACTTCACTTGCAACTGGTCTTGTTCCTTCTTCCTTTAAACGTGCCCACATCCGTCTGATTCTTAAAAAGCCTCAACTGAACCCCACTGACCCTTCCAATTATCGCCCGATTTCGCAACTTCCTTTCCTCTCTAAGGTTCTGGAGAGAGTGGTTGCTTCACGCATTAACAGCCACATGGTGGCCTGTAACATTGATGAAACATATCAATCTGGTTTCAAGTCAGGTCACTCCACAGAAACCGCCCTTCTCAACGTGTTCGATTGCTTACGAAGAGCCGCGGACAGGGCTTGTGTATTCATCCTAGTTCTACTCGACCTCTCCTCTGCCTTCGATACTATTGACCTCCCTATCCTACTTGATCGTCTACACTCTTTCCTCGGCATATCAGGCACCGTGCTTGACTGGTTCCGCTCTTACCTCTTGTCTCGTACCCAATCCGTTGTGATTGACGACGTTTTATCCGACTCTACTCCCATTTGCTTTAGAGTGCCACAAGGCTCTGTCCTTGGTCCTCTAATATTTCGTATCTACCTTCTTCCTTTTAGTTCCCTTCTCCGTAATCTCGGTCTATCCTTCCACCTCTATGCTGATGACACTCAAATTTTCGTTTCCTTCTCCCCCACGTCTCTTCCCTACTATATCACTGACCTCCTGGCTGCCTACTCCTTTATTTCTGACTTGCTCTCTACCAACTTCCTCAGGCTTAAACACTCCAAAAACTGAGGTCTTCCTCGTTGGCACCCCTGCTCTTGTCAAAAAATCTAAATCTCTCTTTCCTTCGCTTACTCTGGGCGGTAATACTATTATTTTCTCTGACTGCGTTAGAAATCTGGGTGTTGTTTTTGCTGAGCATCTCTCCTTTAAGCCTCATATCCGCAATGTCAGCAAATCCTCTCTATGTTTCCTTCGTAACTTCTCTCGCATTCGCTCTCACTTTGATCGCCAAAGTCTTGAGACTGCTGTTCATGCCTTCCTTACCTCATGCCTTAACTACTGTAACTCTCTGCTTGTCAATCTGCCATCCTCCTCTCTCCGCCCCCTTCAACTTGTACAGAACTATGCTGCCCGGCTTCTCCTCCGTCACCCTCGCTTCTCTCCCTGAAAGCCTTGTTGCATGAACTGCACTGGGTCCCTGTCAGATCCCATACTCACTTCAAAATACTTCTCTTCACATTTAAGGCCCTAAACAACAAGGCCCCGTCTTACCTCTCTTCTGCCCTGTCGCCACGCCATGTCCCTCGGGCCCTTCGGTCATCACATGCACCCCTTTGGAATATTTCTCGTTCATCCCTCTGCTCAATGGGGGACTGGTCCTTCTCAATCTGCGCCCTTAAGTTGTGGAATGCTTTTCCTGCTGAAGGCAGATCTTCACCCTCTCTTACCACATTTAAGCGTCTCCTAAAAATGCATATTTTCAGTATTGCCTTCTCCCCCTATTGAATTTCCATTGAATTTCCATTCTCATCTTAGCACAACGTGTGCTCTGGGAAGGCCTCAGGCCTTGAAGAGCGCATTACAAAAGACATATTATTATTATTATTATATGTTAATAGAATTTGGGCCTTTACAAATTTCACTGTAATTTCAATAATTCTCCTTTAAAACGTTTTTAAACTTCGTCACTTACTGCTTTCGCTTTTCCTCCTATGAGACAGTTTAACACATTTCCATATCTATCGTGAACTTAAAGCATTTAAATCATTTACTTACCTGAATATTTATTAATATATTTTAGAAAATCAAAATTATTGCGTCTACCGCTTGTTTAAGGTCATATTCTAGAAAGATTTTATTAAAAACAGAGACAAACATATATCGCAAATGGAAGTAGAGATGTTAGAAAATTAGACACTTTGACAGATTTAGTTATCTTATCGATAAAGCAACCTATTCATTGATTGTAACGCTATTCAGTATATGAAAGCCTCAATGATATCATTCAAATTGTCTTTGGTGAATATTCTGGAAAAATGATTCTTAACTATTTCTGCAATCGTGTATTTTTTGTTTTTACATTTGTTTTAATATAAGTCCTCTATATGCTTTTTGCAATCTTTGCCTTTCCCTTATCCTCTATTTCCTGACTGTTAAAAAAAAATTAAACGCTGTTATTCCGTCATCTTTTTCGAAGAATATCTTTTATAGCATTCTTAGTAATTTTATATTTAGCAAAGTCATCTCTATCAAAATATAGATTTTAGAATTGCCAATATTGCATGTAGGGTCGCTTTTGAAAAAAATTGAATAGTAGTCGTAATCCTCCTCATGAACTTTAGTACGCACCTTAATTTATCAAAGTTTCTTTATCTGCCAAAGTAAAAATGAATATTTTGTCCACGTGTCCGACAAACTACACTTTGCACAAGAAAAGTATTTCTAAACTTTGGTAATTTGAATCAAGCAAAGTATAGATGAAACTAACTAAGTGTAATATTAGACTAGTTAAAACCATCTTGCCTAGAATACATATCTCAAATTTGATACGATTTACGAGAGACAGGCCTATAGTATACAATAAAGTTAAACATTTTGCCGCGTGTATAAGTTTTAGCTCATACCTTATCTGTGATTGGTGTTGTAAGAACGCTAACTTGGACAGTACCTACGTAATATATGTTGTAAAGCATGAGACAACACCTATCCTTTCAACTCTTTCCATAAAAAATGTTTATCCTAATTAGTCTCGCATCCTTAAAGATCTATTTTTTCTATATTAGTCCGGCTCCTGCAAAGTTCTATTATATACAATTTTTTATAGACACCAATAGTCAAATTTTATTTCTTATGTTGCGAACATTGGTTAAGTACAGCTTAGCAAAGTAGGTAAATAACTAAGCAGTCTCTTGAAGGTTCCAATGGATATTCTAATGAAGCTAAAGGTGTCCGAGAGAAAAAACTAAAATATTTATATGGGATTGCCAAAAATTACCTTTTGTAACTGAAATTAGAGGCAGTCCATCTGATATAAACAGATCGTCTCGTTTGCAAATAGTTCATAAAAGTTAATGAAATGATTTTCTTTATCCTGAAAAAGATGTTTTAATGTTTCTTACTAATATATATGGTGTACTGCCAAGAAAGCTATACCCGAAACACAATCGTCGAAGTAGACGTGGAAAACTAGTTTTTCTGACTTTCTAATTAAGTTCCTCGACAGCCTTTATAGCTCGAAAGCAGGTTTTCTAAACTATCAAATTAATATTATTTGTGCCTATGCAGTCACTCTAAAAATATCATATAAAAGGACTATATCAGCTTTTCTATCCTTTTAGGTGGAAATTTCTATTTTTGGTATTGAATTATAGGTTTTAATAGGTTTTTTATCTGTTTGGGTGCGTGAAAGCACATTAATGATTATTTACACCCTTTTGGGGTTTTATTGCTGAAATAGCTGCATCCTTCAGCCAACCATTTCTTCTTACGGATAAGATAATGGGATTGGTCTTTTTAGAGTCTTGACATTAAACTTTAAGATAGGAGTATCATCTAGGATTTAGGAAGTATCTAATATATGTATCCGTACACGATTTTCGTTCACAGAAAATATTAATATTTGCACTGGCTACGCCTGTTGAGTCAGAAATATACCGAGATAAATCTTTGACTTTAAACCACGATAGCAAGATAATCTTTATTTAGCTTGAACACCTGCAAAAAATCTCATCGAGTTGTTACCGCAAACTAAACAGTAGCAAAAATTGATTAACTGTAAAGTAACTCTGTTTCCCTTTTTTTATAGTTACTGCGTAGAGCAGTGAAACGTCAGACGTAAAAGTACAGGTGCCGCTACATTGTGATACTCTTATTTGTAAGGTCAATTGAAATAGACCTACAAGCAGCTTTATTTAAATTAGCACAAAGATACGGGATGTATAACTAAAGGCAAAGAGTTAAAACTTGAGCGTACGCCCTAAGGTACAGCAGAGAAACTGCGTTGCAGTATCGTGATAAAATTCAGGAAAGTGTTATCGGTTCATGTGTCGGAAAGTCACTTCTGTGGCGCCTTCTTACTAGCTGATTCGAAAGATTGAGAGAACGTAAGCTAGAGAAAATATTAGCTTCCTAACTGAGAAAGATAGAGAGAAACATCTGATTAATTAATAAACATTAAATGGTTGAAAAATTCTCAACCACCTCAAACGGAAAATGAGAGAAAGATCTTAAATAAAACAGAGAACCAAATACTGACATCAGCTAATATAAAAAATATTATGGTGTTTCGTACAGAAATTCGGTAAAGATATTGACACGAACTTTCCAGAAGTTGTTATTATTTTTTAAGGAAACCAAATATTAATATATATTAAAGTAAAGATGAATTAAAATTTATTTGAACTAAATCGAACATGTACTTTAGTCAGCTCGAAGGATTTATTTGTTCAAAATATTTAATTTCTTGTCACCTCTCACAGAAAATATAAGCATTTTGGAGTTAATTCTTAGCTTAATTCGAGTTGACAGGTGACAAATGAATCATTCCGAGAAAAGGATACACGCATAAGATTAGAGCAGTTTGGTTTCAAAAGACCTGTACCAGAAAAAACATTTTAGTCACCCGTAAGGAATTTTTGCCCGTGAAAATGAAAAACATGTTTATTTTCTTGCATTAACTGGAGTTTTAGCAACATGCAAAACGAATCAGCTGCAACAAAATAACTGGCGCAAACATTTAGAAAACATGGATTTACATAAAAAAACAATAACAAAAAAATTTAGAACACGTGACTTCATCATCCGAACAGATGTAAAACTGTACGTTTTATTAGAGTTTGTATGTAAATTTATATATAGACGTAAAAACTTGGATAAGACAAAGAAAAGGCAGACAATTGAGAAAAACATCGCCCATGTTGAGTCAGGGACTAAGAATTAAATAGTCACAAAATATAATATATATTTGATAAACTATGGAGCATTCAATTAAAACACTTCACAGCGAAAAAAAGAAATTACAAGGAAAACCTCAGAAATGAGATATCTTTTGAGTTTTAGAGCTCAGCCAGAAAACAGCATTCTAGCAGAGATTCAGTTAGTGCCTTAGATGCAGGAAGTAGTAATATAAATATTTAACTATTTAATTACTACCCCAAAATCGGAAACTCATAGCAAAATACGATATCTCTCTAATGGCTGAATTTACTATTCTGAAGTTTAAAGCGTAATGAAGTTATTGGATCGCTGATGACAAGAAGAGGACTTAGAAATCGAAGAAAGACTGGGAGTGTCTAGCCATCCACCCAAGAATGCGCAGCCTAAATTTTTTATCAAACGCTAATTGACTCATTAAAAGACTTTAAGAGACAATTTTTATAAAGATTAAAATATTTAAAGAGCAGACAATGGCTTCGCTACAAAAATTTAAAATCTATAAAAGAGCAACCATGGTTAAAATTTTATAAATTTTCTGAACTTCGCAAATTATAATAATTTTAAAAAGGAACTCTAAACTTAATTTGCCCACTTTCAAAATATCACGTTGCTAAAATATAGTTATGGAAAAAGATATATAATAATAAATTTTTTAAACTTCCCCATTTGATATTCTTTGGGTTTTAAAAAATTCCCAAAATTTCGATTCATATATTCATTTCTGAACTTAACTATTTTGTTTTTCTGATATTATAACCAAAATAAGACGAAATTATTATTCAAATACTCAAAAAGATCCACTTCTTAAATTATAGAGTTAGTGAAGATGATCAACCTTTCATAGGTTTTTATTTCAAGCCACAATCCTCAATGATTATTCCTTCTCGAAAACAGTCCAATTTTAGGGGTGTGGCTACCCTCTGAATAAATATATATATGTATATATATATAAATATATATATATATATATATATATATATATATATATATATATATATATATATATATATATATATATATATATATATATATGGAAAGAAACTAACAACTTGCATATCTGTCAAAATTAGGATAAATAACACCCACAAGGAAAGTGGAAAAACGATTTTGAGCGCTTTCGTTTTTATTCTAAAAGACCTCTTCATGGAATGACGTAGGTCAGGAGAGATAATGTCTTGAATAGTAAGGAGTAGGGGCTTAATACAGCTACCTGCATCAAAACTATAACTAAGGATCTAGGCTAAACAATCCTTCGCTAATATTAAAATTTGGGAAAGTATTAATTGAGATACACTCCAAAATATTTCTTGATATGTAGTTTGTACATTTAATAACAGGTTTAGCACTATTCCGATTAATAGTATGATCTTGACTATAGCTATGTAAAAATAATGCAGATTGTTAAAAAATATTAGTTCCCATTATTAGCTCGGTTGGCTGTGTTTCATATACCCTACCTAAATTGTTAGCTTCTACCCTAAGTCCTTTTATGGAGAGCGTTTCTAGTTCTCACATCGTTAATAATCTAGATCTCATTAGAAAACTTAATGATCTTCCTCTTCCTGATCATTGTAGCTTGGTTAGTTTTGATGTATGTTCCCTCTTTACAAAAGTTCCCGTACCTCATCTCCTAAATTTCCTCGAAGAGTACCTTTTTAATATTTCTCCCTATACCGGCTTCCACTAATATTAAACTTATTTCCCTTTGTATTAGCAACTGTAAATTCACCTTCGACGGGAAATATTGCGATCAAATCTTTGGAATGGCTATGGGCAATTGTTTTTTCCCGGTACTGGCCAATCTATATATGGAGTTTTGGGAATCCAAAATACTTCCCCAGACCAAAATAACCCCTATTTTATGAATGCGTTATGTTGATGACATTCTTTGTTTATGGCCTAATGATCTTACTATCAATACTTTTCATGAAAAAATCAACACGTTAGTCCCCGCAATTAAATTTACTTTAGGAAATGAAAAAGACAACACCATCCCTTTCTTAGATATTTTGATCCACCGAACAGACCAAAGTTTCAAATATGAAATTTATAGAAAACCTACAGCCATTGATTCATACATCCATTTCTATTCTGAACACCATATTAGTATCGTAAAAAGTGTTTTTTCTTCTATGTTTTTCCGTTCCCTAAGTATTGTCTCACCCGAATATTTTGAAAGAGTGGTTGATAGATATATAATATAGGTTTGAATTTGTGTTACCCTTACTACGTACTTAAAAATTGTTATAATTCAGGTAAGCGTTCATTTTATCAACCTAATCGTAACATCCGTAAATTTCCTGCCAAAAATTTATTTGTTATACCTTTTAACCAAAATTTCATTAAATTACCTCGTTTACTAAAACCTTCGAACAAAAATATTATTTTTAAATGTAAAAACACTATCCATCCCCGTCTTATAAATATTCCTCCCCTAAACCAGACATTCTATATTCTATTGGTTACAATAATTGTGAAAATACTATTATGGAGAGACAGGTAAAGAATTGAATGTTAGAGTTAAACAGCACCAAACTAATGTTCCTAATTTTTGTCAACAATCTGCATTATTTTTACATATCTATAGGCAGGATCATACTATTAATTGGGATAGTGCTAAACATATTAGTAAATGTACAAACTACATACTGCTAAACATATTATTAAATGTACAAACTACATAAATTTCAAGAAATATTTTGGAGTGTATCTCTATTAATACTTTCTCAAATTTAAATATTAGTCCTGCAATGGCTTCGCCACTCCGTCCTACGGGGTACTTCGCACTTTGCTACTAAGATTAAAATTTAAAATCTAAAAAAAAACAGCCATGGTCAAAGTTTTATAAAATTTCTGAACTTCGACAATTATAATAATTTTAAATCGGAACTCTAAACTAAATTCCCCCCCTTTTAAACTATCACGTTGCTAAAATAGAGTTATAGAAGAAAATATATAAAACTAAATTTTCTTAAATTCACCATGTGTAGTTCTTTGGGTTTTATAGAAAATATATAAAAATAATTTTCTGAAATTCACCATTTGTAATTCTTTGGGTTTTATAGAAAATATATAAAAATAAATTTTCTGAAATTCACAATTTGTTATTCTTTGGGTTTTAAAAATTCACAAAATTTAGATACTTAAATTTATTTCTGAACTTCATAATTTTGTTTTTTGATATTATAAAATAAATATTAGAAATAACTTTGATAAAAGGACATAAGTCTTAACCAAACTAAGGAGAAATTAGTATTTAAATACTCAAAACACTCCCTTTCTTAAATTATAGAGTTAGTGAAGTGATAATGAAAATGGTCAACCATTTTGGCACGGATTATTCGGTGGTTATGACAAATTAATCTCACTTTACATATTAATGAAAAAACATGATTTTTCATGGAATTTTTAATGTAACTTCTCTTTTTGTTTTGGTGACACAATCAAAACTTTTGTATTTTTTGCCTTTGAATGCATGGAAAGAACATTGATTCTTTTAAAAAAGCGATTCTTTAAATCTATATTTACCGAAAAAGTGTGTAAAACAGCGTTGCATGAAAAAATTATGCGAAGTAAAATATGAAGAGTAGGGTGAGAAAAAGTAGAAATTCTAAATGAAAATGAGTTATTTAAAATCGTATTGGAAATCGAAGTTAATAGAAAATTGGAATATTGTATAAAAGTAGAAAAACAATATTAAATTAACAAAAAACTAGGAATTATAAAAGAGGAGAATATCCAGTCTCCTGAAACCTCTTCAACTTTCCTATTCAGCTGCTATTTGACTGCATCAAACATTTTTAACTCCAACTCGACAACTTAAAACATTGAATGTCAAAGGAGATGTTTTTGTAAATAGCCTTTTATTTTCCTTTAATTCAAGGAATGTTTTATGTAATTACTCTAGATAGCATGCTAACATGCTTGAAGAAGAAAGAATGCTCGTATTTGAACTCATTTTTCAGTGAAACTACTCTCCAAGGTTTCAAGATTTTATTGGCAATCTCTATTAGTTCGAGACTGACGATGAAAGGCAGCTGGACTTCTCCCCTTGTGATATTCGACATTGATCTAAGATTCAATAAGAAAAATATTTAGTTTCCTTTTGATTCTTAAAGATTTCATACACCTAGTACGAGTACGTTGCCATATTTTTCACCTTTTTTGTTGTATTAACTTGAGGACAACTAACAAACATCAGATTTTGAATGGCATGGCAGGTAACATTTCTTTCTTGCTGAACCGATGGAAGTTAAAGATTGTTGCGCTCCTCTACTAGCCACATCATCTTCACTTGTCTCTTCTCAGTTATCAAGAAATTCCCACCCACGCAGTTATAATTTCTTCACTCAATTTTATCACTTTTTGGAGGAAAATTCTTTCCAAGCACTCATTCTTAGTATTTATTGTTAATGATTTTTCCAATGTGTTTGAATTCTGAGGCTGTTCAAGAATCACTATTTATATCCACCCTAACAAAATTTACTTTGGCGGCATCAATTTGAAAGATAGCTTGTTTATTTCCTCATAACTTACGAAATATTTAATCCATTCACTTGAAATTTTCACGAAAGATAGATATTAGATATTACTAAATATGTATATAATATATATTTTCAATGTTTTATTAAACTTCTATAATAAATATTTAAATTCATTTGTTCTTATTCAGCATTATATAATGGCCGCTAGTGTATATAAATTTACATAATATAGGTGTGGCTTAATGGAAATAGCAGCTCCACAATAATGTAAACAGTTACAGAAACAATTACTTGTCGCATCCTTACTTTTAAATTTTCATCGATAATCTTGAGAAAATCTATCTTCAGAGATTTAGATTTATATATTAAAGTTATATTAAAAGCTTCTAAGTTCCCTTTTGTAACCTTTAGGTCCTTGTGTTATCAAGCACTTCCCGTCCTAGCGATAGCTTATCGCATTCAAAAGGATGACACCTAGGTTCTCAGAAGGCAAATGGGGGTACCTAAGTTTTCACACAATCTATTGGGGATTAACACTCTCTTGTGGTTAAGGCTGGTTCTATTTCAGGTGGTAAAATGAGATTAAATACAAATAGAATCACAGAATTAAGAGAGTGAAAAGAAGAAAAAGAATTTAGAAATCAAAGACAAAAATGGTTTCTACAATACATCCATCGGCCTTCAGATATGAGACGAAAATGATCAGTAAAATCATCGAAGGAAGAATGTCGTAGGCAGAATAAAGCTATGAAAAGGTGTCAGTTTGAATGTCTTTTAGTGGTTGTAAACAAAGGGCTTAGTGAACACCTAATAGATTATCCTTCGAACTGAAAAACGTTTCTTCCCTTTATTCCACTCTTTCCATTTGGCGATTAAACTTTATCCAATTTATTCAATGTACCTGCTTCTGAAAGTTAATTTATTACGCAAATCTTACTAAAAAATCTTAGTTCATACCTTTCACCATCTCCTTATATTTACTTGACAGAGATACGTTTGTATACCTGTAGATGTCTCTTGATACCCAACAACTTCCTCTTGTCTCATCAGTCTCTGTTATCATCGGTAATATTAACTAACCCTCTCTGTTGTCTACCAATATCTAAGTGCAGATGAACACATAGCTTTTCACCGGTTATTTGGTTTATGCCTTTGTTTTATAACGATTAAAAACTTTACTCTTATCTAACAAAGAGCTTGATTTCTCTAAGCCAGAATAAGGTTACATTCATAACTTTACTTACTCTACTACAGATCTTTACTTAATTCGTTTCGTCCTACCAAAATATGGCTTTGGGGTTTTTATTCTAGAAGTTCCCAAATAGTTTAGCAATATCATCAATTTCTCTCAGCAATAACCTTATATGTGAATGGTTATGACCATTCACATTCATTTTGTTGTGCTTAATCGATTTCAATACTTCAATACCTAATCCCTTGCAGTTCATCTTTCGCTGTATATGTATATCCGATCAGCTTCCTACTCATTTATCTTCGCGATTGTTCTCTTTAGCCATTTTGGGAAGACTATTAAATTGATATTAGCTGCCATGAAATACTGCAAGCAAGGCACTCAAAAGACAACTACAAATTTCTATTTACTAACCTCCTCTCTACATTTTAGCATCGAATACATATAATTAATGGGGATAATACGAGAACAACATTACCATTAAATTTTCCAAAACGAGCAAAATATTAAAAATTGTTTAAATAGTTCCTCCAATCATTCTGAAATAAATTAAAGTAAAACTTCTAAACTTATTAAACGGAACTCTAGTAGAATTCGTGCATATAATACAGCTAAGAAAAAGTCATCAGATTGAGGAAGAGTAAAAACTGACTTGCTCAATTGATTATCTCAGATACCAAATTTTCACTGATTTAGACCCCTGTTTTGTCGTTTTATTACTCTGCATTTATCTCAGATTTACCACTAAGGTACATCCTCTGTCCTCTTCTTTATCGTCAGCTTATTAGCCTGTCTTTATATGGGGTCACTGTTTTTGATGAGCCATTCTCACCTGTTTTCTGTCTCCTGCCATGTTGGTCTCCAGTCCCTTTTCCCTTATGTCAGCTTGTATGCAGTCTCTCCATCTAATCTTGGGTCTTCCTCTCCTCCTTCTTTCCTGTCTTTCCATCTTCAAAGCTTTTCTCTCGTCACTCTCTCTATCCCTCCTCATTATATGTTTATACCAACTAAGTCTTGGTTCCTGTGTCTTCTTAAAAATCTCCGCCACATTTGTTGTTACTCTGGTCATTATATTTGTAATTCTGCCCTCCCTTGTCAGGCCACACACCGATCGCAGCATCCTCATTTCTGCTACTTCCATCTTCTTCTCATTTCTCTTCTTTACAGGTAATGCATCAGCTCCATAGGTTATAGCGGGTCTTACAACAGTTTTGTATAATTTTCCCTTTAATTTCACTGGCATGTTCCTGCCACACAGAACCTTTGATACATCCCTCCAACTCATCCATCCCGCATAATAAAATTAAATCCTGCGTCAACATTATTATTGAGTGAAGACTCACAAGGGACGGGATTTTTTATAGCCAATCTTGCAACTGCCTACTAAGGAAATAGTCGCCTTAATCAGATCAAACACTAACACTGGGCTAGATTTTAAATAAACAACAAAGAGATAAAAAGGCTAAGCACCGGCTAAAAAAAATCAATAAGGAATGAAAGCAAAAAAGTAAAGGAAAAGAAAGCGCGCCCGGGTGGTGGGAGCAGGCCAGACTGACCCCGGCACAGGAGCATGCGACCTACAAAAAAGTAAAGAAGTAAAGTCTGTGTGCACGAACCAGTCCCTTGTTTAAGGGACAAGCGGTAGCGACACGGCTATTCCCTGTATCGGAAGAGGTATTGTGCGATAAGATCACCTAGACTGGGACATTCAGCAAAAATGTGCTTACTAGTCTGGGGGAGGGGGCAACGCAGTCGTCACAATAAGGAGCAGGTGAGCACTTAATTTAATGGCTGTGAGTCCCGCGAGTGTGTTTAATTCGAAGACGACAGAAATAAACCTACCACAGTCGCGACATTGGGAGTAGGTTAATGGGAACAGTTGCTGCGCAATGGTACGTAACTTTATGTTCCCCTCGACCGTCTTCCATCGTTTTTGACAAGCCACTTGGATGGCTGCCCGTATCTCTACCATGTAATCGGGGAAGAAGAGGCGAAACGCTGGTTTGGTGGTTCTGTCCTCGCGGAATCTTTGGTCTCCTAATCGGCACGTTCATTCCCGGCAATTTCTACATGTCCCGGAACCAATCGGAAGATAATCTCTTCATTCCCCGGCTCGCCAAAACCGTGGCCTCACAGAAATCACGAACCCGGGGATGCAAAGATTCAAATACCATGAGAGGAGTCCTTACGGTGCTTTGTGAGTCGCTATAAATCACGATCCAGAATCCGAATCGGGTACATCGCGTTATCTCCCGTACCGAACGGTATATTGCCTTCAGCTCAGCCGAAAAGACAGAAGCAGCACCTAGGAGAGCCCCACTAACTCCAAAATGAGGGCTTACGGTGTGGAAACCGACTCCCTTTTGGGACTTGGAGCCATCCGTATACACTGGCACGATTCCAGCGTGATAGGGAGTGTGCTCCCAAAAGGCATATCGCATGACTTCCAGCGCTGTACAAGCTTGGAAGCAGACTTGTGGCGATAAATAGTCAAAAGTGATATCCTCCTTGGTTGCGTCCTGGGCACAACCAGAGGCGCCACCTGCCCGAGAGTTATACCAAGCTTAAGGTATGACTGGCGTCTCTCAGTGGCATAGGCACCGTCGAGATTAACTGCGGATGCAGTGAAAGCTGTTGGCGAATGTGGGAGGTGCCGGGCTCACGCGTACAGATGAATAAATAAGGGACGAGAATGTACCAGCAGATTTCATCCTTTCTCTTTAAGTACACTGCTCGACTCTTGATGTATCGAGGCCTTTTTCGTCGTAGATCATCCCACAAAAATTCCCAATTTGTCTTTGTTTCGTAAATAATTTGAGCTTTTATCAGTATTCCTTACACGAGGTGACATTTTTACAATGATTAATTTAGCATGCTTCTTTTAAATTTCTTGCTAAATTAAGGGTGCTGATAACGAATATAGTATTACTATTTATTTATCCTCAACCCTTACAAAATTACATTTATAAAACTGATTTATACTTTATATAGAGTTATGGACAATATAGCGAATAAGACTTTTACACTTCGTAAATAATTTCAAATACTTATATATCTTAGATCGTATTTTGTTTCCTATAATTTTCATACTGTTTTCATCACATATTCCTTATTAGAGTTATCAATTTTAACGTATCTGAATATGTATGGTTAGTAGCAGTTAGTATATCAATGAGGAGCCATCTTCACTCTGCATCATGCACACCTGGCGGACCCTCACCATCAACGCAAATCAAGTGCAGTTTTCTCCCATTGGTGTATGAAATGATCACATTTATCATCACTGCAAAATTGAAGGTAAAAATACTCAATTTATTCACTTCCATTTAGGGCTGCTAGATTGGTCTATTGGACACAGTGACTTGCTTGTGGTTGGTAGAGAATGTCCTCCAGCTGTATTCAATAAAAATATCTGTTAAATAGCTTCGATTTAATTAATGGCCATGACATCGGGCCGAATCAGATATGCATAAACTCGTGAAATGTGCCAAATTATCGATAAGGTCTCAAAAATTGGCTCTTTTCATGATTTTATGCATATCTGATTCGGTCCGAGAGAGAAACGAGGAATCATTATGATGATTGCTCTTCGTGAATGGTTGATGTGACAAAGTAGAGGACAGTTAAATGAAGTCAAGATTCTCGGTATCCAGACATAGCGAACCTCTTTATCTTACAATATCTAAACTACCAACAAATGTAAGTAATAATACATATATTAGCTAGAGTAGTACAAAATTTGCAATTTTGATTATTTAGAACTTGTAAGCAGAGATTACTACTTTTTAAAAAATAAAAATACTTAATATATCAATTAAACAAAGTAGAGATTAATTTATTATTATGTTAGTTATGGTTGCAAAAGGTAAGGGCAATTTGTATTTATTTTAGACGGAGGAAAACATCATGTCTTATTCATCCTATGAGTCAAAATCCAGTTAAAATCAATAAAGTGATGAAACATTAGTTCTAAGTAAATGTTTACACTTTCCCTTTACCATCAAAATTAACTGGTTCAATTGTTCAGGTAGTTAAGTTTCAGTGAGCTAAGAGCTGAACTTTTCCCATCCAGACAAAATGAAAGGGATTTGCTTGTGGTAGATTCCAGGACTATTATCTATCAGAAAGGCATACAGGATATGCAAAGTACTATGATAATAGTGGACGTATATGTTACTGACAAGTTTTAAATGTTATATTTACTGCTGTTGAACTAATACTTGACCCAGCAGAATGGCAACTGCTTATACCAGCTCAGAATGAAGTATCAAAGCAGTTGTAGTAAACAACAAAAACAGATTTCCATTTGTAACTCTTACCTAATCGGTACAAATGAAAGAAAAGCAAGAAAATTTTAACAGCTACCTGGCGAAAACAACAAAGAGAAATTATTGAGATGGTTGTTTGTCGGGATTTAAAATGATCGAGATTTTTCTTGGTTTGGAAGGTAGTTATAAAAACTATTCATTTTCTTTGTTGATGGGATGCAGAGTTTTTGATCGGCATTACCAGAAGTTTCAGTTTCCATCACGCCAGGATTTACAGCCAGGAACATCTTATATTATCAGGCAGCCTCTAGTGGAGTCTAAAAAGGTTTGTTTTTTTCCAAATATACTTTTATTTTATAAAGCGTTTGTAAAGAATTAGTGGAAGGTGGGAAATTCACCTGTTTCTAAAACACTCTGCTGGTAATGTCTGGTGTGGTATATGGGATGAACCTCAAGTTAAGTTAATGTTACCTTAAAAGATCCTAAAATCAAGATATGAAAGTTCAAAAATAAAGCCTGGTGTGCATTTTGCAGTGTAATCCTCGTGGCAATGATTACAAAATTAATTTTATAAAAATAGGAGATTCCACATGTCATTAGAGTTCATTTAATGCATTTGTACATTGATTCTCTATGGAAATTCAGGTGACGTGATAAAGCAGCAGGGTGGAAGGTTTTACCAAGATAATCAAACAATATAAAAAAGGCACCAAGGCCGCTTAAATACTGCCATGATGTGAGAGTATATAAGGTATTAAGTTAGAAAAGATGAGCGCGTACACAAAATAAAAGAGCGATCTTCGATACACTTTTAATTTTAAAATGTTTGATATTTCGTGAGGTTGTTTGTTAATTAAATACACTTTTTACATTCAAATTTAATTTAAATCACATTAGATTGTATCACAAATAGATTTATTTCTATAATTTACAGCCAATTAAACATGAAATTAATTTATTTCTCTGTCAACATATTTATAAAGATGACGCTAAAATCTCGAGCTAAGTGAAGGTTGCAACACTTTTTCACCGCATATAAGGATTGAATTTATTATAAGCCTTTTGCAACTACCACCTTATCAAAGTATTTGATTATTTGTTTAAGCTAATGTTATGGAATTTCATGACATTAAATTTAATGATCACCTAATATGCTTCAAGCCGTGTAAATTAAGGGTTTGCTTAAGTAAATTAAAAAAAATAACAGACATATTCATAACAAGATGATTATTTTAAAATCTGACAAAATTTAGAAATTAATAACTAATGGTTAATAGCCTAATATGCATTTATTTATCTATTTTTATTTGAATTCATTATTTATAATAGTAATACTAGGCACATAAAGCTTAAGAAATGTTCTCGAAAAGTTCAAAAACTGAATTTCTGTTACCTTTTTGTTAACAATTCAGAGCCTTCTAAAAAATTACTTTTCTCAAACATTCTAGAATCTTTGAACAGTATATATAAGCATTCCAAGAATAAACGAAAAGATATTTTATCATCAGTTTCCCTAACTTATTTAAGATAGCCCATAATAATCCAGATAAACTGATCCAAAAACCATTGTCCTTTCAGTTTTTGCAAGGAAAAGTATCGCTAAACAGCCAAATTAACAATGGAGAATGAAGACGACGATTGGAAAGAGTTGAAAATGAGGAAGAAAAAAAACATATATGCAAGAAAGAGACATCAATTATTTAAAAAAACTGTAGATTTGAATAAAACAAGTGATTCTCCTAACCCTTTTACAGCAATATCCACATTTTATGATTCTAATTACTTGCCTAAGGTTGAGGTACAACCGGGTAAACTTCACTTATAAAAAAAATTTCTAGCCAATCTAAGCAGAACTTTGATGAGTGATAGGAAAGCGGGTAATTTCCTAATGTCACTAAACAGAGTTCAAGTGATTCAGCATTTTGAGATTTCCGTCAAACAATAAACGTATACAGAGTCAAAAGGAAGCACCCCGGGTAGTTTAAATCCGGCATAAAAAAATGAAAGAATGATGCTTAATACTTTGCTTGTTGTTTAGGAGGATGTGGAAATTATGCTAAATTTTTTCTGAAAAAGGAAGGGAAGATAGCGTGCCAATTATTTTATCTGATGATAGTATCGAAGAAATATTGGCCATATCAAAAATTTCATCTGGAACCAGTGTGGCTCAAGCTATTAAAATAGATCCTACATTAGGGAATTTCAATCTTCATTATTTGGTGAATTCCATGAGCTTTGATGCAACATCGTCTAATACAGAGGAACGTAGTTGTACATGTTATCTTTATTGAAAATAACCTTGGAAGGGAATTGTTGAATCTTGTATGTCCAAGTCGAAAAGGCCTACACTTTCTTGATGGGATCAGATACACCAATTTAATATGTAAAATATAAAAATTTGCTTCTAAGAGAGAAACTAGTTACCATGGCAATATGTCAGAAATACTGTAAAAATTGCCCCAAAAGAGTTGGATAGATTATTCAAATGTTCGGAAAGATGGCAGATGCAATTTAACATGAATGTCCATGAGGTAATTAACATAGGTCATGACAATCTCCTAAGAGCTTACAGAATGGCTGCTCATTCTTTTACAAACAGTCAATATTCGGCAAGGTTCAGTTGTATTAATCTCTATTATGTATTTTTTATATTTTATAAAAAAATCGAAAAAACTTATTTTTCCATTTTATAAAGTGTTTTAAGATCCTATCCCTTTGTATGCAAACAGAAATCTTCGAGTGAAGAAATTAATTTCTGAACTTAAAATGTCAAGGGTGCAAAAAAACAGTAAGCAACTAAATTTAATTTTACTGAAAGATTTGCAATGCCTGGCTAACGTATTGAAGACATTAATATACTAAATGTTTTAATAATGTATATTATTGCTAATTATTTTAGGTAGTTAACTCATCCACTAGAAATTACAGTTTCAAACTAGTCAAAAAAATATTTAATGATCACTGCGATACAACAAAATTCTTTTCTTTTAAAAAGAACAGACATAAAATAATTTATCTAGGACTACACTTAATATGTTTAAAAATATAATTGACAAATATTGATTTAAAATATGATCTGACCTTTGATTTCCACCTCTCTCCTTTTTAACTAACTTCGAGTGGTATATTAGGATCTTAGGTATTCGGTAATTTCACTGACAACTACTTTATATGAGTTTTCTTCTCCCGGAATATCGGTCAAGTCTTCATAAAATCTGTGTAAGCTTAAACTCTGAAGATAAGTTCTCTGTATTCTCACATCTGTGTTCTATCGCTCCTTTTCTTCCCATTTACTTACTCCATTTGGGATTCTAGAGCGATGAATGGAGATAGAGGTGAAAGAGAAGAGAATTCGGCTACTCATCACTAGAATTAATCTCTCTCACTCGCTTTCTACCAATCTATCTCTCTATTTCACGTGGTGACCATCTCATTAGCAAAACGAGAGCTCACCGGAGCAACAGTGGTTGCTATCAACTAATTCAAACAGAGATTGGCATGTTTAATTTGATCAATATAGACGAGAGAAATGAGCTCAAATGCCTTCGAGTAATCGGATTAAAGCAGATTCGATTCTCTTTGAACGCCAATCATTTATAAGGAGGTACAGGAGGAATGGTAAGGATCAGTTTGGCTAGGAATTATTGATGTTAGGATTGAATTACAATTAGTCATTTCGTGAATATTGATGGAACCTATGTGTTTATATACAAGTAAGTTATCAGGTTTCTGGGTTGTTCGATCGCTAAACTAATTTGTTTATTTTAATAAAAAAGTAGAGATAATCACTATTTTTTATTTATGCGGTGGCATTAAATTTTAAAAATTGAACAAGTCTCGTCGAAGTCAATCTATATAGGTTGACTTGTATCAATTTTTTCAAGAGTTTGGTAAAAAAATGTCCTTGCGGAATGATGAAAAGCGAATTCTGAGTACAATTTATTTTCATGCCAATCAAGTGAATAAAGTTCTAAAGGAATGAATTGCTTTTTATATCTCCCGAAAAGATGAATACATTCATTGCTCTCCTCACGTGAAACCCTGCGTCCATTATTAAAAGATTTTATGAAATAAATCGATACACAAAATATATACGTGCTAAAGACTAACGTGAATATGTTTTATATTTTCAACTAATTTCTTAGCCGTACGATACAGAAACACTTTTTTTACAATAACTGTCATTTATTGATGTAAATTATCAAATTTGCCGTAAAATGGCAGTTTAAAAAAGTACTTTTTTGGTACTTTGTTGAGTTTAATACTTGAAATAAAATTTTCTGTTACTCTCGATCAACAAAAGGTTTACATACAGTAGAATTTGTAAAACTTATTCTGATTTATGACCTTACGACTAAGCTTAGGAGAACCATTACAATAATATTATTCGAAGATAAATGTAAAATAACATAAAGCTTTCAAATTTTGTTAGACGGCGGAATAGTTTCAATGTTATTACCAAAACAAAAAAAGCAAAACAGCGACCAACCGACCGACATAGTGCGATGTATAGTCGCCCGCGACTAAAAATTATTCATTTCATTACAATACTGACAGAATTAGTTGTGGATATCCTGGGAAAAGTAGCACACTCAACTTTACCTTGAAAAAGCTGATTTATTTATACTAATGAGTTGGTAGGAAGAACATCTCGAGTCAAGGATTTTTATTAGCAAATATTCAGATTACATGTGCCAATTCGGATCACTACCCATCCTTAGCCTTTATCCTGCACATTCTTTTGTAAATGAGTGCAGAGCTGTGCTAAAACACGTGCCAATATAATTTTTCACTAATCTGTTGGATTATCCCTGCCTAAGAGGGATTATTTAAAGAGCCAATCTGGCGACTGATGAGGTCCATTTCAAGTAGAAGGTATCTCTTTTATTAAAGAGGTCCTACGATCTTTAGAGAGGTCTTTCACGGATCTGTTCTTGTCCATTTTGTTTATATTGTATGTTAAAGACCTTGAGAATAATTTACTATCGAAAGTTTCTGACTTTACGAATTACACACAATTGGAAATCAGATAAATATTAATTATGTGATCTAGAGAATTCGCACCGCGACTTGGCTAGATTAGTGGATTAAACAGAAAGGTGGCAAATGATATTCAAAGTAGAAATCTGTTTTGAAGTGCTTCTCAATGATCAATATTCCCCTTTGTTGAGAAATCTGTAATTTTAATAAAAATGTGTTTACTTTTGAAAATAGTTTGATTGCCTTAATTTCGGGCGACCAAAAAGTTTCTATTAATCAAAATATTGAAGTATCGCCAAAACAAACAGAGTTTACTGTTTCGTAGCATAGTGTCATATTTAAATCAAAAGAAATTATTCTTATATTATTTATTTCGTTTGTTTGAACCCACATACATTGAATGAGCGAATCAGGTTTAGTCTCATCAAAAATTAAAAGGGACAAATAACAGAAGACCGTGTTCGTCTGAGATGGACAAAATAACCCCTCACCTTGGAAATAAATCAGATTAAGCGTGACTGCCAATTTTCTTAATCAATTTTCATAGTAAAATATAATTATGGATACTGAACGGCTTAATTAATGAAAAGTAAGAGATGATTTTAAGTTACATAATCTGAACTGCCATTAAAAATAATCAATTTCAACTTGTTAACAAATGATTTAACATCACGATAACACCTATATTCTTTCTCCTATTAGATTACTGAAACATAGAAAAACTTACTTTTAAAATTTCTTGAATATTAATTCAACTAGGAAAGATATTAAAATCCACAATGGATATTTCTTATACTAAATTTATGTTTTTATTTTTCATTGCCTTATATCATCTCTTCTCCTTTCTTTCCTTTTTTGGGAGCATTTTTGAGTGGACCATAGGGCTTATGCTGGTCCATAATTCTGATTATAACTCATAATAAGAAGGAAAACATTTTTGTCTCTTAATTATCGACATAACACATAGCTCACTTAAAAGCTCAATATTTTTTTCAGTTCGAGCCGCGTATGGGCGAGCAAATTATTTAGCTGTGCTATTGATACTAACAGGTGTTATGAGTGAACTTATACGGTAGTGTAATTGTGAGACAAAGGAGTACCCTTCTTGCTTATGTTGTAGTGTAATAATAATTGTTCGAAATGCATTTCTTGCCTTGTGAGAAGGCTTGTGACGGAAAACTCATTTAGTGAGATTAAAAGTATACCATCGACTTCAATGATTGATGAGTTCTCAGCCACACAGTAAATATGTAAATTATTTGGAAGGATAAAATGGTAGAAAATAACTTTTTAAAGTAGTTAACTCACATGAACTCCATCAAAGAAAGTCAACCAATACTAGATAGAAGTTTTGGAAAGACTTCAAAATTCACGGCGAGGATACCCTAAAATCCAATTTAGGGAATCTAAGCTTCTATTTCAACTATGGTAGATCGAAAAGATTTGCACGACCGCCATAATCATAGCTACTCAATTAGTTCCCTTATTAACCATTAGCTGTGAAAACTTATACAGAATTTTATTTCTCTAAGCTTCGCCTCTTTAAAAGAATTATATATCCATCTACCAGAGATGATTAGGTCTGTTTCGCTTATTTAGTCTGTGAAAAATTCCCAACAATAATCTTTTTCTTACTCAATAGTTTCCGTATCAAGTAATACAAAACAAGTTTTGAGCTGACCTTATCTCGAGTAGAGCTAGAATTACCATCAGAGCAACCTTTACGCTCTCATAGATACCTTTATAATCTCTCTAATCGAAAATTGAGTAAATAATTCTGATAAGTATACAATGGCCTAAAAGTCATGAATAAATGCCTCGCAGCTCAAGCTAAAATAAAGGACCTTTTTGCTGAGTTGATGGCTAAACTTTAATCCGATTATCGTGTTAAATCAGTGATTAAAAGGAGATTAAAACTTGAGGGCCAAAGAGTTAGAATCAATCATATGATAATCTATCTCTTCGAAACAGTTGTTGACACGTTAAAATAATTTCTAAATTTAATCTAAACTAAAAAGAAATGTGATAGAGCAATGAAACGAACGCTATTTTTTAGATTTGTCATTCAGACGTAATTTTTAATTAAGATTTTTAAGAAATTCAAGTCTCATTTTAAGTACAAAAGGTAAAAAGGTGTCCTAAAATTTCCTATGCACTGGAAATATATAGTCTCGCGAGGGTTACAATGCTAAGAGACTCACTTTCAACGAAACACCAAAATACCGGCATGCATAGCAACCCTAGTAGGTGTTGTTATAGTTGTCCGAATACATCTTCGTGGCAGTTCGGGGCTCTATAAAATCAGTGTATTAAAGTACCACATCTCAATTCTTCTTACAAAATATATTAAAAATTCCCTTCCCCATTTGCTTAAAATGCATATCTGAAAAGTATTAACACCGGCGACTGTTTCAATACACGCCGATGCTAATTATTCCAGGGGATTGTGTAAGGGTGAGAGTCTTTGACCACTTTTATCCACGCGAGACTATTTCCAGTGAATAGTAACTTTTCGGACACCCTATAATAATAGATATAAATTTACTTGCAAAGAGTTTAAAATAAGAGCCATTATTATATTTTTTAAGGGCAAGGGGATTGGAGATATATATATATATATATATATATATATATATATATATATATATATTTGATGAGGATAAGACGGAGAGGTACACGAATAGAAAAAAGTGAGGGAAATGGTAAAATTTTCAGCAAACTTAATCTTTCACTCTAAATTCAGGAGGATCTATTGTAATAGGCAACAAAGAGAAATAGGCTCTGAGGCAAAAAACATCGGTTATGAAATTTAGACATGCTTGGAGAGGTTTGACAACCTTCCAATAATCTTCATTTTCCTTGTTTTACTTTAATTTCCTAACTCCATGTCACCATTTAAAAAAATAATAACAAAATGCAATATTTCGCTGAATCAAAAATCGAGCTTTAGTTCGGTTCCTGTGGAAGGTGATTTCCTTTTCTGTTCTGAAGCTTTGCTATTTGAATAAAGTGGCAAAAAATTATGACAAATATGGGTACTATAAATGATTTGTGTATTTATAATATATTTAGTAATATTTTGGAGGTATATGACGTGGGTTAGCTGAGATTATATATATATATATTTGATTTATTATTTTTTTAATAAACCAAATAAACTTGGACTTGAGGCGTTGTTTCATGCCTCGGTGATCGCTTGACGCTCGTCCTCTAAGAGTGCTAATCTTTATTTTTATTCTAGGGGATAAATAAAAGGGATTTTTTTCTTGACTTTATCAATTATTGCCACTTCAACTAGATCGAGGATAATTAAAACAGTGCTTTTACTAAAAAATAGACATTAATGAACATAAACCGTCTCACTAAATAACATAACAAAATACAGATCTAATACACTTAAAAAAAAATAGGATTACTGGGCGAGCTCTCGAGGCTCGATTTGAGATAGAATTTTACGGGGAGAACAATTTTGAAGTTCTCCCCGCACGGGACATAAACAACAGGATTATTCTGTACTTACATAAGGTAATGGAGATAAATACCCGAGAACAGTTAGACTATCTTCTGAGATTTTATTCCTGATTCCGGAGAGGCGTAACTCGAGTAATTGGTTGTTTGCTTAATAGATGGCGTTCGTATATCTGCCTGTCGATTAAAAAAGGGTTATGTCACGAGGGATCGGGGTTGGGTGGAGGTGACTTCAAGCGAAAAGTCCTATTTTTTGGCGGTAGGGGTGACCTTGAGCCTCGTTTTCTTCTGCATGAGATGAGATCGTGTCTTCTTTTTTTTTCTATCTTTGTCTTCTGAGAATTATTTTCTTTAGGGTTTTGCTCCGGCAGCGGTTTTGCACTTTTATTCTGATCTTGTGAAGATTTCTCCGTCAGAACTCTTCTCGTGAATTGTTTCTTTAATTGCCCTGTGATCAGGAGAAAATTGCATGGTTACAGCTTGCTTATTAGGCGTATGCGTTGCTTTTCTTATATTTATTCTTCTTCTTCATTCTCCCTCTTCGCTAGCTTCCCCTCCGGGGGTGGGTGGGTCGGCACCACATCCATCGAGTGTACTCTGTTTGAAAGAGATCACAGAATTTTACCCTTGGTTCTGACGATTCAGAGATTCAAAATGATCCTAATTATGAAAACAATATGGATTCTGAATCAGATCATTAACCTTTTCAAGATGAAATAAATGACCTCATTGACGCGATATCTTTGCATGAAGAGGACATCGTAAGTGATGATGAACTTAAACCTACATGGTTCGATTTCAGGAATAAAACCCAAAAATTTGCATTTACCGGTAGCGAGGGTGTACTAAATGCTCTTCTAAAAACTCTGTCACCATTAGAGGTACTTCATCTCTTTTTAGACGATGAAATACTAGACTATATAATTGTTCAAACTAATTTATATGCGAATAAACCTACTAAGAAGAAAATATAAACACTAGAGGGAACGAATAGGCATGTAAATTGGGTACAAACAACTAGTGAAAATTTTTTAAAATCCTTGAGCTTCTCATTTAAATGGAGTTAGTGAGAATAGGGTTAATTGCATACTATTGGACGAATAATCCTTTATATGGGAATTATATAACAGAAACAGCAAAAATAATGAACAGAAACAGGTTTCGACTTTTATTAGGTTGCTTACATTTCGCAGACAACTAAAAGATTGGGCCAGTAATAGACTCGAAAAGATCCAAACATTGATTAACTTGCTCCTATCGAAATTTCAAGCGGTATATTCACCTGAAAAGTATGTAGTCATTGATGAAACCTTAATATCGTGGAAAGGATGATAGGTTTTTAGACAGTACATACTCAATAAAGCCCACAAACACGAGATTAAATTGTTCAATCACTTTTAACTTGAAGGATACACATATATTCGTTCAATTTACTAAGGACGGTTACCAGAGTGCACTAGGAAGATTCGACTTTCTAAAACCGAAGTACAGAGTTGATGGCCAATCTACTCAACGAAGAACGTACAATATTCGTGGATAATTATCCTATTTATCAACCAGGTCCATCAACAAGAGCGCGTGAAGTCTAAAGAAATTCTGGATTACAACAAGATAAAATGTGGAATTGATCTTTCAGATTAGATGTCTTCCTATGACACTACACTACGAAAAGGGGTTTAAATGGTATCGGACGCTTGGGATGGGGATTATGTTGTGATTAGCTGTTATGAATGCCTGTGTTCTACATAAAAAAGTAATTGAATAAAAATTGTCCCCTCCAAAAATTTAGAGAATTGACTGCATGTGCTTTTTGGTGTTGGACAATGAAGTAACAAAGTACAGAAGAGTTCAGTCTAATTTGAAACATCTGCTTCGAACAAGACTAGATACCAATAATAATAAAATTAGCAGAGCTTTTAAGCTATGCTACGAAAAATATATATTAAGCATATGATCGAGATGAAGCACGTAAAAAGCCAATAAAATGCATACTTATTGCCACGCTTGTCATAATATGCCTTTCCTTTGAATCGACTGTTTTCCGATCAACGCAAAGAATAATGTGTATTGCTATGTTATTTTCCTTATTTTCCTTTTTCAGTAGCTGAATATTTTTGGATAAGCATTGCCATTTCTTTTTCGAAACGATGATAACAGTATTTGTTTCGTGGAAAATGAATGTTAAGTGGAGTATCTTCTTTCAACTGATTTTTTGTGAAGCAATTTAATTTTTTGTAAACAAGAAAAGTCAAAGATGTCAGTAATATCAATAAGTTTATTAAATAAATTCGTTATTTTACCCTAACAAAAACTTGTATTTATATATAGAAAAATAAATACACGATTGGTTTCACTAGCAGAAAAGTTTTTCCAAAAACAATTGAAAATAACGCTTTTTACCAGAAATACAAATATTCACGGATATTTACATCAAAATTCAAGAGGAATATGTATAATGTTTATTCAAAAGCCACACTACTCAAAAGTCCTATAATAAATAATGGAGTCATGCCCACATTGACTGACAGTAACCTAAATTGGGAAAGGTTTGTCACCCATATTGAATGACATAGCCTAAACAAAAAGTGTGTCACCCATACTGAAAGTGTTAAATACCTTCCAAGAACTAGCAGTGCAGCTGAACCTAAAAAAAGTATACTGTTATTTCTGCGTACATTCCAAGGTGAGCCTACTTCGACCTGAGAAAATTCAGCTACGTCGTGGCGCGTTTGACGAGGCCATTTCTCTTGCTAAGGGATTTGAAATGTAGACACTTCCTCTAGGAAGGCTACTCAAGCAATCCTAGGGCTCAGGTTCTCGCCGACATAGGTGTCTTAAATGTGGATAAGTTTACGCATCACTGCTCGAGAACAGCTTCATTTTCCTGTCATGATCTATCCTTGCACTCTCCAGATGAACGGACTGATTTTGGATGGGTAGTGGTTAATGATTTTCATGGTAGTTATCATTCCCCCAATCAAATATCATTTTCTAAAACGCTGCCGCCTGAGAGCCCCCCACCCCCACCACACAACCGCTGGTGCTTATCGCGGACGCGGTGGTCCGCATTTTAGGAGGCCGTTAATTTTTTCCGGCAACTCATCGCCCTCGGCCTAACCTTTTATTCCTAGAACCTCTGGTCGTCTGAATTGTCGTCAAACAGAAGCATTATGACTACATGCAATATAAGCGCCGCCCAAACGATTTCACTGTCTGTAAATTTCGTCCAGTTAGGGTAAGGTTCCAGTATGCTTCGAAAGACTCCTGTAGCTCTTTTTGGGTGGTTATACGTTTCTTTATCTAACGGGAAGACCCCTCTAGAAAAGCGGGAAAGCAATTCTTGAGAAAGCTTATGATATTGCATTGCGATACGGCATTATGCAGTTTATCCACACGATTGGCCGATAGGACGCCTACCAATCTTTATCTCTGAATTTTTGCGAGATCATCGATTCCACACATATGTAGAGGGAGGCCTCCCAGGCTTAATAGAGCAGGAAGGAGGTGTACGGCACACTTTGCTCTGAGCATCAACGGCATCACCTCGGTGTTGCCGGAAGATCTTCTCGCTTTTCTCAAGCTGGACGACCTTTTGCCAGGCTAAAGAGCACAGACTTCTGTTTTTCTTGGCTAAGACTAAAGTGGTGCCCTTTTGCCGCCATCCAGACTGACCCGGACGTTTTGTGAATTGGGTTCGCCTGGAAGTGGTGTATTCGTATCGTTTTCTTAGTCTTGATTTTGAAGGAATCTTCACCTGGTAAGTTTATATTCGAGGTTTAAGGTGCCTTTTACCCACGCCATGGACATTCTTCGTTCCGTGAAATTCAGCACGTGGGCTACTGATATGGCTACTGTTTTACTTCTCTATCAATTCTTTGTTCATTCAAAGCTTAAATACAGATGCGAGTTTTATGCATTTGCATCTGAGCGTGTATTGCGGAACGGGAACTCGATCTACCACACTGGCCATCGCTTGGCTACCGGTTCCTTCAGCACGTCCCCCATAAGAGCCAATTGTCGATGCTTGATAGATACCACTCACTATTCGACGGGCACATTGCATTATTCACCTATACGCGCAAGCCCGGCGCCTCCCTTAGTAGCCAAAACCTCTCCCTGCATCTGCAGCTAATTTCGATGGTGCCCTATGAGGTCGTGAGACTCAGTCATGACCTAAGCCCTTTGGGTTTAATTCTAGGAAACTCATTCGAGAGTTCTGTGTAGATCTTGGGCCCGTGACGCCCGTGGTTCTGCCCTGGACGCCGCCCTGGTACGACTTTGGACTATTTGATGCCACGCCTCTGCTCCCAAAGCTTCTCAGCGCCGAACTGATTGAGTTCGGCCTTTTAGAGCACACTTCGTGTCATGCTGAAACCGTGCCAGTGTATACAGATGGCTCTAATCCCAATATGGGGTCAGTTTCCAGGCCATATGCCCTCTGTTTGAAGTCATCCTGGCCCTCCAGGGTGCTGCGTCTTTCTTCAAGGAGAAGCTGGTTGCAATACACCACTCAGTTATGGAGATAACGCGTTGTCCCATATTTAGAGACCGGATTGTGATGTATAATGACTTAGAAAGTAACCTGACTGCTCTCGGGTCATTGGAATCTCTACATTCCCTGGGTTTCGGCATCCCTAACACTGGAGTTTTGGTGTGACGGGCAGATTTCGAGATTTCTTTCTGCTGGGTTCCTGAAGATGTGGAATTGCGGCGAATGAGCGCGCTGTTAAGGGCGCCAAAGACTCGGTGAGGACTGTGCGACCAGCGCATCATTTCGTTCTTCATCACACCGATTATTTGTCAGGAACCTGAAACTTTCTCCCATCCTCAAGGTCAGAATCATTTTCTCTCCTAATTAAAAAAAAAATAAACAAACTCCACCTTTTCTCTTTGAATCGAAAAACTTTTAATTTTAAATTTTTCCTTTGCCCTGCTTATTCACTACGTCTTATTTATGCAATGATCAATTTACTTTCATAGCAGCTTCTTGTGATCTAATACTCATACCTATTAAAGCTTTAACATCAAATACACCGCACAGGTGTATTTGATATATTCAGAATAATCATTACAGAATAATAATTTCCGGAAATTATTTCCTCTTTATGAAGAAACTTGAAACAAATACGCATACAATAAAATTTTTTAAAAAATACAAAATTAAATTTTTCAGAATCACAAGATTTCTAGTTTTAAGGAAAAACATGGAAATCTCTTAATTTAGTAATTAATTAAACTCCAACTCCCCCATTTTAAGCCAAATACTTTGCCTGGCGCGAATTATTGAAGTTGATGGTACGTTCACCATAGATTAAATGAACAAAACACATTAAATATCTATATTATGATAATATCTGAAACTTTTAAAACTATTAACCTCCCTTGATCAAATGTTATATCACCTTCAACGATACATACATAAAGAGGATTTGATATCTAATTTTTAGTCGTGTGCGACTCTAAATTTCACTAAGTCGGTCAGTCGGTCGGTCGGTTGGCCCGTCCGTCGGTTCCAGTTTTGCCTTTTGGCGGCACGATTCTAACTAAATTGAAGCCCTTTATTTGTTTTACATTCTCTTTCGAATGATAAAATTGTCAATGTCCCCACAAGATTAGCCAGGGAATTCTTTTGTTTTGGCACAGAAAGCATAACTACTCGGCTAATTTAAACGAAATTTAAAAGCCCTATGTTATTTTACATTCTATTTCGAATGATATAATTGCCAAGGTATTTCCAAAGTTAGTCCGAGAATTATTGAAAGTTTTGAAAGTAGTAAGGTCATAAATTAGAATAAGAGAGAATACGTGACTTTGGCCAGCAGACATTATTTTGTTCTTCTAAATTGTATTTATTTCGATAGGCTAAAAATATCGTAATTTTTGCCTATCATCGAAATTTCAAAATATCTACTCGGCTAATTTAAACGAAATTTAAAAGCCCTATGTTTTTTACATTCTATTTCGAATGATATAATTGCCAAGGTATTTCCAAAGTTAGTCCGAGAATTATTGAAAGTTTTGAAAGTAGTAAGGTCATAAATTAGAATAAGAGAGAATACGCGACTTTGGCCAGCAGACATTATTTTGTTCTTCTAAATTGTATTTATTTCGATAGGCTAAAAATATCGTAATTTTTGCCTATCATCGAAATTTCAAAATAATTGACCTTTATATTATGCAACCTTAACGACAGTCTAGGTATTTGTGTCGTTTTCATTTATATGTTGCGAGAAAAATAAATCAATTTATTTTTTATTAAATCGCAATTGTAAAACTAAATGTATTAAACAAGTAATTTAATGTGATTTTTTTACATTTAAGTTTAAATTAACAGCTGTATTAACAAACTCAGAAAATATAGAACACTATCAAAATAAAAGTGGTTTGAAGATCGTAAGTTTCTTTTGTGTAAGCTTTTATCTTTTCTAGCTAGAACCAATATATGTATATGTAGAGATATACGAGTTAATCAAGGCAGTTAGAGGTTGCGAGTGTATGTATATATATATATATATATATATATATATATATATATATATATATATATATATATATATATATATATATATATATATATATATATATATATATATATATATATATATATATATATATATATATATATATATATATATATATATATATATATATATATATATATATATATATATATATATATCGAGGTCTTTATCATGACGAAGAAAACCAATGAAAGAAAAATCAAACCAACCTGGCTCTCTTTAAGCCACTCTACCCAGTCTCCGGTAACATACAAGTACGAAAAAATTGGCAAATTTAGGAGACAGTTATTTCTGACCTCTGCTCAAAGGCTTACCTTCGTAAGGTGTACTTATAAAGAAACAAATCAAAAATCGAAACTGTCGTTCTCTTATTATGCTGTCCCAGAACGCCATGACGCCAAGAAGGGCTGAATTGATATCCACTTCTATCGATTCAACATGAGATCCAGTTTCCCTAATTTCAATATGTCTAGGAAGAGAAATAGCAGACCCCCAAAAGCCAGGGCACCTTTGGGTCTCCCCATGCTATCCCTCTCCCATTCTCATTACCCCACGGGAGTAATTCTAGTATAAAACCGTCTGTCACGACTTCGATAAGAACTCGCCGGGATAGAGTTCCCCCAGCAAGTTAAGAAGAACTTTCATTTTCTTGGACAATACTACATAGATTGCACCAAGTATAATCGGCACAGTTCGATTACCAAAGATCGTCAAGTAATCTAACCTCCAAGTACCATGGGCACAGTTCGATTACCAAAGATTGTCAAGTGATCTTACCCTATCTGAGTTTGACACCTCAAACTAGATAGATTTCTCACCCTAAAAAGAAGCTCTACAAGCGAAACCAAATGGCTAGAAAGTCATACAGCCATCTTCAAGCCTCGACTGAGGAAACCTTTTCAAGGTCATAAACGTCCAATTCCTCACCTCCTCAATCGTGATTTTGTTTTGATTCCTGATTCTCCGGAGCCTCAAAAGTCCGCGTGACGTCACTTGTTCACCCCTTTGTTCGAAGTAACGCCCTCTAGTGAGAAGCAAGTAAACTACACTCACGACGCCTCTCCTGACAAGATTCAAATAAAAGTATTTCGTTGAGGTTCTCTGGGTAAACCCCACTACCTTATGTGAATAATCAATTCTATTTTCATGTCCCGTGTGTTTAACGTAGATTATTTGTAAATCTTAAATTGTTCTCCCTTAAAGCAACCAGAAACTGAGTGTCGGTAATGGGACTTAAGAACCATTTTTAAGTTGTATTTTGTACGTGTATATATGAATTTTTGTCTGAGTTGATTAATGTACAGCAAAGGTCTATTTTGGTTGAAGTGTTTAAATTATCCTTAGACGAGTTGCGTTGGCAATATTTAGTATATTAGAGGGATAACTCCCTTTTATATTCATTCAATGGAATAAAAATAAGAAAAGCGCTCTTAGAGATCGACCATAAAGCGATCACTGGAAGTACGAACGTACGACCCATTTTATTAATCATAATAAAAATAAAAATAAAAACTATAATCTCGGCTAACCTACGACAGTATTGTTCACCAACATGCCAGTACCCCAACGGCATTGGTGCCTTTTCTACATTGGTGCTCTTTCTACATTGGTGCATTATTTAGTTGAAAGCTTTCATCGTAGTCCTCCATCATGGTCATGGGGAATGTTAAAATAATCAATCAAGATGCGATTGTAATAAATGAACTTATAATGACATGCGGTAGCCCAGGTTTTACAAATTTCAATGTACTTTCCATTATCCTAATCTCTGCGATTCCCTGGAAATCCACCCACGGAACCAAGAAAGGCACACCTTGTGTTACTTTCTATCTGGCTCATCTTTCTTTCAAGTTTATCTTAAGTTATAATTTGATTTATTTGCGGTTCACCCCATATACCAGTGAGCTTCGGATGCATCAGGTAAACTTCTTGAAAAGCTCCCTTCCTAACTTCTAAGGCCTTAAATAAACTGTTTATTAATCCTATTTTTATATACATTGGGAATAAAAATATTTGATTAGGCTCCATTAGAGAGTATGCGACAACATTTATCCTTCCTAGTAGTAAATAGTGTCGAGGGGGCCGAAAAACTTTGGGTAATGCCTATCAACAACTTTACTATCACATAAACAAGGAAATCAGGCGTATTTCGCATACCATCCTTAAGATCTGAAAAAAGAAGCAATCACTTTAAAATCCCGACACACATCCAACTAAAATGTATAAACTTGATTTAACCAATTAGTTGGTTACCATATTTATAGACATCTTTCATTTAGTCTCGAATCGACAAGGTGTAGAGATTGATATATTTCCATTGTGAACAACTACTGCTTTGGACCTGCGTGTAAAACTGTCTATGAACACTGACCATTTTCTTTGTTATTTCTTTATTCCCTCAATAGCAAATAACACATTCACGGCTGGCTGTGCACTATCACAGATCTCTACTCTTATCAAAGTAGTTTCAAATTATGCTGGCATTTTCTGGTACACAGTAGCCCTGTAATCTCCCCCTGTAAATTCCACCTAATAAGTCTTGGTTATAAATGTTTAACTCTTGACAGAGTGAGCCTAAAGTTCTTGATCACGTCAGCAATTGGACTGGTTTGAGAGGGTGATGGTTTAAAGCAGATCTTGACCTGAATATTCTAACTATGAGAAAGAAAATATTACTAAAATATAAGTAAATTCAATTTTAATTTGGTTTATCATTATGTCAATTCTACTTTTGTTTATTAGCCGCTTGTAAGCTCTGCTTACATGTTTTTAGTAACTCAAAGTCCTAGTTACATACTAATATAGACTTAAGTAATATTACATACATTTGTTTGTGGTTTGCATATTGCTATTTAGGAATAAGTTTGAGAGACCACATTTTGTCTCTAAACTGAAGATCTTAACTTCTTATCACTTTCATGTGTATTATTATACAATAGGCAGAAACATCACTCAACCTAATGATTGCGTTCTCTCGATAATCTGGGAAGATCAAAAAGTAAAGCCTTTCTCGAAACTCTTAAGAATCCTTTTATATTAGACAGATAACTTCCACATAGTATATAATGGGTCAAAGCTTGTAGTTTTCTTATACAATGACTGATCTTTCGACGTTTGTATCTGATAAATGCTTCTTTCCGAGAAAATAAAGAGATAGAGAGCGATAATGTGTGCGCGTTTTTGTGTGTATGATTAAATGAGCAGACGCCCAATTACGAAGTGTAAAGGCTTCATTCAATATATAACTCTTGAGTAGTACAGCTCATTTGAGTCAGTCGGCACAGGAATGACTCGAGTGAAGCACTCGCACCTCTACAACCAGTTAGCATTTAGTGGGTTAGTTTTAATCTAAAAGCCAGTAAAATCTCAAACGCCTTTATTTAATTTGATGTTTTTGTATCATTGTTATTTGAATAAACCCGAATGTCACCTAAGGAAAAAAATAAAAAAGGAAGCCATTCTGTACCCACATGGTCCTGAAATCACCGAATGGAGCTTAGAAAGCATGGTTGGTCCAGGGTGAGGGTGCAGCCTACGCCGTTATCATGCTCCAGCTGTAGTTGCTTAGGGACCGATTCATCGCCTCCCATGGCCACCTTTCAGCCGCCAACATTCTTGCTTTCCGTCATAAGATCGAAGTCTGTTGAACATTCCTAGCCAACGTTTTCCCAATTTTCCACCCGAAGGAATCGCCAACTTTACCCCAAAATCGCGCTGGTGTGTGGAGGGCCGCCAAAGCCACCAAAAGCAACCTCACCAGGTGTCTATATAATTCTTCGACTCAGTTTATCAAGGAGCACTAAAAGACTTTCCATCTACTACGGAAAACGAGCTGTAGAACGCTCGCCTCTCCCCAGCGGCGATTTCGATTCAGATGGAGGCTAAATCGACATATGTGAATTCTGCCATAGTCAATCGACGAGTATCTGGAGAGGATTCCCAACTCCGAAGGCCATATACGAGTGCTCCCGCATCTGAAGCAATAGGTAACCCGACTCTTCCCTTCGCAGTCATCGTATCCCTATTGGCCCCTTTTCTGTAACAAGCACGTAAGCAATTGTAACCGTTGCCACCTTTAGATTGATCTAAATCTGGCTTACCCAATCGATCCATCCTGTGTGTGTGTGCTCCGGTTTATATTCCCCCTTTAAATCATTGACCTGAATCTGACCTCTTTCATCCCCAAATTAACCCATCTGTGTCTCGCGTAGACATTTAACTCCGTCTGTGTGACCATTCCCTTTAAACCCAATGTTTGTGCATATTTAAATATCATTTTAATGTTAGTAAAGATATATTTTTGTTAGTCTTTCTTTTGCAACCCTAACGGGAACCAGCTACCTGTTAATCTTTGGCCAACTTGCAATCTGAAATATTTATTTTAATAAAAACCTCGCAAATTTAAAAATAAATCATCCCCATTGGACGCCTAACAATTTCTTAATTCACTAACGGTCTTCAACCGACTTCAGACCAAAGCCGCAAAAGTACCTACGTAAATATATATATATATATATATATATATATATATATATATATATATATATATATATAATGAAAATTAATGCAATATGACCAGAAAAGATGAGGAATTAAACTACATTCCCCGAAGACAATTTAATTCAGAACAGTTTCGGTGTATCTCACACCCTTTTTGCAACTGACACTGTATAGAAAATATAAGAGAAGTGCATATAAGCATAACACAAGGTTAGATCGTGAAAGATCCCCATTTTTTCCCTAATCCCCTACTTGTAATTAATCTGGGAGAGGGGGTTAGGCCTAAACATATTGAAGGGCGGATATTTTACTATTTTGTTTATTTGTTTTCTTATTACAGGTTTAAAAGAAAATTTACCCTCAGATAGATTTAAATTAGGAACTGACGATATCAAGCTCGATTTTACGATTCTTCTCTTAACATAGTTAGCTGATTTGAATACCATTTTACTTCCATTGAAATCGAGCGTATGATTCTTGTCTCTAACATGGCAAAATATTCCACTGCTTTTGCTGCCCACTCTAATATCTCTTTTGTGTTTATACAATCTCTTGTCTAGATTCTCCCCGTTTCCCCTATGTAAACTTTATGGCAATCGTTGCATGGTATTGCATATACTCCTATGTTAATATGTTCTTTGGGTTTCCTGGCAATCATCAATTGGTTTAAGGAATTATTATATTTAAAAGCTAGATTAATACCCGAGTTTCTAAATTAGTCCTTTAAACTATTTAATTTATTATTAAATGGCAATGTTATACATTTGTTAAAGTCATTAGTGCGGGAAGGCTTATTACCATAAAATGTTTTCCTAGCTGCAAAATGGGCAGAAGATATGAACCAATCGGGGTATTCCCATTTAGGAAAAAATAGTCCTGATAATGACAATTTCTTCATCTAAATAAGAAGGATGACATATTTTGTATGCTCTAAGGAAAAGGTTAGAAATTACTGACTTTTTAACAGTATTTTCGTGAAAAGAAAAATAATGTATATAGGCATTCGAGAGGGTTGGTTTCCTATACACGTCAAGTTTTAATTCATGGTGATCTTAATTAATGACGACATCTAAAAAGGGTAATCTATTATTATTTTCCTATTCATATTTATATTGGATGGAGACATGCAAATTATTTAAATTATTAAAAAAGGTATCAAAATCATGGCCATTAGGCCATACAGAAAATACATCTTCAATGTGCCTTAACCATATAAAGTTAGTGGGAGAAATTGTGGGAAGGAGTTCAGTCTCAAAATATTCCATGAAGAGACATGCCAATATCGGAGATAAACTATTTCCCATGCTAAGGCCAAATATTTTTCTATAAAACTCATTATTTACTCGAAACACATTGTCAGAGACATAATTCAACTAAATCGATAAATTTACTCGTAGAAATGGGAAAATCCAAATTAAGTCTAGGCATGATTTCCCGCAGAAGGCCCATGGTTTGGTCAACCGGAACTTTGGTAAACAAAGAGTTTACATCAAAGCTCACAAGTTTTCCATCCGGTAATTGCAAGTGGTTGAGGCGGTCAGCGAAATCTTGAGTGTTCATAATGTGTGCTGATGAGATCCTTCCAACTGCTGGAGATAAATGCTTGGCGAGCCATTTGGAGAGCTTATAAGTGGGAGAATTAATATTGGAAATAATTGAGCGTAAGGAACATCCTTCGTGTGGGTCTTTGGGAGCCCATACATATAGGGAAGTGAACGGTTCGTACTCCTGAATTGTTTAATTAAATCTGCGTCTTTCAATATTCTCTTCAATTTGTGGTTGAAATTGCTTGTTTTGTTATTAAGTGGATCACTTTGTAGCTTTTCATATGTGTTCACATCATTAAGAAGTTCATTTAGTTTATCATTATAACTATGTTTGTCCAAAATGACTAACTGATTCGTTTTATCAGATTTGGTTATAACAATGTTGTTATTAACTTTAAGTTTATTTAACGCAATCTTAAATCTTTTGGGAAAATCAATTTGGTCAGATTTTTCAGAATTTAGGGCACTAAGCATACAGCCACTAAGAAATTCACCACATATTTAATCATTTGAGGATTTGGCTATTGATACTAAATGGTCTAGTGAGAACCCATCGCATGACTTAATTGAAAAACTTAAACCGTATCCTAACGCAAATTTTTCATCATCAGTCAGTACATAGGATGATAAATTGAGAATATTTTTATTGGGTTTTGAAACTTTAATCCAAAGACTGTTCCTTAGAGCATACGAAATATGTCATTCTCCTATTTAGATGAAGAAATTGTCATTATCAGGACCATTTTTTCTAATTTGTATTACCCCGATTGGTTCATATCGTCTGCCCATTTTGCAGCTAGGAAAACATTCTATGGTAATAAGCCTTCCCGCACTAATGACTTCAACAAATTTATAACATTGCCATTTAATAATAAATTTAATAGCTTAAAGGACATATTTGGAAAAGCGGGTATTAATCTAGCTTTTAAATATAATAATTCCTTAAACCAATTGATGATTGCCAGGAAACCCAAAGAACATATTAACATAGGAGTATATGCAATACCATGCAACGATTACCATAAACTTTATATAGGGAAAACGGGGAGAAATATAGACAAGAGATTGTATGAACACAAAAAAGATATTAGAGTGGGCAGCGAAAGCAGTGGAATATTTTGCCATGTTAGAGACAAGAATCATACGATCGATTTCAATGGTATTTAAATCGACTAACTATGTTAAGAGAAGAATCGTAGAATCGAGCTTGATATCGTCAGTTGCTAATTTAAATCTATCTGAGAATCAATTTTCTTTTAATCCTGTAATAAGAAAGCAAATAAACAAAATAGTAAAATGTCAGCCCTTCAATATGTTGAGGCATAACCCCCCCCCCCAGATTAGCCACAAGTAAGGGATTTAGGAAAAAATGGGGATCTTTCATGATCTGACCTTGTGTTATGCTTATATGCACTTCTCTTATATTTTCTATCCAGTGTCAGTTTAAAAAGGGTGTGAGATACACTGAAACTGTTCTGAATTAAATTGTCTTCGGAGAATGTGGTTTAATTCCTCATATATATATATATATATATATATATATATATATATATATATATATATATATATATATATATATATATTTTAAATATATTTAGATAGATATATATAGAGTCTGGCCAATCCACGATATATACATATATATATACATTTCTCCTTTATGAAATCTGGTGATTAGGTGTGTCAGAATCTTTAAACGGTCTTTAGAAAGAGATTTTAAAGGCAACCTTTAACTTTATTAGAATTTTCGAAGCAGGGTACAGTATGATTTACAAAGACACAACAAAACAGGAAACAACACTGCCATATTTATTTATCGCTTAGTGTTTTTATGTGTGTTTGGACCGAGAATATTAATAGAAAAATTTTGTCAGAATTCCCCTTCTCCCACGGTCACTTTAATCCTCAAAGGATTCGTAGAATCTGAACCCTTATCATCTCACGAAGACCATTTTTTTATTTATTTGTTTAATCGTATATTATATTAGTGTTAGTATTTGGATAACAAAGCATCTGCCTTTAAATAAGCATATTCCTCCTTGTGACAGTAATTTGTGAGCCAGGCTTCTTATGTCGCGTGCCGACGGTCAATTAAACCCTTTCTTTCGGACAACGTACGCCCGCCCCGTGTTACGAACAAAAGATCGTCGTTTGAGAGATTTAAACTCCAAGGAGAATCTCTCGGTTTAAGAGGCAACGATCATGTCACCTATTTACAGAAAGAAGAGAACAAAGAGAGAGTTGAACAAAAAGAGATAAGGGAATTAACTGAACAAAAAGAAATTAGAGATAGAGAGAGCGAGGAGCACGAGAGAATTTGCCAATATGAATTAGAATCAAATAGTGATAGGCTCGAAACCCTTCAGTAAACTCCCGTATAGGAGCCCCTCCATTCGCTTGTGTTAAATTCCTCACGTTCAAAGAAGTAGAATACTTCGGATCTTTTCTCACTCATTTCAAAAACATTTTGAAGTTAATCAATGGGACATCGAGACGGACGGTGTTGCTAAGCTTTTTTCTCTCCTTAGCTCGCAGTTCTGAGACCAATGGGTATCGCTTCGCTCGAAAGCTACAAGGGATTACTCCATCCTCAAATCTGAACTTCTCGCGGCGTACAATATGACGCCTTACTCCTACCACACCAAATTTCGCCACGCCCGCATCCAATTAAATATGACCTTCCGTCCTTTTGGATACATTCTTTCCCGTAATTTCCGTTTTTGTTTAGACGGATCGAAAGTCCCCACGATTATGATTTCCTGGTAGAGTATATTCTAAGGGACTAGTTGCTGGCGTCGGTAACACCAGAGATCCTATCCTTTGTAAGGGATCGTCGGTGCAACTCATTCAAAGAATGCATAGAAGAAGCAGATATCTATGCGGTGAGTCACATCTTATAGCAGAAGGAAAATAAAAAGCCTCCCCCTTCATCCTTCAAGTATAAATTTAATAACTCCGAGTTCCCTCCTAAGAACCCCGCAAAATTTCTAAAGGTTACGGGCCACTTTAAGCCCAGAAGTTTTCCCTCATCGGTACTCCGTGATGTCAATCCCCTCATATCTATTCTCCCGGCGTCAACTTTTTCCCCTTAGCCAATCGCATGTTTTGCGTGCAGTGTCGAAGGCCACACGCGCCAAAATTGCCTCCAAAATTCCTAAATCCGTGGTAATCTTATTTACCAAGTCCACCTAGTTAATGCTGCTCCTGCTCCTTCTCCATGGCGACCAGAAACCCCAGCTCCAATCTAGTCTCCCAGTGCCCCAGGACACCATGTTAATTTCCTCACAAGAGTTCACCAGAAATTTTGACATTTTAAAACGGAAGCATTAATGGCGCCGAGTCTCCACCCTCATCTGCGATACCGGGTGTACCTGTATTATGGTATCAAATAAAATTCTTCTCCCGGTGGCTCTCGACTACCAAAAATTTGGGGTGGTCCATGACTATCTGGGACGCGCAAACCGCTTCTCCATTGTTATCTGTTTGTTAACTGGAGTATCAGTACTTTTTCGGATTGGCTGAAGTCGTGTCAGCCCCTATGAAATTCTGTTTCCTTTTGGTAGGACAGTACACCAAAGTCTCATCTAACCCAGTGGATAAGCTGGTTATCACGAAAGCCCAGGCCTAGAAGAAATCCCAGACACCCGCTGCCCTTGAAACTCCCTTATATTCAGATTTCAGGGGCGTTATGAAACAAGAATTAGATCAAAGAGTGAAGGAGTGCCGAAATCTGGTTCCCTTGTGGGAAAATCTCGGAGCCTTGAGCAGGATACGGTCTGTGGTAACGAGACAGCCTCTCATATCGCAAAAGAATGCTTGCTATATCGCATTTGCTGGGATGGCGCCAGCCCCTAAACTCACGCCCTCTGTGTTCCCCGTTCGCATGTCCCGCTGGTCATAAAAATTTCCCAAGATAGTGTCTTTTGTGGTCATTTCAGTAAAATAGGAGTAGTCAGAAGATTTTCCGGTATTTCTTCTGGACTGGTACTGCAGTTGACATTTCGGAATACTGCCAATCCTGTGACATCTGCTAGAAAACTACGGCAAAAGGGCGTGTTAAACCGGCCTTCCTTAAGAAGGGACCAATCATAACGGAACCCTTTTCCCGAGTGGCCATAGACCTTGCGACCTCATTCGTTTCACCACCAGCGAAGGGCATAGTTATGTCCTTACCCTCGTGAACGGTGTCACGCGTTTCTCCGAAGCTTTACCTTTAACGAGAATCGAGAGTGTTAAGTGTGCCGAAGCCTTAATTTCCATCTCATCTGGCGTAGGCATATAAAAGGAAGTGTTGTCCGACCTAGGGCGGCAATTTACTTCTAAATTGATGGAATATATTCGGAAACTGTTGATGGTAAAACAGCTCTTTACCACCCTTTATCACACCATTGCAAAATAGAGTTTGCGAAGAATTTAATGCGACCTTGAAGTCAATATTAAAGAAGCTGTGTGCTGAATAGCTCCGTGAGTGGCATTGCTTCTTGCCCATGGCACTATTTGCCTCTAGGCAGATTCCACATAGTACGCTTGGATTTGATGCCTTCGAATTAATCTACGGACGTAACATCCGAGGTCCCATTATCATCCTCAAGTTAGACAGGAAAATTCAGTCTTCGTACGCCTCTCGTATGTTTTGGATAATCGACGAAGATTAGAAAAGTGTGCCGAGATTACATACCAAAATGCAGACGTAAACTTAAAAAAATTTCGGTTTACTTAATATCAAATCGAAGGAAAGGAAGTTTAAGCCCGGTGATGAAGTTCTATTGCTACTTCCTACGCAGAGCAATAAAATTATTAGCTAATGGAAAGGCCTCTTCCCAATTCTCGAACCGCGAGGACATGTGAACTATTTAATTAAGACCCTCACTAAAGAGAAGCTCTTCCACATCAAAAAGTTAAAACGATACAACCGCCACGCAGGTGTCAACAACATTGTTACCACCGACGAAGAGACAGCTTTGGAGGCTGACTACACGACGGTTGCCCTGAACCTTGTAAAGGCTATTTGTGTGCAACAAGATAGGGATTACTCACTATCCGACTTGCTCGGTCCCTCTATTCACTCCCCCCCCCGCTAGTTTGGATATCAATGAGCGGCTAATTCCTGACCAAACTAGCCAGTTGCAACTCATTTTAAGCAAGTTTGAGGACGTCATTTCTGAGATGCCTGGCTGTGCTATTAACTTCCAGGATGATATAGTCTTTGCTACCCAAGAATCCGTTCGTTCAAGACGTTACCCCCTTCCAATTTATCTGAAAAATAGCTTTAACGCCGAGTTTAACAATCTGGTCAACCTCCATATCATTGAACCCTCCCCGTCAAATTATTGTTCCCCAATAGTTAGGGTACGGAAACCAGATAACTCTTACCGCATGTGTGTTGATTTTCGCAACTTAACTTCCGTGACAGATTTCGATGCTGAACCGATTCCTTTAAAAGACCAAATCTTCATTTGTTCGAAAAAGCAAAATTTATTAGGGACCTCGACCTTTGTAAAGCGTATTACCAGGTTCTCCTGAAGAAAGGTGTAAGTTAATACACCGCCTTGACCACCGAAAAAGGACGTATGCAGTTCGGCCGCCTTCCTTTCGGGTTGATGACGGCCTACAGCAAGTATAATTGGATAATGCGCAGAGTTTGGGACGGATTGGATAATGTCACCTTTTACTTTGACAGCATTTACTTTGCCACTTGTGACTGGGCCTAACATTTGACCTCCCTGCATGCGCTCTTAAGCCGTTTGTGAGAGCACGGCCTTACGATATGCCATGGTAACTGCAACGTCGCCTATGATTCGATTCAATATCTGCGTTTCCGCATTGGAAACGACCAACTTAAACTCCAAGAAACAAGGGCCAGGCTATAGTTGAGATGCCCCTTCTGGGTACCAAGAAACAGCTTCTTTCTTTCATGGGGTTTGCCTCATTTACAGGAGGTTTGTTCCAAATTTCACGTCTTTGGCTGCCCTGTTGTGGGAACTACTCAAAAAGATGTCCCAAGACCGCATCATATGTAATTCAAAGGCTACTGATCATTTCCAACAACTAAAGGATAAATTGGCCTTTGCCCCAGTCTATAGGTTGCCTAACCCCAGTAGGCTCAGTAACGAGGGGATCAATTGTGTCCTTTCTCGGTTCGGAGATGACGGTGAGAGTCACTTTGTGGCCTACGCGAGTCGTAACTTGCTCAACGTGAGAGGAATTATGCAGTAATAGAAAAGGAAGCTTTATCTATTATTTGGAGTGTGCAGAAATTCAAGATGTAGTTGGTAGGCCAAAAATTCCTTATAGAAACTAATCACTGCCCGCTGGCATACCTCCGTAATATTAAACATCATAATAGCTGAGTAATGAGATTGAACTTATTATTGCAGGAATTCCATTATAGGATAATGTATAGAAAAGGGTAGGAAAATTGTGTCACCGTTCCATTAGTCGTAATCCATTGGGTATCGAACCCAGCTAAACTTTACTTGCGATTTCTTTATAGCCATTTGTCCATCTTGTCATTATTAAAACCGCCACAAAGAAATTAGTACAAAATTCAATTATTTCTGTTTAGGTATTTCTTTTTCTCAAAGTGTACGTTTAGGACCAACATCGCCCATGTATATATAGAATTAGTATTTAGAAGCCTCTCCAGCACCCCTATATGTGCATATGTACCACCGTAATCCTTCTGTCATTTATGTAAAATGTATCATTGAATATCCATTTCGTCCTTTTTTTTTGCTTTGTATAGCTTAGTGTATAAATACAATTTTCATTTTTTTTTAATTATGTACCCCTTAACGCTCTTATAGTCTGCAATAATTAATTTCCTTTTTTCGTTCATATGTACACGCAGTCGGGTAAAATTAGTTTGTACACCTGCTCGAAGGCAGGTCAGGAATTCCCTTTTATTTCGCTTACCTCGTTGAACACTCGCGTGAAAGCCTCCGCTTCCCCAAGTCATTCGTCTTAAGGGGATGTCACCTTTCTCCCCCAATTCCGAAAGCGCCATCTTTTGGGATAGGAGTGATGTAGCAGAATGAGGCTGAAGGGCGACCACGTGCCTTTCTGTACCCACATGGTCGTTTGATTACCACATGAAGCTTTGAAAGCATAGTTAATCCAGGGCGAGGGTGCAGCCTACACCGTTATTACGCCCCAGCTGTATTTGCTTAGGGACCTATTCATCCTCTCCCATGGCCATCTTTCAGCTGCCAAAATTCCTGCCTTCCAAAATAAGATCGAAGTCCGTTAAACATATCTAAACCAACGTTATCACAATACCTCCCCCCACAAAAGAGTCGCCAACTTTTCCCCAAAATCGCACGTGTGTGTGGAGGGCCCCTAAAGCCACCAAACGCCACCTCAACAGGCGTCTATATAATAAGGACCCCCGCATAATTAATAATAAACCATCCCCACTGGACTCCTAACAATTCCCAATTCACTAACGGTCTTCAACCGACTTCGTCCCAAAGCCGCAAAAATACCTATGTATATATGTAAATATAAACTCTTGCCATTCCACGACTGTCACCTCTAAACTCTTTTAAAATAAGCAAAATTTACGATTTCGATCTCAGAATATGTATCATAATAAGGCATTTATAGGATCCGTCTTCTACACGGTTGATTCTTCTATAGGATTTTGATAAAACGCCTGTAGAAGATTGAGGTTGAAAATTCATTTGCACCTGAAATTAGTGATATGAAGTCGGAGATTAAAGAAATATGGTATGTATTATAGGGAACCTACTCTTCCAAACTTCGAGAATCACACTTTGAATGCAATAGGTTTTGTAGGTTGCAGTTGTGCAGCTGATATTGGACGGTAAAGATGGTCTTTGTGTATCGTGTTTAACTTGTGAGGAAATTAAATCGCGCTGTTTTGAGTAGTGTATTTGTGATATGGAGTTTGGTTAAATTTTTGTCAATCGCGCGCCGATGCAACTTGCGCGTATTTGCACCTCTTCCGTATTATTGACCAGCTTAGGGGCACTAGAAGAAACTGTGGAATAACCTGTCATTGGGGTTACGATGGAGTTTTTCTGGGAATCATCTCTCTCATGTGTCGCAGTGCGTTTTATTTGTTGTTTATTGAAGTTCCTTAAATATTTTCTTGAATTGTTATATGACGTCAGCTTAGTGGTTGGACGAAGTTTTGAAACGTCCTTAAGAGGATGAGTTTTCAATTTACAATGCCCCGGGGTGCAATGACGAAATGAATGAAGTTTTGATTACATACGAGACGTAGTGAGAAATGGGTAAGTCCTCACAGTGCTCTAAGTGTCACAATAGACGAGATGACAGAGATTAACTGAATGTTAGGTAGTTACTCTCAAACTAAATAGTTAAAATTGAGTCAGATTGCTAATATCCATTAATTCCTACCGCATAAAAAAAATAATTAATTGGTAGAGTTCTAATGATAGGTTATTTGAGGAGAATTTTACTTAGCGCGAGATCACAAGAGAGAGAGGGTCTGTATTTTGAACGTAAAAACATCTGATAGAAAAGCCGTTTTCTTAATTGCATAGCTTTTGATTAGAACTGCTCTTAGAAGGAAATTAAGTCAGTAATAACTCAAGTGAGCTACCAGTATTGCTGCAAAGAATTGCGTTCTTTTCGCAGCTCAATTACCAAGCTTCTAAAACTTAAGAAGGTTGTTTTCCTTTGCTTATACGTCTTCCCATCAGCTGTATACGATTTTCACCCTTCTTTTCTCACCTGGCCAGGATAGCCATCAATGGATTAAAATTCAAGTAAATATATTTTGCCTATTAGGCAAATTCATCAAATTAAAAAATATTTTGATAAATTCATGTTTTCACGAATTTTTGTAATTGGTTAGGGAGGGGCTATAGGGGATATCCATTGCCTGGTCGATACCAATGCATGAAATTGACAATTTTACCATAGAATTTTATCGTCAGGACTTAATCGAATTTAGAGAAAACATTCCCTTTTTGTTCATGGATAAAATATACTCAATATGCCTATGATCAGAGGTAGTTGATGGAGAGGGGATCGATTCATTACGTAAAGGCAATAATGTTGATAATTCAAGTGCTGGACCATAATTGGGCTAAACGTTAAAAAAAGTTAAAGACAAATATGACGACATGACGTGAATATAGAGGCATTTGCTTCTCTACTCTGACCAAAGTCAGAGAAAAATGATCTTAAGGAATGCAACTGATAAAATAGTTAATAAAAAATAATCAAATGGTTAATCAATAATATAACTAAGATATAAAAAAATGAATAATGAATAAAGATTGATCTATTAAACGGAGAAAAGAAAGATGAGATTGTAAATAGCTCATAGCCAAGCAATTGAGACGCTATGCTGCAAAAACGAATATAAAAGTGTTCAAAATTGGCCGTGGGTATTTAGAGATGTTACATGCAAAAAATGGGCTAGAGTAGACAGATTCATTAAGGAATCGTCTTAGTTTCAATGTAGAGAGATAAAAAGTTAGGAAACTTTTCGAAGAAGGACAAAAAGAAATGATAGTAAAAAATGTGGGAAAATGCAGATAAATTTAAGGGAAAAAAAGGGTCTAATACGGCTTAGATACCTGTCAATATGTCGGGTCGTTTTCGCCCTTACCCCACGCAAACCTCACAGCCAACAATTCCTTTTTCACAACATATTAATTCTCTGCCTTTTCTTTTGCTTTAGAGCAATGTTGCCCAACCTTTTTCTCTCCTGCATCTCTATAACTTTCCAAAAAACGTTTGCCCCAACGTTGGTTGAAAAATAAGTAAAAATATTAATACTATTTTTAATATTGTAATTTTAATTATTGATTACAAAAAAATCTAACATATTTATTGACCATAAAAGAATAAAGAAATTAATAAAAATAATATTTCTTATTAGCCTATTTAGCCGTATAGACACGGTAAATAAAACAAAAAAAACGGTGCCAATCACAACTTAGCAGAGATGCCAACGGCAACCAAGTTAAAGAAACTTGGCTAAATCAGTTAATGAACTGATTTTTATCTCATCTTTTACATCATATACCTGTTGGTTGCCGTTTAGTAAAATAATAAAAAAACAGATGAATGCTCATTGTCAAAACAATATTTTTGGAATCCACGCCCACGCGGCACCAAAATTTTCTCAAGACCCACCGGTGGGGCAGGCACTCATTATGAGAATCCTCGTTTAGAGAGCGCATTACAAATTTGCTATACCGATTATAAAGAATCCTACACATTGGAAACGAGAGGAGGAACAAATCTTAATTTTTTTATCAATTTTTCTTTAGATTACTGAAATACTTTCATGAGATTGGCACAGTTTGAAGGCCAGATATTCGTAGTGATGAGGCCAAATAAATTGTCTGATAGCCAAGATTGGATACTCTGTTTAGGTGGCAAGGTAGAGTGTCCTGCTCCCACAAAGCAACCTTTCTTTCCAGCGGCCACTTCCTCGATCCAAAGAAACATCGACAACTCCAGGCACTTGATATACCTCATCTCTGGTATTCAGTCTGATTCAGTCCGGAAAGATAAACAGTGGCATAACGTGGCCCTCGTGATTGCATACGACGACATATATATATATATATATATATATATATATATATATATATATATATATATATATATATATATATATATATATATATATATATATATATATATATATATATATATATATATATATATATATATATATATATATATATATATATATATATATATATATATATATATATATATATATAATATATATATATATATATATATATATATAAAACAACTAAATCCCAGTTTAAATTCTGATTCAACTGCTTTTCCCCTTCTCATTTCATAAACCACTCAAAATATGTTCACAACCTACAAATCTCTAATCGGTTCCCTCTATAATCTTTCCTCAGTCTCTCCGCTTTTGCCGTCCACTAAAGGTGACTAATATTTTTGTGTACCAATTAATTGCCCTAATTAGTATATTCTTATATTTATCCATATTTATAGCATCTACATTTAGTGCCAAGTTTTCAAATGATTTTTTCACATTTTCAATTTATTAAATAATTTATTACTATTGCTGCTTCATTTAGTGACTACTAATATCTGTGTCAACGAATAATTGCATCAACGAGTGTTATATTTATGCATATTTAAAGTACCCATAATTGATCCATATATAAATTTCAATAGTTTTCAAACGATTTGCCATAATTTCAATTAACTAAATAATTTATTTTTAATCTTTGTGTGCATTATAATTTTTATAATTTTAAACGTGTTCTAAATCTCTTTTATAGACCAGAAGATGGGTAAGATACCCAAAACGTTGTACTTAATTAAATGAGAAATTTTACATGTCTCATTTTGGGATTTATCCTCAACCTCAAAATAAACCTTCTTAGAAGTAAACCTATAGAATATATATATATATATATATATATATATATATATATATATATATATATATATATATATATATATATACGTATATATATATGGGTGTCTATGTGTGTGTGTTTTATCGGTTAACATTACTCCCTATAAAAGAAAAATGGTACTAAGTTCTTTCTTTTTAATTCCCAAAGCGTTCTTTCTATAATCCACTCATCATCATCAAAGGATTAGCTAAAGTCGTAGTAGATTCTTAAAAATTGATGTAATTTTTAGGCTAAAGATAAAAATTATCTCAGATTCCCGCCTTTTAACGACAGTGAGCAATGTGACCAGAATCGATATGGTTGTCCAACCCCTCCCACCGCTGAATTTTGCCAACTAAAGAGCTCTTAGCCCCGTTTTGGATTTTTTACTCTGGAATGATAATTAACAGACTTGAATTTAAGCCATTTAAAAGACTAAACAGAAATATGGTGTGTGTATAAACATAGAAATAACCTCCTTAACATATATACACAACCCCTCCCCCCAAATTAAGAAAATAAAATGAATTCGATGGGGAAAGGCTGGAAGTGACAATCTCTAAATGCTAATGTTAGTATGTGGAAGTCATATAAATAAAACGCATCCGAGTATATTTTGCCATTCACTAATTTTGAAAGCCAAGTTATCTTTATTATTGGTAAACGTAATAAAATATAATTATATTTAAAAGTCTTCCTTACACTTTGCAAGTAAAGGGGCGTAGAATTATAAAAAGAAATAGAAGAACTAATTCTCTTCTTTATCCACTCATGGTAATCTGAAAATCCGAAGTCTTTTGCTCTCATCTGTGACACTTTGTATTACCACCAGTAAAATATCTATAATGTGTAGGCTTAGTTGTGTCATTTTTTTTTTATTCTTGCTCTCATCATAATTGCATTTATTATGATTTTATTCCCTCACAAAGTTTAAATTAAAACAAATATTCACTATATCGCTTATCAAATACTTGTCTTTATCCAACAAATCTCGAGGAACGAGAATATTGCATAAACAAATCAAACTTATATTTCCCAATAAAGTCAAATGTAGAATTTGTTAATCAATATTATATTTTTCTACTGAATTAAATACTATACTATATAGATTTGGTTCTCTTATCAAACGCGCCAGGAGTAATTTTAATTTTGAGAAAAAAGTTTATTTCGGGAAGGTGTGGCCAGCGACCGCTAGTAACCCATGAGGATCACATCTAGCTATCTCATGTCACGCGAGGCTATTCAGTGACACTGAGCAAGATGCGAATCCTAGATCGTGTTTTGATCGCCTTGTGACTCGCTTCCTCTCTTGCTCCACGTCAAGTGTCACGTTTTCACTCCACCTCCAAACTCTCTAACCACGTCAGCTGCAGGGTCTTTACTGAGCAATCAAGTAGAACTCTTACCTCACTTTGTTAACAATAAATAATATATTACATAATTGATGTTTGTTTTATAACCAAACACTTCATTGGAGACCTTCAGTCCAAAAAGTACTCTCTCTTTAAGCTTCCATCAAGCACCCGCATCACTCAACAGGATTCTTACGGCATCATCATAGCCTGATACAGAACACCAGCAATTTTCTACTACCTACACGGCAAATTGTTTGGCAATTTGAGGGCAATAATATTTTCCTCGTATGCCGAAATAATTAGTTTGTCTCTGAGAATTAGCAAGAGAGACACAAAATATTCACGTTCCCTAATACAAAAATACAGCTATCCTTCTTCCATTTGCTATCAGACTTCATGGAAGCAACAGACTAATTATTCAATTGGGCCAAATCGCAGAGAAAATTCGAGGCTCACAATGTCATTGTCTTTCGGCACTAAAAGCCATTGGATAAGCAAAGATGATATAACTTTACCTGAAATTCAAAGGTGAGCCCCATCTCCTCTTGGTACCCTGTGGCTTTCTCCTAAAGGTAAGCCAATGACTATCCGCTTCTGCTTCCTACAAAGTGGACACCTACGTCAATCATCGCGCCTTTGCTGCCGAAAGATAACCAAGAGCATCATGCCATAGTTAAACATCCTTAAGCAGCTACCACTCTCACCCTTGAGCTTCATCCGCCATCACACAGAAGTTTGCACACACTAAATGAAAACCCTATTTCACGATACAATTCAAAAGGTAAACTAAACTGTTTAATGGTTTTATTCCCCTCTCCACAGCCGAAATTCGTCGCCTTTCCGCCGCGCGACCATCTCCACCTCTGGGAAACCTTCCTCCAAGAAAACTCCGTCAGCCTGCCCACGCACTCACCGTTGAAGTGAAGCAGGGTTTAATCACCTGCTTCTTCATTCGGGATCCACATACGGAACTCAACTTCCTCTTTGACAGAGGCTTAACCTTCTCCATTTTTGCAAATTCACCTCAGAAGAGACTACATTATCCGATGGTCTCCTTGTTTCAAAATTTTTAAGGTCAACCTATCCCGCTATATTCTAAAAACAAAACCTCCTTTCGTTCACTATTTTTTTACTCTCGATCATTCATGTAATTATTTTTAGCGGCTGACCCCGGTCACCTTAACTTGGGGCCCACTTCCTACAATTTTTTGCTTTTTCTTATTTTAAATGGGCGTGTTATTATGGATTGAGTGTTACTGAGAATTAGTCACACCCGTCCATCCTGAAGTATATGTCCTATACACTATGAACATGCCGTCATGTTCATTCTATACACACAACAGGCCCTGCTATGTTCCCATGGCCACGACGCTTGTATCAAGCCAAACACAGAGCCACGAAGAAGCAATTCTCCGGAATGGATAAGGAAGGCTTAATTCGGGAATAAAGATATTCCTGGACATCTCTATTACATTTAATTTCTATATAAAAGATAAGGCATATACTCGCTGTTTGATCCCTGTGACTTAAATAGGATTACTAAGGCTAATGCACATCCAATTCAGTTCGTATCGGATTTGACAGCTCAAATCGCAAGTGCACACGTATTTTTCCAACTCGACATGCTAAAAGCTTATCAACAAATTTGGGTGTAAGCGTCACATGCGGAGAAAATGCGTACAATCAGTCAGTTTGGCGGGTACCTCTACAAAGTTTGATGTGTTTTTTTTTAGATGTCCTGGGGGATCTTCCATTTATTTTGGCTTTTATAAATGGCATTTTGGTCTACTATCCATACCACAAAACTCACTGATAACCACTAAAGCATGTATTCCACCACATCCTAGCCTATATTTTAGAGTTAGCACAAAACAAATATCAATTATGAGCAGACCGGCTATGATTTCTGGCATACACCCTAACCATCGAGAACATCTCCCTTCTTACCTGGAGATTTAATGCAATGCGCAATTTCTGTGAGTCCATCAAATATAATTCTCTAAAGGCGTTCCAAGGCCTATTTAATTTTTACAGGAGTCATATAAAATGCGTTCTCCACCTTATGCCCGCGGATGACCTATGGAGGGTGTCCACAAACTCAGTAAATCCTCTTTAAAATTGGCCGAAATTGTTGATAGTCCCTGTTAGGAGGAAAAACTAGCTATTTTCCTAAGCCCCTAAATTAAGGCACTGATTACACGAGGCCTTATTTCATATTTTGGCTGATTCAACTTCTACGGGGGCGGGGGGTGACTTTAGAATAACATCAGAAAAGAAAGTGCCACCCGTGCACCTGTTTTAAAATATACAAATTTTAAGTTCTTTGCGCACATATATTTCCATTGGTTTATCGAGATATTCTCACTTCAAAGAACAATTTTGTTCTTACTGTTTACTTAACGAGGATTGATGCAAAGGAGCCATGGTGAAAGCTAAATGGCGTATTGGCATTCGATGAAGGTAGTTATTTCATTGAATTTCAAGCGTGTCTAGAATAATGAGCTTGTGATTAAAGTGGTGAAGTGAAAGTGTAGATTAGGAGTGTAGAGTGCAAGCTGTAATCAGTGGGCAGAACTTTAATTCGGCTAGCTAATATGGTTAGAAGAAAAGTAGAAAGTTCCAGGTGCATGGATATTGGCGAACACCCCTTTAACTATTTCATGGAGCGTCCCTGGAGACTTTGGATGAGGGAAATTAATAAGACAGAGCAAAATTCGACAGTTTTGACACAAATTGAGCAAATCTCATAAAGGATAACAAGGAACGAGGGTAGACTGCAGAATATTGGCAAGTCAATACTTTGGTGTTTCGCGGTTGTGAAGAGTGTGTGAAAGAGGTCACTTCTCTTCGAGGCAGCGACGACTAGGTGAATGAGTTAAGAGGCTGCCATGGACAGGTGGTCAAGTGCAAAACTGTGTTTTGTAGAATTTTCCTGCCAGAGTACAAATGAGCGAGCCTTGATCAGGTGGTATGGGAGAAATGAAGGATCGAAACTTCGAGATTCTCTGTCCTTGAAACTTGAGAAATTTCTTTGAGTATCTTCCTCGATTTGGCTAAGATTATATCCTGAATCAAATCAATGCAGAGTGCGATAGAGATTTAGTGGTACAGAATAGCATCTGGCAAGTATAGCTTTCTGAAAGATCAACCCTCAACTCAATGGCAGATTTATCATGCAAGACATTTCTGTGGATGCCATATGTAGTATTCTGTCTCCTAACCGACCAACAACTGAAGATTACTCTCTACCCCAAGGTCCAATGCGTACAGGAGGATCTAAGGCCTTATATCTTTCACACATTTTGAATTACTCTAACTTCACCATCCTCATTACACATATCTCCCTGCGTGATACATCTTCGTTACTAATTCACTTTTATATTCAAGGAGAAATCTTAAATTAGAGTGTTATAGCGCTGTATTGCTTTCCTTAACGAAGTAAATTACATTGTGACTGAGATGAGATTGGATCGTATTGATCTGAAACTAATCAAATACAAACTCCAGAAAAACGTTTGTATTGCAAATTCTCAGGATAGTAATCATCTAGTTATGACATTATTAGATTCCTTATAAAGCGTCATATTTTTAAATGAATTTCTTCCCTAAGATGTGAACAATTGAGTTTATATCTTTGAGCATCAGACTCTTCATAACAACTTGTTCCTTTACTTCTTTAAGGTTTCGATAACTTAAGGTCGACCTTGTTTGACATTCCGTTATTAACATCAAACTATCTGCCTTTTTTTTTTAACCTTTTCTCTCATCATCTGAATAAAATATTTTTCTGTCATTCTATTTGTTTGGAAACAAAGTTCCCGCACAACACTTTTTAAAAGTTTATTTATTTTTTTATTTAGAGTTTATATTATTAATACTATGTATTGGCCTAGTCTTTTCTAGGCCTCGCTTGAAAGTGCGCAGTTACCTAGAGGCAAGGTAGCCTAGTTCACTATGCACTTCCAGGCCAATACATAGTCGATCCGAAGGCCGGACGGTTGGATGGTAACCATTTTACTTCTCAATGAGTTTTTTGGCAATAAAATCGTAACTATTCGGTCATTTTAATGAAATTTGAAACCTTTATGTTCTTTTACATTACCTTTCGGATGATATGATTGACGATGTCTTCCCAAGGTTATTCCGAGAATTATTGAAAGTTTTGAAGGTCGTAAGGTCATATGGTTATAAGGTCATAAGTCAAAGTAATTGGGGGTGACCCATACCTAAGAACCCTGCTCTCAACATTTCTATAGGTTTTCATCCCTCAAACCATATCCCGAAGCGATTCTTAGAGAAGCTCAGCAAGCTTCAGGATGGTATTCTTTGATCCATCGAGAACTTTGCAAACTCTGGCATATTATTTATATATTTTAACTTACTCTTTCTCTTTTTCTTTTGAACTGCGTCATCCCCCTATACACATATGGAAATGCAGTTGACTTAGTCAACTCCTATTTTCCAAATTTTACCATAACCATAATGACCTCCTTCTTCGTCTAATGTGACTACGAACTCATCCAGCAACAGATGATAAGAGACCTCGCATTTCTCTTACACCCGTTAAACTCTGTTATCACATCTACTTACCTTAATATAGCCATCTGCTTTTACGCATAGGTCCTTTGCCTCCCCATAATGATCATGAACCTCTTCTCCCCATGCCGTACTGACCAAAAACTTTCCCTTACTTCTCAACATCTACTTTCAATGCTAAAATTGAAGATGTGGATGATTGAAACTGAATCGGGATTCTTTTGCTCGTAGTTCTACCATCACCTTTACACTGCCAACCAAAATTACGCACGTAAGGTTTACACCTTCTATAGCCTTGCAGAAACACCACCAAATCACGCAGGTTGTGTAAACTACATGTTACTCTGTCTGGAAATTTGAAACCCTAGTCTCATCACTTAATCTCCTCTGCTGAATTGTATTCCTTCTTCTCAGACAAAGTGTCCATATCCGCCAACTTATGCCCTCTTCTTCTGCTCCTGAGTGTCAGATAATCCTACCTTCTCATCTCATAAACAAATTTCATTCCGTGAACTTATTATCCATTAAACAATTAACTTCTCTTGATCTTTCATCGGAAAATACTTTTCTCCCCTAGATTCAGCCCCTCATTTTCTTCAGCTCGGGTTTCTCCATGTTCTTTTTTCTTACAGCACTGATAGTTTTAACACCTACTTCTCTTCTGGAGTTGAACCAACAGACTTCGAATATAATTGTATTCCTATACTAAAGAAAGTAAATTGAAACGAATGATACTCCAAGCTAGCGCCAAATCTCACAATTCCCCTACGTCACAAACATCCTTGAAAATGTGTTGTCACCTTGTAAACTGGAGCAACCTTCATTATCAAGCGTCGATGAGATCTTATGGTGTGTTTTCTTTAAGTTAAGAGACAACACTGATTCAGCTCTTTAATATTTAGCGGACAGCCTCCGGAATCTAGCCGACGTTGGTCAGATTTCCAATGTGGTACGTTTGTTTCTCTCTGCAGAATTTGACAGTATTAACAAACTGTTCAACTTCAAAATCTTAGTGAATCCTATGGTGTGTCTAGAACTACAATTGACTGAATCTTCTTGTATCTTTAAGTTTATATTCGATCTATTCATATCGGCATTGTTATAATTCGGCCGAAAAAAGTCCTTTAAACTTTTGATCTTCTGTAAGGGCTGGTTCTTGCTAAGGTTATGTTTTGCATCTCTATTCTTACTCTTGCTATTTTCATGCGTCGTCTTGGACTATCCCTTCATTTCTATGCTGATGACATTCTACTCTTTATCTATTTCCTTCAGCTTCGTTGGCTGTGACTCTTAGAACCATAAGCATAAGATCCGCCGATAACATCATCAATGAATGGCTCTCGGCGCATAATTTCTCTAAATAAACCATGACAAAACTGAGATCGTTCTTGTCGGCACATGTGAGGACGTTGCCCACTGCATTAACTTTAGCTATATCTTAAGTTTGGCACCTCCAACCTCTTATTTTCTGATAGTTACAAATCAATCCGTAACCGCTAATTGTCAGTTATCTCTCAAAAATCATCGTGGCAACGTTATGTAAATCCTTTCTCTTCTTTCCCCGTTATTCCTGCCGCATCCGTTCCTACTTTGACCACAACAGCTTCGAGATTGCCATTCGTGCATTCGTTGCCTTCCTACTTTGATATAGCAACTCAATTCTCGTTGGCCAACAGGTGTGCACACTTCAACCTCTACATATAGTTTAAACTTTGCAGTCTGTGCTCTTATCTGGCAGGTGGCGGTTTTAATTCTGTTCATCAATCCCGTTATGCTATTTTATTGACTATCCGTTTGATACAGAATTCTCTTCAAGGTCTTTTAGTTTACATATAAAGCCTTAAATGACCATAGTTGCCTCGTCTCCTTTTTTCTAGCAATATATCTGCTCTTTTTAACCTGAACTGATTGTTCCTTATTATTGTTTGTTGGAATGGGTAATCTTACTATTTATATAATTTGCTAGAGAATATATAATGATCTCTTCGGTGCGATACTCCCATTTCCTCCTGGTGACATAAAGTTTGAATGAAATAACTATCTATTTTTGGTAGCCCATACTTAGTTGATAAACAGGTGTTCTGTAATGGCAAATTGCCTTGAAGGGCCCTATTAGAACATCAATATTATTATTATTTTAGTGTTCATTTTCCTTAAATTTGACGTAATGTAAACCAAACTCTTTTCATAGGAACTCTTTTGCTCCAATATGCTGAAAACAAACTTCAAATTTCACGTTCAAAATCAAACAAAATCAGATGAATATTAATCTGTTTCTACTAACATTGAATATTGATTCATGTTATATCACGCTAAAATACAGTGTATTAAAATTTCCTTTCGCAGCGTAATGTGGCCTGGAAAGGCAAGTAGTGGTACAATATTTATAGGTGATAACAATGACTACCGAGAGAAGACCACATATATAAGCAGCTATTCAGAACAGGAAAAGTTTGTCTGGGTTCTCACTGGAAGGTGTTCTTTTTGAATGACAAACTCTTACAGTTCCACAAACCATGCATGAGAGGTTGGCTTATGGGAGTAGACTACTCATATTTATGTCTCTACTTTCTTTATACTGTACATAAGATATTGCAAATGACTGCTACTATTAATTGGGTCATTTGACTCTAGCATAATAAAGAAATTGTGAGAAATCGTTTGTAAAATTAATAGAAACGACTGCTCACCTATCGTCTTTTCAATGCTGTATATCAGGGGTGGGGAACCTTTTCATGTGTGTAGGTCACATTGAAATTGACAGTTTGCACTAAGGTGGAAGTCAATATGTGCGACTATTTTTTACTCTTATTTTAAATCTTATGCTAATATTATTTAAATTAAAAGCTATCATGTAGTATATATGCATTTTAAGAAAAAGAATTTATTCACTTACCTTTTTAATGATTTTATGGCTTCTTTGAGATTGTCTCTGGTGAGACAACATTGTGATATCTGGTTCTAACATGAAGGTTTTAAGTTTTAATTGGTCCTCCAGATGCTCATCTGTCATCTATATTCTCAAAGAATTCTTAAGGTATGTTAAGTATCAGAATGTGGATTCACAACACTATGTCGTAGAAAAGCACGAAATCAATCGGCGAGGATGTTCGCGAAGGCGAGGGTATTCTACCGCCTTTTTTCTAAATTTCAACGGCATCTTCCTTGCTATCAAACAGAAATTTCATAAAATAATTTTTAGAAAACTCAATAAGATCCATTTTTAATTCTTCTAGTGCCTTTGATACATCAACTATGTGAGGTTAAAAAGCTAGATTCAGAGTGGCATCATGCTTTTCAAAATCAATGAACCTTCCATTGCATTAGGGTATTAATGTGTTTAAAACTGATTCGTATTTTTAAAAAAGATTCACAGTTATAAGCTTCATGTTAATTGATTATTTTTGTTAAATGGGGAACGTGTTTTCTGAAGGTCTTGTCTGAGCAGGAAGAGACTTGAAAAATGACAACTACTTTCTAAATTCCAGAATTTTTTTCCACATATCATATGTAGATTTTGTTTTTCCTTGCCCCGAAATATTTAACTTATTTTGGTTGGTCATTATATCACATAGAAACGCAACATTTTGGTAAACATTTGTACCTGATAATTCACAATGTTGATTGCTTCCTTGACAAAGTCAATTATTTGCGTTGGCAAAGATATAATTTTGACTAATAATTATCCTTGCGATAACCAAAGCACTTTAGAATGATAGGGTTAATCAACACTAATTATCTAATGATCCATCATGAGTATGTTTCGAAACTAGCGAAAACTCGTAGCATTTGCTCGATTATAGTTCAACATACCTATAACTTAGGGCAAAGTGTCATTTAAACTGACAGATTTGGCACAGAGATTTTGCTGAATTAGAATGCAAAGAAACGAAATCGGACAATTTGGATCAGAGAATTTTTTTGGAAGATGTTAAATAAATCCTTCGTTATATCCAGTAATAGATAAAGCACCATCTGTACATATACTCACCAAGTTAGTAAAATTTAGTTCAGCTTCATAATATTTATCTTTAAAGTTGTTGAAAATATTAATTCCTCGCCTCCTTCCTTTAAGGGTGCCTAAAGCAAGCAATTCTTCAAATAAATGAAAAATCTTCAATTACACCAAGAACAAAATAGAATACTTGTGCTGAATCAGTTGAATCACTCGGTTTAGCCAAAGTTACTGAGTAATATACAATTACTTTTTGGATTATTTTTTGAAGTTCTTCATTTACATTGCGAGCTAACTCATCATGTCGATCTGCATTAGTTCTTATTGAAAGAGGTACGTCCTCATATTTCTTAACTCTATCGGCATCTAGGCATCTTACTACTTCAACGGTGCATTCCTTTATAAGTGCTTCGTTGCTAATGGCTTACCTGTTTACCAAGCAATTTGCTACTTTATTACTTGCCTCAGTTGTAGCAGTTTCTTGATGTAGGCCTAACACTGATTGGAATATTTGTTTTTGTTTTGGTTTTCCATTTCCATCTTTTAATTTATTGAATGCAATCTTTCGAGCCTAACCACCTAATTTTGCATATTTATTTTCCTCATGAGCAATATAGTGCTTGTGTGCACTGTATTTCTTTATTGTTAAAATTACGGCTTCACAGAGCAAGCAAGTCATTTTACATTTATTAACACTACTCTATTTTCTTCTTGCAACGTTCGTTTTAATCTGAAAAACGTAAATAATTCATTAATGGTAACAATTAGGGCAGCAAAATAATCAAAGCAAATAGGATACATCGCTAGATGGACACACATGCACGAACACCACAGCGGAAATCAAATAACTGAGAGATATTTACCAACAACTAGCATTATGGTTCTTAAAAACCGATTTTAAGCCATTTTACCAATTCAGTTCTGTCACCTACAATATTACCTGTATACTTTGCTATTTTACTTATATATTACACTGGTCTGCAACAAAAATGTACCTTAGGTTTTGGGAAGTGTTTCTTTTCTTAATAAAGTTGACCTTCTAAATCCGAATCTGGCATCCGTTTTTCTCTATCAGGTCCAGTTTTTGCGATACAAAGGGGTGATAATAATTTTGTAATTTATACATATTCTATATTATATCAAAATTTCAATAGTTTTTTCCCTACTGTATTCGCAGTAAATTTTGTTTACATTTTAAGTAATTATGTTAATAAGTTTATATTTTTGCAGGTTAGAAATTGCTTTGCATTATAATAATAAGAATAATAATAATAATGAGGGTGGTTGAGTTAAAAATTAACAGAAAATGTAAGAATAGCTCCGACAGATTTTGCTATGTTTGCGGCAAAGTTACTTCTTCTGACTAGTAATGTTCAATCTCTCTTGTAATTGAATCTTTTTATCGTGCATATTTCTGCTGCAAGGGATGCTACATAAATTTAAGACGCTGGAGTTAGGGCAAACCTTTGGTGCCTCCTTACAAAATATTTCTTCCTCCACTGCATATAAAGCTTGGCATAATTAAAAATTATGTCAAAACCCTAAATAAAGTAGGCCAAGCTTTTAAATTTCTTCTTCAAAAATTTTCACAAATCAGTGAGGGTAAACTCCATGCGGGAATTTTGGATGGACCTGAGATCAGGAACTTAATGAAAGATCCGCAGTTAGAGGCATCAATGACAAACATTGAAAACGATGCCTGGAAAGCTTTCAAAGCTCTATTTAACAATTTTCTTGGCAAAAAAGAAGCCCAGAATATGTTGCCCTGGTCAATCAGCTCTTAACAAGTCTCAAACATTTGGGAGTTTGAATGTTTATAAAGATACACTTTTTACGGTTCCATCTGGATTATTTCCATAACAACTGCGAGGATTATAGTGAAGAACCTTGGAAAAGATTCCACCAGGACGTAAACATGCTTGCTGACAACTCTTGGTGTTTGAAGTGTGATGCACCAGATAAGAGGCACAAACGAAAATCGTCATGTGTGTCTTTTCTTGGAAATTAGCATTATTTTCTTTATTATGCGGCATTCTTTAATAATTTTTATTAAAAGTATTATAGTTTACATAGGCTTATTCCTGTTTCTATGATATAACAATAATAATGCATTATTAAATAGAAAATGGTTTTCTAATTTTTTTTTCAGGAAAAATGAGGCAATCTCAATGAAAATGGTGTATGCTGTACTGAGAAAATCTGACCTAAATGAATAAAAATACATTCATTTTTGACCTCAGGAGGTTTGATTCATTAAGAAACCACAATGAAATCCTGAGGGAACATAAAGTTTTTTTCAAACGCAGGCCTGTGTTATAATACATCTTAGCCTTATTTTTCAAAAATGTATTTCCGTAGTTATGGAGTATGTAATTTACTCATGTAATTATAAAAATGTTAATAAGTGAATATTTGAAACACGTAGCTGTACGAGGAATGCTTGAAAAACTTTAACTGAAGCGAAAAAATCACCGCAAATGACATCATTCCCTAAAGGTGCGTTCATTTTCCTTTCTTTTACGTCTACAGGGGTTTGGTACACACAGGTGTTAATGATTTATAAAGTTAGTAATATTTCGTTCACTTTACATTTGGCACCATGCTTCAGGATTAGCTAGTACCTATTTTTGTAAGAGACCAGTGGCTATATTCTTTTAGATATTATAGCTGCTTGGAATTCATGGTCTTTATATAAATTAAGATTTATTTCGATAAGCTACCGGAGGCCGCAATGGATGACCCAGAGAGCCGCAGGTTTCCAATCCCTGCCCTATATCATATTCAATTTTGGGTACTCTATCTCTGTACAGTGTATTAACGTTTACCTCCTTATTTATGATTTAAAAGACTAAGTAATGAATGGGTGTGTGGCGATTATAAACCTTCAACTTCCCGCCCAACAATTATGCTGCCTTCTTTGAGCAACGTAGCAACTTTCAGGAGAGTTGCGCCTGCTTCCACCGTCTAATTATTCTCCTCGTTGCGTCTCTACCTCGGCTTCAGGTGGCATGGAATCGATCCGCACACGATGTCGCAGAGGAGCCCTGATCATAACTCTCTATAACCGCTATCCTCATTCTACGAGCACCCCCATCACTTTCTCCCTCGCCACTTTAATACCATTGTCGTTTCCAAGCTGCTCGCTGAAGTGCACCTCATATTCGCCTCTTCCAGGAGGGACAGGGTCAAAATGGAGTCCAGAATGACCAGAGCCATATTAATCTCGAGAGAAAAGCTGGCAAAGGCAAAAGGAATGGGCTTCTCGTGATGCAGCCGCAGGATACAATCTTACGGATTTGTGCAAGCTAATAAGGAGTATAAGGAGCTCCCCTCCCCACACACACCTATGTCGTGCTGGCGAGAAAAAGAAATGTGTGGGGCGATTTATCTAAACATTATTTTTACAAATTTATCTCGGAAATAGCCCCTTTCTTCCATACCCCTTTTTTTCAAATAAATAATAAAAAAATATGCGCCATTGCTAAAAAATTATTGGGTCTTCAATAACTGAACCTAAACAGTCAACCATTTTATTTATGGAGAGATTAGTAAACAAATTGTTGACGCTAAAAGAAATGAAAAAGTGTGGAAGAGTGAGTTGCATAAGAATGATGCCAAAAGTGAGGTCGTTGTTTGAGGTACATACTAAAGTAAAGTCCATAAAATAGAGAAGTAAAAAATTGATGCTCTACAGGAAGAAACTGGAGTGTTAATTTGATTCTAGGGTAGGCTCCCTTAAGGGAAATAGAATCTGAAAGAGATGCGGCAAAGTGTTTTTGCTCTCAAGAGAAAGATAGGGGTAGATTAAACAGGGTCAGGTGGCAATCTACACAGATTTTGATATCATACATGCGTGAATTTTGAAGGGTCAAGGAAAAAGATGGTGGCGTTCCTATGAGACTTTCTAATTTTAACTCAAAGACCGTTCAGAATGTCTCTGAATTTCACCAAAAGGTCTCAAAAGTAAACTCGCTCAGCCCACGAAAAGAAAATAAATGAATGAAAAATCATAGAGGTGAAAGGTAACAATATTTCTAGTTGCAAGTTCGTGCTATAAAAATCTATAATTATTCTTACAAATGAAATTTCCTATCAATACAGTAATTTATGGCATCAGAAAGGACAGAGGAAAGAATAAAAGATATAGTTCTCTAAAATCATGTCCGGGTAACAAGAGGGAAATTCCCTGCAATGACCTGCAGTTTTTTGTGAAAAGATGATATTTGGTTATTGCATTGATGGTTTCACATGGTTCAAATCACTTACAAGTACCTTTGAATGGCTAAATGGCTAAATGAGGCTTCGTCCACTAGATGGCGCCACCAAGCGGCATATCTGATGGCAGATTTGAAATATCCAGGGTGAGTAACCCTATGTCCTATGGTCATATGGGTCATTTCATTTGTGTAAATGGCTACAATTGAACTTTACTCTTATTGAACAAGAGGTAAACTCCCTGCAATAACCTGCGGTGTTTTGTGATAAGATGATAAATGGTTATTGCATTGATGGTATCCCATGGTTCAAATCACTTATAAGTGCCTTTGAATGGCTAAATGAGGGTTCTGCCATTATAGGGCATCTTCTCACAATTCGATGCCACAAGGCCTAGCATCATCACGCAGACTGCGCGCTTGGACGTGGTCTTTGTATAGTATAGCGTGTATCTTTGTATAGCAAGGCGTGAATATTTTTGTAGTTTAGCTTGTATCATTCTATAGTATTGCATGTATCACTTTATAGTAGAGCGTGTACCATTCTAATAGTATAGGGTGTATCTTTCTTTAGTAACTCTTCCTAATTGTAAAAATTACTATTCCGTAGCCTTATCATCTATTAGTACTTTTTTAGTTCCCCTGAAATATGAAGAAACTATAACTCATGGTAATTCTGTACTAAAGTTAAATTAATAGGTATATCAGCATTTTTTAGAAATAATTATTATTTTAATAATGTTTGTAAAGTACATTAGATTATTTTTTATTTTTGTCTACTGTACCGCTATTTCTCAGCCAGGAATGTTCTACAACCCTAATAGGATACCTGTGTCCCTGGAAAATTCAATTTACTATATATATTAGCTTAATAATCTCAAACAAATAAATTGTTAAAATCTTCCTTAGTAATAAATGCACTTATTTAATTAACTAGAGAGCATTTTGATTGTAGGTTTTCATAAGTATGTAATTCGATTGAATTTGATTGATATGGTTAACGCCTGGTAGCACTATTATCTAATTCTATTGTAACGATGCCCACTTGGACCCATATCGTGCAAATTTTTTGAATGAGGATGGTTATGACCTAAAGGGTCATACCTTCTCCGGAATGATTATATAGAAAGATGAAGCATCTTTTAAATTTAATGGTTCCTTTAACAAATATAATTCTAGATAATGGGCAAGTTATGCAAATTCTTCTTACCATCTTCAAGAACAAAGTAAACACAATCAAAGTCATAGTATAGACTTAGATCTGTATTTTAGATCAGGTTAACTTTGTCTAACTGGTCACTTATTCTTGTGAGATGGTGCTATCTTTACGCTCGATTGGCTCGAGAAGCCTGTTCCTCAATGATAGATTGTACTAATTGACCCCATATCTCCAAAGTTTCTTTATTAAGGTGTGTTAAAAAATCTAGCTGATGTTAAAAGATTCAGGATCATTCATCAGCAGCTCACAACGCGAATTATAAATTCCTGCGCGAAAATCAACGAAGATGTGTTTTGATTTATGGGTTATTCTGTGTTATACAGACTTTCTAAATGCATTAAGGAATGTTGTCAACTTTTCTAACATTTGCCTTAATCATACTTAAGTATCATTGTTCTGCTATCATTTACATTGTAATATCTTAAATTGTGCTATAAATTCAATAAGCTTTAACTTTGAAATAAGTGCTTATTGACTACCAATCAGTTCTGCCTCACACAGAATTTCTAGGCTATATAGAGTAACTTGAATAAATGCTTCACCCACAACTAAAACTTAGCTTTGTAAATCTTTAAAATTGAAACTAAATTAGAATACTTTGTTAATGGGCAGCTGATTTCGAGTGGCAGGAATGTACTGAAATAAATAGAGATGCATTTTTGTATTCTATGAACCATATTAATTTATTAGCAACCACATAAGTAAAAAGTATCAAGGATAGTTAAAACATCCTATAGTTTTATGATGCCGGGGAGTGTATATATATATATATATGATGTTTAACAGAAATCACAAGGCAAGGAAAATAGCTGGCATCATCCTTTTTATTTACCGGCGACGTTTTGACAACAATTCGGTCATCTTCTTTGGCCTAAAATACAAATAAACGAAAAAAATATTTTGCACTGTTAAGAAAGCACACTGATAAATGTACACCTAGAACTTTACTAGCTAGTATTAGCTTTGAATTGCAAAGTTAGAGTTAAAGGGAATATTTCAAAATGGGGCTCAAATTTACAATAAAGTAACTAAGGAAGGATTTTAAAATATTTAAATTAGTTAACGAGTGTATAATTGTTAAAACCTATTAGGTTAGGGGCGCTTTTATTTATGAATCTAATGATTACATAAAACTGTTTTATAATGAATTTTAAACGAATAATTGAAGCAAAATTGGGAAAATCCAAAAATACAAAAAATCACAAACCTTGCCAACGAACGGGTTATCCTCAGCCCGTTTATCTTCAACGTTCTGATGGAGCAGCTGGTGGCGCTGCCCTATAGGGAAGGAACCATCCTCCTCAGCTACGCTGAAAACTTGGCCCTCGTCGTTACCGGGTGCGGCGACAGGCTCGCGCGGGCTCAAAAAGCGCTGCACCTCATCACTGCCAAGTGCAAAGAGCTGTGGCTCAAGATCTCGGCAGACAAGTCCCAGGCCATAGACTCGCTAACTAATTTAAATATTTTAAAATCCTTCCTTTGTCTCATTATTGTAAATTTGAGCCACATTTCTAAATATTCCCTTTAACTCTAACTTTGCAATATATATATATATATATATATATATATATATATATATATATATATATATATATATATATATATATATATATATATGTATATATATAGGGAGATGAAACTGCCTTAATAATTCGCAATAGAGCAACGTGGCTATGATTAAAAAAGTATCAGCGAATAAAAAATTCCGAGCCATATATAAGGATTCGGGCCATGGAGACGGGTTAATTGACATATCTCCTCACGGGGGAGATTTGGCTCAATAGTGTCATAAAAATCAGCCAGCAAGACTCTATGATTTCGATAACTTTCAAAAGAATCCGCAAGACTCCCAAGAACTCATCAAAACTTCTAAAGTCTCGAACTGAGGAAGCTGGGTTTATTAAAACTAAAAACAAAATAAGAAAAGTTGTTCAAATCCTAAAATTTGAGGAGGTTATTAATAGATGAATAGAATGGAAATAATAAGAAAATAGAAATGTTCCGTATTGTAAGGAGATAATACATTTCATAACTTTAGACGGGACTTCGTACTGACAGGTGCTGATGCGCTGTATATATGGACTAAATGATGAAAAATTCTCTCCCTGACCCGACTTAAAGACATTAATGTGTGAAAGGCATCGGCGCTCCCTAGCCTCCGGTGCGTGTTTACAAGTAAGGAGGAAAAGCGCTTCTGGATCAAGGGTCCGAGAAAATGGTCCACCTAGGGAACGGGTGATGGGTAGAGCCAATTTTTGACGTCATATTTAGATATTTGTTTCTAGAAAAAGCAAAAGCTGACGTTGGTATGATTTTCTCCAAAGTTCCGGAAAAAAGTTGAAATTAGACACGATGAAAATGTAAGTAAAGTGCTATTTGGGCAGTTTTCGGAAACTACCACTGAAACCGGAGCTAGTATAGTGGTTAGCGCGCTTGCTCCGCAATCGTTGGGTCGACAGTTCAAATTTCCTTCCGGATTCTTTTTAAAGCTGACATTATTTACTATTTACTAGTAGAGAGGTTAACTTCGTGACTGGCCATATCGGTGGGGACGAGAAGGTGGAACTCTTAGCCATAACAGGCACTCCACCTAAGAGAATAATAACTCTGATTTCAAAACCCTAGAGAAACAGGCATAATTGCCCATATCAGAAGACCCTCTGTGAGTATGTTTTGTTTTGGCCAGGCGTCCAAAAGGCGAGAGATGGACATTTATGCGAAAAGAGTAAAATAGTCAAGTTAGCAATGTGAAAACGAGTGAAATAGAGTGGAGATTTCCAAGGATGAATTTGAGAGAAGGTGAAAAAGAACTTTAAAATTGAAATCCCAGCTTGTCCACTCTTCCCAAGCAACTTCTTAACCGGAGATCTTAAAGCCGCCAGTTATGCTTAATCCCTTTGAGTGGAGTTCAAAGGGAATTTCCCACCTCCTAAAGTGATTCCCTTACCGAAAATGTGAGTCTTTTAAGAGAAATTTAAAGATTTAATGGAGATAAAGTGGAAGCAGGGGAACAAAGGAGGTTCTGAATAACTGCAAATGGGGGCCCGAGCTGGAGAAAACATGTAGGACAAACGGATCTATGGAAGTGGGAAACCATTTGAAGCCATGGCAAACAAGTGTGAAAGTCAGGGTACGTGAATGAAGGAATCATGCAGAGAAAGGAGAGGAACTATTCTTAAAATTGTTAAAAATGAACTCTCTTTCTCCCACTAACTTTCTACTAGTATTTCATAAATATTCAAAATAATGAATTGTATAAGAGTGAAGAAGGCAAAGTTGTTTTCTCAAATCTGGATGATGGGATGGGGAATTGGATATTTACGCAAAACATTTCATCAGCATAATTAAAGAAAGCAAGTTTTATTATATCGAAAGAAAAGAGGAAGTTTAGAGTGCTGAAAACAGTATTAAAAATAAAACTTTCGTTGGAGTTAGTGATAATGTGTAGAAAATAGACAAATTAAGTAAGAAGAAATGTAGGTTTGGTGGGAAGCTAATGAGCGTCAGGGCCGCATTAACTTCATTCTTATTTCCATTTCTCAACAAATGCAGATTTCGTTTGAGTAGGAAGAAACCAAATCAACAAACATACACCTAGAACATATGAAATACACAATTTATCTTCATTAATTACATATCAAATAAAAGAGGAAGGATGAAAAACACATTACCCTGCTTGGCTGATTTGCGTCGTCTAAATTTATTGCCTACCTCCTCTCTGCCGATGGTCAGATTGATTCAATCGGAGGAATCGTGGAAGACAAAGGGCTCGATAATTTATAGCAGAATTCCAAAGGAAGGCTTTTATCGCCTGATTAATGAGATTAACTCTCATGGCGATAAGGCAACTTGCTTAGGCCGTGATCTCCCATTCATGTTCCTAACCTTATCGAAACCTGTTTATCACCGTTCTCAGTTGGGTCGTACAGAAACCTCCCAAATAAGTTTCCTTCCTTGTGCTCAGAGAGGAAACGTACTCTCTTCTACGGTAATTAAACTAGAGCAAAGAAGAACATTTCATGGATGAAGTGGAGATTAATCGGAACCTTACAAGAAAGGTTGGGTTTTCGACTGTCCATGTTCTCAGTTTTACTTCCCTACCAGTTTAAAATAACAAGAAAAAAACAGAAAGAATATAAAATTGGAAAATTTTATTAAATTTCGTGTAAAGAGAGAGAAAATAAACAAGTGAAACTCTAGGTTGATCCTAATGGATGCGTGCACTCGTGGTTGGTGATAAAAAGAGCCAGCTTCTAACTCTTGGCATCGCATAGCATTTTGGCGTCCTAGCAAGTGGTAAACTCTTTTTATCAGGGTAATAAGGGAATTGAAATTTACCCCAGATTGCTATAGAGAGATTTTTTGCTGTCGGCTACTAAAAAGAAGATAACCAGCAAAGGCATTTGTACTACACTATTTAGGTTGAATAAAATGAGTAGAGTTTATGATTTGATCCTACAATATATACGAGGGGCGGTCTATAAGTTTTGCTAATCGGTAGGGCAAAACAGAGGAATGGGGATGGCTGTTTGTGTGGGTACTAGGAGAGGTTATAAAAAGTCAGGACCTGAGGCCGCACACTCCTGCCTCGTCTATTTAAGAAGCAAAAGCTGATCGCAGATGGTCAGTCACAAATTTGTCAACAATGGAGAAGGTTGAGCACCGCGAAGTGATCAAATATTTGACCAAGGAAGGAAAGAATGCAAAAGAAATCCATGAATGCATGGTGCAGTGTCCCCTGACACCGCCCCTTCCTATTGCTCGCTGGAATAGGGAGCTCCGCCATGGTCGTGAGTCCTTTGAAGATAACTCCCTCCAGGACTCCCGTCAGACGTGACCAACGAGGACAATGTGGCCCGTGTGGAGAGTATGATCATCGAAAATCGACGGGTGAAGGTCGAAGAAATCGAGCCAGAACTTGAAATATCACATGGAAGTGTTATCAACATCATCCACGAAAATTTGGCCATGGCGAAGATCTCTGCCCGTTGGGTCCCTAGAAACCTCCTGCCCCATGATCGACTTCATCGTCATCAAAGTCCACAAGGCCAGAGTTGCACAAGCTGCCCTGCGCAAGTGCAGATTCGAAGAGCTCAACCATCCCCCTTACAGTCCAGATCTGGCCCCTAACGACTACATTTTATTCCGCCAGCTCAAGGCTGCACTGCGTGGACGCCGGTTTCTGGACGATAAAGATGTTCAGCTCACCGTCCAGGAGTGGAGTGAACAGCAGTCGGGAGATTTCTGGTTGTCGGGAATTCGAAGCCGCAGGGACAAGTGGCGCAAAGGCATTGAAGTCGAGGGTAGTTATATTGCAAAATAATAGAACACTTTTCCTCATATCTCCTTTCCTTATATCCGAATTGCAAAACTTATTGACCGCCCCTCGTACTATATAAATGATAAGATGAGACTAATTAGGAAAGCCCCGGAAGAAGAACTTTAAGCGATTTAAGAAATATACTTCGTCATCACACGAAAAATTCTAGGTGCAAGCCTTAAAAATATCATATTATCATTCCAGAGCTGAAGATTGTGGCACATACGAGTATAATGGATATGAATCAGAATTATCCGCATGGAAATGTAAACCTGCTTCACTTATATCAACTAATAATGAACTAATAGAAAGAGAGCAATTGCAGGAGCTGATAATTTATACATGAATCATGTTAGGGATATATTGGCGTGTCAAATAAATAAACATATAAATAAACATTAAATAAAATATTAAACGTAAATCTTGCGAATTCTTTTAAAGAATCTCCTTGTTACGCTTGGAACATTTGGCCTCTTACAATCTGTCGAGCTTCCCAGGATCCAACCCAGTTCAACATCTTTATAATCTGTCGACCTTGCATTTTCGGTCTTTTATTCGGTTGCACTTCACCCTATGTGGTATTTTCGTTGCATCATCTGCACAGCCTTCACTACTCTCTCTCTTTGCAAGGAAAAAAAATTCTTACACTACTTTGAGGATACTTCTTAACTCTATCGCCGTTTCATTGATTTTGCCGCCTACATTTCATTGAGGTTTTAGCAGCCTTGTTACAAACCCATTAGGATGCGCCTACGTTTGATCTACGGTACCAAACAAACAGATCAAAATGCATCTATTTATATCACCACATTCTCATCTATAAGATGCTCGATCTGTACCTGTGGCCACAACGTTGTTCGCTCATAACAAATGACGATTCACGCGTCCACGTAAAATGACGGACGCACGAAATGAAACGTTTACTTTTGTAAGTAAATTATATATTTGGGATATTATATATTATTATATGATATTATATAATAGGGAGAGTCAGCAACTCTACTGAATCTGCCTTCACGACAAAAAATAATAATAATGAGCGAATAAAGATATTTCTTGCCACAATATAAGAATTTCAAACAATATAGAGACGCACAATAATTCCCAAAATAAACTTATATTTTACCTTTATCAAATGAATACATAACATTTAAACATTGACTACAGCAATACTCTGAATATTATTATAAACAAGAATTAATTAAATTAGTTTGACCCTCAAAAATTGGTTAATTTCTCTACACACAACAATAATATAAGATTTAGGCTTACGGACTCTACTGGAATTTAAAGGCCTCAAAAATGTTATTGACTCATGATGCGTGCCGTTTGGACAGATGTAGATGAACGAGATCACACGGTCGTTTTGGCGAGGGTAGCAGTAAGGGGGTTCACACGGTATTCCGGGGGGGGGGTCTTCAAGGACGAGAACAATTACGGTGCTTTATGTGGCACCAAGGTAGTCGTGGTCTCTCTGGCGAGAGGGAGTCCAACTTGGTTCTTAAATCAAGTTAACTTGGTGTGCGGTGTGACCACCGAGTAACGAGCTCGAGGGGGAGCTTTTCTTCTTCGTTACCTTATTCCTCATGGACGAGGACTGAACTCGGGGCGGGTCTTCTTCAAGAGCGAGGATAACGGAGGGAAATTTCTCTGGCGAGAATAAGTTACTTAAAGTTCAGTTTGGGTAACCAGGAACTAGCTCGAGGATAAGCTTCTTCTTAGTTACAGTCTTCTTCAAGGGCGAGTATAACGGAATGGGGTTTCTATGACGAGAATAAGTTGAACTTAGGTCCTCACCAAACTGACTTATGAGTTCGGTGTGGCCACCGAGTAACGGGCTTAAGGGGAGCCTTTTTCTTCTCCTTTTCTTAATTCCTCAAGGATGAGGAATACCCCTGGTGTTTAAGATGCACCAGGATATGAGGGGGCTCTCCGATGAGACTAAGTTGAACTTACCAAAGTTAACTTATCGTTTGGTTTGATAACCAGGGACTAGCTCGAGGATAAGCTTCTTCTTAGCCCCTTAAGGTAGGTAGCCCTGCCTCTCTTGCAGGGTACTTCTTGGTCTGGCGGCCAAGTAATCTACCTCTTCAGTCTCGGTAGCTCGGTTTTGATCCGAGGACTTCGTCACCTTTTGACTGACGTATACTACCTCAATTTCCTCAGTGTTCCTCATTTATACCTAGTCACCCCACTGGGAGATTGGTAAGGGGGGAAGGGGCTTAAGGACGGCCCCAGGAGAGTTCTTATTCCCAACGGTTTTTCCCACCGAGTCTTACATCGGCTCCTCGTTAGCCTTCGAGCTTGGGAGAAACACGTCTCCAATTTCTTATTTGACGTGAAACTAGATCTCACTCTCCTGGGGGAGATCTTGCATTTTGACCTTTGGGGTCTTTCATGTCGCCGAAATAGGCAACGCTGTGGTTATGCATTGGACCCGCCGATGCCTGGGGCGGATGTCTTTGCGGTAACCGCCTTGTGACTGCACCACGAGTGAACGGGTCGGGGGGAGAAGTGGCGATTTCCCTACATTATTATTGTATTTATTAGCGAGTCGCTGCAGAGACTGCTTTGTGCGCTAAATGTGTAGTCTATAATATTCTGTCACCCGATGATAAAAAAAGTGTATAAAAGAAAGGTAAATTAAATGGTAGGTCATTAAATATCCAAAAATGAAATAAGGCTATTATTTAAATTGTGAAGAAGAATCATACAGACTGTGTCACGTCGGCTGTAAGAAGACAATCTAGATGCTTATATCTCCATGGTCAAGCCATTGATGAGGTCAAAGAATAAGAAGGCACGTCCTGCATTTGCTACTGTTATTACTTTAAATAGACGGAATGACCAATGGAGCCAAATCCACTTTAGTAATGAATCTCACTTCAATTAGTTCAGATCCGACTGAAGGAGGTTCTTTAATCGCAGACCAACCTAAAAGTTGTGTCACTAACAATTTAAAAGGAGTGCAAACTCTACGGGACGCAATTGTATAGTTTTAGGCGTAATTTCGGGAAGAGTCACTGGGCAACTTATGCATATATGCAGGTAATAAGGAATTTCATTTCATAGTACTCACTATTTACCCCAAAATCCGTTTAATAAATTTAACGGTTGAATATATACAACACTTAATAATATTTTGGGAATCAGCGCTTTCAATTCAGTAATACATGGTAAAAAATTAGAATAAAGAAATTTGGGCGCAAAATTGGTAAGCTAGTGTTTTTTATTACAAAATGAGGACGATTTTTATGTTTATCAGTAAAAAGTTGCTGAAAAACAATTGGTTAACACCTATTCAAAAGATTAAATATATGTACATATAAGAAAATAATTAACTTCGAGACATTCTAATTAATTTAACATGTATTTCTTGGACACTTTTTTAAATTTACCTATGAATTTTCTGCCATTTATTTTATTAAAATAATCATTACTTCTCCCTATACTGTAGGAGGGAAAATATCATTTTATGGCTAAAATTGTTCTTCAAAATAAAGCTACCAGCAAGGAGATGAATTGATTTTTTTTAATAATGATAAATTTGGTTGTATGAAAAGGACTTGATTTTGTAAAAGAAATATATATGTAAGAATAATGTAAAATTTTGGTCTTCCCCTGGGCTTGAGGTCCAGCAGGATGCCTGAAGCTTGGCCGAATATCTTCTAAATCGCACAGGCATGTCCGTGTGTGTACAAATGTAGAAAAAGCCAGATGGAGTTTTAGAGGTTAAAAACTAGTCGATACTTTAAACTTGCTCACAAAAATAGTGGTAGGGTCATAGTAATGAGATATTTGTGTTTAATCTGATTTTATCAACAGCGAGGGACGTTCATTAGAATTAACCACCGTTTCCGGTTCTCTGCCAAATTGAGTACACCTCTATTAGAAGACAGCGTGATTGATTATAAAGGGCATCTTAGTTTATAATTACGAGGGAAGGTTAATAAGTTTTGCGAATCGGTAGGGCAAAACAGAGGAAGGGGGGTGGCTGTTTGTGGGTTTGTTAGGACAAGTTATGACAACTTAGGACCTGCACCTGCACGCTCCTGCCTCGTCTATTTAAAAAACAGTAGCTGATCGAAAATCGTCAGGCACAAATCTCTCAACAATGGAGAAGGTTAAGCACCGCGCAGTGATCAATTTTTTACCAAAGAAGGCAAGAATGCAAAAGAGATCTATGAACGCATGGTTGCAGTGTACACCGATACCATCACTTCCTCTGCAACCATTGCTCGCTGGAATAGAGAGTTCCGCCATGCTGGTGAGTCCTTTGAAGATTACCACCGTCCAGGACGCCTGTCAGACGTGACCAAAGAGGACAATGTTGCCCTTGTGGAGAGGAGGATTCTCGAAAATCGACGGGTAAAGGTCGAAGAAATCAAGCCAGAACTTGGAATATCACATGGAAGTGTTATCAACATCATCCACGAGAATTTGGCCATGCCAAAGGTCTCTGCCCGTTGGGTCTCTAGAAACGTTATGCCCCATGATCGACTTCAACGTCTTCAAAGTCTTCCAGACCTGAGTTGCACTAGCTGCCCTGCGCGAGTGCGGATTCGAGGAGCTCAACCATATTCTTTACAGTCCAGATTTGGCTCCTAACGACTACTTTTTATTCCGCCAGCTCAAGGCTGCACTGCTTGGACGCCGGTTTAGGGACGATGAAGATGTCCAGCTCGCCGTCCAGAAGTGGATCGAACAGCAGTCGGGAGATTTCTGGTTGTCGTGAATTCGAAGCCTCAGGGACAAATGGCGCAAGGGCATTGAAGTCGAGGGTTGTTATATCAAAAAATAATAAAACACTTTTCCTCATATATCGTTTCCTTATATCCGAATTGCAAAACTTATTGACCGCCTCTAGTAAGGTTGGTCTCTTAGCGATTAATATATAAAAAAAATAAATGACGTAACAGATACGTTTGTCTCTATTTGTATTCTTTCATAAAAACTTTCTCTATAAGGACATATGGAGCATGGATATGCTAATCGGAGTATGTGTTTTTTTATCATTTGCACGTTATTACAATGTATTTTCGAACTTCTATGTCTTTTATAGATGGACTTAACGTTCTGATTACTTGGTAGTAAGCCTGTACCATATACTCGCCTTCATTTCATTTGCAAAAAGCAACAAACGAATAACCGTCTATACAGGCTACGCTTATACAATTAAAAAAAGATTCACTGCAAATGGAAATATCCTTTTAGTAAACATTTTTCCATAAATACATGACCATCGTAAAACTTCACTGTTACCTAATATACTTTGATTTCGCTGAGACCATGTGATGATCGAGTATATGAAACACCCATGAAAAAACAAAAACACGTAGGGTATCATATTTGAAGTTTAATTAATCATGCAAGCACGATATTTCTTTACGAAATCAGTTAGCTGTTTTTTCAATTGATTGCCTTTCAAATTTCATAATTTGTTTAAGTTAAAAAAATAAACTAAATACGTTGATTAAGAATAAGTTTTGAACACGAGGAAAAGTCCCTTTAATAACCTTCTGCGTTTTGTGATAATATGATAAATGGTTATTCTATTGATTGTTTCCCATGGTTTAAATTACATGTGTCTTTGAATAGCTAAATGAGGCTTCTCCCACTATATTGCAACACCAAGCGCAAAATTCGATGCAGATATGAAATCTCCAGGGAGAATAACCATATGTCCTATGGTCATATGAGTCATATCACGGCTCTAAATGGGTACAATTGAGCTTTACTACTTTTGCCGCAGGTAAAAAATTGAAAGGGATCTGTTTTTCATGTGGAAAAAAATGGAACTACAAACAATTCGCTTAAAATTTCTTATATTTTATATTAATGACATCTTGTTTCAATGATATATTATTTATATATGAGTTGATTGTCCAAATATTTCTTTTCGGAAAGCGAAATCATCATCATGAAGTGTTGTAGTTGTTTCTGTTTACTCATTTGGAACATCATCTTCATTTGATTTATACCTGCTTCGTGAAAGCATAAATGGCTTAGGGAAATGTCCGCTATTTTTTGGTTATTTGTTTTTATCCATTGAGGTTTTTCGATTGTCAAATTAATATAGAACATTTGTTTAGTCGGTAGATAAATTTTCTACTTTTTTAGGAGGGATCTTTTGAATTCTTTTTTACTTCAAGGAGATCTTAATAATTCTTTTATATTTAGCCTGATTAATAATTATCATATCCCTTTCTGACTTTGATTTTCTAGAAGAGTAAACCCTTTTGAAACCTGAGCGTTTTACTGTGAATATATAAATGTGCAAAAATGATATTGTAATCTGAAAACATTAAGGAATTATATATAATTAACATTTCTTTATCTAATGAATCGATTACAATCTCTCAAATGGAATATTATTATTTTTCCTTAGAGGGGCCATCCTGATGATAACCTACCTGGGTATAAGTCGCCGTAAGAATATCTTAGCCTATTATTAGGCTACATTAAAATACAACAAAACAAAAAGATACAAAGATCAACCAAAGAAAAACCGAATGAGAAACAAAAGCCTTGAGAGAAATCGAAATTATTAGTTAACAATTATGGCTAGTTTCGGAGTATCACGCTTCATCCGTGATCGGTAAAAACTGAAAAAATATTTCCTTATCACATTCCTTTTATGCATATGAAAGAAATGCAATTCTATTAATATGCACTGCCATTTTTCTTACTTTATTTGAGCATAAGCAACTTTTTGCATCTCGCTTTTAAGTTAAATGCCACAGAGTTGAAGATGGATTGCTCGCCTCTAAAGAAACCTAGTCTGATCCACCGAGTGATTGAGTGAAACAGCCAGCTTTCAACTCTTCAGCATGTGGCAGATAACCTTCGCTGCACTATTCGTCGTGTAAGGTATACACAGTCATTTAGTCGCCCGAATTACAAATCCATTTTGATGGGTTCCTTAAAAGTCTAAACTCTCTTTGGCATCATTCGGACATTGGTGTCAGGGACTCCTGAATAAGGCTAGGCATGAGAAAAAAAGAGGCTTTTGACGGGATAAGAATGGCTGCGTAAATGAAAGGCTAGAGCCTTTGATTGCCAGTGCACAAAGGAGATCGAGAAAGGAGCGGCGCGAAGATTTGTGACCGGACAAGAACAAAAGCTTATTCGCAACAAAATTAAACGACGGAAGTTGCGTGACCCGAATCGCAATGAATCACTTCTTCCGGAAAAGGAAATATTAGGTAATATCCAATTAACCTAATGATAGTCTTGAAAAATTTAAGGAAATGCTATATAAGAATCTTATAACTTAATTTTAGAGACGTTTTTTTAGGTTAGAAATGGAGGAAATCGCCTTCAGGAGCAAAATAAAAGACCTAAGAGGATTTTCAATATAAGTTCGTAGGACCATAGCTCAAAGGTAAAACAAACTATCTTTGGTTTACTATTAGTTAAAACAACGTTGTCTCCTATATATATCACCAAAGGAAAGAAATAATGACGGAGTTTATGAGCCGGAGTATCAGTGGGCAAGAATAATGCGTTGGTACTTATAATTAATCTCGATTAATCTCGGTGCTAGACGTTGAATACCTCCCGATTAACTTATGGTGTATGGTATAATGTAAATAGCTTTTGAGGCATGTTTGTCTTTTTTGTCATGAACCGATGGAAGTCACCATCGCCAGCAAGAGATTAATTTTTCAATCCCTATCTTGTGTCTTCTGTCCAATCCCAAACTTTGTTGATGATTCCAGGACACAAGTATCAGTCTGAAGCGAATTGTACAGGATACGTGTGGGTTTCTCAAGGAAGGATTGCAAAGCTGAAACGATTATTTTAGATCTTTCACGGAAATTATAGCGGCTAACCTCAGAGGATCTTCGTGAAATCTAAAGAAAATGGAATTGCATAATTATTATTATTATTATAACAATTTAATTAATAATAAAGTGAGTATCGCCCAGGCCATCTCTCTGAAGAATTTTGTAAAAGATCTTCGTTCTTAGGGCGTCAAGATTCAAGAATGAGACAATGTAAGCAAAGGAAATAGCATTTAAGGGAATTAAATTTTCCAAAAGCTCTTCGAAGTCAAGACACCAAACCAAGACGCAATACAACAATGATTCGTAAAAACAAAGACCAAATACAACAAAGCATTGATTAAGCTACACGGAGGATTGAAAAACATTAATAGATATTAAGAGGATTAGGAGGGTATCCTTTTGAGACTAGTTATAATATGCAGTGATGATTAATCTAGAGGTAATTAAATGGATGAAATGGCGCTAAAATTATTTATGAATTATTAGGTTGAGGAATAAGTTCTTGCGTTTTTTATGTTGGGTTGATTTACGTTTTGTTGACGTGATTTGTGCACATATTAAGAAACAATAATAAATAATGAGAGCAAAATTTGCTAAGGTTAGGCTACGTCTCTTAACAGCGTAGACTATTAAGCTTTTACTTAGGCTACGTCTTGAAGTTGAATAATAAGTCATTGCGGTTTATTTCAAAAGTTGGGTTAATTTATTTTTTCTTTTGTATCCTCAAAATGGAATTTCCATTTGAAAGAAAGGTGCATTTGCGACACTTGTTTTTATTCATTTTCAATCGAAACGAGGACACTGCAAACGCAGCCAAAACTTGTCGCAATATGTGTACGGAGAAAATACATTATCAGAAAGGACAGCTCAATGGTGGTTTTCACGTTTCCAAAACGGTCATTTCAATCTTAATGAGGAAGAACGTTCTGGTAGCCCAATTAAGTTGGATGAAGATCGATTGAACGACCTTCTTCATGAAAATCCTCGATAATCGACTAGAGAATTGGCTGTACAATTGGCGTGTGATCAAAAAACTGTAGCGAATCACCTTCATTTGATGGGGAAAGTTAAAAAAATCCGTGCATGGGTTCCGCACACATTGAACGAAAGCAACCAACTTCAACGCTCCACGATTGCCGCAGGTTTGCTTGCTCGTCACAAGGCTACTCGTGGATATTTGGACAGATTTCTTAACCGCATCATCATTGGCGAGGAAAAGTGGTGTGTTTAAGTCAACATGAACCATCGAAAACAATGGCTTAGCCCCAATAAAAACTACTTTCCCGATTAAAGCAAGGACTTCATCAACGAAAGACGATGTTGTGTGTGTGGTGGGATTGTGAAGGCATCATTCTTACGAACTCCTAGCGAACAACGAGATTGTCAATGCAGAACCCTACGTTCAACAAATGTATCCACTCACCGAAGCTATTGGTGGAAAGCAACCTCATCGATGTTATAGAGTCCTTCTGCAACACGACAATGCTCATCCTCACATTGCCAATATGACAAAAGACACCATCCAAACGCTTAATTTGGAAATCCTGCCGCATCCTCCATATTCGCCAGACTTAGCTCCATCGGATTTCCATCCGTTCCGATCGCTCTCCAACAATTTGCGTGGCGTTTTGTTCAATACTGATGTGAGTCAAAATCCAGAGATTTTTATTGCAGAGGCATCGAAAAACTAGTTGAACGTTGGGAAGAGGTCGTAAATAATAACGGAAAATACATTATTGATTAAATTGCATCTTGTTATCAATTAAAAATTATGTTTTTAGAAAATTGTTAATGGTAATGAATAAATTTGATAAAACCGCAAGAACTTATACCTCAACCCATTAAAAAGAAAATATAGTCAATGTTAGATTATGGGAGGATGAATGGATATGTATTTGTTTAATAATAAACGAGACTTTCTGAGCATATCTGTTCAAAATATTACGAGGATCTTGGTGAATCTGGGGAAGTAAGGGAGAATTATGTGTGCTTAGAAATGCGGAAAGTAGCGCACTCTTGATAAAATTGTCCACATTTCTATAAGGATAAATAATGGACAGCTGCTCTCTACTTGTTTCTTCTCAATAAACCCGAAATGAACCTGGGCCTGCACTGATAAGAAAAAAGATTGGTGGTAGACAGCCAAAATAATAAAGAAATCGAGTAGAAACTACCCACAAAAGCGCCAGTAGTTAGAGGAAATCCCCTTATATGAAATGAAATTTTTATTTGAAGCGAAACTAATGTGCGAATGGCACACAGAAGGTTTTACGGAAATTAAGGAAGTAAAAAATGTGTAAAATATATTACCACAGATCTCCCTGCCGGCATTTGGGCAGCAAGCTCACCTGATGCTCTAGTCTGCTTAATATATATTTAAAAAGATCCTCCTGAGGCCATTGGGGTGGATCGGATACGTAATCCTTTAGATGTTTGCTGCTCCATGCCAACTTATCCTAAACGTAAAATCTTTAATGATGAGGTGAGGCTGACCTCTAGGTGACCTCTTGTTCTTTGAATATTAGTTTTTCCTACAAACCATCCTAGGATACCTGCGGAGATCGTTCTGTGGCTCCAGATTTCATACTTTTGTTTCCAGCCTCAACCCGCTTCCATCCTAGTCACCCACATAGGAAATAAACTGTCGATGATTGACTAGACGGAAATCTGAACCGTTCTTTTCGTGTCCTTTTCCTTCTTTGTCTTACCAATTCCTCATTCTGTGTCGAGGAACATCAAATTACTACAACCTTTAGTGAGTTCGTTTGCTCCGAACTAAGAGTAGCAATAAGGGTGCGATTTAATATAATGCTTCTTGTCGTACCTGAATGTCACTGACGGTCCATTTAGAGTCTAAATAAATTCAGTTCCTCCTCACTTATAACACCTATTAGCATCTTCTTCGTTCCCCTTCACTACATTTGGCGAGCACATTAAGTCCTTTCGCCTATGCTTTGTTAAAGACCGCTTTTTTTTCAACCGCCTGCGGATGTCATTCTGTTCTCATTAGCATCATGTATCTAAAAACTCTCTCCTCTCGCCATACTCTGATTTACGTCGTGAAATAGATAGAGAATGTACCATGAATTAAATTCAATGATGCGTATATTGTTTTTCTCTCTTTTGTCCTTCTCTAATCGACATCTTTCCTTGAAATCATCTCTTTCCAGATGTCCATCAACTCTATAAACAGGGAACTAAAAGACCTGGCACCTCAATCAGTGCTCCATATGAAACCAATCTTCTCCAGTTATCAAAAAAACTTAAACACACATTTAAGCACAAACCTTGCAGATTTTAGGTGAATGAATAAAATGAATTCTTGTCTAATCCCAGAAAATTGACATTTAATATTTTATCTCCTAGGACAATTTACTAATTGCAATTTTAAATGCCTGGTCTTTCCTCAATTTTATATAATTACACATAATAGGTGCTTCCATTCAAAAAAAATGCGTAATCCGAAGAGAAACGGAAATGTTTGCAGATCTTATTAAGGTAGTGTCTTAGGTATTTGGTTATTGGAGAAAAAAAGTGTTTCCGGGCCATTAAAACACAGTCTGACCTATCTAATTTACCACTTGCATATTTATCTAAACAATCAAACCCCAACTCCACGCCCAACCCAAACCCGAACCCCACCATATAAATTTATTCAAATAATGCAGTGAATTTCAAGAGTAAAACAACAAATAATGCATTCAAATGTTTTTGTTATTTCATAAATGCAACTAAAGTAGTAGATACAAAAAAGAGTAGACCAAAGAGGCCTTAAAAGATCATATCTTAACTATCTATATACACTGTATATAGATAGATAAGACTACTACTTTATATTATATAGTAGTAATCCAAAATAGATTAAAAGTAAATAGGTTAGTGACTGGTCAGCACCTCATTGATTAAGATATTTCAAAAGTAAAGGTAAAGAGAAATTTCCAAACGGCGGAAGCTTATCTACCTTTGACAGTTTAAATGTTAACAAAGGAAGTATAGAAAAAGTACTTTAATTTGACGCTTGTTTATTGTCGTAATATGACAGTATATTGCATCAATAACATATTATATCTATGGGAAAGGGACGATAAGTTACAAGCGAACCTACGAAGGGACGGAACATCACGAATTTAGACGGGTTGAGTAGTGTGAGAGAGTGCAATGAGGTCAGGTAAATTATGTTCAAAGGCAAAGCTCAAGGGTATTTAAAGAGGGATGTGCAAAAATATAAATTTATTTACACAAAAGTAACGAGGGATTTAATGAGTAAAATTACCTCAGAGAATTAACGAACAAAATCACATTAATAACGAAGGGGGGAGGGGGGTTGTAGTTATAAATCAGAAAATGAAGTTAGGCTTAAGGTATTACAGAAAGAGACTATTCAAATCAGGGAGGGAATGGACTGAAATGGGTTACTGAAGGGGGGGGTTGGCTTACGGATGTTCTCTGTACGTGGGGTGAAGCCACTCGGAACTTCTGAGCTGGAACTTGAAGTGATGACGGTTGCCCCCAAACAAGGAGGGCGGAGAAACTCCGAGTCCAGGAGAGAGTATTTCGGCCATCCGAAATAAGGAGCGAACGAAGAAGGGCTTCTACAGGAGTTGACGAGAGAAGCCGGAAAAATCACTCGCTGGCGATCGTTAGGTGGAATTACCTCATTGCTGGGGCTAATTCCAAATACACAAAATAGTTCAGCTGTCACTTTGCTTTGTTTTTAGCACTTGACTTGGACTATAGGGAATCTTCTGTGGTCCGGCGAGACTTCTTAACTCTGTGTCTGTTCATGGGAGTCGGCGCAATTTATGTCCTGGGCTCTCTCCAGGGTTTAGGACGGTAAGCGGGAAACAGCTCTACTCTTGAATGGCCTCGAATCTTCTTGCAGAGGCTATTCTGCTCGTGTAAAAGTGAATCATGGTGGATACGGTTTGAGGCTACCACTTGTGGAAGGGGGAGGGGTAGGCCTACCAATTTAGGCCTAACCGGGCCTTTGGCAGCAGAGGCCGTTCCTTTCTGCTCAAGAGAGTCCACGTGGTGTTCCCTCACACACCTTCCAACCGAAAGATGATGCTTTACAGAGCAGTTGTCTAGAAAAGGATCATCCCAGCCCGTCAAACTAGAATTATCAAAGGTCTAGGAAAATTTTGACCTGCTACGACAGGTGTACACACAAAAAAAACCGTAAATCTGAGCTCAGCGGGGAATTTACGGACATAACACTTAAACAATTTAGTGCCCCCCCCCCAAAAAAAAAAAATCATAATTAGGAACATTGATGATATAATATATATATATATATATACAATTCACGTGGAAAACCTTGGCTCCCACCAAGGTAGTGGTGGAACACCGCAAATTTCTTGTGGTCGTGCCCAACAGGGGGAAGTAGGTCCTCAGACACTATAATGCAGGTGCACACGGTGTCACGGACGAGGGTGGATACACGGCGACGGTTCACAGTTCCGTTTTCGAACTTCAATCCACCAGGATTGTTCTCATTAAAGAGATAGTTTACCTGATGGACCGGCTCTTTGGCGGGCGAGGGAGGAGCGGGAGTCTCCTGAGGCGACAGAGGAGGATCATGGGTGGCCCAGATTTGCTGCACTTGGTGGGACTGAGAGTTTGCGAATCGGGAGTTTTGAGGACAGTTTATGCGGTAATGGCCAGGAACTCCGTAGGTATAGCAGACGATCGGGTTCTTTTGGTACAGCACAACCGGGGGAAAAGAAACTGGGGGCTTAACGTCTCGGTGTTCCGATGGATGGAAGTTTCTTGGCTTAGAGGGACTAGGAACTTTGGTAAATCTTGGAACCAATTTAGGGGGCGTCTTAGGGCCATAAAATTTAGTTTTGGGGGTGATTGGGGAGCCTTTTTAACAACCTTAGTGTATAAATCGTGACTACCTGCGAGGACATCGGCCTCTTCCAAGTACTCCGTGAAAGTGGCGCAGCGTTTATCCTTAATGAAGGCGCAAATTTCGGGAGCCACGGCAGCTAAAAGCTGATCCCTAAGGAAGAAGTCCAAAAGCGACGCGTAGACCTGGATAATCTTGCACGCATCCAGCCAACACTGAAGGTGTCTTTGAAAGATGTACCCGTGTGGTCAAAATGTTTGGCCTAGGGCGGATCTTTTCCAGGCAGAATCGGGAGCAGTAGAATTCGCTATTCATATGAACAGCGGCTAACAATTCGGACTTTAGCGTGGAATAGTCCAAAGTTGCTTCCGGGGAAATGGATACGAAGATATCCCTTAACTTGGCATTTAGGAGGGGAAGTAAGCGAGCGACGCCATCATTCTCGAGATCCCATCTATTAATCTGAAATATTTTCTCAAAAGGTGCCAAAAAAGACCCAAAGTCCTCTCCATGATTAAAAGCGGGAATGTGGACTGAAGGAGTTGGGGGAATTTCAGCCCGGAAACAGAGAACTGAGAATCCATTAGATTAAGGCTCAATTTCAGCTCATGCTGCATAATTTGTTCACCTTCTTCCATCTCCATCTTCATTTTGTTCTCCTCCATCTCCTTCTTTAGTTTGTTCTTCTTCATCTCCATCTTTATTTTGTTTTTATCCATTTTCATCTTGTTTTTCAGCATCTCCATTTCCCTCGCTCTGCCCGTTCGTTCCTCTCTTCTTCTTGTACGTAATTTAGCAGGTCTTTGCCCGCAAGACCTAACATTTCACCCTGACTCTTTCATTTTTCGAATGATGACATTTTTACGCAGTTAACTGAGGAAATACTGATAGGTGAACGAGCTAGGACACTGCCCACGCGAAACGAATACTTAAATATTCGTGAAGGCCTTGATCACAAAAAGAAATTGATACAGCTACCTACCTACCTTTGCTGTTTCTAAGCGGAAAAAATTCAAATGATCCTACCGGAATTAGGACACCAAAGACCTTAATTAACTCTTTTGGGTTAATAGCCAGGAGAGTCTCCAAAATTCGAATACCATAAAAAAAATTAATTACCTGGGCTCCAACACAAAATCAAAATAGATTACGTTCTAGTGCTCTTCAAATAACTTGAACTTGCCTTCTGCCAATACAATACAAAAAATAAACAAAATGGATAGACGTGAATAACGGAGAAACTTCTAATGTCGAAATTAAAATGACACGAGTTCGTAAAAACCCCAACACACTTGACACCAGATTTATATAATATGTATATTAATATATATATATATATATATATATATATATATATATATATATATATATATATATATATATATATATAATATATATATTTATATATATATATATATATATATATATATATATATATATATATATCGTGGTATGACATTATATTACATCAATACCATATTACATCTATAGGGAAGAGGGAGATAACTTACAAGCGAACCGACGAAGGGACGGAACACCAGTAATTTAGACAGTCTGAGTAGCGTGAGAGAGTGCAACAAGGTCAGGTAAATTAGGGACATTGGCGAAGCTCAAGGGTATTTAAAGAGGCATGTACAAAAATATAATTTTATTTACCAAAAAATAACGAGAGAATTGATGGGTAAAATTAACTCAGAGAATTAACCGACAAAATCATATCAGTAACGAAGGGGGGGGTGTTTTTATAAATCAGACTATGAAGTTAGAACTTAAGTTATTACAGGGGGAGACTATTCAAATCATAGAGGGGGGGGGAGGAATGAACTCAATTAAGTTACTGAAGGGGGAAGAAGGGTTGGCTTACGGATGTCTGGATGTCTTCTGCACGTGGGTTGAGGCTGCTCGGAACTTCTGAGCGGGAACTTGAAGTGATGACGGTTCTTCTAAAACAGGGGGGGGGGGACCTTCGTGTCCAGGGAAGAGTATTTGGGCCATCCAAAATAAGACGCGAACAAAGGAGAGCTTCCACCGGAGTTGACGAGAGAAGCCGGAAAAATCAATCTGGGCGATCGTTAAGTGGAATTACCTCACAGGCTGGGGCTAATTCCAAATACACAAAATAGTTCAGCTGTCACTTTGCTTTGTTGTAAGCACCTGACTGGGAACTATGGGGAATCTTCTTTGTTCCGGGCGAGAATTCACAACTCTGTGTTTGTTCATAGGAGTCGAGCGCTATTAATGTCCGAGGCTCTCTCCGCGGTTGGGGTGCGGTAAGGGAAAAACAGCTATACTCTCGATTGTCCTCGGATCTCCTTGCAGAGGCTATTCTGCCCGTGGAAAATTGAATCGTGGTGGATACGGTTTGAGGCTACCACTTGTAGGAGGGGAGGGGGGGGGTTACCAATTTTGCCCTAAGCGGGCCATCAGCAGCGCATGGAAGTTCCTTTCTGCTCAAGAGAGTCCACGTGGGGTTCCTTCACATTTATGATGTCTTTTCTGAACATCAGAAATGATTAATTCAAATGAAGGAAGGCCTTTTGATAGAACTGATTGTTATATTGTTGAATCATTACGAAAATATTTGGTTTAGTTTTTGAAAACAAAAGGATCTTTTGGGTGTTCGTGCAGTTTCTTCGATCTTTTTTTTTATTTCACCACTAATGCATTTTCTTTCGCTGATTTCAAATACTATTTTTATTTTCGTGATAAATGATTACTTTCATGATATATATATATATATATATATATATATATATATATATATATATATATATATATATATATATATTGTTTATAACATTGATTTGAAAATATATTTTAGAAGTCAATCTAGTAGTTTAAAGCTTTAAATTTAAAATGCATCGCAAAACAAGTAACTGTGCTTCACATAAGGAAGTATATTAGGCCCTTTTAGGCAATTGCAGGCACCATCAATTTCCCGAGTGTTATGTCTATTTTTAAAAACCAACATAACAGCATGATTGACAGCTTTATGTCAAAATTATATACAAGAATATATGTAATTTGGCCGTACACTTTCGACATGTCACTTAATATTGTAAAACCAGGTGAAATGAATGACTTAATAAAGTCTCCTAAAAGGTTTATAGATATCGTGATGGAACAGTGGAGAAGAAAACCTCACAAGTTTCTTAAAATATTTTCTTCGCGAATAAACGGTAAGATTTGTGGACGATGATTTATTTACGGAAAAAAATGGCCCGAATCATTCCTTGTCCCTTCTTAAATAAAACCAAAACAATTATATCACTCATACTGGCAATTCACATTATTATTATTATTTAATTTAATGTACACAATTGGATACGGCGCTGGTAACCCAACATTACCGTACCTGGTTCGATCTCCACATGAGCGGACACAAACCTCAGTGCACGGAAAGATCTGGTTACAGATTGGTGGACGCGCTGTGCTCAACCCCGTACTCGAGGGGGTAGATGTTACAATTCTCATAAAACACATATCCAATTACCTCACTTCTTTCATTCGGCTCCCATCTTCGCAGCACAACACACATTCTCTGTTCCAAGAAATCTGCCGATGGGTATTTATATCCACATACCTCTGACGAAGAACTGATCCCTATGCCCCGAGGTGACGAAGGTTCCACCTGAACGCTGATTGGTGTCAAAGCACAAAACTTCTTGGCACCTCTCTCTAAAGAGGCCCGGCCTCTGGTGCCCTCGTGCTCAGCAGCGTTTGTCATACTGCCATTTTTGTAGATTTCATTATCCAGTCGGAGATCTTCCTGGATAGAGAAATGTTTGTGAACCGAAACGAAACCAAACACTAATCCAATTTAATATTTATCGAGCCACACTTTATGAATAATAATTTATCTTTCCCAAAAGATAAATAATTAAATTCGGCCTAAAAACTGCATTTTTGGTGAAAAATTGGTAAAAAAAAAAAAGATCACTGAGGCCAAAAGAGAAAAAAAGCATACCACATAATCTAGGAATAAACGGGTCTTTACTTAATGCTATATCAAGATAGTTTAACTCATTCAAAAAATTAAGCATTTTTATACTGAAGAATGCCCAGAATTCACCTCTAAAGTAACTCAATTTTTGTGCGATTTTGTTTTGATTAATTTCCTCAAGGATCGATTGAATTTGTGCAGGTTTTACTTTTGAAGTTTGGTTCTCAATTTCAGCTCAGAACGAAATATTAATGTATATCTAACCCTGATGGTGAAGAAGAAATCAGCTAACCCTGATGATGAAGAATGAATCATCTAAACCTGATGATGAAGAATGAATCATCTAACCCTACTGGTAAAGAATGAATCATCTAACCCTGGGGTGAAGAAAGAATTATCTAACTCCGATGATTCAGAATGAATCATCTTACCCTGGTTGTGAAAAATAAATCATCTAAGCGTGATGATGAAAAATAAAACATATAACCCTGATGGTGAAGAATGAATCATATAACACTAATGATGAAGACTAAATCATATAACCCTGACGATTAAGAATGAATCATCTAACGCTGGTGGTAAAAATGAATGATCCAACCCTGATGATGAAGTAGGAATCATCTAACCCTGCTGGTGATGAATTAAAATCTAATCCTGATAAAGAAGAATGAATCATCTAAGGCTCATGATAAAAAATGACTCATCTAACCCTGATGATGAAGAATTAAGTATCTAAATTAGGCTGTGAAGAATGATTCATCTAACCCGGGCGGGGAAGAATGAATGTTGTAACCCTGATTATAAGGAATCAATCATTTAACCCTAAATATGAAGAATGAATCATCTAACTCTAGTAGCGAAGAATCAATCATCTAACACAAATGATAAGGACTGAATCATCTAACCCTGATTATGAAGAATGAATCATCTAAAGCTGGTGGTGAAGAATGAATCATATAACTCTGCTGATGAAGCATGAATCATAACCCTGATGATGAAGAATGAATCATCTAACCCTGGTAGCGTAGAATGTATCATCTAACACAAAATATGAAGACTGAATCATATAACCCTGATGATCAAGAATAATTCATCTAACGCTGGTGGTGAAGAATGAATCATCTAACTCTGATGATGAAGCAGGAATCATAACCCTGATAAGGAAGAATGACTCATCTAACCCTGGTAGTAAAGAATGAATCATATAACCGTGATAGTTAAGAATGAATCATCTAACCCTGGTTGTGAAGAATGAATCATCTAACCCTAATAATGAAGAATCATCTAAGCTTGATCATGAATAATAAATAATCTAATCAGAATATGAAAAATGAATAATCTGACCCTGATGATGGAGAATGAATAATCTAACCCTAGGTGGTGAGGAATAAAACTTCTAACCCTGATGATGAAGAATCAATCTTCATACCGTGGTGGTGAAGAATGAATCATCTAACTGTGATGAAGAATAATGATTAAACTAACCCTAATGATGAAGAATGAAACATCTAACCTTGGTGGGGAAGAATTAATCATCTATCTATTGCATCAATAAAATATTATATCTATGGGGAAGAGACCGATAACTAACAAGCCAACCGACGAAGGGACGGAAAACCAGTAATTTAAACGGGTTGAGTAGCGTGAGAGAGAGTGCATCGAGGTCAGGTAAATTATGGACAAAGGCAAAGCTCAAGGTTATTTAAAGAGGCATCTACAAAAATATAATTTTATTTACAGTAAAATTACCTCAGAGAATTAACGGACAAAATCACATCAGTAACGGAGGATGGGGGGGTTGTAGTTATAAATCAGACTATGAAGTTAGAACTTAATGTATTACAGAAAGAGACTATTCAAATATGGGGGGGAGGGAATGAACTCAATTGGGTTACTGAAGGGGGGCAGGGGGTTGGCTTACGGATATCTTTTCTAGGTGGGGTGAGGCCGCTAGGAACTTCTGAGCTAGAACTTGAAGTTACGATGCTTGCCCCAAAACAGGGAGGGGGGGTAACTCCCGGTCCAGAGGAGAGTATTTCGGCCACCCAAAATAAGGGGCAAACGAAGGAGGGCTTCGACAGGAGTTGACGAGAGAAGCCCGAAAAATCACTCGCTGGCGATCGTTAGGTGGAATTACTTCACTGCTGGGGCTAATTCCAAATACACAAAATAGTTTAGCTGTCACTTTGCTTTGTTGTTAGCACTTGACTTGGACTATAGAGAATCTTCTGTGGTCCAGGCGAGACTTCTTAACTCAGTGTCTGTTCATGGAAGTCGAGCACTATTTATGTCCGAGGCCGTCTCCGGGGTTTGGGGCGGTAAGCAGGAAACAGCTTTACTCTTCAATGGCCTCAAATCTTCCCTGCAGAGGCTATCCTGCCCGCGTAAAAGTGAATCGTGGTTGATACGGTTTGAAGCTACCGCTTGTGAAAGGGGCAGGGGTAAGCTTTTTAATTTAGGTCTAACCGGGCCTTCGGCATCGCAGGCAAGTTTCGTTCTGCTCAAGAGAGTCCACGTGGTGCTCCCTCACACATCTCCCAACCGCAAGTTGATGATTTACACAGCAGTTGCGTAGGAAAGGATCATCCTAACCCGTCAAACTAGAATTATCAAAGGTCTAGAGAAATTTTGACCTGCTACGACAGGTGTAGGCACAAAAAAAACGTAAATCTGAGATAAGTCGATAATTTACGGACATAAGCCTTAAACAATCTAGTGGACTCTCCCCCCCCCCCAAAAAAAAATCATAATTAGGAACATTGATGATATAATATATATATACAATTCACGTGGAAAACCTTGGCTCCCGCCAAGGTAGTCGTGGAACACCGCATTTTTTTTGTGGTCGGGCCCAACAGGGGAGAGTAGGTCCTCAGATAATATAATACAGGTGCACATAGTGTCACGGACGCGGGTGGATACTCGGCGAACGTTCACAGATCCGTTCTCGAACTTAAATCCATCAGGATTGTTCTTATTAAAGAGAAAGTTTACCTTATGGACCGGGTCTTTGGTGGGCAAGGGAGGATCGGGAGTCTCCTGAGGCGACTGAGGAGGATCAGAGGCGGCCCAGATTTGCTGCACTTAGTGGGACTGAGAGTTTGTGAATCGGAAGTTTTGAGGACAGTTCGTGCGGTAATGGCCGGGAACTCCGCAGGTGTAGCAGACGATCGGGTTCTTTTGGTACGGCACAACCGGGGGAGAAGAAACTAGGGGCTTAACGTCTCGATTTTCCGATGGATGGAATTTTCTTGGCTTCGAGGGACTAGGAACTTTGGTAAATCTTGGAACCAATTTAGGGGGCGTCTTAGGGCCATAAAATTTAGTTTTGGGAGGTGATTGGGAAGCCTTTTTAACATCCTTAGTGTATAAATCGTGACTACCCGCGTATACATCGGCCTCTTCCAAGTACTCCGTGAAAGTGGCGCAGCGTTTATCCTTAATGAAGGCGCAAATTTCGGGAGCCACGGCAGCTAAAAGCTGATCCCTAAGAAATAAGTCCAGAAGGAAATCGTAAAACTGGATAATCTTGCACGCATCCAGCCAACACTGAAGGTGTCTTTGGAGGATGTACCCGTGTTGTCAAAATGTTTGGCCTTGGGCGGATCCTTTCCTGGCAGGATCGGGACGGTAGAATTCGCTATTCATATGAACAGCGGCTAACAATTCGGACTTTAACATGGAAAAGTCCAAAGCTGCTTCCGGGGAAAGGGATACGAACATATCCATTAACTTAGAATTTAGGAGGGAGAGTAAGCGAGCCCGTCATCATTTTCGAGATCCCATCTATTGATCTGAAAGATTTTCTCAAAAGGTGCCAAAAATGACCCAAAGTCGTCTCTATGATTAAAAGATTGAAGGTGGACTGAAGGAGTTGGGAGAATTTCAACCCGGAAACAGATGGACTGAGAATCCATTTGATTGAGGCTCATTTTCAGCTCATGCGGCCTAAATTGTTCACGTTCTTCCATCTCCATCTTCATTTTGTTCTCCTCCATCTCCATCTTCAGTTTGTTCTTCTTCATCTCCATCTTCATTTTGTTCTCCTCCATCTCCATCTTCAGTTTGTTCTTCTTCATCTCCATCTTCAGTTTGTTTTCCTCCATTTTAATTTTTGTTTTTCTCCATCTCCATTTCTCTCGCTCTGCCCGTTCATTCCTCTTTTCTTCCTGTACGTAATTTAGCAGGTCTTTGCCCGCAACACCTAACATTTCACCCTGACTCTTGAATTTTTCGAATGATGACATTTTTACGCAGCTAACTGAGGGAACACTGATAGGCGAACGAGCTAGGACACTGCCCACGCGAAACGAATACCTGAATATTCATGAAGGTCTTGATCACCAAAAAGAAATTGATACAGCTACCTACCTACCTTTGCTGTTTTTAAGCGGGAAAAAAATTCAAATGGTCCTACCTGAATTAGGACACCAAAGACCTTAACTCTTTTGGGTTAATAACCAGGAGAGTCTCCAAAATTCGAACACCATAAAAAAAATTTATTACCTGTGCTCCAAAAAAACAAAACAAAATAGATTACGTTTCACTGCTCTTCAAATAATTTGAACTTGCCTTCTGCCAGTACAATACAAAAATTAAAATAAAAGGGATAGACGTGAATAACGGGTTCGTTAAAACCCCAACACACTTGACACCAGATTATATAATATGTATATTAATATATATATATATATATATATAAATATATATATATATTTATATATATATATATAAATATATATATATATATATATATATATATATATATATATATATATATATATATTTATATATATTTATATATGTCGTGGTATGACATTATATTACATCAATACCATATTATATCTATGGGAAAGGGACAGATAACTTACCATCGAACCAACAAAGGGATGGAACACCATTAATTTAGACGGGCTGAGTAGCGTGTGAGTGTGCAACGAAGTCAGGTAAATTATTGACAATGGCAAAGCTCAAGGGTATTTAAAGAGGCATGTACAAAAATATAATTTTATTTACACAAAAATAACGAAAGAATTGATGTGTAAAATTACCTCAGAGAATTAACTGACAAAATCACATCAGTAACGAAGGGGGGGAGATTGTAGTTATAAATCAGACTATGAAGTTAGAACTTAAGGTATTACAGGAGGAGACTATTCAAATGGTGGGGATGGGGGAATAAACTTAATTGGGTTACTGAAGGGGGGGAGAAGGGTCGGCTTACGGATGTCTTCTGCGCGTGTGGTGAGGCCCGTTGGAACTTCTGAGCTGGTACTTGAAGTGATGACGGTTCCCCCAAACAGGGGGGAGGTAACTTCCGGTCCAGGGGAGAGTATTTCGGTAAACCCGAAATAAGGGGCGAACGAAGGAGGGCTTCGACAGGAGTTGACGAGTGATGCCGGAAAAATTAATCAGGGCAATCGTTAAGTGGAATTACCTCACTGGCTGGAGCTAATTCTAAATACACAAAATAGTTCAGCTGTCACTTTGCTTTGTTGTTAGCACCTGACTGGGAACTATGGGGAATCTTCTGTGTTCCGGGCAAGACTTCTCAACTCTGTGTATGTTCATGGGAGTCGAGCGCTATTTATGTCCGAGGCTCTCTCCGCGGTTGGGGTGGTGGTAAGCGGGAAACAGCTCTACTCTCGAATGGCCTCGAATCTTCTTGCAAAAGCTATTCTGCCCGTGTAAAAATGAATCGTGGTGTATAAGGTTTGAGGCTACCGGTTGTGGATGAGGGTGGGGGGGGGAGGTTTACCAATTTAGGCCTAACCGGGCCTTCGGCAGCGCATGGAAGTTCCTTTCTGCTCAAGAGAATTCACGTGGGGTTCCCTCACATTTTTGACGTCTTTTTTTAACATCAGAAATGATTAATTCAAATGAAGGAAGGCCTTTCGGTAGAACTGATTGTTATATTGTTGAATCATTACGAAAATATTTGGTTTAGTTTTTTAAAACAAAAGGATCTTTTGGGTGTTCGTGCAGCTTCTTCGATCTTTTTTTTTTATTTCACCAGTAATTCATTTTCTTTTGCTGATTTCAAATACTATTTCTATTTTCTTGATAAATGATTAATTTCATGATATATATATATATCTATATATATGTATATATATATATATATATATATATATATATATATATATATATATATATATATATATATATATATATATTGTTTATAATATTGATTTGGAAATATATTTTAGAAGTCAATCTATTAATTTAAAGGTTAAACTTTGAAATGCATCGCAAAACAAGTAACTGTACGTCACACAACAGCGTTTGTTAGGCCATTTTAGGCACTTGCAGGCACCATCGATTTGCCGAGTGTTATGTCTATTTTTAAAAACGAACATAACAGCAAGATTGACAGCTTTATATCAAAATTATATACCGGAATATATGGAATTTGGTCGTACACTTTCGACATGTCACTTAATATTGTAAAACCAGGTGAAATGAATGACCTAATAAAGTCTCCTAAAAGGTTTGAAGATATCGTGATGGAACAGTGGAGAAGAAAACCTCACAAGTTTCTTAAAATATTTTCTTCGCGAATAAACGGTAAGATTTGTGGACGATGATTTATTTACGGAAAAAGATGGCCCGAATCATTCCTTGTCCCTTCTTAAATAAAACCAAAACAATTATATCACTCATACTGGCAATTCACATTATTATTATTATTTAATTTAATGTACACAAGTGGATACGGCGTTGGTCATCCAAAATAACGGTACCGGGTTCGATCCCCACATGAGCGAACACAAACCTCATTGCACGGAGAGAACTAGTTACCGATTGGTGGACGCGCTGTGCTCAACCCCGTACTGGAGTGGGTAGATGTTACAATTCTCATAAAACACATAGCTAATTTCCTCACTTCTTTCATTCGGCTCCCATCTTCGCAGCACAACACACATTCTCTGTTCCAAGGAATCTGCCGATGGGTATCTATATCCACATACGTCTGACGCAGAACAGATTCCTATGCCCCGTGGTGACGAAGGTTTCACCTGAACGCTGTTTGGTATCAAAGCACAAAACTTCTTGGCATTTCTCTCCAAAGAGGATCGGCTTCTGGTGCCCTTGTGCTCACCAGCGTTTGTCATACTGCCCTTTTTGTAGATTTCATTATCCGCTCGTAGATCCTCCTGGATAAAGGAATGTTTGTGAACCGAAACGAAACCAAACACTTATCCAATTTGTTATTTATCAAGCCACACTTTATGAATAATAATTTATTTTTCCCAAAAGATAAATAATTAAATTTGGCTTAAACGCTGCATTTTTTGGTGAAAAAATGTAAAAAAGAAGACGATCAATGATGTCAAAAGAGAAAAAAGCATACCACATGATCTAGGAATAAACGGGTCTTTACTTAATGCTATATCAAGATAGTTTAACTCATTCTATAAGATAAACATTTTTATACTGGAGAATGCCTAGAATTTTACCTATGAAGTAACTCAATTTTTGTGCGATTTTGTTTTGATTAATTTCCTCAAGGATCCATTGAATTTGTGAAGGTTTTACTTTTGAACTTTGGTTCTCAATTTCAGCACAGGGCGAAATATTACTGTATATCTAACCCTGATGGTGAAGAAAAAATCAGCTAACCCTGATAATGAAGAAGGAATCATCTAAACCTCATGATGAAGAATGAATCATCTAACCCTGGGTTGAAGAATGAATTATCTAACTCCGATGATTCAGAATGAATCATCCTACCCTGGTGGTTAAGAATGAATCATCTAAGTGTGATGATGAAGAATGAAACATCTAACCCTGATGGGAAAGAATGAATCATCTAACACTAATGATTAAGAATGAATCATAAATTTCTGATGATTAAGAATGAATAATCTAACGCTGGTGGTAAAGAATGAATCATCTAACCCTGATGATGAAGAATGAATCGTCTAATCCTGATAAAGAAGAATGAATCAATTACCCCTTTAGGTGAAGAATAAATCATATAACCCTGATGATGAAGAACAAATCATCTAACCTGGTGGTGAAGAATGAATTATCTAACCCTGATGGTCAAGAATAAATCATCGAACCCTGGCGGTGAATAATGAATTGTCACACCCTGGTGGTGAATAATGAATAATCTAACCCTGATGATGAAGAATAAAACATCTTACCCTGGTGGTGAAGAATGAATCATCTAACACTAAGGATGAAGACTGAATCATCTAACCCTGATGATGAAGAAGGAATCATCTAACCCTGCTGATGAAGAAGGAATCATCTAACCCTGCTGGTGAAGAATTAACATCGAATCCGGATGAAGAAGAATGAATCATCTAAGACTGATAATGAAGAATGACTCATCTAACCATAATGATGAAGAATGAAGTATCGAAATCAGGTAGTGAAGAATAAATAATCTAACTCTGGCGGTGAAGAATGAATATTCTAACCCTGATAATAAAGAATGAATCATTTAACCCAAATGATGAATAATGAATCATCTAATCCTGGTGTTGAAGAATGAATCATCTAACTCTGATGATGAAGAATGGATTATCTAACCCTGGTGGTTAAGAATAAATCTTCTAACACTAATGATAAAACTGAATCATATAACCCTGATGATTAAGAATGAAACATCTAACCCTGGTGGTGAAGAATGAATTATCTAACACTAAGGATAAAGACTGAATCATCTAACCCTGATGATGAAGGAGGAATCATCTAACCCTGCTGGTGAAGAATTAACATCGAATCCTGATGAAGAAAAATGAATCATCTAAGACTGATAATGAAGAATGACTCATCTAACCATAATGATGAAGAATGAAGTATCGAAATCAGGTAGTGAAGAATAAATAATCTAACCCTGGCGCTGAAGAATGAATATTCTAACCCTGATAATAAAGAATGAATCATTTAACCCAAATGATGAATAATGAATCATCTAATCCTGGTGTTGAAGAATGAATCATCTAACTCTGATGATGAAGAATGGATTATCTAACCCTGGTGGTTAAGAATAAATCTTCTAACACTAATGATAAAACTGAATCATATAACCCTGATGATTAAGAATGAAACATCTAACCCTGGTGGTGAAGAATGAATTATCTAACACTAAGGATAAAGACTGAATCATCTAACCCTGATGATGAAGGAGGAATCATCTAACCCTGCTGGTGAAGAATTAACATCGAATCCTGATGAAGAAAAATGAATCATCTAAGACTGATAATGAAGAATGAATCATCTAACCATGATGATGAAGAATGAATTATCTAAATCAGGTGGTGAAGAATGAATCATCTAACCCTAGCGGTGAAGAATGAATATTATAACCCTAATTATGAAGAATGAATCATTTAAACCAAATGATGAATAATGAATCATCTAACCTTGGTGTTGAAGAATGAATCATCTAACTCTGATGATGAAGAATGGATCATCGAACCCTGGTGGTTAAGAAAAAATCTTCTAACACTAATGATGAAACTGAATCATTTAACCATGATGATGAAGAATGAATCATCTAACTCTGATAAGAAAGAATAAATCTTCTAACGGTGGTGGTAAAGAATGAATCATATAACCCTGATGATGAATAATAAATCATCTACCCTGGCGGTGAAGAATGACTCATCTAACGCTCATGGACGAGAATAAATCATCGAACTCTGGTAGGGAAGAATCAATAATTTAACCTTGATGATGAAAAATAAAACACCTAACCCTGCTAGGGAAGAATGAATCATCTAACACTAATGATGAAGACTGAATCATCTAACCCTGATGATGAAGAAGGAATCATCTAACCCTGCTGGTAAAGAATTAACATCTAATCGTGATTAGGAAGAATGAATTATCTAAGACTGATGATGAAGAATGACTCATCTAACCCTGATGATGAAAAATAAATTACGTAAATTAGGTCGTGAAGAATGAATAATCTAACCTGGGCAGTGAAGAATGAATCTTCTAACCGTGATTACGACGAATGAATCATTAAAACCCAATGATGAAGAATGAATCATCTAACTCTGATGATGAAGAATGGATCATCTAACCCTGGTGGTAAAGAATAAGACATTTGACACTAATGATGAAGACTGAATCATATAACCCTGATGATAAATAATTAATCATCTAACGCTGGTGGTGAAGAATGAATTATATAACCGTGATGATGAAGAATGAATCATCTAATCCTGATGAAGAAGAATGAATAATCTAACCCTCGTAGTAAAGAATGAATTATATAACCCTCATGAAGAAGAATGAATCATCTACCTCGGTGGTGAAAAATGAATCATCTAACCCTGATGGTCAAGAATAAATCATCGAATCCTGGTGGTGAAGAATGAATTATCACACCCTGGTGGTGAAGAATGAATAATTTAGCCCTCATGATAAGGAATGAAACATCTAACCCTGATTATCAAAAATGCATCATTTAACCTTAATGATGAAGAATGAATCATTTAACCCTGGTAGTGAAGAATGAATCATCTAACTCTGAGGATGAAGAATGAATCATCTAACCCTGGTGGTTAAGAATGAATCATCTAACACTAATGATGAAGCCTCAATCATATAACTCTGATGATTAAGAATGAATTATCTAACGCTGGTGGTCAAGAATGAGTCATCTAACACTAAGGATTAAGAATGAATCATCTAACGCTGGTGGTCAAGATTAAATCATCCAACCCTGGTGGTGAAGAATGAATTATCACACCCTTTTTGTGAAGAATGAATAATCTAACCCTGATCATGAAGAATGAAACATCTAACCCTGGTGGTAAAGAATGATTCATCTATCACTAATGATGAAGACTGAATCATCTAACCCTGATGATGAAGAAGCAATCATCTAATCTTGATGAAGAATAATGAATCATCTAAGACTGATGATGAAAACTGAATCATCGAACCCTCGTGGTCTAGAATAAGTCATCTAAATCTGAGGATGAAGAATGAATCATCTAACATTGATGATGAAGAATGAATCATCTAACCCTGATGAAGAAGAATGAATCATCTAACCCTGTTAAGGAAGAATGAATCACCTAAAGCTGATGGTGAAGAATGAATCATCTAACCATGGTGGTAAATAATGAATCATCTAACCCTGATGATGAAGCATGAATCATCTAACCCTGGTGGTGAAGAAAGAATTATCTAACTCTGTCGGTGAAGAATGAATATTCTAACCCTGATTATGAAGAATGAATCATCTACCCTAGTAGTGAAGAATGAATCATCTAACTCTGTTGATGAAGAATGAATTATTTAACACTGATGATGAAGAATGAATCTAGATAATGAATCCTATAAGTTCTTCCTTCCTTATTTCCGTGCAAACGTGAACGGTCTACATTACGAAAGGATTTCAGGAACAGATTGATGATCGCAATATTTCTTTTTAGTTTATGGCAACGATTCGATTCATTCCCAGAAGCAATTCTTATTTCACAGAAAGAGATGATTTGTAAATAAAAAAAGAAAAACGAGGAATACGCTTTGCCTCAGGTGAATAAATTTGCAGGTATTACATAATAGTTTATGCAAATTGAATATTAAAAAAAATATCTGTGCAGAAATGACCGTGATAACGGAATAATTAATAAGTAATTTGAGAAAAATATATACAGGAGCTGCAATTGGTTGTTGTAATAAATAAAGCAAGAAATGCAATTTCTTTAAGAAGTGCGACCGATCATGGGTGTTTAATTATTGTTTAAATGGCTATTTTGTGAGAGAATATTACGTATTCCACTTCCTTCCGTTTAGATACGTTGATCGATTTTGTTTTGAACATTTGTTTAATTCTGAAGCATTTTAAGAAATTCCATAATTTAGGTTTCCTGTTAATTTGTTTGCATTTGCTGAGTTTGTCACCATCACCTCCTTTAGCTAAATTAATTAAATTGAGCTAATGTAGCTTCAATTTTTAATCCCGTTGCCCTTTTAGCTGCTGCGTCGCTTATTTTGCAAAAGGAGTAAAGTTCAATTGTACTAATTTAGAACTATGTAATAGTCCATATGACCATGGGACATATGGTTATTCACCCTGGATATTACGAATTTGCCATCAGATTTGGCATTGGGTGTAGCCATCTAATGGTAGAAGCCTCATTTAACCATTTAGAGGCACTTGTAATTTGAACCATGGTAAACAATCAATACAATAACCATTTATCATCTTATCACAAAACGCTGTAGGTTATTGGAGGGAATATCCCTCCTGATAAAACTTATTCCTAATCAACGTATTTAGTTGTTTTTTTTAATTTCGAACAAATTATGAAATTTTAAAACCCAATCAATGGAAAAAACAACCAAGTGATTTCAGTAAAGAAATATCGTGCTTGCATGATTAATTGATCTTCAAACCATCAATGGGAAACCATTAATGCAATAACCATTTATCATCTTATCAGAAAACGCCGCAGGTTATTGTTTGGAGTGGTTGTAAATTTTGCTTTTAAATTTCAATAATTAGCACCAACTCTGTGATATCAATTTAGTTCAGGGCACCAATGCGATATACTGGATTAGGATCTTTAGCTAATATGAAGTGATTGAATTTCATATATTAAAGAAACATAGATTTAGCTCATATTTAAGCTAAACTTTTGCAAATGGTCCAGGTGTCTTTCATCTTTAAATTTGATTAGGTAAACGTGGATGAAAAGTGGTTGTATTGAATGCTCTGTGAAAGATTTGTGGAATGAAACTCTTTCGGAATTTTTTTTGAGATTGTTAAGGAAAGAGATGATTTATGTTATATGGGAAGAATGCCGACCTAGATGTAAGATTGAGAGGATGAGTGAGATAGACAAGTCACGAGATCAGGTGTTGGGTAGATAGGAGTGTAAATGGTGAAACACGGTAGAAGGTCCGTAAGTATAATACTAGTTATGGATTAAAAGCAGGAAGGGCAGAAAGAGAAAATTTGTGTAAATGGTACCAAGCCTCATGTTAGTATAAATGGTGAGAGGTGAATAAGTGTAAGCAGAGATGAATGGGATGTTGAAAATTTAAAGAGAGTAGAACAAGAGAAAATGGTTTATAGTAGTACTTGGTAGTTAGAGTAGAGCTAAGAGTAATTTTTAGTAAAAGTTTCACTGTTGTTGATGACCTCGGTAAAAGAGGGATTGTAGGAGAGAAAAGAGTATATGAGGTAGGGTTCTGAGCAGGGTTGGGAACTGAAATGAATATCGATTCGAGTTTCGATTTGAGTTTGGCATTTTTAATATCAATTCGGATTTAGATTCGAGTTCTCTATATTTTTTTCGATTTTTTAATTTGGATTTGGATTCGAATTCGATTCAAGTTTGAGTTCAGCCTGCATTTTAATTGCTTAAATCTATTATTTCAGTCTTTTATGCTTTTTACTTGTAAAATATTGAAATTAATGGGTAAAATATTCGCAAAGTCCCAATGCACGGGGACCGTATGTAATGATGAAAAAAACGCAGTCAAATGAAAGTTTTTAATGGGATACTACATGCTACAATTTTATCTCTATTGAAATATTATGCAATAAAAATACAGAATGAAAATACAGAGTGCACGAAGCATTTTTAAACATTGTGCAAAGAAACTGGTAAAGCATATATTACAAATTTTCATTTGTATATTGAAATTTTATGCAATAAACATACAGTATACAAATAATATCTGATAAGAACAATCTAATCTCTTTTAACAACAAACTTGACATCCATATGGTGAATATATTTGACATAAATTTAAATGCATAATAGCATACATAATTTCAAGGAAAATCATTATATCCTAGTACATATCTCATTACTTAATGTTATTATAGCTATGTATTAAGGACAAATATAGAATATTATTTACGATATAAGTATGAATTAAACTATATTTATTAATACAACTACAAGTAAAGTAGACATATTAGAGTAAAGTGCCAATATATACTACACACACATATATATATATACGAGTATATATGTATTTTCATGGAAACATTCAATTCATGGAAAATATAATATAAGACAGTCTACTGCATCTTGTAATTTGAGCAAACTACCAAGAAATTTTCTATAAGTTGTGGTAATAATCTATTTCAGTGTGGACTTAAGATTATTGTAAAAGTGGAAAACAATCTTTCAACAGACATTTGCCTCATCGCAACTGCATGAAAGACTCGAGGTAGCTCATGTATCTCTGAAAATTTAAGCTTCATAGAATTCCACCATGTAATAAGATTACTATCCGATGTGATTTTTTCAGCGTTAGCAAAGTTTTAAGAGCCGATATAACATCATGTTTTCTGAGTGAGGAACTTACTTTGTTCTTTTCGCTTGCTCTAAGTGCCTTCCCCAAATCGTTTTCGTTTGAGTTAGTTGTAGTAGTATGATCTAAATCGTTCTGCTCTTCAGGTTCAAACTCACCATTAAGCAATTGCAATTTCGTGTGCAATTGTCCTATATGTTCGCTAGCAATTTTTTGGTCTGATGTGAGAAGCAAATCCTTTAACCTAGGATCTAGAAATAATGATGCTAGGAATGGTTTGGTACTAAATAGTTCTTTTTCTCGAATCGCCATTTCATCATGCTAGTTTTATATCTTTTAACTTCTCCCAAGATTTATGAGAGAGTTGCATACCACTTCCTATAATTTCAATGAATTCATTAATGAATGGTTTCAATGTCAGTAAGGGTGCAATCATCTCAAAAGTGGAGCACTAGCGGGTGACCACATTAATGATGGGCATACGATATTACTTTGATTTTAAACAAGAACCACTATTTAAAGTGACTTTTATAACAAGCTGAAAAGTGTGGGAAGCACATCTAACCAAAAAACATTGTGAAACAAAGTTTTATTATTTAGTTCACTATCTATATTTAATTCGTTAACACTATCTTCAGAGGCACTGAGATCCCTGGCACTATGTTCACTGTCTTCATATGACATATCGTATAGCTTTTCCCACTTATACCATATTTCTTGTATTGTCAGTCGTAACAGTATATACTTGATTTGTATTCAGAATAAAGTTTTGCAAGACTTTTATTATTGTTTCTCTGATTCGTTTTCTAGTATTAGAGCAGGAAAGTTCTGCCAAAGCTAAAGTTCTGATTTGAACAAAATCGCCAATAATAAATTGACCATTAATACCAAGCTCAGAGCTGTCCAAGCGGGATACAATGTCAGTCTTAAATGATAATAGCCTTCATTCGAGTTACTTGCCAATTATTTTAACAATATCTTCTGCTTTTTTGTCTACTAAAGTCGCAATTATTTTCCTAGCCATTGTAAAATTAAGTGTTTTTTTAATGGTGTATATTATTTTACCTAGTCCACTATTTTCAAAAGTAAAAAATGGTCTTGTATTTAGAATGACCAACTCGATCATAGTGCTATTGAATATGTTGGCGTCCATCTTTATGCTTACTGTTGGGCGAAATATTTCGTCAATAGTCCTGATTTGATTGGGATGTTCACAGCTCTGTGGTTCATCTTGTGTGAAAAATAGCTTAGCAATTTAAGTAGCACACTTATTTAATTAAATCAACTCATTCTGGTAATACCTTTGTAAATGTTTCTTTATATTTGTAACAGACGGACACTTTAAGGTCATTGTGCAATTGTTAACTTTGCAAGTTGCTTGTGCTTCTTTTCTGCATCCACTAAGATGGAAATACGAATAACACTTATCAGCCTTTTGACGTCCCATTTTTGAGGTGTTTAAAAATAAGATGAAAAATTGTGTCAAAAAAAATTTAATGGGAGAGAAGCATTTATAAAAATGGGACGTTTAGATGATGCTGTCTAGTTTGAAACTGATTTTCTCTAAATGCTTTTAACAATTTATACACTTTATTATTCTACTAAATTCTAAAACAAAAGAAGATTCTACCACGCGTTGGATAAACAAAAGGGAGGTCTTATCTATGGTCGGTAAAAAAGAAAGGTTTAGTCTTGGGTCCTTCTGTGATTAGATAAACAAGAATTCCAGCCTATCATTTAGATGCGAAGGTAAGGTCAGGTTGGATCATTAAAAAATCTCTTAGGGATTTAATAATTCGGAACAAAAGAAATGTTTAGCTTTAAGGCATTCTGTGATTAGCAAACAAGATTAGGAGTTAAACCACTCTTATTTCTTGAAATTCCTAAATTATTTTATTAATTATACTCGACGTTTTCGCTTCAAACTTATATTTATAATCGATTCAAGTTCGAAACGAGATTTTAATTCTTTTCGGTTCGAGTTTAAGTTTCGATTCGAGTTTTCAAAAATATTTTAGTTCGAATTTTTTTTTCGATTCGATTTGAAAATATATAGATTTTAAAGGTTTATCGATTCGAATTCGATTGAATTTCCCAGCATTTGTTCTGAGAAGTTATGGTTGGTGATACTTAGGTTACAATTAGAGGAAAACTGTTGCCTTATATAGGGATAAAAGGGGAGGAAGTTGTATCGAACAGATGCTGGAATAGTGGATGCAAGGTAGAAGTGATAGTATATTTTCAAGTAGAGCAAGTGATACTGTTTTTATTAATCATATGTAAATAAAGAGGGTTTATGTGTGGATGCAGGGAAAGAACTTGACGTCGCAATATATATACATACTTGAAAAAGAGCTGAAAGGAATATATAAATATCACTAGTTGGTTACATGGATAGCTATACTACATGTTTCAGCAAGAAATATACATACATACAAATATATATACATACAATGGATAGTTTGCATCTAGACATATAAAATTATACCCACCAAAAATGATAGGGATTGAAACCTGTGTTAATAAGCGTCCTTTGTTCTTCGAGGCAATAATTTACACCACTAAGCAACTGTCTACATCCATATAAAAGCATTGTTAGAGTTGATTTGGAAGTCAAGTAGTGTAGACTAGCCAAAAAGAACAGAAGATGAGAATAATCAAGTAGGATAATAATATGACGAATTGGAAAATTATCATAACACGATTTTAAATAAAATTAAACCCGTTAAAAATTAGACTTATATCGACCGTGTATTATTAACCTCACGTTTATCGAACCAATGATTTAAACCTCTGAGCTACCATACACATCTACATGAAAGAATGTCTCAAATCTAAATATAAAATAACTTTTTCATGATTTTTAAACATAATTGAGTTAAATATATTATGTTTTAGCTAATCATGCTTTAAACGCTGAAATATTAGTTTAATTTCGGATTCTGAGGTATTTGAGGCCTCTCACTGCAAATGCAAAATAATTTTATTGACCAATTAAAGATGAGTCTTCAAACTCGCCGAAGCAGTGGTGTTTGCAAAAGTTTATTATATCGGGTATTGCAAAGGTTCTATTTCACTCGTTACGATGCTCTGAACAAAGGAATCGATGCTAACTTTAAAGCAGTAGGACACGTTTTTATTGTTATAACATATAAATATGTGTTAAAATTGTAATATTAATCAATGTAGCTACCCTTGGCGGCAAGCTCGCGCTCCAGACGAGATCTTAAGGCCACGCACACGTTTCTTACGAATTTATTTCTCCTTATAGCCCACACGCGGTTGAAGGAGGACCTTAGCTACTTGATATTGCTATGGGAGACCTTGCAGGCATTGCAAGGTCTATCCAACAGGTGTAGACGATGGGATTAAGTTTTGGCGACTGCGGTGTTCAAAATCTTTTGACCAGAGATTCATCTCCAACCCCAACCACTCTTGCACGTTCTTGACCGTATGGATCGGTACAACGTCCTGCTCTAAAACGCAGTCCGTCTACTTCGAGAACTATCTCACGCAAAGAGAGACTTTTGTGGCAAAGATTTTCCTGTAATCGGCGGCATTGAGCCTGTAACCTGCAGCGAACCACACCGGCAGCGTCTTTTCGCCATTCAAAGCCACAGCATCGATCATCATCACGGAGCCGTGTACTATCATAGGCATGTAGCTGAAGTCAGTGACGTCCGGACTGAAGATTACCAAGCAATCATTCTGCATAGTGATGATCAGATCGACCGTGTATGATTTTTATAGGAAAATCGAGAATTCTACTGCCAGGACTTTTCAAGTCATTGAAGAGGCGACCACAGAGCCTATCGAAACTGTTCTCGCATACGATCGGTGAACAGAGGGTTTTCCTTGCACCTCAAGATCTGACGCCCATCTTCTTTAACGGCCCTGGACACAGTGGACCTCAAGGTATCAAAGTTCTCGATTCTGTTCCCTTCTATTTTGAAATATATGTATATAATGAAAAAGACGTTGTAATGACACGTAATGGAAAGATCAAAATTTAGTTCGCTTAAAAAAAATTTCTATCACACACATAAACTTCTCGAAAGATAAAAACCCGAGTGTAACAGTAATTTTTTCAAAACTGGTATTTATTTACAAAGTCATGAAAGAATTATTTTTGCTTGCTCTCGTCAAGCGGATGCAGCTCGTGTGAATAAAAGCTTGGAGGTTTAAGGTGTGGGGCTGACACTTGGCGTGGAGCATCTTCTCATTGTCAATAAATAGTCCAAATGAGGTTAGGTTGACAAGCATCTCTTTCATGGTGTTTGCAGCGAAAACTTTTAATTTTATTATATAGATACTAAAACTACTTTGTGAGGGCATAATACCCTATAAGGAATAATAATAATAAAATAAACTATATTTTAATTGCCTAAAATCCAAAAGCAGTCATTACTCTAAGTGCAATAGCAATTACCATCGTGCCCTAGTCTGTGAAGAAGACAATTTCCCAATTTCATTCAATTGCGATGCGAAAGCGGATGGCCAGAAAATTATGTGTTTGATTTCAGTTTTCTTGATTAAAGGAGTTCGCTTGTGTCCATTCTGCCATGCATATTAATTGGGTGCAATTAAATTAATACACGAAAATAAACAATAATAGAAGGTATACAGTGACATATACACCAAGACAGTAATGATGGGAAGAGGTAGTATAAGAGAAGGTGGGTAAAGGTTAAAGAATTCACGAGCAGATTCCCTCTTGCTCACAACTGAGAGAAGCGTTATGAGGATAAGGTGAAGAAAAGGCTTTGAGGATAAACTGAGTTCTGAAAAAGGTAATCGAGCTTCATCAACCAAAATAGAACACTTTCCCCTTCAGACGGACACAGAAAGGTCTCAATTATCGATATTCCTTGTCTTTTACCAGGCGAATCTAATTATAAAATGAGAATAGATAAAGATAATGAAAAACAAACTGGTATGAACAGAGGTGACACTAAACTTTTCTCATTTAGTCCATTTTATTCAAAATTACCCCAGTATAAACATAGGTTATAAACAATCGACGTAAATTGAAAAGAAGTAAAGAATATACCTCTCGTAATAAACAGACGTAATAGTTTGACACTTGGTTGTACACTGTGGTAATGAACAAACAATTCACTAGAAACAGCGGTAATGAACAAACATCCCATTTTTTATGAGAAACCATTAATTTTTGTGTAAAATTCAAAACAAATTATTGTTGAGCCGTCAAATATTAATGCAGGTTCCTTGTTTTTATTTAGGATTTCAACTGAACGATTGCTAGGATGTATCCATATCTCAGTTGATAATAAAAAGCCCAATTTAAGTTTGTGTTGTTGTATAAAAGGCAAAAACGACAGAGAAGCATCTGGAATAGACATTAGTAAAGACTGCTAAATTACTTTAAAAAGTGCGATAAACGTCTAAATTGTGTCGAGGAATGGGAACTCTAAGCAGATATCTCTGAATTCCTGATTTCTGACACATGAGGACTGCAAGAGGACTGACTCAGGGCAGTGACACCGTCTGTTGTATACATTTTCATCTCCCTAGCCTCGAATCACTCTTTCAAAACTGAAAATTTTGATTTCGTTGTCAGTCATTTTTCGAGAAAGCGTCGTATGCTTTAGCAGACAATCAACAGGATAAATTGTCTTTCTTTTTTTCGCTATCGTTCATACGTTCTAGCGCACTACTAAACGTAATTCTGCACATGTTATCTTTTTATCCATGTATATACTTTCTTAATGACTTTAATTTTATGGTAGGTTTGAGGAATAATATACAAAATAAATAATTCTGCGTTTCAATCAATAAGCAAAAGGTTAAAATCCATCGAATATTTGAGAAATATGTGTATAATTAAATGGAGATAATCACATCGAGTGTTAAAGAATCATGTTGTCGCGGACGCCGCTTCTCAGTTACTCCTCTCTTCTCCCTCTTCAACAAATAGGAGTGTTCATAAGCTTCTTTCTATTTCCACGATAAGCAAACATTTTTGGGAATCAAACTCTTCTCCAAATAAGAATGATTCCAGACTCTCCCAATTTAGGGAAGAAATAAAATCCTCAAATCGAGGAAGAGATTGATTTATATTAGTTCAGACGAGTTAATCCAAACCTACTTTCCCCACAAGTCGAGGAAATATCAGAAGCCTTCTCTTCTCCCGCTGTTATCCAGCTTACGGTCGTCTGCATTTGAAACTCAAGGGATGCAGCTGACCACTTTACTTCTTGAATCATTTACAAGTGACTCTCTTTAATATATCCTCGCTACATCGAAGAAGATACATCTCCATTTGCCAGGAAAGTGTTGAACTATCCTTTCCAATAGATTCACGGAAATTATAGACCACTTACTTCCCAAATCGATAAGTGGTGCTCAGAAAGCTTTGATTGAACGCACGACCACCTCCAAACGCCAACGTTCACTGCAGTTCATGACTCAAGAGGACATTGCTGATAGGAACCCTACAGAGTTGCTACGTACAATGATGCCCTTTGCTGGTTCACTTGTGATTCTATCAGCGGCTATCTCTTCAGGAGGCTACTTTTGCTTGTGTTTCCACTATCGATCAAGTCTGTGTTTACTACTTTAACTCCAACCACCCATTTTTAGCAATCAGCAAAATGGACGATATCCTCATTGAGTTGTCTTCCTCCATTGTAACCTCAATTAATCCTTTTTGTCCTCAAGGAAAAATCGATGCTTAAAATACCTCTTAGAAAAATTGATGCTTCCTTCTCATTTTCGTTTCAGCTAAATATGCTCGAGCCAAGGTCACACCATTTCCACTGCTCATATAGTTACTTTGAATCTTCTTTCTACATCCATGGATCACCTACTCAAATATAAGGCTCACAAAAGCATTTTGTCCTGTTTCTTTTGGGGGAAAAAAGAAACCCCATCCTCCCTTAGCATGCTGTGAAAGGTTACAGCAATTTATGGTGTGAAATATTGGCTTTATTTATTTCAGTGAAACAGTTTCGCCACCATGAGTAAGAACGAACTTTGACTATATATGCAAAAAAACGAGTACTCCTATCAACGACAAAATCCCTTCGTATTGCCATTCGCTTCGGAAATGTGGCATTTGGTTTATAGCTCCATTTTCATTACCCAAATTACCCATAATAAGAGGAAAGACAACGTCGTGATAGATGCTTTCTTTTTCGCATAGCCATTACCTTACTCTGGCAAATTCACGCAAACTTCTGTTATCATGCAAATGCCTCTGGGCAGAACAAGGAAACCAAACCATGCTTGAGTGCCCGAGGCATTCAAATTTGAAAAACTCACATCTTACTCAGTAAATTATCGCTTCTACTTTGATGTCTCCACTGAGAAACCACGGCCATCTTTTCATACATCGATTAAAACCCCCAAAGATATGCATTTATCCAGGTACGCATCCGCTTTGCCATGATACGGATAACGCGCCTTGGGACATGATCTCGTTTTTGTCACAACCATGGTCTTCCAAACCATTGCCCTGGCTTATATATCCTTATGGATCGCAGAGATTCGGCGTGCTATCGACCATCATGACAGATTGCTCTTGTCAATTTTACTCATTTCTTTGAAGAAAACGCATTCTTAGACTCACCTTTCAATTAACCTGACCGAAATTAAACCCCATTTAATTCACTCCGTGCATGGCCAAACTTTATCATACGGTAAAAATCTTGATTATCTATTCCCATATAACGTTTTCATAATGCCTAGAGTCAAGCCAATAAATTCAGTACATTCAAAGCCATTTAATTCTTAGAAAAAATTCAAATAAATTGAATTAATTCTTTCAAGAGTTATTAAAATATTTTGCATATTTATTTAGTATAATTTAATTAGTTATATTCTGTATTAAAGCACAAAATCAAATTTCTTTCCTTGCAACCTTCTAGAGTAAAAAGTATACATTAAACATCTTAAAAAAATCATTCCAAGTATGAGATAAGTCGAAGCATAAGCAAATAGGTACAACTAGCATAGATTTTATTGCTGGTTGCGCCGACAAATATAGTGTTCCAATCTGGGCACATTCGTTGTCCAGAATCGGCCTTAATCTGTCGCATTAATTGCACTTAAAATACAGATGGTTAATTATTAATCTGGCTAAATTTTATTGGCCGTAAATTGATGGTAAAAGTATATTCAAGTTTCATGCTACTCTTCTATCTTATTTATATTTAGCGAGAACGTTAAAACAAATTGCTCAGCTTGGACTACTTTGATTCTGTCTAATATCCGAAAAACATGTAACATGTCTTCTCTTTACCTTTTATGCAATTGAAAGTTACTTAATATTATTTTTATTTAGTTAGATGAAGTAATAAAATTTATTTTATTTCTTCTAAACAGCTAAATGCGATTAAGTAAAATGGATAAGAGAAATACGCTAGCTTTTTCAAAGTCTTTTACCAGCTTGTTTTCTTTTCTTAACCTCTCTTCTCAACCTGTTGCCTAAGACATCCTACATTAAATGGTTAAATTAAAATACCCAAGTAATCGAAAGAATAAATATCCTCGTGTAGGTTAAATGAAAAAAAAACAGCCGATATAAAAGCATCCATTGTTTTTTACAAATTCAACTACACTACATGTTTTCTTTCACCAAAATAGTCAATTTTCTTTTCATCGTCTCCAGCAACTCATTTGTTTGAACAGCTCTTTCTTTAAACCTCTATTGGAATCTTAACATTATACGTATTTAAAATTTCGTTTGAAATTCTACTTTGCAACTAGGCTATCTGCTCTTTGTTAAAGTTCAGCATTTATTTTTTAAAAATTAGAAAAAAATAAAGGAAAGAAGCTTAAAAGTAAAGAGAAAAATACCCGTTTCCTTCTATCCGTCTGTCAGAGAGAGAGAGAGAGAGAGAGAGGGAAAGAAAGAGGCACGTGAAGGCAAAGGCCTAGGAAGTCTCTTACAGATGAGAAGACCCTCAATTGGCGTCTTTGGGGTAACTTCCCGGGCGATAAGACGAGCTAAGACAAGCCAAGATGGAGCCCGGTAAAAGATCAACGACAAAGTGCGAATTTTAGATCCTCCTGACCCTTTCAGATGGAGTATGACCTGCTTCAGTCGGCTAGTGAAATTGCTTCCCGCGACCACGTATATAATTCCCACCACTGGCAAGAGAAAATAACTATTCTACAGTATTCGCCAGAATCCGCTAAGGAAACGACGAGCAAATTGTCAAGCGACTTCAGTACCAGAAGGAATCGCAGGCAAGAAACATTTATTTAAAATTAACGCGAGTCAAGCAACATGAAGACCCGTCCTTCTGCAATAACTAGCTCAGTTCCTTCCGGCGAGAATACTCCCTCGATCCAGACCCTCAAGGTTCACCACGGAAATTGTAAGACAATTGTAATTTTTCTTTATCAACTTTGAAGAGGCGCAACGCTATTTGACATTTAAGATTCACCTATGGTCTCCTACTCCCCTTTTCTTTCTGTTAATCGTTTGTGCATGCTCGCGGTGTGTGCCGAAGCATCCATTTAAATCAATTTTGCTTTCCAATTAGTCTGGTGTATTTCTCATAGTGTCTCCTTTGTTTTTAACTTTTATTGTTTGTATATTTGTAAAGATTATTTTTGCCTGCCCTGTTTGATTTCCAGAACCACATAGCCATTTGACTGAAAGCGACCAAAGGCAGAACTGAATGTGGAGGTAGCTAATGTTTTTTTCGAAGCAGATGTCTCCAGTTCAGACAAATATTTCAACATTTGGAAGATAGCTTTTGGCCTCTTTGCCACAATAAAAAAGTTCATCCCAATGATACAAGGGTCCAATGTTACCCTTTTCACTAACAACAATGCCTCTTGCCTTGGGATTCTTTACTCCAAACTCTTCTCATCCTTCTCTTGAAGTTTCTCACCTGGATTTCATTTTTCACATTTTAGATGTCCTCCAATAGTTACCCTAAGAATCTAGTCCAAGTTGACGCTTTTTCCAGGAATACACCGACTACAGTCATCCTCTTTTTTAGTCAAAGTGACGATTCGTATCCGGCTGCCACCTTAATTGTTCCTGTGTCTTTTAAAACTGTGAAATATGCCCTACTAGCGGAAGACCAACGTAGCTGCCTAATTGTTGCACACTTCTTGAGGTAGTTAACACAAATGCCCAATTCTAGTCGCTCTCCCTGCTGAACACTGCCTGCTATTTGGTGTGTACACCTCGCTAAATATGTTAAGTGTTCTTGTCACCCAAACATTTAAACAACTAATATTTGACCTTATTCATTGCCTGACTCACTTTTTTAAGTTTAGAATCCGTTTGTGTGGCATAAAATGTGCAAAGATGTAAACAATATTGTTCATATTTGAGTTTCCTGCCAGCAAACGCGCACGAACAAATTAATCAAACCTCGCTTGAAGCAATTTACGTCCCTGACTCAAGGTTAAGTGCGGTGCCTGTAGACATTACGGTATTCTACGCCCGAATTAATAGGATGAGCGACCTATTATCTATCGTAGATAGTATATTAATTGGCTAGAGCTTTTACCTCTGAGCCATGTATCCTTTTCTGATTCTATTCAAGCGATCGCACATGGATGGGTTACACTGTAAGGAAAGGCTAATTTGCTCATATTCGTAAATAGGACTAATTTTACTTTTACAAATTCTCAGACTTCACTAGGAATCTGTTTATTGACCATGTTGTTACTTCTCTTTAGAATTACACCCAAAAATAGTGTTGAAATCGTTTCTTGCTACGCTCAAACGCTTACTACTCACCAGTTCATCATTTCATCAATGGTCCAATAAATTACCATTGGTGCTTCTTGCTCACCACTCTCAAACCCCGTAGGATTCTGCTACATTAATAGCACAGGCATTATATTTGTGTTCTATTCGTATTCCGTTCACTCTTTTAAATTCGTCAAATGCCTCCCTTCCACTAAATATATTCGTTGAAGCCCTAAAACTCACTTCAAACAATCTTGAAACTCGGAACCACGTGTTCCTTAAACAATGAATAACTCATCAAATTTTCGAAATTTCTTATCAAGTCTAATGGTCTTTTTCCCGTTAAGTGCCCAAATAATGCTACTTTCTAGTACAGGTAAACGCAATTGATCAAGAACAGACTGAGACTGTGCGTATTCTGATGCCAGCTAGGCTCCCACCAAATTCGCGAAACAGCACAGCTTCGATTATATGGCGTGCCTCGTCGTAAATGCAGTTACAGATTAGTTTTAAATGACATTTGCTCAAACAATCATAACTTTCTCACGTGGAGCCTACTAAAAGAATTTTACTCCTTCCCTTATCGTGTTGGTAGCTTTGATTCTGGAAGAAATGGAATATGTCTGGGGCGCCTGTTTTTTCCCCTCGCTATTCGAAACTTTTCAGGTATAAACATATAAGTAGAGAGTAAGCTATTATAATTTTCACTTTAAGAGGATATGGCAACTTTAATAGGGCCCAATTTGGCGCAGCCAGCGAAAACTATAATTTCACACCGTTTGAGCCCAATTTAGCTTGCAGGCACGTTGAGTGGGAGGATTTGATTGATAGGCTATAGAGAGAAGATGGAACCTGCGACAATTCCTTCCCGTTATGTTAAAGGAGACGATGAAAAAAAAAGATTGATGAATTAAGAACGGTAGTCCAGTCCTTCAAATAGAAAGCATCAGGGCCATTGTAACTGATTAGAGCGCGAATAAGCCAGCTCCCGCAAACGTACTAGAGGGGAGGTGGAAAATTTTCAATTCATGATGGAACATCAAATACCTCTCGGGCAGACTGAAAGTGGGCAAAATTGTTTTTTTGCCAAAACAGGGCAAGTCAACAGTGACAGATAAAGGGTAAAGACCCATCTCCCTACTCAATTATATAGACAAAGTAATGGAAGCAAGTTCTGCTGACCAAAGTTGCAAGCAATCAGCCATCAGCTCGGGAATCTCACTAAGTGAAGCTGCCCTTTCAGGACCACGCACTCAGGTCATCCGGATTGACCGAGTCCCACCGCCCAGATATGGATCCTGTGGACTACTGTCTGCCACGGCGGATCCTAGTAGCAGAGCACCGCCCCGCTGAGGGAGTGGAGGACGCACTTAGGTTCCTCAATGACGTCGCCGGTAATCTTGTAAACGGATGAAGCCCTGGGATCTCTTGTATGAAGCAACAAATGTTCTCCTCCGAACGCTTCCGCGCGTACACTTCACGGACCTTCAAAATTTCTCCCTCCCTAAGGGTTTAAGATTTCGTTAGAATCGGCTCAAAAGTTAAGATATAATTGCTAAAATAAAATAATTCCCGGGCTAACCTTGGGGTTACCTTGGAAATTATATGATTTGAAATGAAATGTAAGACAATTTAAAGCTTTTAAATTTGGTTATAATCGGACTAATAGTTAAAATATTATTACTAAAATAAAAAAAAAGTAAAAAAGGGAACCCACCGACCGACATAGTAAGATATATAGTCGCAGGTGGCCAAAAAATTCAATGCAGCAGATTGATGAGTCACCTAGAGACTAACCGTAATTTGAACTCCCAACAGTACATTACAGAAAAAGAAAGGTACGGAATGATACACTAATAAGAGGTTTAGCTCTCGATCAACTTTGTAAAGGTCAGTCACAACTTGAAAGATTTAATGGTAGTGAACACGCCTACATTTGTAGCTCCTTGCATAATTACAGCTTCCTTCTTTAATCTAGTACTTTGCCTTTTCCCTTTCTGATACAGCTAAACATATAGTCAGTTAGTTCTAAAAACTCATGCTCATAACGGTGTGTATCTTATTCCTCCGTTTCCCTTAATGGTCGCCACATCCTTTTGCACTTAGCTACAACAGGTTTGAGAATGTCATTCATGCTATCGTCGCTTTCTACCTTGACTATTGCAACTCTTTTCTCACCGAATCAGAGACTTCCAGGTTATAATTGTGCAATTTGTGCAAAATTTTGCAGATCATCTTTGCCTACGGAGAAGTTTCTCTCGCGGAACTCTCTTGATTCCAGAACTGCACTTTCTGCTTATTTAAAGCAGAATCACCTCTATGATCTAACTCCATACATAAATTATCTTGAAAATCCCACTTTCCAATTGCCAGTCCTACTCAATGACGTTATCTTATCTCTTTAGAACCTTAAAGCGTATCTCTGGTGCCCAGAGAATGTGGAATGATCTGCCCCCTACTACCATGCGCTAATTCACATTTTTCGGTACCTTGAAGATCCACCTCTTCTCCATCTTTATCCATTGTTGACATCCGGACATTCTATAAAAGTCCATAGCCTTAATGATCGCCTCAAAATATGCATATTATTATGAAAATGTTTTTACCATCAGGAATCCTTAGATTTTGCACCTAAAATAAAAGTCCTAATAATGTGAGGAAAATTATAGTTTTAAGAAATGACCTCCCTAAAGGAAACTAGTTTATATTATGACAAAGAAAATTTACTAAAGAGTTGCGAAGTGAACTGTTAAAATCAAATATACATACATTTTTTTTTTAAATCCCGAGGAATTAAAAATAGGGAAAGTCTTCCCAATGACCTAAGGTGTTTTTAATAAATGGTTATTGCATTGCTGGTTTCCCATGGCGCCACCCAGCGCCAAATCCGATGTTAGATTTAAAATCTCCCATGTGAATAAACATATTTCCCATGACAATATGGGTCATTTCATGGCTCTTAATGGGTAGAATTGTACTTTACTCCTTGTAAAAAAAAGTCACACCTAGTCCTGACGCTTGACCCTAGTTAAAAAATATAACGCCAATTTTCCCCAAAATAATAAAGCCAGATCCTGCAAAGTTTGGGCTAATCTCCCTTACTTACATATCTGGCAACATCCTAAAATATAATCAAGAGATAGCGATCGTGTATCATCCGGAGGTAAATCATTAAATAAATGCCTTATTGGCCAGCTTTCAATGGACTCGCTTGTACTTACGGAATATGCTCGATTTTTTTTCAGAAAATAATCAAGACCTTTGACGAAAGAGAGAATTCTTTCTAGTGTATTTCGATTTCAAATGTGCTTCCACATGAAAGAATATTAATAAAGCTAAAATGCACTAATTAGGGAAAGCATACTAAAATAGCTCAAACATGGTCAAAATCTATTGTCATTGGTATCGGTAACTAACGACTTTCCACATGGCTCTGTTCATGAAATCTTGTTTTTTAATATACATTTATGGTGTTGACACGAATGTATTTTGTAAAATTTAAAAATTAGCTATCCACTAGGACAAAAACCATATTGATTGTAAATACGTGCAAAAGATCTTGAATAGTCTAGTTAAAGCTTAAGAAAGATGACAAATGTAATATATTTGTGACAATTGTAAGGTAATTCAGATAGGACATGATAAGTCGTAATGAGATTACATTATGGTCAAGCAAACTTTAAGCATATTCATCATGAAAGATGATTTGGCTTTCAATATCGAGTCATCTAAAACTTTCAAAATAATGCAGTGTAGCTTATGTAAAGGGCAAATAACTTTCTATGACACATATATGGCTAGAAATATTTGGTTTAAATCGAAACATATTCAATTCTTCTGCTATATAAAGCGCTTGTGTGACCTCGTTTCTTGTATTGAGTCCCATATTGATCTCCATACATACTAAAAGAGTATTGTAGAGTGTGACTCAGCCAAATTCAGGATCAAATATTTCATCCTGCCTGAGACTCCGGTTGCCGTACAGCTCCTGCAGGACTGAGACAGCATACTGGATGATCATGTTAGCATACAGCTGGCCAGTGCTCCACCCACTTCTACACGGCTGTGTCCTCTCTTCCTGCTACACCTGCTTCAGGTCTGACACAAAGATTGAAGCATCTGCTGGAATCATACTTTTCTTGCTTACACCAACTCAGATCATGAAAAAATCATAAAACCTCTCCTGCTCAAACTCAAGCAGCTTCCCTGCCACACCATTTATCCATGGCACTGAAATCAGTGTTGATGAGTCTCCCCCAGGATGTACTCTCGTTTGCAACCCTGCCATAATGCGGCAGTTTTCACTGGGCAAACTCTATCCGCCTGAACCTGTGTTGATCCTTCATCCCCTACACCTTCCTACAATTGTCATTTATTATGTAATATGCGAGATTTGTCGTTTAAGGACAAAATCAGTCCCTTCTATTTATTTTTACTGGAGGATCGGTATCTACGCGTCTATAAATATAAGATCAATATAGAATAAATTTTTTCTCATAAAATAACAATAACTTGAAATTACCTGACTAGGAATTTTAGTGAAAGATCTACATTTTTAAAAGAGAATCGATAACTATTACCATAAGGTATGACTTTGCAGATACAAGAGTTGCTAAACTATTTGTTATTGATAGCCTCTTTTCTCTTTATGGGCCCTTCTCCACTGCATTCTTCCTTTTTCTTTTTTTTTTTAACTAACTTCGTTTTTCTCTTAGAGTCTTTGCTTTTACGAATTCTTGAAGATACATCTCCTCTGTAGTTATTGATAGGTTGGATGGCAAATCTCATTAAACCTGTCTTGTTAGACCGAGAAGTAAGCATCTTTGGGCTTAGGAAAGAACGTTTACAGACAACTTGAAAGTTAATAATTAACGACTCTAAACCACTATTTCCTCTCTTAAAATCCCAAATTTATCACATATAGTGTGTGTTAATAATCATTTTTTGTACAAAAAATCGATATATCACATTATTCTAAAGTGTAGAAAGTCATTTGGCTGTCGAATAATTCGGTTCTGTATCCGAGAACAAAAGCACTTCATAATTCAATTTCCGGCAACTGTCTCCAGCTCAAGTTGACATAATGGAGCTATTATGTGATAAAGCGTGGTTTTGCTAGGTAAAAATTCAATTATTGAGAAAATTCTGTACATGCTCGCCTATATTACTTTGATGTCTAAAATAAATCAGAACCATGAATTGTTTTAGCCATGCAATAATATCATAATTAGAAAATAAGATGTAGCAGGTTTGTCAGAGAAGAAATCTATCCTCTACTTACTCCACAATACTTGATTCAAATCCCACTTCGGCTATGAGATTCCAAGGCATCATTGTTCATCTTAACACGAAAATAAAATGATTTTTCCATCTTCACTTCATTCCAACAGCCACCTGGATCCCAGTTGAGACCTGTAAAATCATATCCAAGCGCAACTCTCAAACATCGTTCTTTCTTCCTGATCAGTTAACTTTACTTTCTCGCAAATATTTTGAATATCCCCACATTTCTGGCAATACATTCAATATCATACCCACTTGTAATTCATATTTGTTGTCTAAGTTTCTGCTTCCATTATACATCCCCGTTTTGATCTTTTCATTCAATTCTTCCGGTGCGACGCAATCCGACGAGCTTCCCTCCCAAAACAATTAAACTGATATTAAACTTTTGAAACAATACTAGTCCATACTAAAGTTTAACATATGTCCAACGAATCCACTTCCTACAACTCACTTTTGTAAAGCATCTGAGAGATTTTAAGACTTTTGAGTCATTTAGACATTCAGAGAACAACACCAATTCATCAGCATACAAGAAAAAAAAGAAAATTTAATCACGCAAGGGTTACAATCTCTCAAAAGAGCCGCAGATCTCCTAACAACACTAACAAAATTTGATTTTTTACATAAATTTTATGCACATTACAATGCTTGAAATTCAATACACATCCTGAGCACACATCGAAATTTGTACTTAATCATTTGAGAAATTTGCTGCCGCTCTTATGGAGGCGATATTTTGGACATGACCTCTCTCAGACTTCATTAAGAAATAAGAATTTTACCAATTCCATATGCTGTAACCTCACCAATTTCCTTACACCCATTTTTTAAAATGCATTCCGTAAAAATGTCTAATAAAACCAGGTAAAAGAAAAAAAAGTGGTTGAATAGGTATATGGAACTACCACTTCACTTTTTTTCATTACTATCGATTACACTAATGCCTACACTATAAATTGAGAACAGCTCCACAATACCCCTAGAATCAACTCTAGGCCAAACTAAGAAAAGCGAAAGAGAAAGCAGATAGGAGATAATTATAGAATTAAGATAAACAAAGACCCTTTTATTCGTTCTATGACTAGCGATGAAAAGTGTGGTAGGTAAAGTATTTATGGCTCTCTGGATTATAAAACAGGTCGCATATGAATCTATGATTTTATTGCGCATTAATTGTATATTGTTTTTTTTTAAATTAAATATGATTTTTCCCAATTATTTCTAAGTATGATGATTGGTGTGATGGAATCAAGTTTATATTTTTGTATCCTTTCAAATTTTGAAGATTTCAATCAAATTGCTTCGAAGGCGTCTATTTCTAAGTAAGAGCAATTTCAATTCTTAAAGTATCTTTATAACGTTTTGTTTTGCAGCCCCGGAATGAACTTTGTGGTCTTTCGTTTTGCTCATATCAACGTAGCGTTTTCCTTTCGAAAGTAAGACGACAGGAACTGAGCTGTAAATTCCAACTGAGGACGCATGACTAATTTAAATAATTGAACAACAATTTGTACATTTATACACCAATATCTCTCCGGATAAAAAGAAGTAATCTAATTGCATTTTTAGCTAATTAGAAGGAATATCTTGGTAAATTCATATAGCTCAAAATTAATCAACCAAAGTCACGTATTTCAGACACGTTTCCAAACGATGACCAACTAACTTAGAATCAAAGTTTCCACTTCAAGGGTCGTTGTCCAATACTTTGCACTTATTAGGAATAAAATTACATGTTATATGTATAACAGATCGAGTAACTACTTTCTTTTAATCTTTCTCTATTTCCTCTCGATTTGAGTCGTGTTCCGTTATATGATCTTCTATGAAATTCTCTGCAAAATAAGTAATCTTGCCTATTAATCTTCAATGTAAGTTGTTTACGAGAAAAACAAGTAATACAAGACCTAAAACTGAATCGTGGAAACCATGTTAGTGACTTTAGCCCAATCAGACGATTTTTGCTTTTCATAGTATCTTTCTATGAATTTGAAGAGAGTTCTCTTCTTAACGCGATAGGTTACCGCCTATCCTATCTGTTCTTATTATTTCCAGATTGAAAGTATTTTTTTGAAATCAAGTTAAATAATTTCTACAGTTTTATACAGATCATATTTATGTCGTTTTGTAGAAAGTCCCGCCAAATTTCGTTAAACATGAATGGTCTCTTCTGAAACCATGTTGGCTATCTCCTAAAATTTATGCAGTGATTCTTAATACTATTATTTTTATATGTTAAAGTTATATCAAATATACTCCAAAACCTAATGGTTTATAGCTTTCAAAGAATGCAAGGGTAAATTAAGAAATATATGTATAAGTAATTTCATACGCAAGGAAAGTTCTGTGCTATCGTGCTCTTGAATCTGTGGAAAATAAAATTAAATCCGTTATTTTTAGTGGCTGCTCGGTTCTACAAGTCAAATTGCTACTTTCTTTCTATTAATGACTCTCTTTAGCACTTTAAGTTTCATGTGCAGTTTACTGTGCAAACGACGATTCTCTAATTAAAGCAACTTCTCTCTCAGTTTGAATTCATAAACTCATTTCTAGTTTGGTCATTTGACCTTCAACTATTATAACAGGAGTGGCTCAGTTCTTTGATAGATGAGCCACTTTTCATACATATTTAAAAGTTCAAGATCTGCAGAAATTATTGCCAAATTTCTGAAGATTAGGATACCTTGCTTCTGTGATATGTTTCCAGAAGTCAGTTAGAAATGAGAGTTTCTGTGCTAGTTTCAAGGCCAAATCTCAATGAAGACCAATAAGCTATTTACCTATTGAAGACAAAGGTTGAACAACTGGACAACCATCACTGAGTACATTGATTGCAAACGGATTCAAAAGTAATTCAAAGCATGGTTTCAGCTACTTTATTTCGCAAACCTGTTATCGGTTTAGTGATAAAGAATGTCTAGGTTTACTTTGTATTATCTTAATTAACTCTCTTGAATTTTAATATTCGGAGAAGATGCTAATCTTTATTTAGGTTAGGGAAAGTAGTCAAATATTTTTGTAGCCAGATCTCGTAAAAATCTTTATTTTATTTTTTAAACTTTAATGTGATGGGGCTAGTTCTTTAATAACTTTGTTCCTCCCTTGAAGTGTAAGATTAAAAAATTGGAGGTGTGGCATTACACCTGTAAAGAACATCAAATCTTGTATCTATTTGTGATCTTCTAGTTGTGGGTAATTCTTGCTTATTTTCTTTCACGAAGGTAATAATTGGCTCAAAAAGGGAAACAAACTTATTCCAAAAAATTATAGTTGACAGCCTTCTTACAATACAGTAAAACAAAGGGTCTGTCAGAGAGAAAAGGTTACGTCCCACCCCTAGAACCCACCCCTGCACGGCCAGACAGCCCCAAGGGAGCTGCTAGAATTTCGCGCGACCACGTCATCTGTTTGGGTTCCATATCTTCCCAGTCTCAACACCTGATCTGCACCAGACCTAACGCGTCGATGACCTTCACGTGAGGCTGTAAAACCCGCTGAAAATATCCTCCCCCCACCCTGGCCCGCCAAGTCTAATGAGATCACCGTCCACCTTTTGGGGGCCTCCAGCGACCCGCTTCTACCGAGGCAGTATAAATACTTCACGAAAAGCTTGGAGAAATGAGTGCCATACAGCCCAGCCTTGGTTGGCAGCCATGTACAGTTTCGTACGCCTGGCAACGCCTCGCAACGGCTTCCACTACGAACGCAACCCGTCACCTCTTTCTACCTGGCCTCGCTCGTACCTAAGGCCAGAGTTCCCGCTCGTCAGACGATAGACACGGGCAGGCATCTATCACTCGGGTATCGACTTTGTTATCATATGGAGTACTGTCTCGTTTATTTCACAGCGATGTTGAAGAAGGAGGAATTTTGCAAGTGGAACTTTGCAGCGCTCCGCATCCTCGTCATATCCAAAGCCTTCAGTCAATTAGCCTTTAGGCGAGTCTCCGCGTCATTGGCACTCTCCTCCCCTTTGCCTGGAAGCAATCACGGCACATCCTCTCTCAGACTCTCGTCCCTGTTGAGTCATTTGTATCCCCCCCACCCCGTTTGGGGGCCCGGGTCTCATTTTATTTATTGGCTTTTATTTACTTATGCCAATTATATTTTATTTGTATATAGTAAAGTTATTTTGTCTACAATCAGTTTTTCTAGTCCCAGTTTCTCTAAATCTTCATAGTGAAGCTTTAAATTACTGTCTTTAAAGTGGCTTATGGTAGTTTGACAGATGAGGCACATAGCCCTATTATCTTTAACAGTAAAAACAAACTCGCTCTCCCATTGTTGCTTGAAAACTGTTTTCTTGCTTATATTTACCTTTTACACTCCTCCCTTTTTTTCATTTTTATGATGGAATTTATAAATTTAACTAAAAACAATCTTCAATATAAATCAGAAAAGTATTTACTTCAGCACATATTGCACAACGAATATTCCACTACTATACTAAGCGATCACTGAATAAAACATTGAAGACAGCAATCGAAGCCGAGCAGTTTCAACAGCCTCTTAACACTATTACTATTTACTCAGTCTCTACACTATTAGAAAACTACATAGCTCCTGACAATTCTTTTTCTAGCGGTAATATTTGAAAATATATTGTAAGTAAGGTGGTGAAATTAGCTGATAATAGCAAATAAAATGTATCTTACGCAACATATTCCCATCATATGTTTAATTTGGGTGAAGGTGATTCTTACTTTCTAATAAAATGTTTAATCTATTACGAGATGCAAGTTAGCAAGTACAAGTGTGCATGCGTGAGGTTATTCAAGATTAAACAGGCAGGTCTCTTTTAGCAACTCAATTGACGTGCCGCTGCACTCAATGGCAGGATATCTCGATGAATTAAAATTTATTTTAATCTTGAAAAGATTATTTATTCCAGTAGGAAAGCAACAAACCACTGGATAATGCGTGTAATATTCGAATCATTTTATGAAGTTATTACTATTAAATGTTAGCTAAAATTCCAATGTAGCCCTCAAAATTAATATCTAAAGAGCAACACAAAATACATTTAAGAGCCGCACGCGGCTCAAGACCCACCATTCTATTATAAATTTAAGATGTCTTTTCACAGATGAGCCTGAAATTAAACTGTATTCTAAAATGGACGATTAATGCATCTTGATTTAAAAAGAAATCGGGCTATGTAATCCAGAAGTCTGTTTGACTTTTTCCGCCCTAATCTTAATTTGATTATGAGCTCACTTGTTATAAATTTCTCATGAATTTTGTTATTTTCCAGTTATCTAAATTTATTACCTACATCTGCCGTTATTCTGGCCATTCCCTTACTATAGGTAACTTGCCTTGAAAAGTTACAGGATGAAGGTATTATTTTGAAGATCTTTTCCATTCGACGGCACGCGTTTTCTTTTAACTAAATTTTCACCCATATTACTTTTCTTGTGTTAAATAAGAATGTAACATTCCTTTAATTTTCTTGTGTTAAATAGGAATGTAACATTCCTTTTATGAGAAAAATGAAAAGATATATTGGACATATATCTCAAATATAGACTACTTTATTTGCTGCACAAACTATTTACACTGCATAGGAGGAAAATTAAACGCAAAATAGTTTATTTGAAGTCAGTATAACCTTTCCTATTTTTCTAAATATATATTCATTTTATTACATTTCGCATAAATACAAGTCTACCATCTCAGGGTGTGTACCACAATGCATTTTATTCCACTACTTAATGATATACCACGGGATTTCAATATTTTGTATATTTGCGCCGTAATTTGGCTCGACAAACTTTCGTCAAAGATTATCTCTTTCCTGCAAATAAGTGTAGGCTTCTACTTTTCCTATGGTCTGGTAGGCTTTCCACTTATCAGTAAGGAAAATAGTCCCCTGAGAACAGTATAGAAGAACATTTCTTTACCCTGCCTGCATACTCCACTGAATAGCCATTGTTCTGGAGCCGTTCTTCCCCTGTCATAATTTCGCTTATTTTAACAGGTTTCATCTATTTCTAGGGTTCATTAATGTCCCTTATTACCTGTGGAGTAAAGTTAGCAAAACTGTTCCGAAAATCAAGGTAACATAGCAAGAGATTTATGCTAGTCAAAAGTTAAGATCAGTTCGTGCCTATAATATTTATATAAATCCTTTACTGAGAGCAGAGGTTAGCTTTTAAAGATATTTCGGAACAGGTTACGCTTTATTTAGATAATTACTTATAATTAGACATGATGAATTAAAAAGTATTTATAGTTTTCTACAGTCATAATATTTATTCTATAAGAGTTTGAAAAATTAAATGTAATAAGAAAATTAAAGTACATTTAAATAAAACTATATTAAAGACAAGAATTAATATCATCAAGGATAAAATATTTTTCAATGGTTTGTCTTCATCTTTTACACATAGAATATCTCTATTGATACATCAGCAATAAGTAACAGCAATGTTTCACATACTAGATTCCCTAGTAATTTTTTCTATCCCTTGAAAGAAAATCTTCGTTATAACCAGAGAATTACGAAGCAGCAAATATCCTAAGATCCACGCAATGCTAGTTTAGGAAGTAATGGAATAGGTAGATGTCAGAGCTGAATGACAGGTAAAAAGAAGGCAGGAGAAGTCTAAAGAATTTTTGCCGTCCACATCTTTTGTTGGTAATATTTAATGTTTTTTTATTTAATAGAAATCATTACATAGGAGTATTTTGTATCTTTTCGTTAAAGCAATTTCTAAATTCTGAGTATATATTCGCGAAACATTGTCAAACAAAAATTCATTTATTCATACGTCCCGTTTTGTCGAATGCAGATAAATTTGATTCCTGCAACTCGCGAATTGTGTTATACGAGTTTGGCTTTAGGATCTACGGTATACCTCAAATGCAATATAATTCAGTCATGCCTTCAGTCTACCATAAAAGTAAGAGTCTAGTTGTTTTAAAACTATTCTTCTGGACTAACAATGGGTTCTCTATAATTATATCTCTTTCGAGGGGAAGGAAATGAAAACAGTTACATAAAAAACAAACACAACTCATCCACCCAAATGCTTCCTCTCCCACGATTAAGGACCCCATCCAATCCCTTTGATGTCCACTGCACCTCTCTTTTATCTTTTAAATTGTCGCAGCTTGCCTTCGGGGAAGCAAACTCTATTTGTAACCAAGAAATTTTCTGAAAATGTTGGTGTTTTTACCTTAACAGAAACGTAGATAGATGAGGAAAGACAAGTGATCTTAGTGCTGTAAGCCTAGGAGACGTAGAATGAATTTGGTTTAATCACTGCTCTATACCTCTCTACCGGGCTCATGCAACTAGAATATCAAATAATTTCAAAGCTCTGCTTGCAAATATGCCGCTGAAAACCACCCTTAAAAATCTAACGTTTATTATTTCTCCAGGACATCCCATGGCCAAATTCTTTGAGAAGCTTGGCGAATTTATGAATATAGCACTCTCTAACGCATCTTCAACCTTACTTATTTGTGAAGAATTTAAAATTTCATAAAAACTCATCCTATCTGTGAGTTAGCGACATATTTAAACTTTTTTCTTTATCTCAATCTGTCTCCTCTCCCATTCACGCCTATAAAGACAATTCACCTAGTGTCCTTCTCCTTCCCAATTCATAGCCTATATATAACTTTCCTCTCCACCGTTACTACTGACCAATTTTATACCCAGTTCTTTATCTCTCGCACAAAATCCTCCAACACAATCTGCCATCAAGCATTATAGTCTTTTGCTCTCTTTAATTAACCACAGACGACAAGCAATCTCACCTCTTTCTCCAACCCGGTAGACTGCTATCTTATCTGGAAACCGCAAATATTGCCCCTTTATCCCTTTCCTACATATTTTCCACCAAGCTTTACATTCATGCTCGTCTACGCTCCAAGTCCAGTGGTCAATAACGTGCTCAGTTTTACTCAGTCAATCTTTTGAAAGCTAAGAGACATATCTGCATGCGAAGACCGCTTTGAACTGCTCGTGCTAGTAATGCAGGAACAGAGAACCCCTCAAGGACCTAATGTTTAGCTATTAAAAACTATATTGCTCTCCTTAAATAGTTCAGTCTGTAATTCTCACACCTGCTCTCTCCTTGTAAATATCAAAAGAATCCACATTCTTGTTCTAGTTAATTGCTACACTCTTCCCTTTTGATCCCCCACTCTACTCACATTACATTAAATCCCATGTTGTATTCTCAGCCTTCTTCACAGATAAGATAATCTATATCGTCTCAGAAATACTCTTTAACTATAGTTCTACACACCGCAAAACTATTTTTCCTCCTTTACCATTTTTTTTTCTAATCCTCGAGTGTCCCATGAGCAACTGGCCTCCGTCATTCTTTCATCGAAAAAAACCGGTTCTCTCCCAGAATCATTCTCTCGTGTTATTTTCCTCTAGTTCCTTCGAGTTCTTTTCCGTTTCCTCACTGATATTTTTACAGATTACTCTTGTATAGAATAGTATCTACTGTAGTTAAACAAGCTGATGGTCACCATATCATAAAGAAGCCGAAACTTAACCCAAACACCACTGCAACCTAGTGCTCGATTTCTCAACTCCCCTTCTAAGGAAGATGACATGTCTCAGTACTGTTTCAATACATTAAAACGCACTAATTCACCGCATGTACATTGAATGGACCTTGCTTGGCTATGCGGCCAACGTTCGCTAAATTTCCATTAGTTCTGGACCTCTGAGATGCATTTGACACTGTTCTTATTCCCCACCCACAAACATTCCTTGGCGTCACTGGAACTGATCACCACGGTTTTACTTGCACTTTTTTTCTCCTATCCAATCTATTTATATTGGTAATGATGTATTTTGACAAGAAAATCTGCATTTTGTTGTTCTGCATAGGTTAGGTAAGTTTTTGCCGCACTTCTGATTCGCATCCATCATCTTTCCCTTGATATTATTATGGTTCGTCCTGGTTGGTCATTTTATTTCTATAATGATAACTTGAAAATCTTGCTCTCCTTATTTTCACCATCGTTTTATTGGAATCTTAGAAACCTACTCTCTACTTAAAATATCATTACTGAATGGCTCTTTGGAAACTTTGGGAAGTTTATCTATGAAAATGTCCATGTACTACTCATAGGAACCCCTGCGGACGTAACTTACTTCAAAACAATTTCTTCCTAATTTTAGCTTGGCAGCTCCCTTTTTCCCTTTATAGCGATGAAAAAATCTGTACGAGACATTTGATACCGAGTTAAATCTCACAAAACAAAGCGTTTGTAAATCCTATGTCTGCTTTCTCGGAAATCTCTTCCCCATCCGTTTCCATTTTGACCACAACAAGGTTAGATAATTTTATATGGAAATCTTGTGTTACTAGCGCAATATTAATTTTTTTCTTTCTAACTTAAAAGAATATTATTTATATGGCAACTGGGTTATCTTGTTAAATATTTAGTTATAATTTATGTTAATGATTTCATTTAGTATTTTAAACACCGAAAACGGGTCGAGAAGATACCGTTTTTCCAGTAAAAATAAATTCAAGAGTTTGGCCTATTCATACAAACTATTTATAAATTAAACAAATTAATTTCTTCGTTCAACGTTGAACGCCTATAAATATATGTTCGGTACAGAGCTTGAGATCACCACAACAGCTGAAGGATTCCCTGGAAAAACTGTTGTAGAGCCTGTACAGATGGAGTTCCAAGGCGGTTGGGCTAAATCCCAGGGTTCCAAAAGCGTGTACAGGAATTAGCTCTGAATGCCAAAGGGGTTCACTCTATTTTCCATCGTTTTGCACTAGTGTCAAAAGCCCTTCCCGATGAACTGTGGAATCATTCCTCAAATGTGTATATTTAATGAGACCTGGAAATCTGAAGTCTCGCCTTTTCCAAAATCTTTGTAGAGACATGGATTCAGGGCATGACGTTCTGCTCTTTTATCTCTAAGTGCGATGGCTTTCAAAGGAAAAGGTTTTTAATCGATTGTTCACACTTCGGAGGCAGGTTAAACTGTTCCTGTAAATGCAATGGAAAAATGATCTCTTTAGTCACTTCATTGAGGTTTTGTTGGAACCACGTCTTGCATATTTAGCAGATATATTTGAGCAGCTAAATAGGTTAATTCTCAAGCTACAGGGCAAGGAAGGAATTGTGCTTCACTTGTTTGATTGTATTCGTGCATTTTTTGCCAAGATCCAAAATTAGCAAAGGAAAGTCGGGGCTGGCAATGTTGCCATTTTTGAGGACCTTTCAACTGTCCTTGACGAGAATGAAGAAGATCCTCTGCTTGACCCATTAATGAAAATTGAACTTATTCAGCATCTGAGATCCTTAGAAAGTGAACTTAAATTGTGCTTCCTATAATTTGAGGAGGAAGAAGGGGAGTTTGTGAGAAATCCCTTCACTGACACTCCGCATGATATTACTACCATTCACAATGATGCTCTGGGCAAATTCCTTGAACTCAAATGCAATATCGCTATGGATAAAAATCTCTAAATGTATTGTTTCAAGAATCAGTAATATCACAAAGTTAGTGAGATTGCAATTCGACTACTATTGCTTTTTTCGAAAACCTAATTATGTGATTCTAGTTTCTCCACCCTATTAAAAACAAAGAAAATGAGAGCCGAAATCAACTGGATGTGGCCCCCGACATGAGATATGCAGTGTCAGTGAAACAACCTCAGATTCATCAAATAACTAAAAAGAAACAATATTAGCCATCGCATTGAGGAGTAATGCTATTTTTGTGAGTTCAAATACAAATACTTTCGATCTTGATATAGAAAATACATGAGTAAATTGACATGCAAAAATACAATTATACATGTATTTTTGCAAATATTAGGAAAAGAATTGCATCACATATTTCAAAAAAGGCTTAAAAGCGAATAATAGAGGGAAATAATGTTTTCCCTCAAATTAAGCGCGAGATTTTAGCTATGTAATCCGAGAACTTTTTTTGTTTTTAATTCTTTTACAACTTTAGTCATCAAGATTACGACACCTTAATTTCCAAGGTGGGCACAGTTAATCATAAATCTGTTAATTCTTTTTCGCCTTTCTAATTTTGCTAATTTCTATATTTTCTAGCTTTATCAGTTTTTGATTTGCAAAAAAAAATTCTGTATTTTTTTATAATAATAAAATAATAAATTTAACACTGCTAAATATTTCCTATGTTGACTGTATTAAAAATTTGACCACCCATATTGAATCACTTCTGGGATTGATGTGACTTTTTGCATCACCTGGCATTGAATTGAATTTCCGTTTGTAGGACCCTTAGATACTTTGTACTTATCTTTTATCAGGTTTTTACTCTTACTAGGATATTTGACACTATTTTTGCACTAGTACTTAATATCGTGTCATCGGCAAATGGTGAAATTATCCATGAAAGATTTATGTCAATATTGTTTATAATTATATTTATATATATATATATATATATATATATATATATATATATATATATATATATATATATATGCCGCTATAATGATTAGGACACTCACAGTTATATCACAAATTTTACAGTACATATATGGTCCCCTAATTATGTTAACTTTGTTGTGGAGTTGGCCTCTGCTCTGATACATGATAAAGTCAAGACACTTGAGTCTCTCGTCATGTATCTCCGTTATATCTCCCTCAACGCAATGTTTAATTTGGTTATGAGTTTTGAAAGGGTCTAATTAGTGTTTTGATCAGCAGCAGTTTAGTACTCACTTGAAGGCTAGATACCTGCTCATTCATGTGATTCGATATTTAAATAATCCCTGACGTTGCTTTAATTGTCACATGTTTTACATGTGAAAGTTTTTCATGTTGGCATCGAACGCGCACTTTCTTATCATATTAGATCTCGAGACCACCCTAAAAATATACATAGTAGGTTTGCACTGCCTCGTATTCTTGTGCCACTTCCACTTTGAAAAATGTGCACTCTTTTCTGCGATACGCATAAAGTTCCCATTGATGAAGTTTGTAGCAGGGATTGTAAGACATTTCCATCAAACGGTGTCCAGATCTCAGATCGCCTCCTGAGGGCAACTTTTCTGACCCCTTTCATCCTCAAAAGCCTGCTTCTACACTTTCAACGGTCTACTGTACATTATGCGGTTTCAGCGCCTTGCCTTCTGCTTCTTGTTTGTGTATCTTCTACCTCTTCGATGACAAGTGGCATGGATCAATTATGTACATCAGCTACAGATGCCCGTGAAACCATTGAGAGTATCTACGCGTAATTGGAAGTGGCTTAAGACGCCTCTTGGCGAAAAACCTCTACGATGCCACCCTTCTGCAATCTCAATCTTCCAAAAACAAACATTTGCCTATTTTCTCTCTTGTCATTAACGAAAATTATGATTTCTCATCCCCGGTAATAAGATGGGCTCCTCCTTGCTTGACATCCAAATATCTGTAGAATCTACCGAATCCTGTGCGATTTAGCAACTACTCTCACCCCCTCGTTTCTCGAGACTTAAGGCCAATCACAGCCTGTCCCTGCCTAGTCTCTGGCACTGACAGTTTTGCCTCGCCTTCTGCAAATGACATACGCATGACGCCAGAAGATCTGAATTCTTTACATTTTTTATCCATTAACGATATAAAAGTGTTCTTGTCTCTGCCTTTTGCCAGAGCATATGCCCCGCTAGAACTCGAAAACAACCACGTTCATTCTAATGTGCCTCTATCTTTCTGAATTAACTTTCCCTTTTAGAGAGTTTTTTTCAATTACATCTATTAGAAACTGTGTTTACACTGAATTTGGTTGATTATTTCTTGTCTCTAGTGTTAGCAGCTGTGGAGTACTCGGTTCTCAGATAGGGTTCATAGCCTATGGGAAATTCATTCGATTGGAGGCTTGAGAATATGGGAGCATGACAGCTTCAAAATATGCAACACATCTGTAGTATCTTCTTTTTTTCAACCGCTTCCTATCGCATCAACGAGGATAATGCCAGTGTATTTTACGCCAGTTTTGCTCTACGTATTGGAGAAATCTGTTTTCTCCATGACTTATTTTTCACCCACGAGTGTCTGTAATATCATAAATAAGATCAGGTTTCAGTACGTTGGTGCTGCCTCCTCTGGTCTGTAGAGTGTTGACTCCATAGTTTGAGATTATGTATGGGTTGCAGATATTTTTGCTGCTTCTTTTACGGCCATGAGTAGAGCCGATTAATATCCAAGTGAGCCCTGACATATTAAGTTTCAAATGGAGAAGATTTCTCTCGATTTTTTAGACTCTGCACACTGCCACAATGATCGCCTCTTGTCAATGGAGGAGCTATTTTCAGGCATCTCGAAATGCAGTTCAGATTCTTATGGAAAAGTTGATGTCACGTATGATTTCCTATGGCATCGTCACCCATACACAGAGTCTGGTCGGTTAGATGATTTCAACTGGATTTGGGTCCAGGTTTCGTATCCCTGGGATTACAATACCGCGATCGTTTAGCTTTTAGCAAAACATTGGATGGTAGTGTATCCCTATTACACTGATCTCAAGAATGGAATCAGCAAACTTATGGAAAAGATGGTTAATTCTAAGTAGGTGTTTTATCTGTATTTTCAAAGCCAATTAACTTCTTTCCAGTGGGGCCTCCTGGCAAAACTCAGAATGCAAGCCAGCTCCTGGTTACGTTGTAGGCTACTGTACATCAAACTTTGCCTTTCAGATAACATATATTAGCTATCTTTTTTGATATTAAGAAAACCTACGATGCTCTATGCGGCGTGACCTAGGTTTATCCAATATTTCTCGTTTTGCTTGAATTTTTGTTATAGTTGGATCTCCGACTTCCAAACCTCACGAAATAGAGGAAAAGGTCCCTATGATCAACATCTTAAGTCTCACTTGCTTGCTTTCGCTGTAATCAGCTTATATTGAAGTTGTCTCCGAATTTATCTGTTGTCATACTATTTGTCATTTCACTCGCATTCCGTTGCTTGCTGTTTTCAAGTGGCATTTAATTGTGTAAACACAATAGTTTTTACATTAATGAAGTTATATTTTCCTTTACTAAGATCCAGGCTATGCACTCGTGTCAAATGTTGGGACATCGATTCTCTCTAATCTTAAAGAACACATCGATAGCATATGCATCTAAGATAATTTTTTCCCCATTATTTTTGATTCAGGACTCTTTCGATATTGCATCTACCTGGGCAACCTGAAGCGGGCATGTTTACGTAGGATGGAGCTTTAGACTTTTTGGATATTGTACTCTGCTTGTCAACTTTAACATCCTCTATGGGTGTGAATAATTAATTTTTGACCCTTTATTTCCCTACTCATACTTATTCTGTGGATAATCTGGATAATGTTTTTATATAGCCTTGCTCTTTGCACCTTCCAAAACATTGCTATTTGTTACGCTTAACGCATGTAAAATCGATCCTATTTCGAAAGTTCACCAAAAGATCTTTGCAACCTGTTTACTAGCTGATTTGGTAGGTCCCTGGATATGCTTAAGCCTTTGGCTCTTCAAATGGCTGACTAGCCTGGTGTGACCTGCCTTTTTCTGTTATTTAGCATATTTAGATCCGATCAGTTTAAACTCTTCTTCTCTGGTTATTTGGACTTTTCTGTGGCATTTATAAAAGCCCTATGTTGTACCTCAGGTAGTATCTGATATGTTTCAGGACTACATCGGCTTTCTCTCTCTTCCAAATAATATATCTTTCTAGATGACTCCAAACTGATTTTGGTACGACAGCGGCTAGGACTCTTTAGAGATTATTCTTTCCTAGTCACTACCACGACCAGTATCACTTTTACCACATAAAAATTTGTCTATATCGTGAATTCCGTCCTTTAAAAACTTTCTCTTTCTCCCTTTTGGAAATTCTCAGTGATTCAAATAGTTTCGTTTAATATATTTGTTATGTCTAGGACCATCCCCCAATTTTAAAAAATTCAGTCTTGGATGGCTACAATTCGGTGTCTCGGATAATAAACCTGCAGAACGCAGTGCTCGGGACGTTATTGTTCGAGACAAATGTGCTCTTTCCTTTTCCTATATGGATTTCTAGCCCACAGTAACCTCTATATCAGTCGGAGTAAGATAAACACTAATGTAAAAAGTTAAACTTTTTTAAGGAATCTGCTCAATCGTCGGGTACTAGCTACCACTCTTTACGGATATTTGAGGTGGTGATGATGGTGTACTCAATTTTGAAGATAGTTTTATAGTGGTAGATAATAGTAGGTGAAAAATAAAAGTGGTAGGGATATTTTGCACTAGTAGGGAGGGCATCACTTTACGCTTTTTTTTACTTTCCTTTTTGTGTTTGTCTTTGATAAGTTGTTTTTTTCCATGTTTGTGTTTCTTTTTGTGCTCTTAGCGTGTTCTTCTTATTGTTTGTTTTTAAATTTCGATGTACTTATTTTTGGCCAAATTTCTGAGGTTTCAAGTCTTTATTAGCTTTTGGCTAGGCAATTTACCTTGTGTTGGTTGTTGTCTTATCCTATTACTTATTTTTTTCTTGTTTGTTTCGTGTCATGCTGTGTTAGGTTTTAGTGTTATATGTTTCTGTTATGTGTATATTGGTGCAATGTTCTCAAGTGAGCATAGCTTAGTGCTCAGGAAGTGGCTACAACGGGAGGCTTTTTCCCGTAGCCTTGCAGGTATGCTTAGTCAGCTACCTGTTCCCTGTATTTCCGTAATGTCAACTTTGGGCAGGGTGGACCAGACCTATTTTCCCAGTTGGGGGAGGGGGGTAAGATATTCATAGGGTCTAGTCTCTTCCGCTTATGAAGATCCCTTTGGCGATGGTGGTCACACCTTCTGGCTTTTTTGATTATTAGGGATTATTCTGGACACGTTGGATTTTTATCATTGAGGTCTTAATAGCTACTTGAGTCAATACTGCGGGGTAGATAAGCTTAGCCCGGACGTACACAAGGTATAGTTTCGTAATGTTGGCAGAGCTAAGATCTCTAAACCTGAATAGCTTGGAGATGTCTCTCTTTGCCAGATTTTGCCTCTCCGTGTAGTGTCTCGAGTATCCGTGGTCGGAGATCTTTAGGCCAAGGACATTGCCTTCGGCGGAGTAGGCGTGTCTGCTTCCTTCAATAAAGATGTGCCATGTAGACCTGCGGCTCAATGGGACGATTTTGAACTTGTCCCAGTTTGTTCTAATCTTCCATAGTCTCTCATATCCGTTGATGTTATTTATTTTTTGCTATTGTGCGCGTTGGCTTTGCCCTTGCTTTCCTCTCCGGGCATGGGACGATCTGTGAGATGTCATCTGCGAAATGCAGATACATTGTGTCCATGTGCACCAGAGTTGGGAGTTCGATGTTAAAGAGCAAGTAGAGCAATAGGCTTCGGCAGCTTCCCTGGGGAACGACAGCTTGAGTTCGAACTCAAGTCCTTTGTATCTTTCAATCATGAGACATGCCCTCCTGTCCATGATAAAGTCACAAAGGATCCTTTTCAGGATTGTGTCTAGCTGGAGGTTCAAGATCTTGTATTAAATTCCTTCCCTCCAGACTTAATTGAAGGCTTTTTGTACGTCCCTTATCACAATGTCTACATAGCATCCAATCGCTTGGCAATAAGCTACTTTCTCTATTAGGAGCGCCAGGGCTGTTTCGGTGCCCCTTTTTGAACGGAACCCGTGTTGTTGGGGTTATGCGCTCGTAACTCGCTCAGTTGAGCTTGTAGCCTATTAGCTCTAGTCTTTTCGAAGATCTTGTCATGCATCACCAGAAGAGAGATCGGGCAATAACTAGCCACCTTGTCCGGTGGCTTCTTTTCTATCCGGATAAAGATGATTTTTGCCATCTTGTCTTCGTCAGGAAAGTAGCCTGTATTTAGGGCGGCATTCATGGTATTTACCTGTTTCTGAATAATTGCCTCGGGCCATTCACGAGGTAATTTTCCTTGATTCCGGACGAGTCTAGTGCCTTTTGTTTGAAGGAACTTATGGTGTTCATTGTCTCTTCAAAGGTAATTGGGCACCTCTGGTTAACCATCTCTCTTTCCTGAGATACATGCGGGTGGGGTTGGATTCTATGTATCACTGTGCTGAGTTCATCGAGCAGTTGGTCTTAAATGTCTTGGTCGAAGTCATCGTTCTCCTCAGGGATTATAGCGAAAATCTCCTGCTAGCGTGTTCTGAAGCTTCTTTCGAGAGACTCTGGACCCTCAATGAAGTCGTCTCCAGCTTTAATTTTTGTTCTGGTTTTGGAGGACACTCCTCTACGTCTTCGGATGCTGTTCGAAAAACTTACCGGATTGGTGTCCCTGTCCAGCCTTCCAATGGTGTCCTTCCTGATTTCCTTCTACATCTCTATGATTATGTGATTAAACACCTCGCTAGGTTTTCTTATTCGGGCTGTCCTTTCCCGATTTGGGCCTGTTCTGCCGATTTCCTCATAGATTTATCTATGTTCCCCGGCGTTTTTCCTCATCTCGTTTTTTCACCTAGGTTGTGGGAGCACTTTATAGGAGATACTGGGGACGCATCTCTCGTGGCTTGAATGAGGAGATTAGTAAGTGTGTTTATCTCCTCATCTATGTTTTCGAGATTGGCGTCTCCCAGTTCAGCTGGTTGGTATTCACCGAGTATCTCTCTATAAAGCTCCCATTTTGCTTTCGCATAACTTTTCCTAATTGAGGCGGGCTTGAGTATTGAAGCAAGCGAGATTCTGGTGATTATCGGGATGTGGTCGCACGGTACCACAGGTCTAGGCTCATTGCTGATGTTACAAGGGAAGTTTCCGCTCGCGAACACTATGTCCGGTTTTGTTGCCGAACGATGAGTTAGAAAGGTCGGGAAATCCAGCCCAACTCTCTGGAGTCTGTCTCTTTCAAGAAGTAGGTAGTTCCAGATTCCTTCCCCTTTTGTTGGTGCGACCGTAACCAGACGCTCTGCATCTAGCATTTAGGTCCCCTCCTAGCAATGACATTTTCCTACGCCCGAAGATGTTATAGAAGTTGAGATTCGGCAAGTAGTTTCGTCGGAGCGGCTGATAGGCAGCTGCCAGGTTAGGCTTTCCACTTAGCTGTGGCATTTCCACAGCCAAGAATGATTCTTCTAATTCTGGTAGGGTCTTGTATGTGATGTTTTTTCGGATCGCGATGGCTTCGCCGTCGTATCGATACTCTGTATGTTTTTTTGTGATCACAGGGTAGTTTGGTATTTTTATTGTGTTAGTTTCTGTTTTAACACCGTGTATCGAAATGAGGATCAGGTTGCGATCCACTGTACAGAATATGTTTCCGTAGGGAATGGATTTCCCTTCCCATTGGTTTACGTTGATTTTTAGTGTATTGTTTGTGTTCTCCATGTTTTGTTTGCTTGTTGTAGTTGTAATTTATGTAAGTCTGTGTATTCTTCTTTTACTTTTTATCACGTCTCTTTTTCCCATTTTTATTTTCGTTTCCATAAGCGCCTCGTCTATTATAGCTTCAGGCCGATGCATCGTAAGTCCATTTTAGTTGTCCTGTCTTTACTTCTTCAACAATCTCACTAATGCTGGGGTTGCCTAGGAATGGGGCCAGATTAGTTCTATAGTAATGCATTCTGCTTTTATTCCTCGATATCTTGTTTACTTTGAAGTGTTTTGGCCGTATTCTTCATTTTCAGAGGAGCATGTGGAGTTTGAAAGGTTACCCTCAGCTTGCTTTATTCTCTTGGCAGAATTTTCTCTTTCATTTCCAGGTTTCTTCTGACCTCTATACTGGGGTCCCTATTTGTGGACTTTAGAGGGGCTTTTGATGTTTCCTGGGATTCGTTTTCTTCTGCTCTTTCTTCCATCAGCTGGGAAGGGTGTCGGTGGTGCTTCTTCTTCGGGCTGGTATTGTGGTTGCAGGACGTCTCGCGCTACATGATTGTCCGGGAACACATTTCTTTAAGACCATTCTTCTTGAGCATGGTGTTTAGGTCAGTAGGGAATCAGCCCGGGTTGGTAAGGTACCTCAAGTGAGTGTAAAGAATGCACTTGAGGATTTTTGTGGAACTCTAAAACCAACCTTCAGGTATGTTTATGGACCAGTGCAGTCTATGGTCCTTGCGGGGATGGCTTTTGCCACTTGGGCGTAGGAGGTATTACCCTTTCTAATTCCTTTCGCTTTTTTCTCCTCTGCCTTATTTTTTAATATTTCTTTTTTCTTGGGCAGGACATCCCCATTGCCCCCTGCTTTTGCCCACAGTTTGGGCATTTTTCTTCGGTTACCGGGCATTCGCGCAGGCCATGCCCTTTTGCACACTGCATCTAGAGCAGGTCAGTTCCTGATCCCTGCAGTCCTTTGAAGTGTGTTGCTCAAGTTAGAAGTAACGGAAGCATTTTTAGGCTGGAGTAAACTCATCCCGCTCAAATCGATCTCCTCTTATTTTGGCGTTGAAGAGCAGTAAAACACTCTCCTTCGCCTTAGCTGCCATCGTTGTGTCAGCAAAGATAATCTCAAATACATGGTTGTATTCAGGGCCGTCTTTTCTGTTTTCAATTTTCACTACCTCTGCTACATTTGCCCAATGTTGATTCCTTTCAATCTTTTCTCTTATTTCTTCCTGTGGTGGCACACCTACGGGTCCAGCCTTCTGCATATCACACCTCTGTGAGCCTGGATCTGAGGAAGAGTACCGGGCTCTAGATTGATTTCTAATAGAATCTTTATTCCTTTCTCCTTTGTGAGGGTCTCGACGTCCTGCTCCTTCTCGTATATAGCGATATTTCCTGTCGGCGAGTCAATCAGCCGGAGGATTGCCACATTTAGCTTACCAAATAAAGTTTCACACATCTTTCCATTATCTGGGTTTTCCAGGCCACTTAGGGTTCTGAGCGGGACCCTTGCGGCACTGGAGTTCGCCATATTTGTATACGTGCAACTCATTGAAGAGGAGATTGCACTGGTCTTTTCGCGAGACTTTATCTAATACTCTATATAGGGACTCACATGTTGGTAGGTTTACATTTTTATTGTATTTTTCTTATGGTATTAATATTATTTGCCTTGGGGAGAAGAGAGCCCCCCTCGCTTGCCCGCCGCCTCGATGGATGAAAGATTTGCCTTTTTGTGTGATTGATGACGATGAATGAGATGAAACCGGGTGAGATCCTTACGAGGGGGAGGGGGGTTGTATGGCGGACTTTTTGACAACGCCTCCAGAAGAGGGTGTTTTAATCACGACCGCATCCCAACATACGATAGAGAGGGTTAAACGTCCCTCTATTGTCCTTGAAGGGGCCACCGCTGGGATAGGCAGCGGAGGTAGCAGTCGATTCCTTGTCCGGAATAGTTTCTGACATAGTTATCGGCTGTGGGCTACTGCTTAAGGGGCATAGTTGGGGTAAATTTGAGGTGCTACTTTCCTGCTTCTAAATTGGCCCCTCCTAGGCATCTGCTGCACATGGGCTATCGAAATAGCATAATTTGTTACCTATGCTCTTTCCCATTGACCAATCGCCACTTTCTTTTAAAATGCCCCTCTTTATAAACACTTGGTTGTAAAGGTTTTTGTGGCTTATCTAACATTTTATACGATGCAAGATTGCGCTTTATTTTAGCGGAAAGACTTTTCCTTTGATAAGGGAGGGAAGGCGATCTGCCTTCTGCTCCTACTGTATAAGGCTACCTTTTTAACTTTCCTATCTTGCTCGCATTTACATTTTAACAATGTCATTCACATAGTGTTTTCTTTGAGTTTTTTAATTTTTTTTTACTCTTTTCTATCCCGGCATCAGTACTTTTGACTTAACCTTTTAGAATTTTGTTCAGCGCTTCTATTAAATTTCGTTTAGACTGTTACGCCGGTTTCATCTTATACTGTGGTGCTGGAAACACATTATGGAATGGCATCTGACTCAAAACCATCTTTTCAAAGACGAGAATTTTGAAGTCTTATGGGTTTCTATAACTGGTTAACAGAAAATAGGTCCTCACAGTTCTTTACTGAGCGAAGTCATTTTTGGACTCACATTAACTATTAACTCCTTTACCCAGTAGCGACATGCCAATAGTACATAAATTTAATTCGTTTCAAAGACAAAACTAAAAACTCTTTAGGAACTATGAACGATGTAAGTAGGTAAGTGTGGGTATACGATGAAAAAAGGGTGTAGGGACAGAGAGCTGAAAATAGACAAGCGGTGAAAAGAGAAAGAAGTGTGATATGGTGCAAAGTGATGCTAAGTGCCTGGTGATCAGGCCTCTCGCTATTAAATATTTTGTTGTTTTGTGGTTCCTCTGTTGTCTTTGAGATAGTTTATATTATTATGGCGTTCAAGCCATTTTTCTTCCAAAAAATTAATGTTCTATGATATGTTATACACATTTGCTGTAGTAGTAATAAAATACTTTAATCACTTTACTGTTATGCTTAGTGACTTTATGATTTTTTAATATCTTATAGTGAGTGTAAATCGTGTCCTTTGTTTTGTCTTGGATGTCTTCTTCGGTATTTTGGCGTCAACAAGGTGAATTCTTGTAGAAATTGGTGAGGTTTCATAATTATGTATTCTTTTTCTTGGTAGAACGGCACTTCTACTCCGCCAGCTAAAAGCCCAGTGAAGCTCGGAAATCTGGCGTGACTTATGCCTCTTTTGTTCTGATTAATCATTTACAAGATAACATCGTCCAATTCTCGATTAACCAGTTCTTTGATATTCCATGTCCGTTCGTCTATGACGACGGTAAAGAAGATTTAACTCCGCCTCCCCGTGCAGCTCTTCCTGGCGTCTACTTTCTCGCTTGAATGTACCTGGAATTAGGTATATATATTTATTCTGCACCACTTGTAGTTTCCTGTTTTGTTTGTTCGAGACACACAAAGGGCAGAAACGATGTAATGCAGCGTAGATCTTACAAGGGCATTGTAGATATTTTTCTTATTGCTTTGACGAAGATTTCTAAACATGTATAGAGTTTTGACTGCAGCAGTGGCCTTGGTAATTCTCTCTTGGACGTGCTTCTTGTACTCGGTTGAAGTAATCTTCATTCCAAGTACATTGCACTTGGTAATGTAGGGATAGCGTTTATCTACCACCCTGACATCGTAAAGTCTCCTGCCTATGGGGACTACTTTGAACTTTTCCTGGTTCGTGCGGATATTCCACTGGACCTCGTAGTTGTTAAGGTTTCTAATTTCTGCTGCTGTCATACGAGCTTGCCAAGGCGCATTCCTCCATTAAGAAGTGATTATCTGGGTCAAATCATCGGCAAATTTAATGTTGAAGCAGGTGGGGCTTACAGTGTCTTGGACATTAGCGGTCTAAATCAAGTAGAGAGCGGAGGACAGGCACCCCTCCCTGCGGGAGGCCTGGGGTGAGCGAAAACTTTGCTTCGTCTGCACATCTTAAACTGATGTACGACGCTCTCTCGATGATATATTCACAGAGAGTTCTTTCTAAGTTTTCCCTTACGCCCAGTCGTAAGATCTTGTACTCCATTCTTCTTTGCCACACCTTATCAAACGCCTTTTATAAATCCCGAAACACATCGTCCACGTAAGTACTTTATCGTTTTGCTTGGGCTAGCTTTTCCGTTATGACATTAATCGCTATCTCCGTACATCGCTTCCTCATAAACCCGAATTGATCTGGGTTGAAGCAAGAGTTCTCCCACAGGTGAGACACGAGCCTTTGTTTCAGGATCTTTTCGAAAAGCCCGCCAAATTCTAGAAGTGTAATTGTCCTTTAGCTTTGGTTCAACCGTGGGTGCTTTCCATGCTTAGGCAAGAAAATTATCTTCGCCGTTTTATAATCATCCAAAAAGTATCCCTTTTTCGAACAGGCGTTAAATATCCTTTCCATCTGTTCGATGATATTATCTGGTGCTTTTTCTAAGTTTAAAATTGTTTGCACCCCATTTTCCTGAGGCTTTTTGTCGTAATGTTTGGAGCACACTGAGTAGTTCTTCTTCGGTAATCTCGGTGTCTCCCCCGCGCTGTTTATACAGCTGGTGGTGAGGGTGCGTCTTGTGTATTTGTTCGTTAAGCTCGTCTATGATATTGTTTTCAAACTCTAGGCCATAGTCTTCGTTTCCCTTAGCAGTTATACTAAAGATTTTTCTCAATAACTTCGTAATAGCTCTTCCATTCTTCTTTGTTCCGTTTCGATGTTTTTATCTTATTTTGTAGCTCGATCTTCTCGTTCCCAGTCGATCCCTTGAGACTTCTGATTTTTGGTACAAAATTCTTTGGGAGTTGCTTCGTGATCAACGCTATCGATCGCATCATTGCATCATCTTAACTGTTGTTCTAGGATCAACTGGATCAGTTCTCCTTTGACTTCTTGACTTTCAATGTTTAATGATTTTCGTGCTTTGGAAAGAAAAGCCATTTTACAAACATCTGGATATTATCGTGTGTTAGTCTGGCGTTATATATTCTTTTCATCCTTTCCATGACATTGTCTGGTACATTTGCAAAGTTTAACTTTGTAAGTCCCAATTTTCCTACGGCTTTTTGTCGTAATGAGAGAAGCGCGCCGAGTAGTTCTTCTTCGTTGTTCTCAGCGTCTCCGTCGCACTGTCTATCCACCTGGAGTTGAGGGTGCCCTTGTGTATTTGTTCAGCTCATCTATGATGCTGCTTTCAAACCCTAGGCTATAAACTTTGTTTTCTTCCTTAGTTATGCTAAAGATTTTTTTTCACAATAACTTCGGAATATCTCTTTAATTCTTCCTTCTTCCCTTTCGATCTTTTAATCTTCTTTTTCTAAATCGATCTTCTTCTTCCCAGTCGATCTTTTGAAATTTCTGATCTTTTTTAAAAAATCTTTGGGAGTTGCTTCGTGATCTAGGCTATCAATCGCAGCATCCCATCTTCTCCATTGTTTTTCGAGGATCAACATGTTCAGTTCTTCTTTAATTTCTTTACTTTGTTTTTTTGACTAAACTGATGCAGTCCTGATGTTGATTTCATACAATAATTTCAGCTGAGGGTATAAATCCTTCATGTATTCATTCCATCTGTAGGTAGAGATGGTTCTATACTCGGATTTAGGCATACAAGCCCTATTTGCGATGATGAGATAGTTATTGAGGTCGTCGAGTGCTTCGTCAATCTTCTCGAAAATTGTCTGCTACAAATTAGGTGGATCGTAGGCCTCGAGAAGCCGGGCGTACCGTGTCCAGTCTGCTCTTCTGTAGTTCTTTCTAACTACAGCTGGAATATGTATGGGGTTCCGGTTGATAGTGAGTAGGATCCCCATATATTCACTATATGGTAACTGGACTAGTTCCATGCAGTATTTAAACGGCAGCTGATGATTTGCAAGATAGATCTCTGGTTTTGTGGCACTTTCTGCTCTGACAAAGATTGAGAAGTCAGGGCCTATTCGCTTAGCAATATTTCTGTCAAATATTAGATCCAGGCTTCTTCCTATACCGTTGAAGGTCCTGTAAACGGATTCTCGCCATCTGGCGTTCAGATCCTCAATTAATATATTGGAGGCTCTTCTGCTAAATAGGCCAGTGAAAGTGTGAATTGGTAACACGTAACTCCTTGGAGGTTGATATCCAGTAGCAGTGACTAATTTTACCATGTTGAGTTCGACCTAAATCGCGAAGAATTTTTGATCAACACATCGTACTTCTAGATTTTCATTTCTGCATTACACTTGTGGATCCTGTGTTGCGAAATTAAGATGTATACATCAATTTCTCTAAATACATTTCCTTAAAGCGTCCTTTTGTCGTTCAGCACTTGATATTAATTTTCAATTTATTCAGTGCATTACGTTAATTGTGTATTGTTTTTACTCTTGGTTCTTCTTATTATTCCTCAGGGCTAGTTGGGTGGTTTTACTGTGCCCAGGGGTTTGCTTCTTCGGGGGAGGCGGATTTGGACCTGCTCTTCGTATCTCGTGCACAGGTGCATGGCGCCTCGTCTTTGTCTGAAGAGAAGGATCCCTCCTCATTTTCAGCCTTTTTTTCTTCTTCTTCTTCTTCATCGGCCTCTTCAGATTCCTCCGTTTGGGAGCTTGGATGATCTCCTCGAGTCAAGATTTATCAGTGTTGTTCTTTATGACTGATTCCTTAAATAGCTTGGATCATTCCGGGTCTCCAGGCATGTTCAATTAAAGGAGATTATTTGCCTTTAAGAGTGCATTGAGGACCTGGTTGTAACAGCCAGGCTTCACTGCATAAGCCACATTTGCGTGAGTAATGCAGATCAAAATCTTTGCAGTCAGGTCTCCTGTGATTTTCATCTGTGCAGGTGTAGTCTTTATTTTTTTATTCTTCGTGGCGCGTTCGCTTAGGGGACTTCCTTAGTAGCTATCTTCTCTTGCTCTTGAAACCTTTTGATAATATCACGGCGCTTTGGGCAGTTCAGAGCCATGGCTCTGTTTTCCATTTACAATCAATCTTAGTGCTCTAGCACTTATCGAATCGGTGTCCTTTTTGGGCGCATACACTGCACCACACTTGTTCTTTTTCGCGCATGTCATCGATTTGTGATCCTCTAGTTTATAACATACAAAACACATTTGTATGCTATTAAATCTCTCTCGCTTGATGTCCCTCCTGGGATTTTCATATTGAAGACCAACATCCCGTCCGTCGTTGCTTTCATGGCAATCTTGGTCGTAGAGGACGTTATTTTGAACAAGTGGGTGTGTTCGCGGAATTTGATTACATCGCGAACTTTTGCCCAAGAGTTGCTCCTCATAATCTTCGGTAGAGATTTCACTGACAAAAGTCTCCACTTTGCGGAAAATGACAGGGCGGTTCGCTGCCACTTGTAGGATGGTCTTTGCTTCGAGTCCGATGCGCTTCAGTGTGTTAGCTACTTCTTCAAACAGGAGCCGGTCCACATCTTTTGTCTCTGCACAGATGGCAATAAAAACTGATGAAACTTCAATCAATTTTACTAGTGCCACCTTGTGTTCGAGCTAGAGGGTTTCATACAGCTTCGTCTTTTCCGGCGCCTTTTCTCCTTGTATGGTCCTAAGGGGGACCCTCTTAGTGACGGTCTCCATAGTCTTCCATGTCCTTTTACATGTCCTCTTGTGATGTCTTCTTATTCGAAACCAAAGTTTAATTATGGTGTTTGGAGTGAAAAAAGAAGTTATAAGGTGGTAAACGAGGTAGCGCTTAGAGAAGGTAAGTTGGTGAATGAGTCCCAGAAAATGGAGAAAAACGCTCCCGACCATTTATAATTGGTCCCTCGCTCGGTTGGTGCAGCATAATGTGTGATGGAAGCATGGGATGGATCTCGATTTGGACCCTCAAGAGGGATGAATTATGGTGGACTTGATGCAGTAGTGGTCGAATCAACGGCCGCTAAAGTTTTACTTCCACGTCTTGGGTACTTGAGTTATAACCGCACCCAACTACATAGAGACGGGTGTTACTTCCCCCTATGATGCTGGCTGGGTCCCTTGGGCGATCAGAATTCCTCTTCCATCCGGGACTCGCAGTTATGCCTTAGTTTCGAGATAATTTCTGACTTATAATTGCGCTGTGGGCTACTTCTCAAACCAGTTTTCTCATAAGCCCTTAATTATGCCAGTCCAAGTGGCCGGCGTAGTTTAGACGAAATCTACGAATGGTAGACATCCGAACAGGTATCCACGCAGGGCAATGGACGGGAGCAGTGAGGTGCATAAACCCTCATTAAATTATGAATCCTCACTAAAAAATAGTATTATATCTTTTTGAAGGGTGAAGTGAAATTTACCAAAAAACTTGCAGAATAGTCTCTTTTCTATGTAAGCGGTGCTTAAAGTCCGTTACTTAGCAAGTAAAAATGCTTTAGCCGTAGGGTAGTCAGAAGTGCGTATGAAGAAAATATTCTGCCTTCAAAAAAATCTTTGAACTGTTGTAAGTGTGTAGGTGTGGGTAGAGGATTAGTATAGGGTGTAGGGACAGATAGCGTAAAATAAAGAAGTCGTGAAAAGAGAAAGAAGTGTGGTAGGGCGCAAAGAGATGCTAAGAACCTGGCGATCAGGCTTATCACTTTTTAATTTTGTTTTTGTTTTGTGGTTCCTTTTTGTCTTCAAGTTAGTTTATATAATATGGCGTGCAAGCCATTTGTCTTCAAAAAAATAATGTTCTTAGGTATGATATGCTCATTTGCTGTCGTGATAATAAATTACTACAATCACTTTTAGTGTTGTGCTTAGTGTCTTTTTTTTGGTATATTATGTAGATAGTGTAAATTGTGTCCTTTGTTTTGTCTTGCATGTCTTCTTCGGTAAATTATTGGCTGAATCGGTGAGGTTTCATAATTGAGTAATCTTTTTCCATGGTTTGTTTCTTTGTTAAAGTAAAAACATTCTCTCTTATTTGAATGCGTATAACGGCACCTCTGTGTCGTGAGCTAAAAGCCTAGTGAACTTTTGAAATCTGGCGCGACTTATGACTCTTCTGTTCTGGTTAATCATTTAGAAGATATCATCGTTGAATTCTTGATAAACCATTTCCGGCATATTCCTTGTATGTTCTTCTATAACAACGTTAATGGGACTTGTCTCCGCCTCCCGGTGCAGCTCTTCCTGGTGTCTTCTCTCTTGCTTCTATGTACCTGTAATTAGGTACATACACTTATACTGCACCAGTTGTGGTTTCCTTTTTTGTGTCTTTGAGACACGTGAAAGAGCGGAGGCGCGCTATAGCAGCGTCGATCTTACAAGTGCATTGTAGATCTTTTTCTAAACGTGTATATGGTTTTGACTGCAGCAGTGGCCTTCGTGATTCTCTTTTGGACGTGCTTCTGGTACCAGACTGAAGCTATCTTTATTCCGACAACACTCACTTCAAGGTGTAGGGATAACGTCTATTCCCCATCCTGACGTCATAAAGTAGTTTCCTGCCTATGGGACTACTTTGAAATTTTCCTGGTTCGTGCGGATATTCAACAGGGCTTCGATGGTGTTAGGTTTTCAATTTCTGCTGCTGTCATACGAGCTTTTCAAGGCGCATTCCTCCATAAACAAGTAATTCTCTGTGTGAAATCATCGGCGAATTTAATGTTGAAGCAAGTAGGGCTTACAGCGGCTGGGATATCAGCGGTGTAAATCATATAGAGAATGGCGAACAGGCACCCTCCCTCCCCTGTGGAAGGCCCGCATTGAGCGAAAAGTTTGGTCCGTCTGTGCACCCTAAACTGATGTACGCCGCTCTCTCCATGATACAGTCACAGTGAGTTCTTTCTAAGTTTTCACTTAGGCCCAGTCGTAAGATCATCTACTCCATTCCCGGTTGCCACAACTTACCAGACGCTTTTGATACATCCCGATCGAAACATCTATGTAAGTTCTTTCCCGTTTTTCTTGGGCTAGATTTACCGTGATGACATTAATCACCATTTCCGTACTTCGCTTTCTCATGAAACCGAATTGATTCGGGTTGAAGAGTGAGTTCTCCTCCAGGTGAGACACCTTTCATTGGTTGAGGATCTTCTCGAAGATCTTCCCGCCAAATTCTAGAAGTGAAATTGGCCGGTAGCTCTCTTTCAATGTTTAATGATTTTCGTGCTTTGGAAAGAAAAGCCATTTTACAAACATCTGGATATTATCGTATGTTAGTCTGGCGTAATATATTCTTCTCATCCTTCCCATGACATTGTCTGGTACATTTTCAAAATTTAACTTTGTAAGTCTCGATTTCCTAGAACATTTTGTCGTAATGAGAGGAGCGCCCAGAGTAGTTCTTCTACGTTGTTCTGGGAATCTCAGTCGCGATGTCTATCCACCTGGTGTTGAGGGTGCCCTTTTGTATTTATTTAGGCTGTCTATGATGTTGCTTTCAACCCCTGGGCCAAATACTTCGTTTTCTTCTTCAGTTATGCTGAAGATTTTTTTCCAATAACTTCGGAATATCTCTTCAATTCTTTCTTCTTCCGTTTCGATATTTTAATCTCCTTTTTCTAACTCGATCTTCTTCTTCCCAGTCGATCCTTTGAGATTTCTGATTTTTCAAAAATATTTTTGGGAGTTGCTTCGTGATCTAGGCTATCGATCACATCATTTCATCTTCTCTATTGTTTTCCGAGGATCAACATGTTCAGTTCTTCTTTGATTTCTTTACTTTGTTTTATTGAGTGAACTGATGCAGTCCTAATGTTAATTTCAGACAATAATTTCAGCTGAGGGTATAAATCCTTCATATATTCGGTCAATCCATAGGTAGAGATGGTCTTATACTCGGATTTAGGGATACAAGACCTATCTGCATTGATAAGATGGGTGTTGAATTCTTCGAGTCCCTTATCAATCTCCTGAGGAATTGCCTTCTCCAAGTTGGGCGATCGTAGGCTTCAATAAGGCGCGCGTACCGTGTCCAGTCTGCTCTTCTGTAGTTTATTCTGACTACGGATGGAACTTGTATAGGCTTTCAGTTGGTAGTGATTAGGTTTCCTATTTGGTCACTACATGATAGCTGGACTAGTTCCATATAGTAATTAAACGGCTGCTGATAATTCGCCAGGCAGATGTCTGGTTTTGAGGAACTTCCTGCTCAGAAAAAGTTAGGGAAGTCGGAGCCTATTTGCTGGGCAATAGTTCTGCCTACCAATAGGTCCAGACGTCTCTTTATACCATTGTTGGAAGATTATTGGTTTATAAGAGTACAATGAGTACCTGGTTGTAGCAGCCATCCTTCACTGCCTTATCCACATTTGCGAGGGTAATGCAGATCTTTATCTTTGCACTTAGATCTCCTGCGATATTCATCTGTGCAGGTGTAGGTTAAGTTTTGATTTTCCCATTTTTCTTTTCGGCGTTCGCGTAGGTCAACACCTTGGCTTTCTTATCTTCTTCCTTTCCTTTGTATGATGTCTCAGTGCTTTGGGCAGTTTAGGTACATGGTCCCGTGATCCCCTTTAAAACTGAGACATTTTTTTTAAGTGCTTATGCATTTATCGAATCGCTGTCCCTCTGTGATGTTTCACTGCACCACAGTTTCTTTTTGTCTGGGCATGTCGTCCTTGTATGATTCTCAAGTTTATAACACACAAAGCACATTTGTAAATGTGCTTTGTTAGAGGGTATCTCCTGAGATTCTCACATTGAAAACCAGGAGTCCGCCTGTTGTCGCTTTTTCTGGACATGTCTGTGGTGGTGAACGTTATTTGGAAGACGTGCGTATGTTACCTGAATTTGATAACCTCCCTGACTTTCGCACACTGGTTGGTCTTCTGGATCTCCTCTTTCAAGTCTTCCGTCGAGTTTTCACCCCCTCTCGGGTACTTGCACTCCACTGAATACAACTACATAGAGACGGGTATTACTTTCCTCTATGGTTCTGGCTGAGTCACCCAGGTGATCAGGATCTCTCCTCCGTTCAGTACTCGCAGTATGCCCCAGTTTCGAGATAATTTCTGACTTATGCTTCCGCTGTGGGCTAGTCCTCAAACAAGTTTTCACATTAGTCCTTAATTATGTCAGTCAAAGTGGGCGGCATATTCAAGACAAAATCAATGAATGGCAGATGTGCGAGCAGACTAGCACCCAGGTCGATGGACGGGAGCTGCAGAGTGCTTAAACCCTAATTGAATTATCAATCCTAGTCGAAATATAGTATTATCTCTTTTTGAAGGTTGAAGCGAAATTCACCAAAAGACTTCCAGAATAGGCTCTTTTCTATATTGGCAGTGCGTCAAATCCGTTACTAAGCAAGTAAAAATGTTTTATCCGTAGGTTGTTAGCAGAGCGTATAAGCCGAATATTCGGCTGTTGAAAAATATTTAGACTGACTGACTGTTGCAGATAAAAAGAACAGAGAGGGATCACTGTTTAACACAGGTGATCAGGTAGACGTAGAGGAGAGGGTACGGAAATAACTTGAGAGGGGATATAAAGAGTTGATAGGTAGGAGGCTAGACACCAATACGTGGTGTATTTGGGTGAGTCTTGAGGTGTTCGTGATTGGACGGCGGTTGGGAGGTGGTCAGGAAGGAGATCGTTTCGGTTTGGTCAGAAACGTCTTATTCATGATTCTCTTAACTTATTCGTATAACGGCATGGGTTGCAGGGTATCACAGTGCCATCGCAACATACCGTCCTGCGTGTACTGTGGTGTATATGAAGTCTCTGGTGAGTTCTTCGAGTTGTTTTGTGAGTCTAGTGAAAGCGTATGTGTTGAAGGGTGCTAATTTGTTGTTATCGTGTAGTGTGGACATTTATCGGAAAGGGAGAGCAGCAAGCGCGCCCCAGAGCAGAGTTCTGAATGTGCCGAGCCTTCCTCTGCCACGTGACACTTGCATCTACGCGTAAAAGTGGGGTGTACGTCAGGAGAGGTCGCATGAGTGTTTTATGTAGGTGTAACTGTAGTTTCTTGCAGGCAGGGTGGAATCTGCGCGGCATTTTTTTTGCGCGTGCGGCTCTTGCTTCTGTTATGTGCTGGTGTATATTGAACCTAAGGGGAATGACAAAAGTTAGCTAAAGGATTTTTGTCTGTTGTGTGTAGTCGAGTCTTGTTGGGTTTAGGTGGTTAATGTCGAGTATGTGTGAGATAAATTGTAATTGTGAATGTAGTGACCTCTTGCACAGAAGAGTATCATCTGTGTTTTCTGAGTATTAGTGGCAATCAGTCTTATATCCTCGTATTCTGTCTTTATGTCTAGTATTATTTGTGCGTGGGCCGAGATCTTGTCTGGTTCACGGTCACGGACTAGAATGATCTCGGCTTCGGCGTAGGACACTGTGTATGTGTGACAGTACTTTTCGGGTGGGCGTGGGGTGTCGTTTGCGTACATGATGTATTTTATGAGTGCCAGTACGCTTCCTTAGGGAACGCCTGAGCGTGGTGTGAAAGGTGGTGAGAGGGTATTTTTGTATTTTTTGAGGCATCTCCGTTCCACTATGTAGTGCAAGAAGATCCTTTTGATGCAGAATGGTAACTCCGTATTGTCGGCGAGTTTCAAACGGAGCCCCTCGTGCCACACGTTATCAAAGGCCTTCTCTACGTCCCTGCTGAAGCAGAGGGTCTATGGTGAAACCTCGCGGTTTTTTTTGTATTCTGCCACTCTTAAATTCATATTATTAGAGGGAGAACCAGTCCCTCTGTTCCAGGTAGTCCTGTAGGCGGCAGTTGATCATACGTTCGAGTATTTTGTCGAGGTGCTCTAATAGAGCAATAGGACTGTAATAGTTTAAGTGTTTATGTTCTTTGTTCCTTTAGTGTAGCAGAAATTTTTGAGACACTTTGAATATTTTGGGCAAGTGGCCTAAGGCTAGTTAGGCGTTGAATAAGTGAGTAAGTGCAGGGTATATGTTTGCGGGGAGGTTGTGTATTAATGCGGCTGATATTCCGGAGGAGCCGCGTCCGCGTTTTGTTGTTGTTTTAATGTAGTCTTTTGTTTCATCGACGGGAATGGGAGTGCCCAGTGTAACTGTTTAGTCAAGCAGCCCCATTCGTATAAGGGGGCGGGCCCTAGCTCGTGATCTTGGGCCCGAAACCACTCCTGGACTTCCTGCAAGTGATTTTACGCCTGTCAGTTGTGTTGGTTGTGTGCGTACTGTGTCCAAGTGGGACATAAATGCATCGAGGATGAAGTTCGTGTCTGTGACTGTTTGGTTGTTTACTTGGGGGGTGGTGGGTTTGGGTGGATCGGTGCCTAGCATCCTTTTTATGCACGGCCGAAAAAAAGAAGGATCAGTGCAATGAGTGTCGTCCACGATGCGGACGACATCTCGCCACTTTCGGTTCCTATCTAGCTGCACGCATTGTAGGATACGGGCAAGTAAGTAAATGATGTTGTTTTTTCGTGGGCAACTGGTGTAGTGATTGTTGTACTGTGTGATGAGTCTCTGAGTGTGTATGGAATATGTGAAGTGTTTTATACCTGTATAGGTTTTGTGTGGTGTGTGTATGTCGCGTGCTTCGGTTATAGTGTTTAAGATTGAGCAACAGTGGTTGTCTAACAGATCTGGATTGGTGTGGTCCAGGTCGAGGATTTGTGGCGTGTTTTCTGTTGTGTCTCTTGAACTCTTCCGATTTCGTGTTTCTGAATTAGAATAGAGGTGGTGTGGGTATGAGTATGGGAGATGTGGATATGATGAGGCATATCGGTATGTGGTCAGAGAGTACGTCAGGAGCCAGTGAGATGTGAGTGTAGAAGCGTGTAGCGTGGTTGTTGCAGACGACCACGTGCGGAGACCTAGTGCCTCCACGAAAACCGAAGAATGTGTGGAAGGCCGGGCAGATGTGCTTGCAACGATAACGTGGCAGGGCACCGGTCAGGTACGTCCATGCATCATTCGTGGTGTTAGAAAAGAGTGTTGGTTAAAAAGCGTTGAGGTCCCCCGCAAAGACGATACCTAAGTTGTGGTTTGATATAGTCCCTAGTGGAATCTTTAGCCATTTTCACCGCCTCTTATGTTTGTGTTTGAACTTGAATTGTCGCTAAAAATCTATTTGATAATGATTGGTAAATTTTTGCAGCGTTTATGTGTAAAACATAAAATTTGTCTTAACCTGAATGAATAAATTAAACATAAGATTATCATTAAAAATCTGCTTAATCCTGATTGGTTGAATTTTATATAATTATTACTAGATTTAATAAATATTTATATAGATGTATTTTGGGGTTTAGAGCTAGTATTAGCAATAAGTATTCAAGAAGCAAAAAGTTATCCTTACTGTTGACTTTTTTGAAACCTTTTCCCGCAATTTACGACGGAACAAAGAATCCAACTGAATATTTTCCTTTATCCTAAGAAAGCTCGTTTGATCACTTAACCTAGCCTGCCACACAAGAAGAGCTCCCCTTTTCGCACTTTATATAAAATTGGCATATAATATACGAATAACCATAACTATAATACTTCTTAATAACAATAATAATAATTTTCTTCAATAGAAAATAGTCTTTTACCTGTCAACCTAATAAAATCCTTAGAATACAAACCATTCACTAATATAAATTATTTTCTAGAAATATTGATCCAAACTTGCTATTAAAGAATTAAACTCGGTGATACAAGGGGCGGTCAATAAGTTTTGCAATTCAGATATAAAAAAACGAGATATGAGGAAAAGTGTTATATTATTTTTCAGTATAACTACCCTCGACTTCAATGCACTTGCGCCACTTGTCCCTGAGTCTTCAAATTCCTGACAACCAAAAATCTCTAAAATGCTATTCAATCCACTCCTGGACGGCTAGCTGGACATCTTCATCGTCCCCCAACCGGCGTCCACGCAGTGCAGCCTTGAGCTGGCGGAATAAAAAGTAGTCGCTAGGGGCCAGATCTGGACTGTAGGGGGGATAGTTGAGCTCCTTGAATCGGCACTCGCGCACGGAAGCTTGTGCAACTCTGGCCTTGTGGACTTTGACGACATGGAAGTCGATCATGGGGCGTGAGGTTTTTAGGGACCCAGCGGGCAGAGACCTTGGTCATGGCCAAATTGTCGTGGATCATGTTGATAACACTTCCATGTGATAATCCAAGTTCTCGCTTGAATTGTTCGACCTTCACCCGTCGATTTTCTAGGATCATCCTCTCCACAAGGGCCACATTGTCCTCGTTGGTCACGTCTGGCGGGTGTCCTAGACGGGGGTCACCTTCAAGGGACTCACGACCATGGCGGAACTCCTTATTCCAGCGAGCAATGGTTTCATAAGAAGGGGCGGTATCGGTGTACACTGCAACCATGCGTTCATGGATCTCTTTTGAATTCTTGCCTTCTTAAGTAAAATATTTGATCACTGCGCGGACATTGGACATTGGACATAATAAGAGATTAAATGTAGGTAGAATTAGAGAGAGAAGAGTAAGAGAGTAAAGTGGTTAAAGGGTGAGTTTAAAGAATAGATGATGTGTAGGAGACAGAATAAAAAGGTCCCTGGTGAAAGGGTAGCTCTGTCATTGTGTTAGTTTTGTGTGTTTTTGCTTTGGATATTCATTATTTAATAAACTATAAATTATAAATTTATAGTTTATTTAATTAAATCAATCATAGTTAATTTAATTAATGCTTTCAATTCTAATGATCTTTGGGCATTCAAGCCTTTATTTTTTGCGGGGTTTTATTCCCGCTGTGAGTTTTTGAACAAGTTTTTATCATTTTCATTTAAAATGAATTTAAATTGAATTTAAAAAAAGTGATTTGGATTTTCAGTTTGCGTTTTGCAAATAGTTTTTGATTTGAGATTTATTTTGCTAAAGGAACCTGCCCTTTACATTGTATGTTTTTGTCAGTTCTGTCAAGTGTATCCCATAGTCACGTCACCGTCTGAATGTAACTTGCTACTTTTGAATTGTCTTACTTGTAGGTCTACTTCGATTTCTAAGTGTGTACGAGAGAACTTAGGGGCTCAAGCGGGCGCTAATGGCTTGCCATATCCTCTTTGATTTCTCATGGAGCGACACGTTGATCGGAGATAATCCAACCAAGTCGTGGAGTTCCCTCTGTCGTTTGTGTTCTCTTCTTCGAAGGTTTGTAATAAGTAAAACCGCTTTGTTCTGGATGACTTGAAGTTTCGCAATGTGGGCCTTGGCGCTCGCGTTCAACGGCACTGGGGGTATAAGAGTCTCGAGCGAATGCACGCATTAAATATCTTGAGTTTATTTGAGCGAGTTAGCTCAATAAACTGGTAAAACTCCCTCAAATCTCCCTTACTATTCGCGAATATCCGCCCGATATGACTCTTGTAGCCCCCTGTGGTGATTTTAAGCCCAGAACCGACCCTTCCGGGCAGTTGGGGATTCTCTCCCCCTCTACCCGTATATCGATGAAGGTCTTGCAAAATATAGGAATTATTTTGAATTTTGGGGCATTGGTTGATATCTTCCATTTCCTCTCGTAAAAGTTAATGTTAGATATCTCCCTAGCCGTGTTTCTCACCATAAATTTCCTGTGAACGTAAGCGGCGGTACAAATTTGCGATATATCGTCAGGAAACTGGACGTATATCGTACCTTAGGAGAGAAGTTGTGGTAAGTCGCGTGTATAAATGTTGTATAAAAGGGGACTGAGACAGCCCCCTTGTGGGATCCCTGATTCGAGCTTGAATTCGGGGTCTTTGTGTTCTCTGATTTGTATATATGCTCTCCTCTCCATTATGTAATCGCATAGAATCCTCTCAAGAATGGGGTTGAAGCCTACTTGAAGGATCTTAAATTGAAGGCCTCTCTTCCAAACCTTATCGAAAGCTTTTTTAACATCGCGGAGCACCAGGTCGGCATACTTTTTGCTTGCCTAGATGTTTGCAACTTTTTCCGTAATAACGGCTAGTGCTGTGTCTTTCACTCTTTTCTTTCTTAGCCATGTTGTTCTCGTTATGCACTTGGCTTCTTCGAGAAGGGGGTGACCCTATTTGCCAATATCTTCTCGAAGACTTTGCCAGCGAATTCTAAAAGAGATATCGGCCGGAAGCTGGCCGGGCAGTCCGGGAGCTTTCCAGATTTGGGAATGAAGATCATCTTGGCCACTTTGCACTGATCGGGAAAGTAGCTCGAGTTCAAAGCGGCATTCATGATGTTAGGTAGCCCACTCAGAACATTAGGGGGAGCCTTGATGACATTTTCCATGGTCAGCCCCGTGGTACCCGGCGCTCTTTGACGAAAGGATTTTAGTGCAACGGAGAGGTGTTGGGCAGTTATTTTACTTCCATAGCCCTCTATTACTCTTTCGTGCGACACACAATGGTGAAAGAAGGTTTTATGTATTTGTGTGTTCAGCTGTTGGATTATGTGATTTTCGAAATCGATGTCAAAATTTTCAGTTTCTTCGGGGGTAATTTTGAAGATTAAAGACCAGAAAATCCTAAAAATTTACTCAATCTCTTTAGTTTCGTCAATTTCTTTATCGTCGTGTCTGAGTGTAATTTTTTTCTGTGGGGGATGTCCTTTTAATCGTTTATATGTCTACCAAAATGCGCGTGAGTCTGTTTCTATATCGAGTCCTTCAATCAGTCTGTCCCATACCTGTATTTGTTGGTCCGTAGTTAGTGTCTGGAGTTCGTCTTTTATTTGTCTTATTCTTCTACAGGCATTGTGGTTAGGGCCTATCAGCGCTACTACATTGGACAGTTCTCTATATTCTTGGGCCAGGGCCTTAATCGGAGGGGTGCAAATAGGAGCTGGAAGGGTTTTTATTTTATACGGGGAATGATATTTTCATCTGCTTTAATTAGGAGGTCGGTGATTTTATCCAGCTCTTTATTAATCTCTTCTAAATTGGCATCGAGTAAAGGGTCTGGGATATAATTTAGAAGGTAATTCTTGTAGCTATCCCAGTTCGCCTGCTTATAGCTTTTGCGTTCTGGGCTTGCAATTTGAATTGGATTTACGCCAATTTTGATTTTAATAGCCTGGTGGTCACTCGGAATTATGGGGCCCGTGTCAATGTAGTAGTTGTACGGAAACCTGATACTAGATAAAACAATATCTGGTTTCGTTGCTGCATTTACTGTAATAAATGTCGGAAATTCTGTTCTGATTCTAATCTAGTATTTTCTGTCAAGTAAGACTTCGATGTTGCTGCCTGCATTGTTGTAAGAGGTATACCCTGCCGCTGCACACCTTGCATTCAGATCTGCAGCAAAGATTACGTATTTCTTATGGCTAAAGATCTGTAGAAGGTTGTACATGGGTACATAGCGCGTCTTGGGGGTTGATACCCCGTGGCCACGACCAGACCGCACAGGGTAGTGCCTACCTTAATGGCAGGGTAAGATTCATCTAAGTCGGGTAGTTTTTTGTATTTAAGTCCTTTTTTGACCGCTATTGCGCAGCCGTCATACCGTTCCTGGCTATAATTTTTGCTAATGACGTCGTATTGAAATATTTTTAATTCTTTTTGTGCCGTCATTCCGTGTTCGTTGATAAGTATAAGGTCAGGGTCACTTTGTCGCAGAATGTTGCCATAGATGGAAAGTTTTCCGTCCCACCCATCGACATTCATTTGTATGATCGTTAGTCTATTGGTTATTTTGTGTAAATTTGGTTCTTTTAGTGTGAGAGATTAAAGTAGATGCTTATTCGTGCTCTACTTTAGCCCCATGTGGTGTACTGAGCGTGGTGCGCTCCCTGCTGTTTCTTTTCTTTTATTTCTGTATCGGTAATCGTGTTAAAACAGTCCGTGGTCAATTTGATCTTATTTTGTGCGCGGGCCTCCTTAACCTGTCGCTCCGGAACCTCGTCTGAGCATTTCCACTTGTATCTTCCGGTCCTAAGACCTTCCGATACTTCGCGAGAATCAATTTCAGTTGGGAACGGAGTCAATCCAGGGGCGTATAGCTTTAGGTTGAAACCTCTCTAGTGGTATTTCAGCTGGTGTTCCCTCCCCGTGATGAGGAGGTAGACCGTGGGCCACGAGTTTTGGAGATTTTCCTCGACCTAGGAGACCTGATCTCCTTGGGTCGGACTGCCTCCTTTGTTAATGTGGGGGGGGGGGTGTTTTTATTTTTACAGGTGTGCTTTTTTTGGTGTGAGTGGCGCTTGTTTTTGTGTTTGTGTTTCTTTAGGCTTGTTTATTTGGGGGACACGTGAGATGGCTGTGTTTTGTGTTGTCACATTTTGGCACTTGTCTTGGCACTGAGGAGCTACGGATATACGCATAACCTCCTCTAAAGGAGGGTTATCAGGGAACCGCATCTCCTCCAGCCCGTTCTTTACCAGCATGCGGTTGTCTTCTGTAGCAAGGTACCATGGCGTGTAATGTTTGCAATGTGTGCATAATAAAAGCAACACATTATTTTTGTGGAGTGCTCGTTTCGATGTGTGGGTATGTCTTTTGGTTGTTAAACTCGACGATGGCGGCTTTCCCAACTTTAGCGTAAGTTCAATTTGCTTTTATCTCCTCTGTCTCACGTTTGAGTCTGCTTTGATTGCTCATCTCCTGCATTTTGATTAAACATGCCATAGACATGGTCCGGTGCCGGCCTTCGAAATTTAAGCATTTCGTAGTAGTATTTTTGCAGCCACGCCAAAAATGGTCTCGACCGGCGCAGATGGAGCATAGCTTAAGGGCTCTGTTTTCAGGGTAGTTAAAAGTGGTATGTTTGCTGTACTTTAAGCACCTAAAGCACATCTGAAAGTCAACAAACTCCTCACGTTCCATCTGTTTTGGGCAAACTGTCACGTTACTTAGCAGTAATCCGTTGTCATTAGCCTTTTGAGCCATAGCCGTGTCTCCGAAAACAACCTTAAACACGTGCGTGTAAGTTTTAAATTTGATAAACTCAGCAACCTTTGCCCATTCGTGGTTCCGTTTGATTTCCTGCTTTATTGAGTCCGATGAGTGGCTCCCTTGGGTTGGGAGCACGAGGCGCCTGCAGATCAAATTGCAATGAGTCCTTATTTTTGGCAGTGTAGTCGGTTTCAGGTTAATTTTCTTAAGGCATTCAACAGCTTTTCCGGAGGTCAAGGCTTCACAATCGGCTTCTTTCGCGCAGATAGCTGAGTATCAATTATTCAAGTCAATTAGTCTAACAAGCGCAATGCCTAGGCTTCCATATACTTGTTCGAAAACTTTTTCTCGGTCGGGTTTCGGGCCCTCCGGGAGGACGTGAAGAGTTATTCGGAGAGTTTTCCTCATCTTTCTTTCATCATATGATGCGTTAGGGTTTGTATGTGAAGGTGTATTTATGCACTTGAAGGTGTTTAGAGAAGGGAATGGGTGAGAGAGAAAAGGGGGCCAATGTCCCCAAAATTTTACTTTACCTTAAAGAAAACTTCCTTCTGGCTACCGTGTGTGCCAGGTGAGGCTTCAGTCTCCGTTTCCACGGAGAAGTGAAGATTCTTTCGTAACCTAAGATCTCCAGCCACGGGTCCACTTTTCGAGTGCGTATCCCGCTTTTTCGCTATCCCGATAATTCACAACTCAAAGCGAGTATCATAAATCACTTTTTTGCAAACTTTGCTTTACAATTTCCGAAGTGGTCACAGCGAGTACAAAGACTGACTCAGGCAACCAGAGCAGTTTTTAATCTCTGCGCAGTGCGCAACCTTCTCTATTGTTAAACACTTTGTGACTGACGATCTGCGATTAGCTTCTGCTTGTTCAAAAGACGAGGCAGGAGCGTGCGGCTGCAGGTCCTGACTTGTTATAACTTGTCCTAACATCCACACAAACAGCCATAACCCTTTTTCTGTTTTTCCTTACCGATTCGCAACACCTATTGACCGCCCCTCGTAGCTAAGAAAATTTACCTCCAAAATTTATCAGTTAGGGAAAAGCTTACCCTAGCATGTCGTTGAACCAATTCCTTCTCTTTTTTTAAATTTAATTATAAACATAATATTAGAAATAATGTAGAAAACCCGTCACCCTGCATGCTTTACACAACCTGGTTGTCTTCATCCATCCTGACCTAAGTTAAGGTTCCTTACTTCAAATATTCTGTCTTTATGTTTGTATTTGAAGTTGGTAAGAATTCTTGCCAATATCTACTTCGTTGTCATTATTTCTCTCTCTTGTTCTTCTTCCTTGATATTTTCTCTTCTTTAGCCATCTTTTCAGATATATCCAATTAATTTGAGTTCAACGAAATAATTGATTTATTTTCGATTTTAATGGTAAATAAATTCATTACCCCAAATTTTACTAATATATTTTACTGAACTATCGTGACTTTGTGTTCTCTAATTAAAAGTGGATAGACAAATCTCATGAAAACCGTATAATCTCTGTCCATGAGTGAAATAAAAATAAACTAACTTTTCTTCAACGAAAAGTATTTTTCTACCAAATTTGGGTAATCAATTACGTTAAAACTTTACAACCCTGTCTTTGTTTAGAAAATGTCTCAAAAGGGCATTTCAAAGAAAATTACAATTTAAACCTTGTACAAAGAGACTTTAGCAATCCCAAACATTTCTAATATAATTTTTCAAAATGTGACAGAATAATTGTGGGAAAGCAAAATCTTCACAACAGAAAATAAGATATAGAAGCAAACGAGAGGAGGTCAAGTATCAAAGTTTGGTTCCAAAACGAACATCTTGAGATAATATATGAGTATTTAAGACATCTATTTTGGATCAAGTAAAGATAATCTTTCCAAGCCAGACTAAAGCAAGATAATCCTTCCCTAAAATAACCCAGTAATGATAATCCTTCCCAAAAGTGGATATATCTGGTGTTGGGCAAAATTAAAAGAATCTTAATATTTATTTAGACAAAGTAAATGAATTAGTTCTTTGTTTAATTATTTAGCCTAATTAATTATTCAATATCAGTAATAAATTATTAGGATGGTAACATGGTTAGAGCCAGTGGCACTTTTGTTGTTTTAATAAGCCTTCCATTAGTCACTTGGCACCACTGAACCCAGACCGACAAACTTTCTCAATTACATGGTCATTTATAAAAACGAACTAGAATTAAACATTGATTAAGAAAAAATAAATAAAGGGATAGCGAATGGAATAACATTATATAAACTCTTTTTCCTTGTTGAAAAAAGTAAAAATAGCTGGGTTCGAAGCTGTGCCATCGAACGCTCTTCGCTATTCAGAGCACTGCTTGAGTGAAAAAGTCTCATATAACCCAACGATGGCGAAGCAGAAGAATCAACAACTCAGAATACCCATAAAGGTGCACTCTCCGGTAATGCTCTGATCTATGACGAAAACAAACTTTCTCACTTTGCTCAATTTTACCCGAGGCCCATAAATTTTAATGTATTTTTCCCTTAAAACGGCTGTACAAATTTCAGCGATTTTATCTTTTTAAGTTAAATATGACCACGTTAAGATATTTCCCTACCAATAAAAAAGCAGAGATAATCTTTACCTAATTCTTTATTTTTTCTTTCAATTGGAATGTTTGTGAAAGATTTTTCTTCGATATAATTGAGAATATTTTTATATTGTCACTTACATTCACTTTTATTAGTTATATGGGGTGCTCAAATAGCTTGATAAGAAGCTACATACATCAAGCACTTATGCACTTTTAAATATAGAAGAAAATATATTCCTTGTTATGTTAACCAAAATCACCAATCTCTGGTTCTATTCTTTTTTATTGTCTTCGAATTGCCTTAAGAACCATAACTGTAATGGTATATATTACTAACTAATTGTCCTTAATACACCGATTTAAGTTATAATCCATAATACCTCCATTTTTATCACGCCTCTATTTTTTTTCCACAGAGCAGGAAATAAAATTGGTCTTGATCCAATAATTCCAACTTAAGCCTTGTTGACACCTAGCGAGTCTAAAACTGTTTGCTAACCTTATTTTCTAGCTATCGAGTTTTTCCAGGCAATTTTAGCATCTACCTTATTTGTGCTTACCACAGTTAATTGAAAACTTTTCTGTCACGTATTTTTGACTAGATATTTCACATTATGAAATTCATTTGACCAATGGAGAGGAAGTTTGGCCGCTATTCTCGTGGAGCTTTCGAGAAAACCCCTTTAAATTTGAAAGTTTGATCTCAGAGAATCCTAGAGTAGCCATCGTAAGCACACTTTGGGAAGTATAAGTTATCTGGCGTCCCAATTTTTTAAATATTACGTTATCGGCTGGTTTTCTAGGGTAGAGTTTAAGATTATCAGAAATGAGGAAAACTGCGCGTCGAACGACAGCTTCTTTTTCGAACTCTTCTTTTAAAAAGAGAAGTAAGCAAAACATGATACAAAACTTAAAATAAAAAAACACAAAATTTTTCGAATGACGACGGGTTGCACAATAATATAGGTTTACCTGACAAACAGTAAACTACACAACGTAATCCATATCCAAAATAATTAATGTAAGTAGAAGGGGAAATCGACGATAAATGGCTATTTAAATTTGGGGAGAGCTGTTTGATGTATAGCGTTTCTAGAATTGGAAGGTTAATTGGACATTAATATTAATGTGAATTTAAAATTACGTCTTCAATCGAGATCTCGTTTTACATTTTTTTCCATGATCTCTTATTGCTGAATTTCCTTTGGGTTGAAGTATGTTACCTGTTCTTTTACTTATACCCATGTTAAAATTGTACCTTGCCTTTGGAGTTCTCACGGAGCTTTAGGTGTATTTGCTTAGAAAACACCTTGTATATTTAATAAATATACATATATATATATATAATGGAACTCCTAAGACATTTTGCGTCTTCATCCTTTTTTGTTAAGAAAGATTTTATATTTATTTGGTTAACAAAGGCAATTTGAAATTTTATTTGAAAAAAGTTGTTTTTTTTAAATGCAGGTAATTTTTCCCTATAGACTTTACTCTATTACACATATGTCGTGCATTATTAAGTAATATCTGTCTTTTGCCACTGTGCGGATTCATTTTCTACAATATATGATACAAAACATTGCGCAAAATGAAGCATTTGTATTACTGAAATTCTTTGTCATTAAGATTGTATGAATAAGCAAGAATCTATGCGCTGTTAAGAATTGTCTTAATGACTGAATTTTTTTAATATATCCACGCCGTAAAATTAAAAAGATCATACTAGCTAGTTTCTTCGCATTGGGCTTCCTGCTAAACATTAAATATAGGCTTTCTAAAAGAATGCCACACGATATATATATATATATATATATATATATATATATATATATCTTAATTTCCTAACTTTCACGATTTAGCACATTTTACTTCTAGTTTCATATTTAATATGAGTAATAAGACCTGATTGCTAAGTATTTGCAACCATGATCATAAGAACAAAGTGAAAGAAGTATTAGAATAGATATAGCGATTCTATTCCAATGGAAGAGTACATGGTTAGATAAACTATACTACAAAACCATAAGGGAAAACAGACCTACATAATCTGATATTGAACGGGATTTTTCCTCGAAATTTGAGTTTAATAGAAACGACGCCGTATCACGCAGAGAATTTGGGGGAATCTGTAAAGAATAGAGCATTGGAGTGTCTAAGGAAAACTTCTCGTGCGTTAGCGATTCCAGGCATCAGTGTTGCAACGGTTGCCATAGCCTTTCTAGACGGACGGTTGGATGGCCAGGTTTGGGTTTCCTTTATATGTAATAACTAGGGCAAGGACAAATGTGCATTTAAAATATGCTCTATAAGCATGATCTACATATATGCACGTATGCACGATAAATATTTATTTCCATTTTATTAGAAATCTGTGGATTAAATGTAGTATCAAATAAAAACAAGGATAATAAAGTTGAAAGCAAGTGCATTTTAATTTATTTGCAATCAACACCACTATTTATATAAATGCGTTATATTTAATTATGATATGCTGCCGTAGATTCTCAAAATGGAAGCTCTTCCTGTGGTTTGCTAGGATATTCTTGTATTAAAAGAAGACTTTCTACATCACAAGATACGACATGAACATAATGTAGACACAGAAGGTCATGAGTGTAGTCCTCTGACACATCCTCGCTGGTGCTGTTGTCGATGTCGAGTGATCTCTGAACTGATTTCAATGTTGCGAAGCCTTTTTTTTTTAATAATTTGGATATATTTGGTTGCATATTCTGGGTAGCTTAAATTATTCCACTTGGCCTGAATTTCTTTTAAAAGTTGAATTTCAGTCTTCAAAACAAGTCCTCTTTTCTCTAGTTTGTAATAGTAGCGATGCAAGGTGGTTTAAGGTTTGGGTTTTAAAAAGTTATCTGACAGTCAGAAATACCTTAAGCATCTGATGGGTCAAATGAAGTAATGTTCTTACTAATTTCATTGTAATGATAAGTGTAATATATTGCTGCCTCAATCCATGTACACCATCTTGTAATAGTAGTGGATGCATTTCTTTGAATTTTTCAACTCTGTAGGGTGCTTCTAGAAATGTTTTCTTTACGATGAAATGAGATCATTCACATCATTGTATTTGGACTTTGCAAGCTGTGCTATTCTATGCAAGGCATGTGCAGGAAAAAATGTTACATGTATCATTTTTGGATACAATACGTTCAAGCTCCCGTGGCCTTGTACATATACGGTGCTGCATCAGTACAGAAAAGTAGTACATGCTTGTAATGTACGTTATTGGGACAAAGCTGGTTAACGGAGTCATTGAAGAAAGTTACCATTGTCGAATGAATTACTTTTTAGTCACGTGAGAGTCAGTTCGCGGGCGACTCTACATTTCACTATGTAGGTCGGTCGGTCAGTCGGTCGGTCGTCGGGTGATCGGTATCGAATTTTTCTTATATCTTTTTTTTAAGGAGATTGAAACTATTAGGCTGAATCCAACGAGATTTGAAAGCCTTATGTAGTTTTACATTCTCTTTCGAATCATCACTTACACAACCTACACCACCACCACCTACACCACCAACACAAATTACAAAATCCAGCGCCTGCACCACCTACACCACCCCGCCTCCCTACTACCACTTACACCACGTACACAACCAACACTTACACCCCAACGAATAAGACCTACACCACCACCACCTACACTAACACCACCAGCTACACCATCGCCACCTACACCACCACCAGCTTCACCGCAACCACCGACACTACCAGAACCTAAACACCATCTACACCACATATCCCAACATTACATACACCAGTACTACTTACACCACAACCACCTTCACCTACACCTTCCTGTCTACACCTTCACCACCTAAAACACCTTCCTCCCCACTTCACCAGCACCACTTACATCACTGCCACCTAAACCTACACCACGACCACCTACACCTACACCACAAACTACACTGCTACCACAACCCCTACCACATATACCACCATATACACCAGCTACAACACCACCACCTCCATTACTAACATATACGCCTGACCCCACCACCTACAGAACTAACATATACTCCTCACCACCACCTACACTTTCTACACAACCGAAACCTGCACTACTACCGCCTAGATCACCACCACCTACACCTACACCAACACCAGAAAAATCAGAACCACCTTCAACACCATCACCTATACTAACAATACCTACACTTACACCAACGCCACCACTTACAACACCACCAACTACAGCACCACCACCTGGTCTACCTGCCCCAGCACCAGCACCACCTACACAACCGCGGAATGCACTACAACCACCTGCACCTACTACACCACCAACTCCTACACAACCTACACCTGCACTACCTACACCTACACCACGCCCAGCAATATCACCACCAGCTATACCACCACAACCTACAACTACACAAGGACCACCTAAAACTAAACCACTACCTACTACACTACCTAAACCACCACAACCAACATCATCATCACCTATCCTACCACGGCCTAGAGTACTACCACCAAATACACAACCACAGCCACTACCTCCACCAGCTACACCACCACCATCTACTCCACCATCATCTACATCACCATCACCTACACAACCACCAGCTACACCTACACCGCTACCACTTACACCACCACTACCTACACCACCACCACTTAGACGACACACAACACCACTAGCTACACCACCAGCACCGTTTACACCACCACCACTGGCACACGAAGACTTACACCATATACACCTACACAACCACCACTTAGACCACTACCATCTACCTTAGCCCCGCCTACAACCCCACCACCTACACCACCACTACATACACACATTCACCTACACACCCCTCACCTACACATAGACCGCTTACACCACCACAATATACACCACCAATAACACCACCTCCAGCTACAACACCACCACCACCGCCACCTACACCATATACACCTACACCACCGCCACATACACCACCACCACCTAAGGTTATCCCGGGAATTATTTTGTATTGGCTATTACATCATAACTATTCAGCCTATTCTAGCGAATTATTAAACCTCGATGTTGTTTAACATTCTCTTTCGAATCTTATAATTGCCAAAGTCCTCTCGAGGTTAGCCGTGTAATTATTTAGAAATAACATCAACCAAATTTGTGACTCTTATGTTGATTTACATTCTCTTTTGAATGATTTAATTGCCAAGGTCCTCCCAACTTTATTTCTTGAATTATTTAAAGTTTTGAATGTCTTAAGGTCTTAAATCAATATAAGTGTGAGCACGCGACACTTGTTCAGCAGACTTTGTTTTAATGTACTTACATTAAATGGGTAACACTTATTTTTCTCTTCCTTTATTCCCAAGATACTAAAAACAAAACAAGCATCACATATTTGCTCCACATCTCTTGTCTCATCCATGGAAACCCATATTTTCTTCTCTTTAGCTTTTTATCTCAGAGAAGACATTGTATCTTCGAATAAGTTTGATATATTATGTTTTATAATTATCGAGGGATGTGGCATTTTCATGTGTGTGTACTCTTCCATAAATGTATAAAGTGATTCATTGTTCAACGTGTTTAATAGAATGTCAGCTTTAATGAATGCTTTCGTTATGTTTTTGTTAAATTCATGCTGATGTTGATACTGAAGAGTAGATTTAGATGCTTCTGGTTGGCTTTCATCCGTCTACTCTGGAATGACTTCATGTTGTCGGACAGCCCGGTCATGCTTGTTTGTCTTGAGATGCTGAAAAAGCTGGTACTTCTTCTTGTACGACACTTTCCAACGACAGTAATTGCAGAGCAAATCTCCATCAACGACGTAGAACTCGTTATATCCTTCTGCATGCATATGTAACAGTTGAGAAGGCGTTTTCTTGACTTTGGGGATGTTGAAGAAATAAGGACTTCTGTTCAGTCGCTTGGAGCTCTGCGTGCTTGTTCGGCAAGATTCCAGAGTGAAGGAATCGCGGGCCGCTTTTCCAACTCTGATGTTAAGATGACGCATGCGCGCCAACCGAGTGATTGGTTCGAAAACGTAGTGCTCAACCGGAGAAGTATTTGACAATACATAACATAATAATGACTAATGTGTACGAAGACTCCTTATAATATGTGTTACATATTGTATGCAGTATAGAATGTGATATAACAAAGGAAGCTAGGCCTATCCATACATAGGACAGCTAAATATTTGAGAGAGACTTAGTTTATCATGGACTTCCAGATCACTTCATTTCTTCTTTTCATATATACCACATAGTAATATAGCCTAAAAGTAACCATTTAAGCAAAATATAAATGTATAACGTTATTATTTTAAACAACTTAATTCATATATACCACATAGTAATATAGCCTAAAAGTAACCATTTAAGCAAAATATAAATGTATAACGTTATTATTTTAAACAACTTAATTATATTGCTTATATTTGAATGATTTATTGGAATTATTGGTGAATGATATGCTGCATATGAGGATAAGGTAATGCATATGCATTTTAGAAATTCATTCGTTTATATGCATTTGCATAAATGCATAGGTAAAATGATTTTGTCCTTGCCCTAGTTATAACTGAGAGAGGAGCTCCATCTGAATTCAAACTTTTTAAGCATCTATCTGGCCTCGTTGGTTTTCATCGTCTCCGAACCATGGCGTGCGGCCCAACTAGAAACTGGATTGTGGAAAGGGTACACAAGATTCTGAACAGTTCCATTATAGCTCGGCGACAAGGACAAGGCATTCACTCCTCTTCTCACGATTCTGTTTTCTTCGCCATTCACGACAGTTTCAGCGACAACCATTTGTTACCTGAAGCCCTTAGGTTCGTCCTCCTCATCGAAAGGCGATTCCAAATTCATCAATGAATTAACGAAAGCAATGTCACAGTTCGACTTCACTGGATTGTGGAAAGGGTACACAAGATTCTGAACAGTTCCATTATAGCTCGGCGACAAGGACAAGGCATTCACTCCTCTTCTCACGATTCTGTTTTCTTCGCCATTCACGACAGTTTCAGCGACAACCATTTGTTACCTGAAGCCCTTAGGTTCGTCCTCCTCATCGAAAGGCGATTCCAAATTCATCAATGAATTAACGAAAGCAATGTCACAGTTCGACTTCACTCAGGGCACCTGCACTTGGTGCGGAAATTGTTCGTACCTACAGAACTACGTGATTTGACGCAGGTGTAGCCCGAGTCAATCGCTCAGGCAAGCCTTTAAAAGTGTCATAGGCTGGCTCGTTCCCAGTGGTCGAGAGCGACGAGAAGGTGTACAAGCTAGAACTTCCCAATGGCAACGATAAACGGTCCCGATAGATGATACGCTTACACCAGCAAAACTCCTACTTTCCGTAATAGCAGTGAGCAACCTGAAAGATCTCAAGCGAAGAACGGAGGAAGAATCTTGGCTAGGTCGGAACAAGAAGAAAATCATTTAAAAAGGAATGGGGAAATGGACAAAAGTGAAGAAGGTCATTCGCCAATTAGGTTAGGAAATAATAATAGTCCGCATCTTCATACGTGATCTAGTAGACAGGTTACGTCTGCCAAAGATCGCTCATTTTTGTCATATTAGGCGTTAGAATGCTTCATGATAAATTAATAGAAATAATAAAAGAAAATTCATCTATCATTCATAACTAATATTTCGTGAGAGTCCCAAGCCAAAAGAACCTAAATTCAATTTAAAATGTACATTTCTCATAAGTATGTAAATTATTTTAGATTCGTTATAACTTGTAACGCTCCATTTGTCACGGGAACTTCTGTCCTGTCAAAGTGTAAGGCGAAATAAGTTTGACAATGAAGCTTTACGGAGGAGTATCACTTAAATCTTATGTACGCTTGTAATGCGCACGCAGATAATTATGCGCATGTAAGTCATACAAAATATATAACAGTTTGTCATTAAAAAAGAAAAATAATATATATATATATATACGATTTTTGTTAGAGAAATAATTTGATCATGTAAACAATAATATGTACGATTCTATAAAGGGATGCAGGCAAAACGAATTTTCCCTATACACGCGCACTCACACAAATACACTCATACTTATATACACCTACACACCTCTCGCGATAACCAATGGTATGGAAAACACCACAGCCCTACCAAAAAACGTTAAAACAGGTGCAGTCCTTGACACCGAGCTAAAGACAGGAAAAGACAGGAAAGAGCAGGCAAACCTTTCTTCTCAGGGAGCTGCGAAACGCAATATTTTATGCTTTAAATTGTTAGAAAAAGATTTTTTCTATCTTAGGTGCACACAGAGATAAACATCCTGTAGAGTAAGCACCACTCAAACGATGTCATTGGTCAACAGCATGCCACACTCTTGGGTGGGGTCAATATTATATACAGCTCTGAGTAGAGAAGAGAGGGACAGTAAGGACAGGAACAAGGAGTAACAAGGAAAAGAAGTACCCTAGGAAACCTTACAGTCCATTTAAAGACGATACCTTTGGACTAGCAATCGAGCGGGCACATGGCTGCTCAATTGTTTTGCGTCCCTAAACGGCCACTTTTCAAGACTTTATCTAGTCTTGACTTAAACTGGTCAACAGATTCACTGTTAACAACTTCCACTGGAAGTGCGTTCTACATACCGCAGATACTGTAAGTGAAAAAATTTCCACACAGATTGCAGTTGTAACGCTTTAGTTCAAGTTTGAAGCCATGATTGCGCGTTCTGTTCTCACTCATGGTGAAAATATCCCGGTAGTCAACATTGTCAAACCCTCGAAGTATTTTGAAAAATTCGATGAGGTGACCACGCAGTCTACAGGTTTCTAGCGAGAACAGATTTCATTCCCTTAGTCTATCCTCATAACTTTTATGTCGGATAGAGGGAATCAGTTTGGTTGCCCTAGCTTGTACGTGTTCCACCTTGCGATGTCCTTTCGAAACGAAGGACTTCAAAATTGTACGGCGTACTCCAGGTGCGGCCCAACGAGGGAGTTGTTCAGACAAAGTACTATCTCCTTGTTACGGTATCCAAACTGGCGCTTTTTGTAGCCTAACATCCTTTGGGCTTTCTTCTCTGCCTCCATGCACTGTTTCGAAAACTTGAGGTCTCTAGTGATAGTAAAACTCAAGTCCTTCTCACTGTCACTCGATTCAAGAGCAGTGCCCTTAAGGATATAATGAGATTGGGGGTTTCTGTGGCCGATATGCATTACTTTGCATTTGTTCACGTTAAAAGGCATTTGCCACGTGTCCGACCACTCCCCAATCTTCCCAAGATCTTCCTGCAGGCCGGCAGTATTTCCATCCTTTGCAAAGTTCATACCAAGCTTGGTATCGTCGGAAAAATTTGAAAATCTTGGCAACCGTGTCACCGTCCATGTCGTTGACGTAGATGATGAATAGTATTGGTCCCAGGACCGAACCTTGAGGCACCCCGCTAGTAACGGGCACCCATTTAGAAGCCTGTCAATTCACCACCACCCGTTGCCGTCTGCCACTTAGCCACTTCTCGATCCAGCCGGCTACTTTTCCGTCTATGTTCAGCACTCGCACTTTCCGGAGAAGGCGGCGGTGTGGTACCTTATTAAAGGCTTTCTTAAAGTATAAGTAAACCACATCCACCGCATTGTCCCGATCGTGCTCACTGAACACGGAGTGGAAGAATTCCACAAGGTGGGTCAGGCATGACCGTTGCCTTCGGAAGCCGTGCTGAGAACTCCTCAGTAGCAGGTTTGACTCTAAATACGACGTTATTTTGTCCACCATCAAGCTTTCCATGAGTTTACCGAATATCAAAGTCAGACTGATAGGTCGGTAGTTTGACGGATGGCTGGGGTCTCCTTTCTTGAAGATCGGAGTCGCATCCGCCTCACGCCAGTCTCTAGCAACGCATCCGGTCCGGATTTACATGTTAAAGATAGCGCACAGATGTCGTGATACTTCATCGCACACTTCCTTCAACACCTTGGGTAGAAACCCATCCGGTCCAAGGGGACTTATTCGTCTTTAGGTCAGCGATCTTTTTCTTTATTTTTCCTTCGGTGAAGTCCATTGCCTCCAGCTTTTCCCCCGAGTAGGAATTTGTGGGCTGGGGGATGGGACCACACTCTTTAGTAAACACTGAGGAGAAGTAGTCATTAAGAAGGTTAGCATTTTCTGCATCTGACTATGTTAATGCACCCTCTTCGTCCACTAAGGGCCCAATGCTACGATGGATTGGTTTACATAGCCGAAGAACTCCTTGGGATTCTCCTTGCAGAGTCTCGCCACTCGGAGTTCCTCAGTACGTTTAGCCGCCCTTATGCTGGACTTCACTCTCCTGGCTAGCTTTCGGTTCTCGTCAAAAGCACCCGAGATCTTCGATCGCTAGTACGCATTTCTCTTCTCCCTAAGCAGTTGGCCGATTTCTCGATTAAACCACTTTGGTTGAACAGAAGACCGACGAAGGCATTTCAGAGGGATGCAACTTGATTGAAGACTCATGAAATTATTTTTGAAATTGTTCCAAGAATCCTTAACCTCTTCGCATACCGCTAGCCTTACATCACTCAGCCCAGCACGAGGGCTTGCAAAGTCTGCTTTTCTCAAGTCAAGTTTCCTTGATTGACTGGCAACAGACCTTACCTTCGGGATCTTGACGCTAAATCTAACTACCTGGTGATCACTGCCACCGAGCTCTTCGCCTACAGAAACATCCTCAACGATATCATCCTCAGAGGTGAAAACCAAGTCGAGGATATTGTCTCCTCTCTGGTTTCCCAGTCAACTTGTCTGTTGAAGTCGTCCATAACGATGCACACTCTGCCTTGAACAAGCTTACCCAGCAGCTGGTACAGTTTCCTGTCCTTCTCAACGGGTTGGGAAGGGGGTAGGTAAAGCACAAGGGTCCTGTATCTGGCAGGACCTATCTCTAGGTCAACGCCTAGGAGCTCGTGATCAGGTATAATGTTGGAGTTTGTAGATTTGATTGTATCCTTGACATACAACATTACACCGCCACCCTCTCTGTCTGGCTTATCTTTGTGGAAGAGTTGGTAGCCAGGAACCGTGAATTCACCTTCAAAGTCTCGGTTTGAGGTTTTTATCCACTATTCTGTTATGGCTACCATTTCGGGTTCTTCCGTCGCTACGAGGCCACGGAGCTCAGGAAACTTGTTCCTGATTGACCTCGCATTAAAAAGAAGAACTTTCAGGGAGTCCCCGACTGTAGGATTCCCTACGCTCCTGCGTTTCCCGGCTTGTTTGTTGGCGAGGCACCCCTTTTTGCGACCTCTGAGAAGGTCGTTCCTGGAGTGACACGGGCGTAGTGGCGTACGTCCGCCCTTACTCTGGGACGGATACTCCTTTCGGTCCTCTCTACGACATCCTGGGTCATGTTTGACCCAGGACCATCAACGCTTTCCACTCAACACTCCTATCTAACACTACGAATTGTGCAGGAAGGTACCTGGCCGGTGCCCTGCCGCATTATTGCTGTGAACACATTGGCCCGGCCTTCCCCACATTATTCGGTATTGGCGGAGGAACCAAGTCTTCGGACGTGGTCTTCCGCAAGAACCACACTAGACGCTTCTACACTCACCTCTCACCGAGTCCTCACGCACTCTCTGACCACATACCGATATGTCTTATCATCTCCATATCTCCCATACTCATACCCACACCAACTCTATTTAACTTCAAAAACACGAAATGGGAAGAGTTCAAGAGACACATAACAGAAAAGATGCCACAAAACCTCGACATGGACCACATCAATCCAGACCTGTTAGATGACCACTGGTGCTCAATCTTGAACACTATTTTTGCAGCACGTGACCTACACACACGACACAAATCCTACACATGCATAAAACAATTTACATATTTCATAAACACTCAGAGACTCATCATGCAGTATAACAATCACTACACCAGAGGCCCACGAAAACACAATATCACTCACCTACGTGCCCGCATCCTACAGTGCGTGCAACTAGATAGAAAACGACAGTGACGAGAGGTCGTCTGCATCGCGGAGGACACTCGTTGCACTCCCCGCTCCTTCTGACGGTAGGTAAAAAGAACACGAGGCACCGATCCACCCAAAGTAAATAATAACCAAGCACTCACATCCACCAACGTCAAAGTCCATCACACAAAATGAACAAAGACCCCAAACACCCAAACAATTACAGGCCTATTGCTCTATTAGAGCATATAGGCAAAATTTTCTAACGTATCATCAACTACCGCCTACGCGAATACCCGGCAGAAATGGACTGGTTCTTCCCCCACCAATTTGGGTTAAGGAGGGGTGGGTCCACTCAGACGGCTGTGACCATCGTTCACGACAGAATACGAAAAAAACGCTAGTCGACAAAAGACTCTCCCTCACCAAGGACGTGGATAAGGCCTCTGATAAGGTGTTGCACGAGGGCCTCCGTTTGAAACCTTCCAACAATACGAAGTTAACTCTCAGCGCCAAAAGTCTCCTCTCACACTACATTACGGAAAGGAGATGGTACATAAAATACAACATAAACCTCTCACAACCTTGTACACCACTCTCAGGCGTTCTCCAAGGTAGCGTATTGGCACCCGTACTTTACATCATGTACACAAACGACACCCCACGCCCACCTGGAAACTGGTGGCACACATACAAAGTGTCCTACGCCGATGATAAGGCCATTCTCGTCAGCGAGCGTGGACCAGACGAGATCGCGTAACGCACAAATAATACTAGACGAATAGACAGAATCCGAGGATAAATGGCTGATTGCCACGAATCATCAGAAAACAGAGATGACACTCTTTGGTGCAAGAGATCACTACATGCACAACTAGAAATTTTCTCACACACACTATACATGAAGCACCTAAGCCCAACAAAGCTCGCCTACACACAACACACAAAAACTATTGGGGTAACTTTTGACAAGTCACTTAGGTTCAATATATACTAGCACATAGCACAAGCAAGAGCCACACGCACAAACCAAATGCTGCATATTTTACCCTGCGGCAAGAAAACTAGGTTACACTTATATAAACCACAAGTGCGACCGCTTCTCACTTACGCCCCACTGTCTCTCGTAACTGCGAGTGTTATGTGCCAGAAGAAGCCTCAGCACATTCATAATTCTCCTCTGAAGCGCGCTTGCCGCTCTTTCTTATACACTAAAATATCCACACTACACGACAAACAGAAATTAGTCCCGGTCAATACATACGCTCACACTAGAATCATAAAACAACTCGGGAAGGTCGCCAGAGACCTCCGCAGCCCATGACCACCCGCAACCCATACCGTTCTACGCGTAAGTTAAGAGATTCATGAATAGCTCGTTTCCCATTATGCAGACACGATTTCCTTCCTGACCCCTCCTCCCCCAACCCTCGTCCAGTCAGGAACACCACGAGACACACCCTACTACACCACGCATCGGTGTCTAGCAATCGACCTATCAACTCTTCCTGTCCCCTTTCAAGTTATTTCCGTATGCTTTTCTTCTACGATTACCTGATCCCTGTGTCACACATTTATCCCTCTCTGTTCTTTCTATATACATCAGTCGGTCAGTGGAAAAGGAAAGTTAATATTCATTATTATTCAAGAAGAAAGAAGTGGTCATAGCCGTTCGCCATTTCGAAGCTTATTCTAGCTATTTACCAAGGCATAAGAATCCAGCTATACAAGGTGTCCCAGAAAAAATTTAACCGTAATTTTAATTAGTATAACTCAAAACCTATTAGAGATTTTTGAGTTCTGCAAAACAAATCAAATTTAACAACTATATATCTGTCGATTCTAGAAATTTCATTAAATTCCCTTTTACGATATTGATACACTAATGGGTTTAGTGGAGGCTACCAAAATTATGTTTACACAAGCAAGTGAAATAATGAAACTTTCAAAGTTTAAAATCAACAAATATATTTAAATCCATTTTTAACAAAAACACCTCTTCATATGGGTAATAAAATTGATTTTTCAATTTTCTAAGTACCATTTTCTTCCACATGTCCTCCATTTCCTAACAAGCACAGTTGCGCCCTTGATCGCATTGATTGAACAAGCTTTTTGATTAACTTGTGATTTTCCTTAAGCCTATTGAACTCATGTGTGATACTATCTCTTAACTGGTTAATGCTTTGTGGTGGAGTAGAATACACTTAATTCTTTAGATATCCCCATAAGAAATAATCGCACGGGGATCTTGGCAGCCATTCAATTGCATGGGGTTGTCAAACGTTTCTCTTAGTTTTGTTCTTACAGCAAGCTGTCTTTGAGCTGGTGCGCCGTCCTGAATCCACTAAAGTCTATTGAATTGATTGCCGTAAATCTGGCGGAGTTCCGGGAAAATCCTTTCGTTGATCATGCTCAGGTAGGCAGCACCATTCAAGTTATTCTCGTAAAACAATCGGCCGAAAAGATATCCATTCCCGCATATTCCGATCCACAGAGACACTTTCTGCTAACAAATACGTGTGTCAAATTAGAATGCTGAGGGAGGGGGGGGGGCAGCGGCGCATATTGCCGAATGTTATGGCTATTTACCTTTCCATTCATGAAAAAGGCTGCCTCGTCACCAATCAAAATGTTGTCCAAGAAACGAGCAGGTTTATGAAGAAGCCATTCGACAAATTGTCTACGACGAGGAAAATCAGTTTCAAGAAGCTGGTGTCTTGCATGCATCTTATAGGGATGCCATTTTAAGTCATGTTTAATAATGCAGTTAATTGATGACTTTGACAATTGTAACCCATTTTTTCTGACTGATACATGTGGATTTAGAAGAAGTGTCATCGGAACATTTTCGATATTTCCTGTTATTCTCATACGACCCGAACGACCTTTGTTTAGATTTAAGCATATTCCTTCATGTTGGTATTTGCGAACGTTTTCCAAATTGTGGGCTTGCCTGGCGGGTTCCTACCTGGAAAACATTGTTTAAATGAATATTGTACTTGTTTAATACTGCCAGGCTTAATAAAAGTTTGTGACGACAAATACGCGTTGATCTTTTGTTAACTGCATGATTAAAAAGGTTGTATAGAGATAAACTTTAACACAGAAATGCCTTGATTTGCTTAGTAAGCAATAATGAAGATACCATACCACAGCGTGGCTGAAAAAACCATTGTATAGGCTTTTCTTGAAGAATCGCCCAGTGATCTAAACTACCTAGGCTCCCTATGCTTCTCTTGAAAGTGCCCAGTGGCCTAGCCTTCCTAGGCTTCGTTTCATTATTTTACTTCCTTGCGCAAACATATTTTTGATAGCCTCCACTAAACCATTTAGTGTATCAATATTATAAAAGGGAATTTAATGAAATTGTCCGAATCGACAGATTAATAGTTGGTAAATAAAACAACTTTTGCAGGATCCAAAGATCTCCAATAGTTTGGGAGTTATGCTAATTCAAATTACGGTTAACTTTTTTCATTAGGCTAAGACGTTTCAGCGGAATAAAAATGGCATGATTTTTCAATGAAATAAGATCACATATTAAAGCTCAGTCGAATCGACTAAAATCCCAATTAAATCACATTCTAATTTTACAGAAAACTCTTCTAAGTTGTAGGATAAGCTCGATTAAAACACACTTTCTTCTCAGTTTGGCCGAAGTAAACTAGTCATTAAATATCATTTAAATCTGAATTAAATGTTAGTCAATATTTAACAATATTTAACAAATACATTTAATAGGAATGAAAATTGGTTTACAAAACTCAGTTTTCAATGCCGACGCTTAATTCTACCTTATTTCAAAACTCTTACAATCTCTCGAATGGTTTCGAAAACTGTGATTAAATGATCAGAGTTGATTTTGCCAATGAATGATCGGGAAAAATATGAAATCTATGATCCTCCATATAATTTCTTGAGGTCTTTGATTCCATGAATTCAAAGGAACTGAAATTTTATCTAACTTTCTTACTTGTCACTGAGTCTTCAGTAATTTTAGAAATAATTTATAATCTAATGAGCTCAAGGTAGAATGATGTGATAATGATGATCAACCCATTATGATTTGATTAACATCAAATACCTTTTAAATTTTTTTTTAATATAAATAATGCATACATATATTTTCTTCACGTGGATCACGGGTACTGAATATGTTTCATAGACTTCTTATTCTACTACGTTTTTATTCTTTTGTTCTGTCCTTTCTTTTCTTTTATTCAGCTCTTTGTATCAATTTCTGTATACAGTGAAAAGTTTAAAAATTAAAATATGTATTATAAATTTAAAAACTCCGGGCCCTCTTGACACATGTCCGCCCCGATAAAAAGAGGTTCATCTTGTGGGAGAACTGTGTTGGAGGAGATACATGCCTTAAGCGCCCAAAGTAGTCACCTCTTTAATATATACTGGATGTACCGTATATCTTTCTGAACTTATTACTTTAAACTTTCTTTCACACTCTCATCATCAAAAGCATTCAAATGAGTTGACGACGTCACTTTTCGTATTTAGTTTTAATTAATGATATTTATATTAAAAATTGTAATATTCATAATAATAACTTGTAGGAGTAAGGATTTGGGGAAACAGTTCAGTGACTTAAGTCATTAGATCCTAGTTCCTAATGCTAGGGGGCTAAACATGCCCGGGATGCTGGAAACGAGTGCGCTGATGAGGAGCCATGTACATTGCACAGAGCAACCATCCTGGCATTTTGCTCTATTCTAATCCAATCCATAGGTGGCATCAGGTGACAAATTATTGGTACATGGCGAAGAAAATAGGAGACGGCGTGCGATAATTTATTATTTATTATCATTGTCTTCAGGTTTTTCCTGTGCCCCTATCCCACATTTTTGACAATTCCAGGTCATTTTCTGTCGTCTCTCACATTGGATTGAGCGTTCCCATGAACTTATCTGCAAAAACTGCTTTTTCCCCCTCCCCAGGCTGTACACACTATTTCAGTTAAATAGTTCAGTTTAGGTAAGTCATGCACGTTACCCCCATGGTACAGTGAAGAGCGTGGTGTTGACCTCTTGTCAATCGCAATATGGTCCGACGGCTGCATGTTAGTCTCGATCATGATAGGTCTTTGGGATGACAGGGCATCCCCTTTATTTTTAAATTATTAGCTAAAGGTTCAGTTCAAAGGGTGTGCGTGGGTCTCACTAGGGTCAGCTGGTGATGCTTCTTTTTTTTTCTTGATCGATGTTGTTGTTGTTTTATTATATAGTTTATTTTTCTCCTTTGGCGATCTTGCCCTCGTTGGAGACTGCCATAAGGGGTCATCGTTTGTACATCTTAATAACATCCGCAATTTGATTCTAAATAGATAAAAAAAATTATATGCAGTATTTAATTTCTTTGACACGGATTATACCAGGTAATAAATAGACAAAGGGATTACTCGTAATTAGAATTAGAGAAAATTGGTATGACACTAACCCATCGCAAATGCTACCAAATCGCAGCTTCTAATGTGTAAAAATATCACAATTGTTCCTTTAATAAATAATATATGTTGAGGATAGTGGGAGATGGCGTCATTTCATAACGAAATAGTGATTTTATTTATATTACTGTTAGGTGTGTTCGCAACTATTCGTTTACGTTTTGTTAGTTTCATTTCTGAAAACAAATTACCTCCTTTACTGAAGCAGCCTCTCTTCGATACATCTTAATTCCCCCCAAAAATGACCCCAATTATTTATATTTTTTATTCTTGGATAAGAATCCACCAAGTGCTCTCAGAAAGGCCTATTTATACTTGTTATATTTGGATCATAACTTTCTCGAGATAAATTATTCTTACCTGAATCAATACCTCTTTATTTACTTTAATTCTCGAGTGAACTTAAAAAATGACTTTAGAATTTTTTCAAGATTGGATTTTAAATGCAAACAAAAAAATTACAGATTCATTAACTTTTTTGAAGGAAGAAACATTTGAATTTCTGTGGTAAATTATTAAATTATGTCCACATAAAGCCACGAATTCAAAGCTTCATTAAAGGGTCTCCTTATAGCTAAATTTTCTCTCGTTAATAGTTGAAAGGGTAGGTCAAGCCTTTGTTAAGTAACTGGAAGAGATGAGGAAGAATGGCGTTTATATTCTCTATACTCTCATGAATACTTAACCTATTTTAGTTAGTTTGTTTTTGCTTCTCTTGTCATCTCCAATTCTTCTAACGTTATCACGTTAATTGACTCATATTTTTATTAATTTAGCATAATAAGTTCTCGTTAACATATGGAACAAAACAGGTCAAACCATATTTTGTTTAGGGATAAATGAGTTAGAAGAGGTTAGAAGATTTTATATTGAGTATTTTAGATTTTCCTTTTTTAAGTTAAAGTTGAGTGTTGCAAATAAAAGACAAACATCTTCAGATGACCTTTTTATTTTTTTTAATGTTCTTGGAGTTAACAGCTTCTAATCCTTTAGTGTTGTTGAGCGAAAGATTCATTAACCTGATCGGCTTATTTTACTCTCGGAAAATTGAAGGTGTGTTCAGGCGAATTTTGATTTGTTCGTTTGCTAGTTAAAACAAACACTGAAAATATTGATCCAACATAATATTGAGTCTCTAAGTGGGTGCTATAGAGCTGGAATATACCTTCTAAGTGAACAGAATGGTCTATTAAATAATATTTTTCCAAAGTGTACACAAAAACTAATAGATGTTAGTTTCTGTACTTAACTATTTTCTTTGATAGTTTAAGTCGAAGGTTGTTTTCTATTTACATTTTTAATAAAAGAGTGTTACATCTAAACATGAGATACCAACCTATTCTATAGTGTTGTGTGGCTATTCGAAACTACATTAGTAGAATATTTATAGTTCTTTCATCAATATTATCTCGTGCATGGGACGATCCTTTACCTAATGCATCTTTCAAAGAACGCTTTTTTCACTATGGCTACTCCATATAATATTGCACTAAATTAACGAGGTGTTGTTTCGTTCTCTATGTTGGAGTCTTTGTAATGTGTACCATTTAAACGAGAAATGTAGACAATCAAGTTTAGCTTTGTCCATCTTTATGATTCATAAGCAAAGATGAGCATTAAGTGATCCTAATAGACCAGGAAGAATGCAAATGATTTAAACAAGAATTTTTTAGCTTTGTTTTAAAGACTATTGGAATACTATGTGGAATATAATTTTACTTTGGATCGATTTAAATTCTATATTGAACTTAAAGGATATAAGGAAACAAAGATTTATCTGGATTTTAGATACCCAAGGATGCGCAGGATATTCTAAGTAGATTCCAAGTATTTATAAAGAGAAATTCCAACCAGACACAAAATGGATCTCTAATTTAGAGATAAGTATATGTTAATGGATCAACACTAGGGGGCTTGATATTTGGTAATATTTAAGAGCTCTAGTTTCCTGAAAATATAATCAAATAGTAGGTAGGTGGATTTTTCTATGGTCGCAACATCACACCCGAAAGCAATGTCTTTATATCTTCTAAAATATCCTAATAAAGATTAATGTCCCAATGATGAAAGACCAAAGAACATTCCAGAAGAAGGATTCAGAGGTGGCCACAACTAAGCATTTATCAAGTTTCCATCTTTCCTCCTATTCTTTTGTACCTACCCTTTCACTAGATTTTCTTTTTATCCTTCTCACGAGGTGAAAGTGCTGTCATCATTCCCACTATCTTCTTTTCCTTTCTTTAAACACAAATAACTCCTAAAAGCGTTTTTCTCTCTTTCGTTTGCTCTATTTATCAATCAGACCATCTAATCATTTTGGTCACATCTAACACCGGGTAGCAATTGCAATGCATAATTGAGCGAGTAAGTCCCTATTTCTCTTTTGTGTATTTCCAACATTACAGAGTACCACATTATTTATCAATATACAAATATATAAACAAAGCCATAACCAAAACCAAAAAATGGCATTTTAGCCGGGAGCCCTTGGAGAAATGCTCGCGGATTATTTTCCTCATCGTTTACAAATAAACACCAGACCGTCATGTGCTACTAAAAAGGAGTTGACTGTCGATTTTGCATCTTATTTTCAACTCATATCCATTCACATTCTTCTCGAATGCAAGTTCCTGCCACAACACTTCACAGTGTTGATACCTGCAAGCCCGATGACGCTCCCTCATTCGCCTCCTCCTATATAATTTATATGATGAGACCTTCTGTGTGATGGTCTACAGTTTGGTCGAGTGGAAACACCACTTCTAATTAAGGCAAAGTTAAGCCACATTGAGTATCATTAGATGCTGATGTAGCCACGATACGGGTCGCCTTAATAGGGGTATCTTGGACCTGTAGATACCCATAGTTTGAATCCTACGCGATCAGTAGGTCACAACTGAGAAAGAAAGACCAGATCAGTTGTTAAAACCCTCCCAAATCCTAGATTTTCTCTCTAATACTGCAAAGAACAATTCATAATGCAAATACCTACAAACTCAATGATGCCACCCTTCACGCGGTACTTCAAAAATCCGCCTGGCCATTTAGGCGTCCTCATTGCAGCGAATAGTTGATTGCTCAAACTCAGACCCAGATCTCATCTCTGATTTATTTCCCTTATTTGCATCCCACAGTGGACCTGGATTCGTTGCAGAATCGATGCATGTTTGGAAGACTTTGATTTAGAATTACTTGAGCTAGGAACTTTCATACAACTTCAATTCCAATAGATTCATCACTTTCACTCGAACAGGATTTGCCTAGAGGTACGACACTTTCCATTTATTTTAAATAACTAAATAAATTTTGCCTTTTAATGATGCTCCCAACATCTTTTGTCTTAGGTGAGTAAAATATTCATACTTAAACTACTCGAGATCTTTTTTATTTCCAGCTAAGGCTGAATATTTTGATTGAATAAATGTCTTCACTCTAGCTCATAGATTATAAAACTCCGCTATGCATAGTTCATAAATTAAAGTTGTAAAAACTTGAGAGTTTAAAGTGTTTGAAAGCTCCTTCTGGTTATCCAAGATTTAGGTGTTGCACTTGAAGCGAACTGATTTTCCTTTAAAAGTTTTAGCATTTTCTAAATGGCCAACAAGACTATTTGAGACTTTAGTCATTAGAAAAAAAAGGAGTTCCTAAATGTTTTTTTTTACGAATGCAAATTCCCTTGGGCAAATTGCGTCGCCGAAGAATAAATTACTCTTTTATACGGAGGCAAGTTAATGGAGAAATATACTAATGTGCGTATTTTGGGAGGAGTGTTCGGTTTTTTGTGCTGTAACATGTTAATCCATGACACTATATTTTAGAAATGCAATTTATTTTACTAGTCTGAGGCACCTAGGTATATTTGAAGCTTTTATTCAAGTTTTTTCGAAGATTTTCTCTAAAGTTCGAAAACAGCCCTTTAAGCTGATTTTTTCCTATATTTTATATTTTTATCAAAGTTTTTTCTACGAGATAAGAAAGATTGAAGAACATTATTTAACAAAAACGAACAAATAGATCACACCATACAAGAACACAAACAAGAATTATGGAAACATTACCTACACCAGAAATAGGACCACAAAACAAATACACACAAACTCTGGAAAACAATTTCTGGCCTCACAAACAAAAAACCAACACAGACACAAAATAATACCATCACCTCTGGAAACGAAGAAACCACAACACCCATACACAAAGCAGAAAACTTCAACAAACAATTTACAAACACCCCCATGTGCCAAACGAAAAATGAAAACAGGAAAATAGACAGACTTACAAAAATCCTCCTCAAGCCACAATTCAAAACGGCAACAGAACGGACCATCAGAGCCATAAAACAAGCAAGAGACAACAACTCCACCGGTCCTTATGACATAAACATCAAACGCCTCAAAGACCTAGGTCAAAACAACATAACTCTCATCGCAAACAGTTACAACCTCGCCATAAACAAAAACAGCATACCTAAACAATGGAAAGTAGCAAATATAATCCCAATACACAAACGAAACAAAGACATAAACAAAGGAGACTCTTACAGAGCAATAGCGCTGCTTTCTCCTATAGCCAAGACACTAGAAAAAAATCATCCTACCTGCACATCACATACAATATCCCAAACACACCACACACACATCGGTTCAAACCCATGCACTCAACCACCACAGCATTACACACAATAAACAACATAATCACAAATGGATTAAACAGGAAAGTTCCACCACATAAAACCATAGCAGTTTTCCTTGACATGGCCAAAGCATTCTACAAAGTAGACCTACATAAACTAATCTACAAGTTCCACAAACTCACCATACCCACCACCTTTATCAAACAAATAGCAAACTACATCAAGGGACAACTCCAATACACTCAAATCCAAAACACAAAATCTAAACACAATCACACAAAATCCGGAGTTCCCCAAGGAGGAGTAATTTCCCGAACACTTTTAAACATTTTGACCTCAGATATACCAACTCCCCCGCAAAGAGTAAAAATTGTCACATACGCAGACGACATCACAATACTCTCATCACACACAAACCAGAAGCCACTGCACAAGAGATACAAACTTACCTCAACAAAAATTATACATGGACAATTGAAAACTCACTAAAGCTAAACGCCACCAAATCAATGACCACTCTCTTGATATTAGGCCCTCCAGAATACAAAAAAAACTTAAAACTAAACATAGAAAACATACCACTACCCAACACAAGAGAACCCAAGATCCATGGCCTCAGTTTTGATCTCGAACTCACATACTCAAAACACATAGAAAACACAATAGTCATGTCCACGAAAACACTCAAAGTCATCAAGCCACTCACAACGACACAATGGGAAAAACCATAGAAACGCTCATTAACATATACAACACAATCACAAGACTACACTACAATACACCAACATAATCTGGTCTCCAATCATTTCAGAAACAAACACACTCAAACTACAGACAATAAAAAACACAACCCTCCGCACTGCCAAAGGATGCACTATTGACACAAACACCCAACATCTAGACGACGAGACGAACTTCATACCAATCAAAATCCACTTAAAACTACATGCATCACAACTCAGGCAGAATACACAACATCTAAATCAGTCCCCTCCACCACATCACCAGACAACCTCCTAATCACCGAGACAAAAATACAGACCATTTTCGATAACAATAACAACTGCACCACCAACTTAGACACAACTTAGACACAATCAAGCAAAACATGAAAATAATTCACTCTCAGATCACACAACAATACTTGAGAAACAGAACCCACAACAAAATATTAAGTGCACCACCTCCAACCATACACAACTCGGAAAAAACACTCATAAAACAGATCAGAATAACACTAGCAGAAATACGAACAAACATATGACCCCTTCTGACGTCATACATGCACAAAATATCTCTCACCACCCATAAAACACCAAACTACACCAAATACTTAACACAGATTCACGACATCACACATCTCTTTAACTGCTCACAGATACACACATTCCTGGGCCCGGTGGATATCTGAGAGAGACTCCGAGAGGCGGCGGGCCTGCACCTGCGATGATCCCGGGAGCTAAGGTGGGGCCTGAAATAGGTGTGAGGGTCCCCGACTTACTGTTTGGCCGGGACGGGGTCGCCACCACCACCAAGATTAAATATGTTTATGGAATGTTTTGAAAATATGTAAAACCAAAATAAGGACGAATCGTGACTTTCAGAAAATGTATTAAAATCAAGGTTTGGAGTTTTTTTTCTTATATTAAAAAAAATTTAGATAAAAACAAGGTTTGAGAATTCTTTTTTCCTTATATCAAAAGAATTCGACTAAAATCATTTCTTTACTTTAGGACTGGAAAATAAGCCTGGATCTGGAAAAAACTAGAGCGAGGGTAAATTATAGAAGAGATGTACTGCAAACTTTTATTTATTAGAACAAATCCAGTTACATTGCTAGAGCCAAATAGACTGTAGGCCATAAGGCAAAGGTTTGTTTGTGAAGCACAAGCTCCTCCTGTAAGGATATGTGTGAAGCCGCTTCTCTGTATTCGAAAGCTGTGTGATGCGAAAATGGAAATCGCCTCTGGACCTTAGTGCGATTTTTTACTTTGTTTAATTCATTTAAGTGTGCATAGGGAGAGAAGAAAAGTTATTTGTTACGTTGAAAAAATTAAGACAATGCCAGTACACGTATAGCAGGAGCAATCGAAAGCAAAGCAATGCACTACAGGGAAATTGCCAACTCTAATTAACTAGAGACACAAAAGATCGAAATAACAAAATTTGTAAAACTAAATTGGAGATATCTCTTATAATATCAATACCTTTAGGTATCATTTTATAATTTGATATCATCTTATAATCCGGTTTGAATGCAAATAATTACCGATTTTTTAGAATACAGATTTGGATAGTATTTATTACAATAATAGATCTTGTTATCGTTTAGGAATGGTATGATGACTAAGTTATACTTTATCTTTCAGATTATAAGAAAAGTGTTCATAAACTTCTTAGGCATTCGCTCATGTTCACATTAGACATGTTTTTCTCTCTGAGATTCATAAAGGTCTCAATTCTAGTACAGCTGCAAAATCCATTCAAAGCATTAATGGGAAGGATGCAACATATGAAGTTATGATTTCAGTCTAAATGACGGACCAAGAGAAGGTCCTCAAAACTTTATGATTCCAAAGAGTTCGAAGTTGTTGTCACATTAAAATCCAGCTACGACTTCTAGGGAACTCGCAGAACATTTTATCTTAACCCATATGACTTTGCTATGTCAACTAAAAGTATGGAATGGTTCCAGTGATTGGGAAATTGGTCCCGTACGAACTTTTCAAGGCAAATCTGATAAAACGTTTTGCTTGTTGCTAGTTACTGTTTTCACGACACCTTCTGTGGGGCTTGTTACTGGTGATAAAAAGTGGATCATCTATCATAAAGCTAAACGCCGCCATTCGAAGATTAATAGAGGAAGCATAATTACTCTACAACTGAAATGAGCACTTCATCCAAAATATATCATGTTGCGTCTTAGATAGTATATTGAAATAATTGTCCATTACAAACTATTAGACAACATTAAAACAATTAAATTTATCGTTTAAAAGCCACTTTTAGCCAAAGTGAAACTACTTAGTCAACAGAATCATCAAAGATCTCTTGGACGAGCTCATTTGGAAAATATTGCATCATCATACATATTCTCGTCAACATACTCCTGATAAATACGATGCCCTAGATGGCAGTCGCCAGATGGAGTCTAAAAATTAAAGAAAATTTTGCTTATCATTACGTAACACAAATTTTTTCTCCTGTCCATTGTGTCATTTTCCAACTCCTTATAATTGCAAAACAATAGAAAATAGCCCTTTTTAGTTTGAAACTGCTTTTCTAGTATTTAAGATCAAATACTTAGTTAAAATAGGAAAGTTTATTCCATTCATTATAAGACTATAAACAATAAGATAAATTTTAATTTATACAATTGTATTGAAACTCCCCCCCCAAAACATTTAAAAAAAACAAGTAAAAAAGTTAGAATTGAAAAGTTTTCCTCGATCTCAGTTTGTCATCACTCTCTCTATAATTTAAGAAGGGGATTTTGTTGAGTATTTAAGTAATAATTTTATCTTAATTTGGTTATGACTTATGTTTTTTTTATCAAAGTTATTTCTAATAACTTTGTAATTCACAAAATTTCGATAAAAATAAATATCGAAATTTTGTGACTTTTTTAAAACAAAGAATTACAAATCGTGAATTTCAGAAAATTAATTTTTATATATCTTCTTCTATAACTATATTTTAGCAGCGTGATATTTTGAAAGGGGAGCAATTTGGTTTAGAGTTTCTTTTTAAAATTATTATAATTGGCAAAGTTCAGAAAATTTATAAAAATTTAACCATGGCTGCTTTTTTTTTAGATTTTAAATTTTAATCCTAGTAGCTAAGCGCAAGCTCCCCCATAGGGAGGAGTAGCGAAGCCATTGCCTGGTATTTTAATAATTTAAATCCCTAACGTGGACAAGCCCCTAAATGTAGACTAACATGGTGTTTTCATTTGTATACTCCTTGTTATCTATGTTGAAATTTAAATATATCGTGAGGAAAACGCTCCTATTGCGCCCCTAACTAGTTAGCTTATTCTTCTTGAACTTGAAAGGATGAGCTTCAAGTCTATACACCTTGAGAGACAACCTGCAGCCCATTTAGCAATAGCTTTATAATAAGTATTCAACCTGTTCCATATAATTGTCACCATTGTTGTTGCTCAAAAGGGCCTGATGCACCGAAAGAAAACTCTTCCAAGCTTCATTTTCCTTTTAGTAGGTATTTGGAAATTCTAAACACTAAATTTTGCTCATGTCTGGTCTAACAAAGACACTAGATTTTACCTATGCTTTCAAATGCTTCTGGGCATTTGAAAAATAATTTTTAATGTATTTAAAGGCTGCCGACTCTTTATTAAGAGGTCTAACAAAGTGTTTCATCAGAACAACATTTAATTGCAATGGAGAGGCACCAGCCTTTTAGGGTCTATTAATTGCTAATGATTGACATTATTCCCTCCAACAGTGCTTCTTGCAGTATGTTTCTGTGCTAACTCTACTACCCCAAAGACAAAAATGAAAAGACAAGTTGGTATAACTTTCCTGGAGACACATAAAAAATGCCACCATTTTAAAGTCTCCAATCATTTCCCAACAATACACCTTATAATTCAAATACTAAGGCAGGTGATTAACATTGTTTTAGTCTCATTGAGATATAATGAATGATGCAAGGGAAGGGATGGATACTTATTCCAATTATGAAAAAGTACAGCTTTCATTCTTATTTTGAACTATTAATGAAGAGCCTCCATTCCTCTGAATTACATTAAATTTAAATTTCATAAAACAGACCAGATACATCTTTGCAGAAGCATAGCCCAGTTTGATATGTAAAGAATCTTGAGAAATGTTTATAAAGTTTCATTTTTTGTTTTTGTATATTTTCAGCTAGCAAATTCCACTCTTTGAGCCTAGAACTCAAAGGCTCAGCATTTTAAATGACAAGCAAGACCTCGTACAAATTAATTGAGGACTCTTTGGTTTAGTTATCAAGGATTCCTCTCAACATCCAAATTTCTGACACTGTAGCTTACATCCACACTCATCTTTTAAGCGTCTGAGTTGTTGCTTTCTCCTGAGGGTGGCCTTTTTCTTTCTTGAGGTGTAAGTACAGAAGGATCAGCAGTGTGTGGTACTGGTGCAGTTGATGATGAAAGATCGGTAGAGAAATCGCAGGTGCATATTTGCAACCATACAAAAGTAGCAGTTGATTGGGTAGTCAGTGGTTCATACTAAATCTGAGAATGGCAACTTCATGGCTCTTTTTTGCCTTCATACTATCTTGTAAAAGTAAAGACAAATACGTTTTATTACTCTTTAGGCTTACAAACAAGCATAATAGCTTAAATACTTGTGAATTTTAATATTTTACGCTTTACATTAAACAATGTTCTTACCTTCCAATGTTTTCTTGCAATGTTCACAGGCAAACTGAGCTGTTTGAGGTTTGTATTGTTCCCAACTGGCAGAGCAAATATTGCTTTGTAAGCTACACACATTCTCATAGATGTTGTTACACCGGACCTTTTTGCTCTTGTTTTAATGAACTGTTCGCAGATATTAAAGAATGTTTATTGATGCAATTTCTCTTCTGATGTGTTTACTATGGTAGCTAGAGTTGAAATGATAGCATATTTGTAAATCCCTGTATAAATATTTTTTTGAATTAATATTCCCGAAGGTCCTAATAGTTTCCAGAGGTGTAAGCTGGTAAGCTCTCGAACACTGTTGAAACTTCATTGAATTCTACTAAAATTTTAGAAATTTATTATCAAATCTAGAATTTTTGAAAGAATTCCTTAAAACAAATATTATTCTACGACATTCCAATGCTTTGCTTAAAATTAGATTTACAATTTTATAAAGTATTTAAAAACAATTTATATCCTACAGATTTGATAAATTCTTAATTTGTTTCCGAAACTAATAATACTCAAGCAATATTTTTCAAATTGGAAAAGTTCTATATTTAGTGCCCAACCTACAAAAGCAAACTTTTGGGATCAAAATAGAATATTTCATTTCTTTTAGTTATGAACATAGCAAAATAACATTTACCGCAAGAATAAAAAAAAGTGAAATTTTCTAACATTCTGTCTTCACTTGTGTAAGTGTGTGATAGAACGAGTTGAAGCTGCGTTTAATTTCAACTCCTATCCCGTATTATTTAAAACCCAGATGCTGCCCACGTGCATCTTCGATTCGAGGCTTGGAGTCTTATCACAGCTACCGGATGTCAATGTTTAAACAAGGAGGTTATCGTCCCCCCGTTCGCCCCCATACGCCGACCTCGCCAGATTGAGTTAGGCTTATGAGCAGATAAGGCATTGTTCTCCGGCCCGGCTGTGCGTTCCCTCCAAGCTTTCACTCCATTTTCCCCCACGCCAAGGAGATGTCCTGGCTATTTATATGGAAACTTTACCACTAAGATCAGATTGGAGATCCAGATTTTCGTCACGAAACATCACCACGAACCTCTCTCCCTTTGTGCGCCAAGGGACCTCGACCTCGAGATTCACCATCACTTGTCCAGAAGGAGGACAATATTCCTTGAGTGCCAAAGGTTCGAGCCTTTCCGACGCCAAGTCCCCAAGGCTTCCCCCCCCCCCTGTTGTTCAAAGGAGAACAGCATTAGAACAGCCATTGTTCGTTTTGAGCCCTTCGCCAAGTAACGGTTCTAATCCCCCCCTGTTGTTCAAGGAGAACAGCATTAGAACAGCCATTGTTCGTTTTGAGCCCTTCGACAAGAAACGGTTCTCATCCCCCCCCCCTGTTGTTCAGAGGAGAACAACATTAGAACAGCCATTGTTCTTGAGCCCGTAGACAAGAGACGGTTATCATCCCCCCCTTTGTTCAGAAGAGAACAACCTAGAACAGCCATTGTTCGTTTTGAGCTCTGAAACGGTTCTCACCCCCCCTGTTGTTCAGAGGAGAACAACATTAGAACAGCCATTGTTCTTGAGCCCGTAGACAAGAGACGGTTCTCATCCCCCCCTTTGTTCAGAAGAGAACAACCTAGAACAGCCATTGTTCTTCAAGCCGTTCGTCGAGAACGGTTCTCCTTCCAAAGACGCCTCGTCAGGATCCTTTTATCCCCCTCCTTCGGCTGGAACTCGCCAGCGGACTGAAACTCCTTTGCGCCACCTTCCACTGCACCACTAGTGCAAAAGTTACGTAAGCCAAACGTCACCTTTAAGTATTGATCCCTTTTGTCAATTCTATCCTGTTCTTTAAATGGTTTATCGAACCATCCCATCTCTTTAACTCTATATTTGTTTTACCTTTTTAAATCCTTTAAATCCTCGGATTAGCCGAGCCCCCACGACCCTTTCAATTCTCTGTTTATGTCAATATTTTCCTTCTTGTGTTTGTTGGTAGTTATTATTAATAAAACTCTATTTTATTAATGATAGCAATATTATTATCCTTGAGCTCAGTTCCACTTCTTAAGCCTATCGAAGATACATAATATCGGCCGCCAGACAGTAAACGCACTCTAAAGATAATTAAGGAAGTTCCCTCAACGAATAGTGTTATATATGGTATCGTCGGGAGTCATTCTACGACATATATATATATATACTATTTAAATTTGGTATCAGGTGTGTAAGGCTTAACGCTATATCTTTGCAAACACTGGTCTCAGTCGAGTAAAGCATAGTGTTATTCGTTATAATAATAGAATATAGTAGTTCCCTTTTGTTTTAACGATTGCTATCCCCTTTTTTTTAAACTTAAGAAGCTGGAGTAGCTCAAGAAACGGTTATAATAATTTGTTTGTGTTTTTTTTGTGATTTTAGTCAGTGGTTATTTAGATTAAGAAACCAAGTACGAATAGGTCAGTGCCCATATTTAGGTAGGCTAAATCTATAGAGGCATAATTCTTGTTGCAAGGAATTTTAGTTGGTTGACTAGTGCGCCCCCAATTGCAAAGATGACTCAGTTTGAAATCTTTAAAGCGCAAGGAGAATCCTTGGGACTCTCCGGAAAAGAACTAATTGAGTACATTCAAGAGGAGCAAAGAAAAGAGGAAGAAAGAGAAAAACAAAGAAAAAAGGAAGAAAGAGAAATACAACGAGAAGAAAAAGAAAGAGAAATACAACGAGAAGAAAAAGAAAGAGAAATACAACGAAAGAAAAAAGAAAAAGAAAGAGAGGAACAGATAAGACAAGCTGAGCTTCAGATTGAATTAGCTCGGATTAAAGCAGGATTTCAAAGAAAAAAGGTAGAAAGAGAAAGGGGAAGAATAATCCGACAAGAGGAACGAGATAGAGAAATACAACGAGAGGAACGAGAAAGAGAAATACAACAAGAAGAACGAGAAAGAAAAATACAACGAGAAGAACGAGAAAAAGAAATCCAACGAGAAGAAAGAAGGAAGGATTCACGCCCCTTCCCAGGAAAGCTGACAAAGTTTCCGAGCCCCGTAAAACCCTCAAACTTATTTTCCCAAAACCAACAACGGGACTCCAAACCTCCCGTTAAGACTTCTCCTCCATCTCTCTTCCCGAAGCGACCAACCATATGCTTCACCTGTGGTGTAGAAAACCACATGAGCTGGAATTGCCCCCAAAATTCTAGGCTTAAAAGCGGACCAGCCCACCAAGTTCACCAGATTAATGCAACCCCGGCTCCCCCGGTGGTGCAGACCCAAGCAGAAACTTCTCCCCCTCCGTCAGGCCACCAGGTAAATTTTGTTTTTGGTAAAAGTTCATCGGGAACTTTGAAATATGAGGAGGGCAGCGTGGACAGCTGCCGAGTAACGACTCTCGTCAGGGACACAGGATGTACGTGTTTCATCGTGTCCGACGAACTCCTCCCAGTGGCCTCTAACCACAAAAAATTTGCGGTGGTACATGACCACCTTGGGCGGGCGAACCGATTCCCTGTCGCTAGATGTTACCTGCAGTGTCAATATTATAATGGCTGGGCTGAAGTCATTGTAGCACCTATACAATTCTGTTCCGTACTTATAGGACAGAGCCCCCAAGTAAGTTTCGACCCTGTGTTTCAGGCCGCCCTTCCTCAAGGCCGAGATAAGAAAGAAGCCCAGGAGCCCGTCCCCATCAGAACCCCGATACCGTCCGATTTCTCGGAGACCCCTAACCAGGACTTTAGGACGGCAAAAGAGGAGTGTGAATCACTAACACCCTTAGGTGATAAGGCCCAAGACAAGGACACGGAGACTATCCGTGGACCACAAGAAAAAAAGAACCCCCAACGCGCCCATGGAGATACCTTCGTAGAACTGGACGAAACATCGGCGCTTGAAAAGGATTGCCCCGCGGAGTCCCTTAATGTAATCCAGACAGTGTGCATCCAACCTGATGCCGATTACCCTCCTCCTTCCCTACCAGGTGAGTCTTTGGAACCCTCTGACCTGGATAGTGACGCGCAGCTGACACCACGTCCCAAGAGTCAGCTACAAGAACTAATTAAATGGAAACACCATTTACCCGCCCTATTAGCTCTTTTCGAGCGACTGCGTAAAAATGGCCTCAGCATTGGCCCCAGCAAATGCCATTTTGCCCACGAAACCATCAAATATCTGGGTTTCAAAATAGGACAAAGCAATTTAGGTCCCCACGAGAACAAGATTAAGGCAATCGCCCACATGCCCCTCCCGATTACAAAGAAGCCATTAAGATCGTTCCTAGGCTCAGCTTCTCCCTATCAGTGATTTGTTCCGAATTTCGCTGCAATTTTGGCCCTCCTATGCCCCCTTCAGGAAAAGAATTTCCCCGATCGTTTACGTTGGAACGATGTCGCTGTTTCCCATTTTAATCAGCTCAAGAGTAAGTTCATTTCTGCCCCCCTTTTAAAGTTGCCCAACCCAGAAAAATCCTTTGGGGTTAAGACCGACGTGATCAACGAGGGCATTGGAGGTGTACTCCTCCAATAGGTGGATGACGGAACGAGTCATCCAGTTGCATATGCTAGTCGTCAACTATTACCACGCGAAAAGAGATATGCCACTGGAGAAAAGAAAGCTCTATCAAATATATGGGTCATAGACAAATTCAAGCTGTACTTGATATGTAAAGAATTTCAAATAGGAACCGACCACCGTCCGTTAGCCTATATTAGGAATGTGAGACACTCAAACGGCCGCATCATGCGCTGGAGTTTACTCTTGCAAGAGTATCAGTTTAAAATAAATTAGATAAAAAGTTTCGATAACCAGGTCGCTGACGCACTCGGTAGGAATGCGTTCCTGAATAGCGTAGAGTAAGTGTATTCATAGGATTAGTATCTCCCTGTAGGTATATACCGTCTTGTACGACTTAAATTAAGATTGTCTTATAATATAATTAATTAATGTATATGTCTGACTTTTGTAACGCTCAATGTCTAATTTTTTGTATGTATATATATTTGTACCCATTGATTTACGTATAAATTATTTGGTCCCGCATGTACTAATTTTATATCATTTCATTGTTCCATGCCCTTTTTTTTTATTAAGTTGTATTAAAGGTTATTTTCCCCTGTAATCAAAAATCAAAATAATCATATGTATTGAGGTAATACTAGTTAGGTGCAGGAAGGTACGGTTGGTACAAGAAAACGAGTTTCCCACAACGGAGCTCTATCGTTGTCCCTTCTCTCTTTTTTTTCGAAGTGACAACTTCCCCTGGAATGGAGGGGTGTGATAGAACGAGTTGAAGCTGCGTTTAATTTCAACTCCTATCCCGTATTATTTAAAACCACGATGCTGCCCACGTGCATCTTCGATTCGAGGCTTGGAGTCTTATCACAGCTACCGGATGTCAATGTTTAAACAAGGAGGTTATCGTCTTCCCGTTCGCCCCCATACGCCGACCTCGCCAGATTGAGTTAGGCTTATGAGCAGATAAGGCATTGTTCTCCGGCCCGGCTGTGCGTTCCCTCCAAGCTTTCACTCCATTTTCCCCTACGCCAAGGAGATGTCCTGGCTATTTATATGGAAACTTTACCACTAAGATCAGATTGGAGATCCAGATTTTCGTCACGAAACATCACCACGACCCTCTCTCCCTTTGTGCGCCAAGGGACCTTGACCTCGAGATTCACCATCACTTGTCCAGAAGGAGGACAATATTCCTTGAGTGCCAAAGGTTGGAGCCTTTCCGAAGCCAAGTCCCAAAGGCTTCCCGCCCCTGTTGTTCAAAGGAGAACAGCATTAGAACAGCCATTGTTCGTTTTGAGCCCTTCGCCAAGTAACGGTTCTCATCCCCCCATGTTGTTCAAGGAGAACAGCATTAGAACAGCCATTGTTCGTTTTGAGCCCTTCGCCAAGAAACGGTTCTCACCCCCCCCCCCTGTTGTTCAGAGGAGAACAACATTAGAACAGCCATTGTTCTTGAGCCTGTAGACAAGAGACGGTTCTCATCCCCCCCTTTGTTCAGAAGAGAACAACCTAGAACAGCCATTGTTCTTGAGCCCGTAGACAAGAGACGGTTCTCATCCCCCCCCTTTGTTCAGAAGAGAAAAACCTAGAACAGCCATTGTTCTTCAAGCCGTTTGTCGAGAACGGTTCTCCTTCCCAAGACGCCTCGTCAGGATCCTTTTATCCCCCTCCTTCGGCTGGAACTCGCCAGCGGACCGAAACTCCTTTGCGCCACCTTCCACTGCACCACTAGTGCAAAAGTTACGTAAGCCAAACGTCACCTTTGAGTATTGATCCCTTTTGTCAATTCTATCCTGTTCTTTAAATGGTTTATCGAACCATCCAATCTCTTTAACTCTATATTTGTTTTACCTTTTTAAATCCTTTAAATCCTCGGATTAGCCGAGCCCCCACGACCCTTTCAATTCTCTGTTTATGTCATTATTTTCCTTCTTGTGTTTGTTGGTAGTTTTTATTAATAAAACTCTATTTTATTAATGATAGCAATATTATTATTCTTGAGCTCAGTTCCACTTCTTAAGCCTATCGAAGATACATAATATCGGCCGCCAGACAGTTAACGCACTCTAAAGATAATTAAGGAAGTTCCCTCAACGAATAGTGTTATATATGGTATCGTCGGGAGTCATTCTACGACAAAGTGATTACAGAACCATTTGGATGGTCGTAAATTGACATCAGGGGAGGAGGTTAAATACGTGTTAGCTTCATATTAGGTAGCAATTTTGGTTATGTTTATGACCAAATATTGCGTCACAAGATTTTGCATTTTTAATATATACCCTGAAACGGACATTCTTTTTCTTGCAACTCGACCCCTCCAACACAAATCTTTTGTAAAAAGCTAAGCCTTTGGAGAGAGAGGCTGCCTTAATAATTTTCGGCCTTTCTTAAGGAATGAATTAATAAGATAAAATATAAGTTTTGTGTTATTTTCAATGATTCGGGATTCAAGGCATCAAATTTCTGTTAGAAGGTTATTACCCACTGAAAGTCTTCTCGTTTCAGTGGAGGTTTAAAGCAGCAGTTCATCTATCGTGTAATGAATAAATATTTATATTTGGTCTGCAGAGCACACAGACCTGTATTCTTCAGAAATCCAGTGACTCGTTCCTTACCAACATCTTCGCATTATTTAATGTCCTTATTTTGAGTGTGGAATTTCTTTTTAAGATTTTTAGATCGGAGATTGCCCAGTTCGTTTTCCGTTCTTTGCCTAGCCTTCTCTAATCAGGGACTATTTATCCTTTGCTGAACTGTTTGGACTTTACTTGGATAGAGATTCACTTTTAATTTTACTATTCATTTAAAATCACTAGAGTTCCCCAAAAAACAAGGTAGGGTGTACCTCAGCAGATCGGCTTTGAATCAATAGAGTTCAAATGATTATGAGCAATTAATATTTTAATGGAATATTTTCTTATTTGTCTCTAATTTTAAGCAATACAGTATTTGAGCGACTTTAGTTAGCTCAAATAAGATGTCGTTGATAAAATCACATAAAAACACCTGTCCTTTCTGAGCAAATCATTTATGATTAGTGTGGTCTTATAGTACTGACGGTAGATATTTCAATACGGTTATTAAAATTTATTTAGTATAGAATCCAAGGTAATTTGACCTTTACAGTGGTAAAACCCATACGTCATATTGTAATAATCTGCTTTAATTCCAACTAATCAAACTAGTGTTTGAAAAGTGTTACAATTAATACCATCATGTTTTCATAATTATAAACATATTAATAAATACACATAAATTACTTCAATCTTCGAGCTTAAACGATACTAATGTATATTCATTTTGGCCTGAGCTGACTTCTCTTCATGCTGCCAGGGAGCCAGGCATAAGTGTAACTGGGCTGCCTTTACAGGTGTGGTCGTTGGCGGATGTCCAAATCGAAACGCTTTAAACAAAGATGTAAATTTAGTCCCACATCTGACCACTGTTGATATGGAAAATAAATCAAAGATTTTGTACACGAACGAGAATTATCAGGCGCTAGTGAAGTGTTGTAAAACCAGTTTATAAACACAAGGTATTTAGTTCTCAAAGGGACATTACATGTAATTTACCTTGTTGCCAGTGCCATTTGTACGAATCTTTTATTAAAAGGTTCCTTTGTTCATTCTTGCCACTGCATTTAGGGGAGGCGTCGTTGTGCTGCACTAATATTTTATTCACTGATCTCTTTTACTCATTTCTTCATTCATAAATCCCTTTATTGTCCTCTATGAGCTCATATTTTCGTACATTCTCAAAGTGAATAGACCAGGTATATAGATAAAGATGGAGTATTTAACTTTTTTGATAGAAGTGGATATTTTTAGTGCTGATTGGTTTCGTGATATAGTGTATTTTATAATAGATTTCTTCGTTATCAGTGAAGTAAAGATTTGATTTGCTATAATGAAATTTTCTCCAAATGTGATTGAGGGCTAATTACGTGAGAAAGAGTATATTTCTATGAATTTAATGTAAAGTATACTTCAATGTTCTTTGTAAAGATCTCAACTTGAAGCGATTACAATCAATCACGTTCTCTGTGGTTGCTACTCTCAAAACCAATTTCCTCACGCAAAGTCCCTCGTTACTTATCCTACTCACTAATCCTATCCACTATCTCTTCTCTTTTTATTTGTCCTCCTCTGCCTTCCCTAAAAATCTCTTGCTTTTGTCCGCATCGTCAATGCGTTACTCACTTTTCATTTTCAATCATTGGAAGCTCCGTTAACTCAGGTCCGTTTTGGAATAGTCAACCTCTAATCCTTTGTTAGTTGTCTGGCCCCAAATTTTACACACTCCTGCATGATACGAGTGTTTAACTATTAGTAACGAGATTGAATACCAATAAAAGTAATAGTAATAAAAGCTGTGTATACTCTGTTAAAAGATGACAATGCTTAGTTTTTTCTTGCTTAATTGTTTCTAATTTAATTACTCGAAAGCAACACAAAATATGGCAGTTTCTTTTTTAATAGACGCCATTTTGATTTATGATAATTCTTGCACCACATGACCGAAAATGAATATAAGGAGCGAGAAACCACTATTATATTTGAATATTTTAACTATGTCAGTGCAGTTTATTAAAAGAAACCAAAACACAAGCTAGGATAAAATCTGGCTACGATTATCGAGTTATCCGCCCTTTCTTTGATGACTGAAAGATTCCTGGATTCTTTGGAAATACTCGTAAATTCTCAAACGCTTATTTAAGAGGCAATTATATCCAAAATTGGGGTGTATATGTTTCATTTAATGTTTAAAATATCTATAATTATTAAATAACTTTACATTAAAATGGATTTATAGATTAAATGTATATGAATTTTTAGAAAATCTGCTGAGGTTGCAAAACCGTATACTCTCTTAGGGAAAAATGTGACTTCACTTTGTTGAAAAATGAAGCGGTATTTTCGCATTTTACTTTCCATAACAATCACTTATGTATAATTGATTTTGCTAATTTGACTTCACATCTCCACTGAGGGGGCGGGGGAAATTAGGCCTACCTTTCATTATTTGTACTTCTTTGACTTTATTTAGACGACTCTAGCCCCAGTAATCGAGGGTTACGAGGTAGATAGTTGATCTTTCTCAACTTCTTCACGTTTCCTTTTCTCTCTCTTAATATACCTTTCAGATCGGTTATCATTTCTTTCACTAAATTAATTAAAATTAATTAATTTATTTATTTGTTCACCCCTGCTCTTGAGTTAACACCCGTCATTCGCCAAATTGTGGCAGTAAATTTTGTTCCCAAATGAGACCCGAATCTCTGAGCTGGTTATCTTTTTAAACCCAGAGACAAAATGGCTTCAAAGACGGAATGAATTGTCACTTCCGAGGTGTTAAATATTAAAATAGGGCTAAACTTGAATGAGCCAACCTTTCTATTTCGTCAAAGGCAGTATTTTTTGGGGGGGGCGGGCAAATAAATGAGCGAACGTCAATTCGATTGCCAGGGGATCAAAACTTATTTTTCGCATTTTTTTTATTTTAAATTAAGCCCGAGACAAGTTATTCTAGCCTCGTACTCCTCGGAGGAAAGTTGATTTATTGTAACTAAAAAAAAAATGATGAATCTAATGAAGGACAAAGGTTTTCCAAACTAAAGAATATATTCTTTTAAAAGATTCGAATATTTGATTGGAGGGAGCTACTCTGAAAATTCGGGAACAAGTTCCATAGGCAATATTTTGAACTTTTATAATTTTTCTCTGCTAAGGAGTTTCTGTGTTGCTTAAAAATTCGTTCTAGTAGAAACCCCCCAAAAACATTTTATTAACGTAACTGATTTATAAATTAAATAATTTCACCACTTTCTATTTCAATCATGGGTTTTGCCCTGCAAAAGAATAGGGATTTATGCTACCTAAAGATCAATATTAAATCGTCTGCAAATTAGTGGGCATGAGGAGAGGGGAAGGGAGGGTTAAAAAAGTGGTAGTACAGTGTTTGGCCACCAAATAGCAAGCAAGTACTTTCAATGATACCAGAATAGAAATAATATGAAAGACTAAGACGGCGCATGAGAGTGGCAAGAGGGAAAAAAAATCACAAAAAAAGGCCGATTTCGAAATTTTCTGCCGTCGGTAATAATTTCAACTAGCGCTGATTAACCGCATTTTTCAAAATAATTGTATAGCATTTCCTTTTGTTGTCACATAATACTTTAGTGCCAGTGAAACAATGTCGAGAGGTTTATATAACCTATTGCAACCTCATAGGCCTGAAATGTGAATTTTTCCAATTATTACAGGTGGATACAAGCTGTACACCTTACTATTTTGGAAAGATGTAAAATAGATTTTGGTACAACGTATGTAACTTTCCCTGCTCTTTAAATAAATCTCATTAATATTTATTGGACTTGCATAAGTAATAAGAGAAATGTGTTTTTTTCACTCTGATGCAGAAGTCATGGGATAACTATGTAAAGATATGGTGTACACTGCCATTGTACTTTTATGCCATGAGAATTCATAGACCTTTAAACTCTATAACTCTTATGTTAGGCCACATCTAGAGTAATGTATACAGGCATGGTCCCCACATTTTAGACACAATATTAACCTTCTCGAGTCAGTGCAACGAAGGGCAACAAAGATTATTCCTTCCCTAAGGCACCTTGAATATATAGATCGATTGACGGTATTAAATATGTTGCGGTTCAAAAGGAGGTGTGTGAGAGGGGATATGATTGAGCTCTTTAAAAAATTTTTCTGGGATAGATAAATTGGATTTTAGCAGGTTTTTTGAGTTAGATCATGGAAATCAGACTAGAGGTCGCCACTTGAAAATTAAAAAGCAAGGGTGTAGGTTAGATTTAAGAAAATATTTTTTCCTTAATAGAGTGGTAGACTACTGGAACAAATTGCCGCGGAGGGTAGTAGGTATTCCTAATTTATAAGTATTTGAGAGTAGGTTGGATGAGTTTATAGGGGAGGGAAGGTTGTGATGGTTCCTAAGTTTTGTATGTATTAATATTGTTTGTATATATCTATAGCTGCATGATTTAGTTCTTGACAAGCCTTGAATGGTGATACACTTTTTTTGGACGCAATCCTCTGGATGTAGTTTTCTTGGGAGTTTGGGTGCCTTAAAAAAGAGGCTATTTGACTTGGATGACCTATGATGGGCCCTTGTGGCTTTTGTAATCTGTTATATTATATTGTGGGGACTTTGATTTTGTCTTCCCCTGGCGATGGTGCTTTTTGTGGGTGGGTTTTGACGGATGCAGATGACCTTTGACAGGCCCTTGTGGCTTTTGTCATCCGTCAAATTATGTTATGTTGTGTTATGTTAAGGCTAAAACGCACGGAACTCGGCCGAAATTATCATTACCAATGGGAATAATTGTGTTGCGATATAAAAAGTACAGGCTGAATATGTTAAGTGGAGTTCCTGACATATCCAGGGCTTGGTTGCGAAACTAAATAAAATAGTGTATTTAATATTTTAAAATATGCAGAGAGATCTAGATGAAGTAGAATAAAAGGCGATCAGTGACATGTTCAAAATCTGATTCACTGTTGTGCTAGTCAAAGAACGGAAAGAAATGAGTAGACTGAGATAAAACACACCTCAAAAAGAAAAGACATCAGTGGGCTGGAGTTTTCTAAAGCTGAATATAGGTTAGTTTTGTTCGGTAGAGAGAGTATAAGATGGGTTCAAACCCTTGAACTCCAATTACAAACTTGCTATCATTAAGCATGTTGAAGGATCAATCATAGTTTGGAGTTCCTTGTTTGCAAATGATAAGGATACATGCATTAAATAATCTGCATTATGGATAATAAGGTAAATGTGTAAATCCTTGATAATATGATGCTTCTATAGGCAAAGTGCTTCCTCATTCATAGCTTTATGTAGCTGCAGGAAAATAATCTGAAGAAACGTGGAGCTGAAGTGCAGTAATGGTTTGGACGTCTTCGTGCCAGCCTATACATTAACCAATAATTGTAGGCAGATGTGAAGTCTTCTGGCTGAAAAACGAACTATAAATGCGCCCAAGAAGATTGCTCAACTTGAGGATGAGTATAAGAATACTTAGTCTTCAGTCAATACTTAACGAACTCATCTACTTCATGGCCAGGCAGTTTCAAGCTATCATTAACGCAAAAAGGTTTCCTGAATAATTAGTGTCGTCATTCAATCCAAATTATAAAAAAATATGTCAATTATGTTTTCATTGAGATAGGATATTTTGAAAATTTCAAATGCAGTAAATGTATGATCATTTGTTACAAAGTGTGCTTTAATTTTTGGATAAGAGATGGCGTAATGGCGTAGAAGGCTTCGTAGATAGCATTTTGGGGGTCAGAGCAGAACATTTGATGTAGAGTAAAACTTGAGGAAGCCTCAGAGTGCAAAAGAAATGTTGTCTCGGCTCTCCAGGAAATGGGTAATCTAACATTTACCAATTTTCCTACTAGCTTCTACACGTAGGAGTTTCGGAAAATTCAGCGGAGTAGAGTGATTACTCACCGGTTTGTGAAAAGCGAACACAGTATCTTTTCGAAGTGGTGGCATTCGCACGAGGCGATTGCAGAATAAAACTGTCAACCTCTACCTCTGGAGTTATAGACTTGTTGGTCGCCTTAAGCGAAATCACAGCGTGCATTGAAATGTTTTTGTGAAGACTTAGCTATGGCTGCGGGATGCAAGAACGCCATTATGGAGCATGTAGGCATATTCTCTTCTACCTGATCGCCGTCTCACAATCGGCCGACTAATTAAAAAGCGGACAGTTTGGAAAACAGACAGACGTTCTCATAATAATAGTTAGGATTACGGCGATCAGATTGCCAGAGAACAAATTAACAGCGTCATTAAACAACCTAAACTTAGTCATTTCTTGAAATAAAGGACACAATACTTGGTCTAACCACCACCGAGGTATTTCTAAGGCGATAGCGGGCTAAGCAAATAATACATACATGTGAAAGTGGTCACTACCATGAAGGTCATCGACCATCTCGTAACCAAGATCAGGCTGTTCAGCCAGGGACCAGAGTGACGGATCGACACAGGAAATTAAGCAGTTCTCGAAATATTAGCCAGATTCCTTTCTAATTGTATCTAAGATCGCAAAGCGTTCCTAAACTTATGAAACCATCATCGCCAAGATTTCAGTATGAAAGCAGACCTCACCGAAGGAAGCTCCTATCGCGAATTATAAAGTATATTCACATATGACCTCTAAACACTTATCTACCCCCCTAAAGAGAAAACAATTCGTAGACGATGTAATTACTCCTATATCCCTAAATCGATCACCGCAATATCTTTTTCCTTAAGTACGAGAAAGGAAATAGAACGGATCAATCAGTATGAAAGTAAATGTAAGTATAAAAACTAATAGACAAATAAATTTAATATAGTACTAATTAACAGAATAAAAACAACTCCAATATTAATTAGAGAGGAAGTAAATCTACATATACACGAAAAATGTACAAAATTTGAGATGTAAAAATAACCACCAAAGGGTACACAGTAAATGAGACTGCAAGAGTGACGCCGATTACAAATCTCTACAGATTTAGAGCGTTTAACCAATCTTATAAAAGGAAAATCTACCTAACCCTATTCAACGTAACACTAATTTATCTAATACTACCAATGAATGCTGTCGTAGAATTGCTCATAGTCTAGGCCAATAATTATTCTAGTCCTTGTTCTGGACACACCGCTTTTGTTTAAGTCGATGTTATTGACCCTATGACTCAATCTAAGATAATATATATATATATATATATATATATATATATATATATATATATATATATATATATATATATATATAGGTAGCCTTTAATTCCTACTGAACATGCGAAAGCTGGTTAGAGGTGGGTTGTGCCGTAGCCAAGATTCTCACTATAAAAGTCCCACTTGTTACTCGGAGGAGGTTTGTGATTGTTGACTTCTAAGAGTGCATAATACAGGTTGAAATAAATTAGCCGAAGGGATTCTTAATTAAAGTCTTGCCAAGGGTACGTCAGAAGGGAAGAGCCACAAATAAACACACGTACAAAAAATAAACTTTACTTTATACAAATATAATAATTAGCAATAGTTAAACGGGCATAAATAAGGATTAAATATTAAATAATATAATAATTCAGCGTCTAGATTTATAATGACTCTATGGGAGTATCAATCACTGTTAATTAAATAGGTAATTTAAGAATAGAGGGACACTGGGTTTACAGATTACCATTAATTGTGATGGATTGGAGAGACGACTACTCAGGTCCAGACGGGGTGGTTCGAGTGGCGTTAACACAAGTTCTCGGGAAAAGGGGGGATAAAACGACGGGTTCGGGGCTGCTTGGTTGCAGTTCCGGTTAGTTCACTCCTAACTGGATGTGGCATTAACAAATAGTAACTTCCAGTAACTATTTGGATGTTCCTTTTCTTTCTCAAGTTACGTTGAGAAACAGAGCGTATTCTTCTAGTCACAGAATCTGCGGGGTGGGATTTACTTCAGGAACACTTTGAGACAGTGACCAAGTTGTTTCAGCGGCGCGTTGACAGTTGATACGTAAGGGCAACGACCCTCGTTCAACGTGGGAGTTACGCGTAACGCAAGTTGGTTTGGGACACTGCTGTAGAGGGGTGAACGGCGATGTTATTGATATTGCGGATTGTGTGAAATCGAGAGAGAGATCCTATTCACGACAATTGTCTTATCGCAGTGCCTTTTGGACAATCTCCATGGTATCATAAAGAAGGCAAATAGAATTTAGGCTTCTCTGTGAAATAGGCCTTTTTTTCGTCAGACTTCCTGTCGCCAGTTGGAGAAGGGTGGTGGGTAAAGAGTAGTCGAAGGTCAACTCAAACGACAAATTTCTTTCGTGCCCACGATTGTCTGGCGGCATGCGAGTATGTACGTTCCATACCCTCACAAATGCTCTATTTAAAACGTGAATGCTCGTGTTGCAAGCCAAAAGAGCACGAGGCTACCAAGAATACTTTGAACGACAAGAGAAATAATCCACGCAGAAAGACTATAAGAAGCATCAAAACTAAAACCAATCAACCTGTTACTCCAGGAAGGTACCAAGAAACTATGATAAGAAATGCCAGAATCAATAAGACGAGAAAAGATGATAAATCTACCAATCGATGCGGGAAGGAAGCAAAGATACAATTCCGAAGGAGCTTTAAAAGAATAGAGAAAATAAATTTCTGGATATAAGATAAAAACAAAGGTCTAAAATAAAAATACAACTCAAAAACAGAATGAATAAAATCGCAAAACAAATAAAACAGATTAAAAAAAGCATAAAACAAGGAAAAGGAAAAGAAACAACAGATTAAACACCAATTAATGAAAACATTGAAATTATTAACAAACTATAAAATGAACAAGTATCTAAATCTAAAAACAACATTGGACTAAACAGTTACTTGGTAAACATTCAGTTCACTCCCATCACAGCGAATTCTTGATCTCAATCAGTTTCTCTCTTTTACTCACATACCTTTACCTATATGCTCTATCTTCTTTTTTTTAACTTCAACTAAATGAACTAAATAAAAATAGAAAGCTCTTATCCTATCCGGGTCTAAAAAATACTTAATAGAAACAAGATCTTAGTAGTTACTGCATAAATATTTTCGTTTTTGTGGCAGAGTAGTTAGAAACTATATGTTTTTGTTCTCTACTTAAATTATTAAGTAATGATAAAATACCTATAGCATTAAGTTTATTTGAACCTGTTGCATATGAATAGAGAATATTAATAAGGTCTAAATTTTAGCTGCTTCTAAAAGATATCATACTTGTTAATTTTTTACTTTTCTGTAATCACTTTTTTAACATTTTTTTGCTTTGTCTAATTCTGCTCTCCTTATTTGGCGTTTGGAAGGCGAAACAGCTCAAAACATAATTTTATTACGTCAAAATCGGAGTAAACCTCGATTTCGCTGCATTTCGCCTTCGGCCCCCCAAAATGGAGAACAGATTTGGATACATAATTTAAAATAGAGGAAGAGAAAATAACTTGTGCTAACAAAACCTAACCTTTATTTTTCAAATTACCGGTTTGTTTTTTATACAAACATTTTAACCTACCTAAAAATGACGGGGGGGACTTCACCCTTCTCCCATACCTACTCTCTATGGTGCGAGTTTTACCCTTCCCTGATTTTCTTTAGTTAACTCCTAGTATGAACAACGCGAAAGAACAAAAAGAAAAGATTTTGCAACATTTAGACCTATACATACCAAAGAGAAGAACGGATTTAGATAATAAAACGTAAAATAACACCTAAAGAAGGCGCCGGAATTAAATTCAACAACTTTATTTTGGCAACAAAAATAGTGATTTTACGCAAATGCCTTACAGTCTACCCCACACTCAAGACGGATGAAAGATTTGCCAATCCCGCCGTATTCCCTTCAAACTTCCAAGTCTCCATTAGAGTTACTGTGAAACTCTTTCACGAGGTATTCGAAATATATTTGAAATCCATTACAGATCTAAACCTTTAGCTGCCAAATAAAAAACAGAGTCTAATGGAAAAAAAGGTGCCGAAGTAGATAAATAATGTGACGTGACTCTAACAATTTTCTGCAAAAATACTTTTACAATATGACTTCATCGTAATTAAGGAAGATAAAGAAATTTGAAACTCAAACTGTTATTATAATTATAGTAACATCAACCGCTCAATATATTATATTTCGATGGATTTTAAAAAAAGTGATTGTAATAATTCGACTAATTAAATTTATTTTTGAGCAATTACGGTTATCTTAATATTACCCGTAATTTTTTTGTCAATAGATAGACTGCATAAATAACAAAAATATAATTTAATTTTTTCCATTCTACTTTGAATGCAACTACTTTCCAGCAACGATTTTAGTAAATTCCTTTTTGTCGACGTACGTGCCAGAGCAACATAATATTTATTGTGATAAGTGACATTGCAGTGAGAAAATAGTAATAATAATTCATTTCAAATATTGACGTTACACAATTGAAATTATTAACAAACTATAAAATGAACAAGTATCTAAATCTAAAAACAACATTGGACTAAACAGTTACTTGGTAAACATTCAGTTCACTCCCATCACAGCGAATTCTTGATCTCAATCAGTTTCTCTCTTTTACTCACATACCTTTACCTATATGCTCTATCTTCTTTTTTTTAACTTCAACTAAATGAACTAAATAAAAATAGAAAGCTCTTATCCTATCCGGGTCTAAAAAATACTTAATAGAAACAAGATCTTAGTAGTTACTGCATAAATATTTTCGTTTTTGTGGCAGAGTAGTTAGAAACTATATGTTTTTGTTCTCTACTTAAATTATTAAGTAATGATAAAATACCTATAGCATTAAGTTTATTTGAACCTGTTGCATATGAATAGAGAATATTAATAAGGTCTAAATTTTAGCTGCTTCTAAAAGATATCATACTTGTTAATTTTTTACTTTTCTGTAATCACTTTTTTAACATTTTTTTGCTTTGTCTAATTCTGCTCTCCTTATTTGGCGTTTGGAAGGCGAAACAGCTCAAAACATAATTTTATTACGTCAAAATCGGAGTAAACCTCGATTTCGCTGCATTTCGCCTTCGGCCCCCCAAAATGGAGAACAGATTTGGATACATAATTTAAAATAGAGGAAGAGAAAATAACTTGTGCTAACAAAACCTAACCTTTATTTTTCAAATTACCGGTTTGTTTTTTATACAAACATTTTAACCTACCTAAAAATGACGGGGGGGACTTCACCCTTCTCCCATACCTACTCTCTATGGTGCGAGTTTTACCCTTCCCTGATTTTCTTTAGTTAACTCCTAGTATGAACAACGCGAAAGAACAAAAAGAAAAGATTTTGCAACATTTAGACCTATACATACCAAAGAGAAGAACGGATTTAGATAATAAAACGTAAAATAACACCTAAAGAAGGCGCCGGAATTAAATTCAACAACTTTATTTTGGCAACAAAAATAGTGATTTTACGCAAATGCCTTACAGTCTACCCCACACTCAAGACGGATGAAAGATTTGCCAATCCCGCCGTATTCCCTTCAAACTTCCAAGTCTCCATTAGAGTTACTGTGAAACTCTTTCACGAGGTATTCGAAATATATTTGAAATCCATTACAGATCTAAACCTTTAGCTGCCAAATAAAAAACAGAGTCTAATGGAAAAAAAGGTGCCGAAGTAGATAAATAATGTGACGTGACTCTAACAATTTTCTGCAAAAATACTTTTACAATATGACTTCATCGTAATTAAGGAAGATAAAGAAATTTGAAACTCAAACTGTTATTATAATTATAGTAACATCAACCGCTCAATATATTATATTTCGATGGATTTTAAAAAAAGTGATTGTAATAATTCGACTAATTAAATTTATTTTTGAGCAATTACGGTTATCTTAATATTACCCGTAATTTTTTTGTCAATAGATAGACTGCATAAATAACAAAAATATAATTTAATTTTTTCCATTCTACTTTGAATGCAACTACTTTCCAGCAACGATTTTAGTAAATTCCTTTTTGTCGACGTACGTGCCAGAGCAACATAATATTTATTGTGATAAGTGACATTGCAGTGAGAAAATAGTAATAATAATTCATTTCAAATATTGACGTTACACAATTTAATGTACAAAACCTATACCTCTGTAAATATAAAATCAGGGAATGAAATCGCTTTGTAGATGCTTTGTGAAAACATAATTTAACAACAGTTATTTTACTCTGCAACAATAGTTCTTGAATAATTTAAGTGAATTTCTGCTAGTATTATTAAATATTGATTCTGAAAATTATTTATTTAATACAACATTATTTGATTTTTAAAGAAGATCTCTCGAATAATATTGAAAAATTAAGACTACATTTCATAATTGACAAACCTTCACTTCAGAAAATTATTTGGAGACAAAAATAGCGTGAGTAAACTCATGTTGATTCCTATGCTCTTATATGACTGATATCATTTAGAATATCCATTTCTATTTATGCTAAGCTCGTAATCCGATCATTTTTAATTGTAAAGAAATTTATTCAATCATAAATTTAAATATTTTATTTAAACTGGGAATTAAAATATAATTGGTGAAGACTAGATTAAATAAATAAACAAACCCGAAGGTAGTTTATAGGATTAGCACTAATTCCCATTATTGAATTAGAAGTTTTATATCTAGATAAATATATGAGAAATAGAAATGGATTTCGACGCATGCAAACTCCGCTATATGACTCTCAGTTGAAATATTTTTATGCACAATGCAAAATATTAATAAGAATTTTATTTATCCTAAGTTATAACCACTATAAGTAATCATACATAGTATAATGCTAGGCTAGATTATAAAAAAGGTGCAGAAGACGAAAATTGAGACAAATAAAAAACAAAAAACAAACTAAAAAGCAAACAGCAAAACGGCACTATGAAGTTTTCGGCATAGTAGGAAATTTCTGCTTCCCCGGCGCAGGAACATGTGACCAGCATCAAAGAGAGTCTAATAAAATGGCGGAGACCAGTCTCCTCAAAAAAACAGTTTGGCCACAAGTCGGTGTACACAAAGCCGTCTCTGTAATGGAAAGATAACATGCGGTAAGAATGGGGGCAACTTAGTGATTGCAGTAAGGTGTAGGGAAACACTCTATCAAATGGCGGTTCATCCCTCGAGTTTTACTATTTCGAAGACAAGAGAAATCGACGTGAAGCCATCGTCGCATTGGGGGATAAGTACATGGAACAGTTGCGGCGCAATGATAAGTAACATCTCTCTGTAAAAGTTTTAACAAAAACAATGAAACATCAGTTACTAAAATAAAATGCACTATTGAGAAAAATCTTGATTTCTTATATGTGTGAAGGAATTATGTATATAGAAGAGTTTGAACTTTTAGGGACATGCGACGAGCTATATTCCCTTCCCCCCTTAAAAAACTAAGTTGTAAAGTTCGAATCATTAGATATTCAAGATTAAATTAAACGCCCCAACATTTTAGCATATTACCCTGCAGTAATTATTTACGTATCCATTATGAGTTCAAAATGAGTAACTATTTTCGCTTTCTAACAAATGTAAATCATGGTTTTCTGCTGCTTGATACTGCATACCAGTAAGAATAGGATGTCAGTTGTTCTTTATGCGTTTATTATCTTAGTAAATTACAAAAATTTTATTTCCTCTAAGAAAAAAAACGTGACCCAACTTTCGATAAACCTAATTTCTTAATTTTCTGCAAGGATTGAATGAAACTTCGGAGAAACCAGATATTCTGTTTAGAAACACCGTTCAAAACATTAGTCTTTGGAGTTTTCTTTTTTATTCTAGAGCACGTGTTCAAGATAATCTCCATTAAACTCTGTGCCTTTCTTGAGGTGCAGCACAAAGTTGTCCATGACGTTTTTACAAACAGACCGACTAATGGCACTGATCCCCTCCATGATGGCTTCAATGAGCTCGGTAATGATCCTAGCTCTCCCTGCGTACACTTTGACTTTAAGCTAGCCCCTTAGAAAGAAATCTGGTACTGTAAGGCATCCACTCAAAATCAGTCTTGAGACTAATCAAATGGCCACCAAAGTTCTCTTTCACCCAATCTCGAGACAGGTTTAAGGTATGAGAGTTTCCTTCATCTTGTTGGAACAAGAACTTCCTAATAAGCGACGTAAACAGGGTCTGCAGTTCCCACTTAACGATTTTGAGGACCTCAACATACCGCTCCATAGGGGCTGTCACTATCGCGCCAGATTCTTCGAAGAAAAATGGTCCGATGTTAGCCCCGGTTGAGATTGCAGACCATAACGTTCACTTAAAGGAGTCTAGGGGCATGGTAGTTACCAAATTTGGTCTGGAGGTCCCCCTAGAAGCCATTTGTATTTGAGTTTACCTTTCCTGCCAGATGGGAGTGAGCTTCATCTGAGATCCAAAGGAGGTTAAGGAAATTTGGGGTTTCCTGAATCTTCTCCAGTATATTGTTTGCCATAGCCTTTCTCTGCTCCATTCACAAGGCTGTAAAAGTCTGCTTCGTCTGTACTATGTATGGGTAGGTCTTTATATCCATTACTAGCTCTCTCCTGCAAGTCTCACGAGATATACTTAAGGACTGACTTCGCTTGCGAACAGAGCGCTTTAAACTCTGCTGAACTGACTCTAATACGCTCTTGACCAGCTCAGCTATACGCTTCGTGGCGCTTCCTGAATGGTTTGCACGGTTGTCACTGGCTGCATTGAGGTTCTCCACTGTCCCATAGTCTTCGAAGTGGTACACTCAGTCCTAAATTTTGCTCTTGGATGGGGCCTTTTCCTATTAGAACTGATGTACGAAAGTGTCTTGCACTTTCTTTAGCTAGTCTGTCGTGTAGTAAGGTTTGACGCAATATATTCTTTGCTGGAGCTCCCATTGAGATCTAGTTGAGTTCACAAGCGTTGTTTGTGTCATGTCCTCAATGTTAGGGTGAATAGTGAATGAATGAAGGATATATCACAATAAAAGTTTGCGTAGGCCCGTTTTGTCGGGGTCACACTTCATTCCCGCCAAGAAATGATTCAGAGAAATTTTCGCATAAATAAACAATAATAATAAGAACATAAACTAGCAATTTGTAAAGCTATAATTACAATCAAATACATTACACGCTTAATATTAGCATACATATGTGACCTTAATTGAATACATACTTTATTTTTACTACTACTAATAATAATAAAAATAACAATAATATATTAATACTAATAATCTCAGACAAACTAGGCACCTATTAGATATGTACGTCACAGAAAAAAAAACACAGAACACTAAACATTTTATTTTCGTTTATATCATGAATCTAATCATAATTGCAAGAAATTCTTCTTAAATATTCATTGAACCTAATATTCTCAAAAATCCCCCCTAGTCTGCGAATAAGTTCATCTGTGTCCATAAAACTTCTTCAATTCTAAGGGAGAATTATGACCTGCAACAATCTTTTCATAATAAAGGTCTCTTTCTCTTTGGACTTTACGCAAACTTCCAATAGATTTCCATATAAATGAATGCTGCACTTCAAGTACCCATTGCAACCTCTTGTTTGATGCTTCGGCAGAATTATTTGTCCTGTCTTCTTCTTTCACTAATCGGTGATATAGATTTCACCTTGCTTGAGGAATACGAGGCTGTCTCCTGATGTTTACTCTTCTGTCCATTCTTCCTACATAATTGTCTTTAAACCAATAGAGAAGTTGTTGTAGATTATTCGATAATTCGTGACTTAACTGCAAGAGTGCTTCATTTCAGTGTTCTATAGGAAGAAATTATAAAGCACAAACTGTTTTGCATTTGAAGTTAAACTCTGGATAATTTCTGCAGTGAAGAGAATGTCCTAAACGCAAACAGGTTTTTTCTTATTTTGACATAAATAGAAGAAGACAACGTCTGATATCTGCTGAAAGGCAAATGCACTCGAAGCTAGCAAAATTTTCAAATTCAGAGTCAGAGTTAATAGTTGCTGGACTAAATCGAGGTACAATTTTTAAAATCCTGTCGAATAATTTGTCATAAGTTCCTATAACATTATTAGGGAGCAGAGCGTATAAGGCGTGAATTGACCGTATACCTTAATAATAATATATATTATTAATGAAAATAATAAAATAGAAGCATTGAGAGTTAAAATTACAATCAATAACCTAACATAACTTAATTTTGGCAGAAATATATTCATGTGTTACAGACTGTGATAATTACAAGGTCTACTGTCCAGAAGACGATTGCTCTCACTTATTCCTATATATCACCTCATGACCTTCAAACCTTGCAATAATTCCTGGACTAATATTGTTAGGACCTTGTCAATTCTATAATTCGAATGAGAATGCAAAACAATATAAGGGTTTTAAATTTTGTTAGAATCGTCTCAATACTTATGATTTTTTGCCAAAACAAAATAATTTTCTGGCTAATATTGGAAGTACTTTGGCAAATATATTTTTCGAAAGTGAATGAAAAACATTATAATGGTTTCAGATTTCGTTAGAAAAAGCCAAATAGCTATAATTTTATTGCCAAAACAAAATAATTGCAGCGCTAACCTTTGAAACACTTTTACAATTAGATCATTCGGAAGTGAATGTGAAATAACACAAGGGTTTCAAATTTGGTCAGAATCGGCCGAATAGTTATGATGTTATTATCAAAACAATATAATTCCCTCGCTAACCTAGGGACGATTTGTGCAAATATGTAATTCGGAAAGAAAATGTAAAACAACAGAAAGGTTACAAATTTCTTTAGAATCGGCAAATAGTTATGATGTTATTGCCAAAAGAAATTAATTCCCTGGCTATCTAGGGAAAGACTTTGGCAATTATTTAATTCGAAACAAAATCTATAATGACTTGAGGGTTTAAGATTTCGTTAGAATCAGCTAAATAATTACAATAATATTACAAAAAGAAAAGAAAAGGCAAAACGGGTAGCGACCGATAGACAGAGTGAGATATAGACTCGTAGAGTCGCTCGCGACTAGACTCGCACGCGATTAATAATAAGGGTAACAAAAAATTAGTAATAGGTAAAGATATAATTATAATAATTAACTCTCCTCAAACTTAATATTTGCATATATATATATATATATATATATATATATATATATATATATATATATATATATATAAGGAGCTAATTAACCGCATACATTAATATATTAATGATAATATAAACAAGAAATTTGTAATGGTAAAATTACATTTAATAACTCAACACATATATTAATAAGAATTATTATTATTATAATAATTTTTTGAAACAAAATAATAATAATTATAATTATAATGTTAATAATAATAAAAAAAATAATAATAATAAAGTAGAAATTTGTTAAGGTAAAATTACACTAAATAACATTGCACACTTAATATTGGCACATAATACTATATGACCCTAATTAAACACATATTTTAATAATAATAAGATATAAAACTTTCGCACAGAAACTAGGGCACTATTAGATAACACAGAGCATTAAACATTTTAATTTCGTTTTAATTATGACTTTAAGCAAGAACACTATTCATATTTGTGACAAATTGCTCTTAAATATTCAGTGTACATAATATGCTCAATATTCTCAGCCATCTGCGAATAGGTTCATCTGCGTCCATGAACTTCTTCAATTTCCAGGGAGGATTATGGCCTGCAACAATCTTTTCATAATAAAAGTCTCTTCCTCTTTGTACTTTACGTAAACTGTCAATAGGTTTCCAAATACAGGAATGCTTCATTTCAAGTTCCGATTGCAACCTCTTGTTTGCTGCTTCAGCTGGACTATTTATCCTGTCTTCTTCGTGCAGTACTTCCTTAAAAAGATTCTACTTTGCATGCGGAATACCATGGTGTCTCCTGATGTTTGTTCATCCATCCATTCTACCTACATAATTGTCTTCAACAAATCGAGAAGTTGTTGTAGATCATATTGTAATTCGAGACTTAACTGCAAGATTGATTTATTTTAATGTTCTATAGGAAGAAACGCTAAAGCACAGACAGTTTTGTATTTTGAGTCAAACTCTGCATCATCATCATCATCTTCATTATCGTCATCATCATCACTAACTCTATGATTTAAGGAGGGGAGTTTTTTAAGTATTTGAATAATTTCATCTTAGTTTGGTTATGACTTATGTTTTTTTTTCAAAGTTATTTCTGCTAATTTTTTTATAATATCAAAAAACAAAATGATGAAGTTCAGAAATAAATATAAGTTTTAAAATTTTGTGAATTTTTTAAAACCCAAAGATTTATAAATGGTAAAGTTCAAAAAATTTATTTTTATATATCTTCTATAACTATATTTTAGCAACGTAAGATTTTGAAATGGGGAAAATTTAGTTTAAAGTTCCTTGTCTCTTCTCTTAAAGGCAATTCTGAGCATATGTAATGTACAATCTAAGATCTACTGTCCCACTGGCATAAAAAACACATGAATTTTGTGTAGACTTACTGCAAGCCATTTAAAATTGCTACTACTTTACTGTCAGCACAAATCAACAATTTATGTCCACTGTATATAATACTTTTTAAAATGAAATATAAATTCTCATAAGTTTCTTTCAAATCAACAGAGTGAGCTACTGGTATTAATGGTAGTTTATTTCCATTTGACAGAAGCACGGCTTTACTATTATATAAGAAGCGTCAATGAAACGTCTCCATTGACTGGGTTCATAATGTATTACTAATTCTTCAAAGATACTTGGACTATTATTAAAGTATCATAAATTGTTGCCAAATGAAAAGTTGTCTTGTAAATTTTTGGATCGAATGCGAAATTTAGTAATTCGTACATCCTCTGCTGCTAAATTTCTTTCTTTCAGTCTCGAGGCCAGTAATTCACTCTGTTGCTTTTTTAATTTCAGATCTCTTAAAAGATCTTCTAGAAAAAGTTGTGAGAAAGGTTTTGGAGTAGTATTAACAGTTTCAAAAACATAAATTTTAGTTTCTGGTCCACATGATTCCATATCTGATTCATCAGATTTAGACAAAACAATTTTTAAAGGGGGTTCAGAGACGAGAATAGCTTTTGAGTCAGGTATAGGCCGAAGAGCAGGTATAAGGTTGTGATATATCACAGCTGAAACGCAATTAGTTGTTTTACCTAAAATTATAGAAATTATATGCTTAAAATTTATAGTTATGTACATATCTGTAATTACAATAAAGTGGTTCTAAACTTAATTAATTTTATATTTTTTTAAAAAAAATAATATTACAGTATAGTACTTCAAAATATAGATACAGTGGACAATCAACAATTACTAACTTTGTATGTCTACCAAACAGAAATAGCAAGCAGTCAGTGGCTCTCGCCATACCAATGGAACAACAAATTAAAGGCTTTTTATTTTTTCCTTTAGACCATTTTGATAAAGAAATAAAGCATGACGTGCAACAGATATGTGGTACCCGTGGTTTATCTTAGGTCGCCTATTTAACATCGTAAATACAAATTATATAGTTTTTTCACTAGAGAACAAATCTTTCTTCGACCTTTTTAAATGTTACTAAACCACATATGTAGCAGAATTTATCTGGGCTATTTTTACGCTGTCACCTGGCATTGTACTTAAAATTGTTGCTTTTATTTAAAATTTTAATGGGTTGAAAAGCATGAAAATAAGAAATAAAAGAATGAAATTCGTTCAAATTTTAAAAATTTGACAAAAATACTAATTGCCAAACTTACAAAAAACTGGGGTCATTTCGATAAAAATGACTTCCATTTTATAAATCTATACATAAAACTACATTAAAAAATGTTATTCTAATCTTTGTTCTCGACCAAAAGTTAAATTTTGTTAGAAAGTGTAATACACTAGAAATATGTAAAGGTAAAATTACCACTAATACTTAAACAGATTTAATTTTGGCATAAATATATGTTGTACGCCAGAATGTGTTAATAATAATAATAAAATAATAGTAATAGGCAAACGTATCCTTACAATTAATATCTCTACACAAACCTAATTATTTCCAATAATTTGTCATTAGTACCACCAACTTTCAAAGCATATACATAACATTTACATGGAAAAAAGAGTTAGTACAATTATAAAAGTACCATCAACAAAAAACTTTTCACACTCATATATTAATCTCAGGCTACTTTTACAACCAAATATTGAAATTCTACAACAACTTTCAGAACATCCACTGTCTGCGAGCAAAAACCTCTTGCATTTGCTCTCCACCAAAAATAGAATTTTTTAAATCTTATGGGATAACAAATGTTGTTAAATCAATTCTGCTCATCAGATATGATCTTACATTGTTGCTTTGTTGACAGATCATCTTTTTAAAGATCAAAAATATGGCATAACTCCTTGGCAATCTTCAGATAAATTCTGTAAGCATTTGTTGACAACAAAAGCATTCCTTCTACACCGTTCTTGCATGTGTCTTTATTTTTTCGGGTCCGGTCTCTCTCAAATTTTGATGGAAATAAATTGTGTAAATGGTCATTAATTAGTTTAACGATTTCCTCAGTTACACATGAATTCTTGATTTACAGGAATCTTATCTTTCACAAGTAACTTTGTTTCCTGTTCCGAAATATATCTATCAAAAACCTAGATAAAAACATCCCTTTCAAATTTCGGCTTTCCATGTTTTGAATTATATTCGCTGCCATATTTATGGTCTAATAAAAATTTAATCAATGAATTACTTGAAATTTTTATAGATTTAAATCAATTAATCACTTGAAATTATTACAGTGAAACTAATAAAAACTAAATTGAATTGTCAGAAAGTTTGATTGTAGGTGGGCCAGTCCATCAACTCAAAAAATTTCTAAGACGCAACTGAATTTAAAATTGAAAAGCATTTTCTATTTATACACTTCACTACTGATAAATATAATTACACATTCTTTGTTAAATTTGATGGTTCCAAGAGTTTACATCTTGATGCTAGAAAAGGACCAATCAGTAAATTTGCTTAAATATTTAGAAATATATGTCGAAAACTTTGTTTGAAACCAGGCCTGGTCAGTATTTTTTACGGTAAAATAAACATAGTTTATTTGCGAATTCCATCAAAAGTTGACTTAATATATTCAATGCAAAATAATTCATATATCTCATAAATATTTATAACAGGTTAACCGCTATCCTAAAGCCAAAATACTGAATCTACGGGCCAATTTACAAGGCTTTTGAGGTTGTTATTTAAAATTAATACCACTATTTAGAATTTTTTGGCTTATCTATTTTTAATATTTATTAAGAAGTTGGTATTCCAAGAATTTAAAGCACCATATTGAAAAATGACCATTGTGTGAGATCCTCCCCCATAATCTCAACATAAATAATATCAACTAAAATCCTAAAGTAAAAATACTGTCCCGAAAATGTTCATTGGTGCTTTCACTCTCAAATGATATATTTCTTTTGTATTCATTCTTTTACCCGCAAAGCTAAGAAATAACTTATTCTTCTAGGTAGAAGGAAATAGTAATTTCAAATCACTTTTCAAACAATCCCAAAGAAATTATTTTAGCAAAAATATAGCACTACTAGAGACCAAATCTCTGCCAATGAGCCCATTCCCCATATCTCGAAATACATAATCGTATAAAACCGGATAACCCATCTTGTTCTAAAACTATTCTTTTCCTTTCAGGCTAAGGCCCTAAACTCTACTTAAATTTGGTAGAAATGGAATAATTTCTGCAAAGTTACCTCGGTAAAATAATTTTAGAAACTCAACATTAACGCTTTTAGCTCCAAAGATATAATTGTTAATTAAAAAATAATAAGAGAAATATTTCCTTACCAGATAAACGGATCTTTGTAAAAAACTAGTTACGTCCTTCTAGGCTACGGATCTAGTTTTTAAGCAGATTTAGTAGAAATCATTAACTAGTTTTCGTGCAATTTTCTAAAGAAACAAATAAAAACATGTGACCATTACATAATCTCGACCAAAGTTATCTTTCTAAAAAGCTCTTCCAGGTATTTAGAAACTCTACATTAAACACTTCCAGCTTCAAATAAATAATCTTTAGTTAATATTTATTGCAAAGGGCATCTTTCCTCCAGTCACGTCCAAGAAAACTGTATCCTTAATTGGCAGGTACCAAGGAAGCAACAAAAGAAAGACATATCTTAAAAATTCTAATTGGAACGAAACCTTTTGTATTGACAAGAATGCGAATCTTCAACTTGCTTGTACATATTTTACGAATTTTATATTTCGCCTATGTATGTAAGTTTGTTTGGTATTATATCTCAGTTTTTAGAAACTCGACATTAAAGCTTTTAGCTTCAAAGATATAATTTTTAATAAAAAATTAATAAGGGAAATATTTACCTCTTAGAAACAATATAATTACGACACTGTCGTGAGAAACTTTGAACTAAATTGTGATTTTGGATATTTGGGCAGAAATATTCAAGTTAACGTATATGAAATTAGTAAATAAAGGTTGAATGAGAAGAAGTAATTATAAATAGAAGTGAAACGAAACGAAGTAATTATTAATAGAGGCGAAATGAGAATAAGACATTATAAATAGAAGTCTAATGAGAGAAAGTAACCATAAATAAAAGTAGAATGAGAGCAAGTCTAAAAAATTAGATGTGGAATGAGAAGAAGTAATTATAAATAGAAGTGAAATGAGACAAAGTAATTCTAAATTGAGGTGGAGAGAGTGGGAGTAATTATAAATAAAGCAAGTGGGGAAGAAGTAATTTCAAATAGACCTTGAATGAAAGTAATTATAAATAAATGGTGAATTAGAGCAAGTAATTAGTATATAGTTTGATTGAGGGGAAGTAAATATAATAGAGGTAGAATTAGAGGAAGTAATTATTGTGAAGAATGTGGGTAACTTCTTACTCTTAAAAATATGTCAAACTTATATTTATATCATGTATGAAAGGAAATCATCTTTGAGTATAAATGAGTTAGTCTCTTCACAAAGAGGGTTGATGCGTGAAAATCCCCTTAAGGCGATGATAAGTGTAGGTAGCATGGGCTACCTAACTATTTGATGCTAAATAATTTCCAAACATTTTTACTTCGTCCATCATTTCCATTTTCCTGACAAAGCTTCCGGTGCAAATGCTCTTGTTCGTTTTCGCTTCATAGTTTTAAGTATTAAATAGGGTGTAAATATTCGACGCTCGAAATGAGCTGAAATGTTATGGAACATTGGGCTTGGGAAGAAATAATAATAATGTAAGCATTTTATATTATAAAACGCAACCAGCGATGGATCTGCGTTAGCGATGAAAGGATTCTGAGTAGCGAATATAGTGGAGTTTTAAATGTGTGGAAGGGAACAAATCAGAGAAGAGATTAGTCTTAATGTACTAGGAGAAGGGGAGTTTGCAACTCTTTTGGAACCCGACTTCATGATCCATGCCAATCTGGGCGGAAGGTGAGAAGGATTTTCAATGGCCCTGTGGAGTGCAAAACAAATCTTTTGGTCGAACGGATTTAGTGACGGATCAGCCACAACAAATGGTCTGTCAGGTTGACTTCGATGAAATTGTTTCTTACCAGGGAGGCATACTGTTTGTTTCTGAATTCAGTAACTGATTTCACTGATTATTGTTCATACACAGTGCTTCGCAGGAGCCTTATTTCTATGGATTTTTATAGGAGGGGTAGGATATTCTTCGAAGGCTCCTTCTTACACAGGTAGTTTCCTCCATCAAAGAGTAGGAAAGGATACTATTCAAGAACATGAAATAAAGAAAATATATTTGTCGTGAAATGACCAGACAATATATTTATATAAACGTGAAGGCTTTGGAGGGATTAGCCCTAAAGTTGGTCGAAGATCGTTAGTGAAAGGGGAAATGGTTATGAGTCCAGTGGAGATGGTTTATTCTTACTTTGCGGGGGTCCTTTTAAACAAATATTTAAAAGTGCCAGTTGGCCAAATATTAACAGGTAGCTGGTACCCGCTGGGGTTGCAAAGAAGAGACAATGACGAAAATATACGTAACTAACAACAAAAAAAAGGATACATATATTTACATAGAAATTGGTTTAAATGGAATGGTTGCCCAGACGGGGTTGAAGATCCACTTGCGATCAGGTAGGTTGATTAAGGGATTAAAGAGGTCAGATACAGTTGGTAATTTAAAGGGGGATTTTAACTGAGGTGTGCTCCCAAATAGTGGAGCAATTGGGATAAGCCAGATTTAAAATCAATCTACAGGCAGCAACGGTTACGATTACCTTATGAGCGCGTTGCCAAAAATGGGGCAGTATGATTACGATGAAGGCCACAGAAGAAGTTTGGTACCACTGGCTTTAATATAGGGAAGCAGTAGTCGTTTTCGGAGTTAGGAGTCCTTGTCAGTCCTTGCCAATTGACTAAGGCAGTGTTCACTGATGTCGAAGCTTGCCGCTTGACTAAGACAGAGTTCACGGATCGATTTAGCCTTCACTTGAATCGAAATCGCCGCTGGAGGAAGGGGGGGGGGGATAGCGTCCTTTAGCTCACTCGTTGAAGTATGAAGAAGTTTGACAGTGCTGCTCTCTAAACTCAGTCGAAGCGTTATATAGGCTCCTGGAGAGGAGGCTTTCAGATCTTGGTGAAGAGTCAGCGACTCCTTCGGTGAAAGGGTGAATCTTGATAACACTCGTTGGAAAGGCCGAGGGATTCCAATCTTTGAGCAGTAAAGCCCACATGCTCGCGGAGAGGTGACCGCGTGAGGGGGTTCGGGGAGATGATATTGGTCCCTAGGCAAATACAGCTGGGGCTAGAGATAACAGAGTCAACTGCCTCCTCGCCTAGATTCCCATTCTTTTACCAGCTCCATGCGGTGATCTCCGGATCCACGTGCGCACAGGAAGGCACGTGGACGCCATTTGACCTCATTCTGCTACACTCCTCCCATCCAAAAAGATGGCAATTTCGGAGTTAGGGCAGAAAAATGACGTCCCCTTAGACTAATTCGTGGTCACGGGGTAAGCAAAAAAGGAAAATAAAAAAACAACAACACTGAATACCTGACCTGTCGTTCAGTAGGCGTAAAAGCTAAGTCTACCCGACTGCGGGTACATATGAACGGAAAGGAAATTAATTATTGCCGACCATAAGAGCACTAAAGGGGACATAAAATAAAAGAAATAAAACAAATTAAATAATATTTATACACTAAGCTATACAATGAAAAAAACGGAAAAGGAACAAAATGAATGAAATGGAAATTTAAAGATAAATTTTAAAAAAATGGTGGTAAATATACACATCTTTTTGTGCCGAACCAGGTTTGACCTCATTCTGCTACACTCCTCCCATCCAAAAAGATGGCAATTTCGGAGTTAGGGCAGAAAAATGACATCCCCTAAGACTAATTCGTGGTCACGGGGTAAGCAAAAAAGGAAAATAAAAAAACAACAACACTGAATACTTGACCTGTCGTTCAGTAGGCGTAAAAGCTAAGTCTACCCGACTGCGGGTACATATGAACGGAAAGGAAATTAATTATCGCCGACCATAAGAGCACTAAAGGGGACATAAAATAAAAGAAATAAAACAAATTAAATAATATTTATACACTAAGCTATACAATGAAAAAAACGGAAAAGGAACAAAATGAATGAAATGGAAATTTAAAGATAAATTTTAAAAAAATGGTGGTAAATATACACATCTTTTTGTGCCGAACCAGGTTTATAAATACTAATTTCATCTATACAATGGCGATGTGCATCATAGACGTAAACATTGAGAAAAAAAGTGAAAAAATAACATGATTTATTGCATATAGGGTAATCTCTAGCTGGCGCTTATAATAATGACAAGGGGGACAAACGATATAGAGCAATTATAATTAAAATTTAGCAGTTGTAGAGTTCGCTAATAAATTTTTCTTTTGTGAACAAATGGAGGTCTTGGTCCATTAAATGAATTGATTTAGCATCTAAAACAGTCACGGGATTTACTTACTAAAATTTAAATACATGCGGTAAGAGTTATCTGGTTTCCGTACCAGAACTATTGGGGAACAATAATTTGTCGTAGAGGGTTCAAGGTTATGGGGGTTGAGCGCATTGTTAATCTCAGCATTAAAAAAATTTCTTGGGTGAATTTGAAGGGGGTAAGATCTAGAACGAACTGATTTTGATATGCTGGGGCCCTTCTTCGGAATGGGGGGAGGTTTAACATGCCCTTTCTCTGCCTGGGCTCTCGTGATAACAAGCTGAGCCACAGGGTTAGCCGAGACTTGGGGGCACTGTCCTACCAAAATGGAACAAAATGGGATAGAAGCTGACACCACTTCAGCCCACCCGGATAATTACTGACACCCGAGGTAACAGTTTACAATGGAAAAGCGGTTTGCGCGTCTCAAGTTGTCACGGACTACGACACACTTTTTGTGGTCGGGAGCCACCGGAGGAAAAAGTTCATTCGATACCATGATACACGTACACCCGGTATCGCGGACGAGGTTGGAGACTTGGCACACATTAACACTTCCGTTTTCAAATTTAATAATTCCTGGAGAATTCTTGTCGAAGAGGAAATTTACATAGTGTCCGGGGGCACAGTGAGATGAGGTTGGATCTGGGGATTCTGGTCACGATAAAGGGAAAGTGGGAGCAGCATTTACCTGGTGGAGTTGGTAATGGGATTTCCACGGAGTTGGCAATTTTGGGGGGGATTGCGGCGAGTGTGGCCTTCAACACCGCACGCAAAACAGATAATTGGCCTACGGGGAAAAGTTAACGCTGGGGTATTAGTTATAAGGGGCTTGACGTCACGGGGTACCGATGGAGGGAAACTTCTGGGCTTAAAGGGGCCAGTAATTCTGGCAAATTCTGGGGAGACCTTTGGAGGGAACCACGAGTTATTACATTTATTCTTGGGGGTGGGGAAGGAGGCTTTTTATTTTCCTTGGGGTATAAGTTGTGGCTAGCCGCATAGATATCTGGTCTTCTATGCACTCTTTGAAGGAGTTGCACCGTCGATCCTTCACAAAGAAGCGGATCTCTGGTGTTAGCGATGCTAGCAACCGATCCCGTAGAACAAAATCTACCCGAGACTCATAATCATGGGGGACTTTCGATGCGTTTAACCAAAAATTAAAAGTACGGGAAAGAATATATCCAAATGACGGAATGTAATGTATGGTTGGATGCGAGCGTGGTGAAATTTGGTTCGGTAGAAGTCAGGCGTCATATTGTACGCCGCAAGAAGTTTGGATTTGAGGGTGGATTAATCCATTCTAACCTCAGAGTGGAGTGATATGACTATGTCTCGGAGCGGTGAGCTTAGTAAAGGAAGAAGCTTAGCTACACCGTCCGTCTCTATGTTGCAATGATTAACTTCAAAAATTTTCTCGAATTGAGTGGGAAAAGATCCGAATTCCTCTCCTTGTTTCAACGTGAGGAGTTTAACACAGGCTGACTAAGGGTTTTTTACCCGTGAATTTATTGAAATGGTTTCGAGTCGATCACGATTCGATTCGAGTTCATATTGACGAATTCTCTTACGTTCATCGATCTCTCTAATTTCTTTTTCTACACATTCAGCCGTTTCTATTTCTCCTCGTTCTCTATTATAAGCTCTATCATTTCTCTCCTCTTCCTCTATATAAGTGCCAAGGTCTTTGGCACTTCAACCAAGGCATTTTCCTTGGAGTTTAAATCTCTCAAATAACGAAATTTTGATCGTAACAAGGGGAGTATGTTGTTTGAATGAAAGGGTTTGAATGAGCCGTCACAAATTACTGACACACGAAGGAATATACTTGTTTAAACGCGAAAGATTTGCAATCCAAATACTAACAATGATATAATATATGATTAAACAAAAAAATAAAAACAAATAAAATAATGGAGCCTTGTTGAGATGAGAAGGGCTTAGACTCTACTATGTGTGGGCGATTAAAGTCACCTCGGGGAAATTCTGTCGCCTAACAAATTTTCCTATTAAAGGTTGTCGGTCCAAACACACCTACAAACAGTAAGCGAAAAATAAATATGGCAGGGTTGTTTTCTGTTTCGTTTTGCCTTTGGAACTCTAAAGGTACTTAGCTTTTAAAAATTAAAATAAAGTTAAAGAGTTGCCTTTAAAAAATCTCTCTAAAGACCTTTTAAAGACCTCACACCTGATGATATATTTATATATATTGGGGATGGCTTATTCTTACTTTGCGGGGTCCTTTTAAACAAATATTTCAAAGTGCAAGTTGGCCAAAGATTAAAAGGTAGCTGGTACGCGCTGGGGTTGCTAAAGAAAGACAATGACAAAAATATAAATTTAATAACAACAAAAGGCCATATATATACGAGGGGCGGTCAATAAGTTTTGCAATTCGGATATAAGGAAACGAGATATGAGGAAAAGTGTTTTATTATTTTTCATTATAACTACTCCTAACTTGAATGCACTTGCGCCACTTGTCCCTGAGGCTTTGAAATCCGGACAACCACAAATCTCCCGACTGCTGTTTAATCCACTCCTGGACGGCGAGTTTGACATCTTAATCGTCCCCAAACCGGCGTCCACGCAGTGCGGCCTTGAGCTGGCGGAATAAAAAGTAGTCGATAGGGGACAGATCTGGACTATATGAAGGGATGGTTTAGTTCCTCGAAACAGCACTCGCGCAGGGCAGCTTGTGCAACTCTGGCCTTGTGGACAGAGTTGCACAAGAGCAGGACACCGCGTGTCAACTTGCCGCACCGCTTCTGACGGATGCACTGCTTCGTTTCGACCAAGCCAGTTCCTCGGCGTAATATTAGCCTGTGATGGTCCTTCCACGAGGCACATAGTCTTCCATCAACACTCCCTCAGAATCCCAGAAGATGGTGGTCATGATCTTCCCGGCTGAGGGTATGTTCTGGAACATGATGGGGGTTGGAGAGCCTCTGTACTTTCAGGCCATGCTTTCGAGCTTGGTCTCGGGATCCCAGTGATGGACCCACGTTTCAGTACCTGTCACTATGTGTGACTCGAATGCCGCCAGGTCTTGGTTGTACAGGAGCAGCAGCTCCTCCGAACTTTGACGACGTTGAACTCGAGCATGGGACGTGAGGTTTCGTGAGGTTTCTAGGGCCCTAACGGGCAGAGACCTTGGTCATGGCCAAATTGTCTTGGATGATATTGATAACACTTCCACGTGATATTTCAAGTTCTCGCTCGATTTCTTCGACCTTTTCCCGTCGATATTCGAGGATCATCATCTCTACACGGGCCACATTGTCATCGTTGGTCACGTCTGACGGGCGTTATCTTCAAGGGACTCACAACCATGGCGGAACTCCCTATTCCAGCGAGCAATGGTTGCATAGGAAGGGGCGGTGTCGGTGTACACTGCAACCATGCGTTCATAGATCTCTTTTGCATTCTTGCCTTCTTTGGTCAAAGATTTTATCCCTGCTCGGTGCTCAACCTTCTCCATTGTTGAAATATTTGTGAATGGTGATCTGCGATCAGCTACTGCTTCTTAAATAAACGAGGCAGGTGCGAGCTGCTGCAGGTCTTGACTTGTCATAACTTTTCCTAACACCCCCACAAACAGCCATTTCCCTTCCTCTGTTTTGCCCTACCGATTCGCAAAACTTATTGACCCCCCCCCCCTCCCCCCTCGTATTAACATAGAAATTGGTTTTGAATGGAAAGGTCACCAAGATGGGGTTAAAGATCCACACGCGATCAGGTATGTTGATTAAGGGATTAAAGAGGTCAGATACAGTTGGAGATTTAAAGGGTTATTTTAACTGGGGCGTGCACACAAATAATAGAGCAATTGAGATAAGGCAGATTTAAAATCAATCTGCAGGATTTTTTTTTTTTTTTTTTAATTTTATGGAGCCCATCTGGCACAATCAATGTGCAGGAGGCAACGGTTACGATTACCTTATGAGTGCGTTGCCAAAAGGGGCCAGTGGGGTTAGGTGAAGGCAACTGAAGAAGTTGGTTACGACTGGCTTCAATACGATAAAGCACTAGCCGTTTTCGGTGCTGGGAATCCTTATCAATCCTTGCCAATTAACTAGGGCAGAGTTCACTGATGTTAAAGCTTGCCGCTTGCTCCCTGCAGAGTTCACGGATCGATTTAGCCTTTACTCGATTTGAAATCGCCGCTAGAGGGGCAAGGGAGAGCGTCTTTTAGCTCGTTCGTCGGAGTAAGGGGAAGTTTAACAGTGCTGCTCTCTAAACTTAGTCGAAGCATTATATGGGCGAGTGGAGGGAAGGCGCGTGTGATCATGGTGAAAAGCTCGCATGCTCGCGGAGAGGTGGCTGCGTGAGGGGGTGCGGAAGAAGACATTGTTCCCTAGGCAAATACATCTGAGGCTGGTGATAACAGCGTCAACCACCTCCTCGTCTAGGTTCCCATGCTTTCACCAGTTCCATGCGGTAATCTCCGGATCCAGCTGGGTACAAGAGGGCACGTGGACGCCATCTGACCTTATTCTGCTACAATATTTATTACTAATAAACAGATGGACAAAAGGAGAAGAGGGGAAAAATCGTACAATGTGTCCTCGTACTAGCTAGGAGCAATTGGGAACCCATTAACACCCGAAAAATTCCACATATTATATTCTCTCTTTTCGCCAGTTAAGCCTCCCTCTTGTAAAATAGAATCTCAGTGAATGGAAGTACGGTTTTTTTAATAAGCTGATGCTCACCTATGCGAGATTACATTTATCTCCGCGAAATTTAGATGTAAAGGGGATAATGATTGTCTGTTCAGAACCAGAAAACTTTCTCTCCTTTTCCGTTGCTCAGTGGAAAATCGACCATAAAACAATAATGCACGATGGTTAATTAACAATTTAAAAGTAATCGTATGCAGAATGTGAATCTAGTTTCTGCAAATGAATGGCACACAACGATATCAGAACGATGGAAGCCTCAATTAAAAGAGAATCTCTCAATTTCGAAAATTTGATTATATTATCAAGCAACCAGCGCTTTGCTACTAAGAATAAAATTTAAAATCTAAAGAAAAGAAGCTATGGTTAAATTGGTTTTAATTCTCTGTACTTCTTTAATTATAATAATTTTGAAAAGGAACTTTAAACTAAATTTGCCTGCTTTTAAAATATCACGTTGATAAAATATAGTTATAGAAGATATATAAAAATATTTTCTCTGAACTTCACCATTTGTAATTCTTTGGGTTTTAAAAAATTCACAAAATTTCGATACTTATATTTATTTCTGAAATTCACGATTTTTTTTTTTTTATATTATAAAAGAATTATTAGATATAACTTTGATAAAAAAATATAAGTCATAAACAAACTAAGATGAAATTATTATTGAAATACTCAAAAAGATCCCCTTCTTAAATTATAGAGTTAGTAAAGTGATGATTATAGGATTTTAGCTGTTCTTTTAAAATTCAACATGTGAAAACGAGGGAATTTATACTTCACCTATGTATGTAGGTTTGTTTTGTATTATATCCCAGGCATGTGTAAAACTCACATTTCTCCCGTCACATCATAAATTATGATACTCGTATGTACTCATTTAAATAATTAAACGAAACACCAATATTAAATCAATCTAGAGACGTTAGCTTGCCACATGGCGATGATTAATATGTATAATTATAATGAATAATCAAGTTTCTGGAAAAGGAATCACCCAAAAGCTTAATTCGACCCTAAATCCTTCTCACACTTCAATCCAAATCATTATGGGTGAGAAACTTTTGGCTGCTGATTAAAGGCGAGAATAATTCGAGGCGTTTCTTCGTTCCGAAAACTAATGAATCTGGGACATCAAACGAAGATTTGTAAAATGAAAGCGATGGTGAAGAATTCGCTAAATCATTCTCAGAATTTTTATGGTTTGGTAAAAAATTATTTTATATATAACAAAATATATGTAAAAATTAATGAAGAATTAGAATCAATCGTGAAGGAGTAGGAAGATGTTCTTTTGAAAAGGTTGTCAGGCGAGTAAGAGTGAGGTTAAGTTTAAATTCAATCGATGAGGAAATGCTGCTATATGCATCTGGTGGTAAAGACTTGATGGTGAATGAACGAGACGGCGATCGAAACTCCAGTGAGTAAGTTGGGAGCAATAGACTGGGATATTGCACTCCACTTTGGTGATTTTTATTGTCCTCTACACTTTGGTCTCTCATCTAATAAGTATTTCAGCCAATATTGGATAAATTGCCGCGCAAGGGATTATTCTTATTCTTTGTTGATATAAATTAGCTTTATTTTCCCTTAATATATTACTACTCTATTTTCCTAAACAAGAGAAAAAATCCCCAAATTTAATTTTCTTGAAAATACTTGCAAAATTTCAGGGTTGCGCAGAATTTTCTTTGAAATTTCTCTCTTATATGTTATATCATATTTTAGTTTCATTGTGAAGTGGATAAAAAAATATGAACAAAGCAATGTGTATTTGAAGAAAGGTGCGTCCCAAAATAGAGAACGATAACTAAAAATCATTTTATAGATGAATCATCGGCTATTATGTATGGCAACACTCTCTCTCTCTCCTCTATTTTAGACTATTTTTTTATGGCCTTACTGATATATAAGAATGTAAAAACGAATTAATTTGACAAAGCTTTCTGAAAGCACTTTATACAGGTTTTGTAATTGGTCAAAAAAATTTCCACGCAATATATAATAAAGCCTCAAAATTATACTGGTTCTAGCTAGTCTACAAAAAAAAACTCGCCCTCATAAATTCCCTTACAGGGAAGATCGCTAGATATAACATATATTGCACGTGGTTTAGTCCACAGAAGCCACGGAAGATAATGAGATAAATACGTCACAAAGCCGGGTACTGAGCAAAGGCACTAATCTGGCGATCCCTTCTGTCTCTATGTCGCAGTGATTCAACTTGAATATCTTCTCGAACACTGTCAGTTTCATCGCGGCTATTTGTGTAGCCCCAGCTCGGGATGCTATGGACTTGACTTTCTCCAGATCCTTACTCATTTCTCTTTCAGCAGCGTGTACTCGTTCTCTATTTTCTGGTGTAGTCCACGGAAGCAACGGAAGATAATTAGATAAATACGTCACAAAACCGGGTATAAGAAGAGGCATTAATTTGACGATCCCCTCTGTCTCTATGGCCTAGTGATTCAACTCGAATATCTTCTCAAAGTGTGGCTGTTTCATCGCGGCTATCTGTGTAGATCCGGCTCGGGATGCTATGGAATTGGCTTCTGCCAGATCCTTCCTCCTTTCTCTTCCATGAGCGCGTACTCGTTCTCTCTCTTCTGCTTCCCTTTGTAATTTTCTTTCTTCCCTTTCTAACTTTCTATCTTCCGCTTTCCTTTCCGCTTGCGCCTTTTCTATTTCCGCTTCCTTTTCAGCTTGCTCTCGTTTGTCTTCTGGTTCGTGGGCGTACGCAACTAGTTCCTTGCCTCTTAATTTTTAAGCTTGGGCTTGTTGGGGGAATCTGTCAAATTCTTCCATTTTACCTCTGTTTGTTCCTCCAAAAACTTACCGATATGCTAAATGTACTTATGCAACCTCGAACAAGTAGTGCGCTGCCTAAACGGCCTTATCCCAACACTTCCGTTTAATTGGAATACCAGTCTACAAAAAATTAATTGATAACATTAACAGGCTAATCACCGAAAATTAACCACAAATTTAAAGACACACCTTTTTATTTTCAACTTTTCCTTAAACGCGAGGCACGCAATTACTATTCCTGAAGGCAAAGCAAGACAAACAAATTTACTGAGTTCTTCCAATACCCATAAAACCTGACACCAATTATTTATGTCGTGGTAGAGCAAGGATCAAGTGGTGATGTAGGCACGTATATGTTTGTTACGTACTTCAAACACTCCTTGATTAGGTTTTCTCTAAGCGGGCTATATTTGATTATTATTATGTTATATTTAATCTTCGAGGGTTTCTAGTGCCATGCTCAGCGTTTCCAGGATTGAATTAACTACCCCATGAACAAAAATTAAAAACAAACAAACAAACTACACAGTTTGGAATTAAACAAGTTTAAGTGAGACTTACTAAATTAAATAATTAAATATAGACTAATGGTTGACCCAAAGCTCACTTTGATATTGAACACTAATTGACCTTCAAAAAAACAGATAATGGAATTTATTTACCTTTTTTTTCAAGCAGGCACGTGGACGTCTTTAATGCCACCCCAGATATTAGTCTGGCGCGAGGATATTTTTAAAATAACAGATAAATTCGGTGCGTGCAACGGATGGCGTTAAACACGTTGTCTTAGTAAGATGATTTCACCAACGGAACAGGGAAATTATGCTTCTTCCAATCTTCGAGTTAATCTGGGAATAATTCGCACTAATGAGCAATAAGCAAACGAGTAAATCCGTTGACGAAGGGGAATGTTCGAGAGAGTGTACTTCGGCCTATTCGTCAATGGCGAAGACTACCTCTGGGTTTTGTGTACACCAGGATAGGAGGGTCTCTGTCGATACATATTGAACTTGTTTTTTCAATACAAGTTAACTTAAATTTCGGTGTGACCACCAGGAACTGGCTCAGCATGAGCTTCTTATCCGTTTCTTTCGTAGGGTTGCAGGGCACTTCGCCGGACTTCGTTGTCTCGATCGCAAAGTCGATTTTTCTTCTTTTTCTTCAGTTATTCGATTATATACTTCGCCACCCCATTGAGGATGAGGAGGATGTAATTAAGTGTCCTCCTTTAACACTTTTTCTCAGAGCATCTTTCATCTAACCCTAAAGGCACATTCTGGCCTTTAAGGGAAATATATATATATATATATATATATATATATATATATATATATATATATATATATATAGGTATATATATATATATATATGTATATATATATATATATATATATATATATATATATATATATATATATATATATATATATATATTGTGATAGAACGGGTTGAGGCCGCTTAATTTCAACCACTATCACATGTTATTTAAAACCACCATGCTACCCACGTGCATCTTCGCTTTGAAGCCTGGCGCTTTATCGCCGCCACCTAAGTCAATGTTTAAACAAGGAGGTTCATCTTCCAGATTGAGTTAGGCTTATGGGCAGATAAGGCATTGTTCTCAGGCTCCAATGTGCATTCCTTCGAAGCCCCCACTCCATTGTCCCCCACGCCAAGGGGGTGTCCAGACTATTTATTTGGAAACTTTACCACTTAAATCAGATTAGAGATCAAGATTTTCTTCGCGAGACATCACTAAGGTCCAGTCTCACCTTGTGCACCAAAGGGCCCTCGACCTCGAGATACACCATCACTTGTCCAAGAGAAGGACAATATCCCTTGAGTGCCAAGGTTTGAGCCTTCGTGATGCCAAGTCCATTGGGCTTCTTCTGTTGTTCAGAAAGAGAACAACGTTAGAACAGCCATTGTTCGTTCGAGCCCGTTGACAAGAAACAGTTCTCACCCCCCCCCCCTGTTGTTCAAAAGAGAACAACGTAGAACAGCCATTGGTCGTTGCAGCCAGTTCACCAAGAAACGGTTTTCACCCTTCTCCCTTGTTGTTCAGAAGAGAACAACATTAGAACAGCAATTGTTCTCGAGCCCGTAGACAAGAGACGGTTCTCTCCCCCCCCTCCACTGTTGTTTACAAGAGAACAACGTAGAACAGCCATTGTTTTTTAAGCCGTTCGTCAAGAAACGGTTCTCCTTCCCAAGACACCACGTCAGGATCATTTATTTCGCCCTCCCTTCGGCTGGAACTCGCCAGCGGACCGAAAATTCCTTCACGTCGCCTTTCTCTGCACAACAAGTATAATTACTTAAGCCGAACGTTACCTTTTAGTATTTAATCCTTTTGTCAACTCTATCCTGTGCTTTAAATGATTTAGCGAACCATCCCATCCATTAACTTTATATTTGTTATACCTTTTTAAATCTCTTAATCCTCGGATTAGCCAGATTCCCCAAGACTCTTTCCATTCTCTGTTTATGTCAATATTTTCCGTTTTGTGTGTTGTTGATAGTTTTTATTAATTAGACTCTATTTTATTAATGATAGCAATATTATTATCCGTGAGCTCAGTTCCACTTCTTAAGCATATCGAAGATACGTAATATCAGCCAGCCTAGACATCCACGAACTCTGAAGATAATTCAATAAGTTCCCTCAACGAATAGTTATATATGGTATATCGTCGAGAGTCCATTCTACGACATATATATATATATATATAATTTAAATTTGTTATCAAGTGTGTAAAGTTTAACGCTATATCTTTGCAAACACTGGTCTCAGTCGAGTAAAGCATAGTGTTTTTCGTTATAATAATAGAGTATAGTAGTTCCCTTTTGTTTTAACGATTGCTATCCCTTTTTTTAAAACTTAAGAAGCTGGAGTAGCTCAAGGAACTGTTATAATAATTTTTTTTTGTGTAATTTTAGTCAGTGGATATTTAGATCGAGAAACCAACTACGAATAGGTCAGTGCCCATATTTAGGTAGGCTAATTCTCTAGAGGCATAATTCTTGTTGCAAGGAATTTTAGTTGGTTGACTATTTGGCCCCCAAGTGCAAATATGACTCAGTTCGAAATCTTTAAAGCGCAAGGAGAGTCCTTGGGACATTCCGGAAAAGAATTAATTGAGTAGGTTCAAGAGGAGCAAAGAACGGAAAGAGAAAAGTTAAGAGAAAGAGAAGAAAGAGAAAGAGAAATCCAACGAGAAGAAAGAGAAAGAAAATCCAACGAGAACTACAGAACTACAGAATCTAGGACCAGCAAAGACCCTAAGGTCCGCTCGAGGCTAGTCCGCTACACTAAATCAAAAACTACGATACACCCTTATCTACGAGTGTATCTCTAACATGCTATTTTTTTATTTATTTTTTTTTAATACTATCTACTGTACACACTTATCTACATGTGTACATTATCGTGCAATTTTAACTAATCAAACTAGGGGTCGGGGGAGATAGAAAGTTTTTCTTCTCATCTTCCGCAGCCACTCGACTGCTAGTGGTGAAAAGCTAATTTAGGGATAGAGACTACTTATAGGATAGGCGGAAAAGAAATGGGACATCTAAGCTACACATGCAGAGAATCGCCGGCATCATTTTTAGTCATCATAATTTCATATCCTTAAACCTCCGCTCCAAACTCTCTCTCTGCAAGGACGTTTAAATTCACAGTGCTCAACTACGTTATATTTAAACTATTCAAATGCACGTCGAGACGATTTTTGAACATATCAACCGAAGTGCTATCTACTACGTGGGTGGGCAGCCGATTCCAATTTTGAGTAACTTTAAATGTAAAATAGTTTTGGGCTATACTAGTGTTAAAACGCTTGTTCACTAATTTTAACCCATGCTGACGAGTATTTCCCCTATGATCCAGTTCGAACAGATTGCGAAAGTCAACGTTTGAGAAACCCTTTAGTATTTTAAATACTTCTATTAGCTGGCCACGTAATCTTCTGCGTTCTAGCGATGGCAAATCTAAAGCCCTGAGCCTTTCCTCGTATGATCTATTCCTCAGCTCTGGAATTAATTTCGTAGCCCTACGCTGCACTCTTTCTAATTGCGCGATATCTTTCATTAAATATGGAGCCCAAAATTGAACAGCATATTCGAGAAGTGGCCGCACAAGGGATTTATATAAAGGTAAAATTACATCCTTAGATTTGAAGGTGAAATTACGCGCGATATAACCCAAAACGCGATTTGCTTTTTTACACGCATCCGCGCATTGCTTCGAGAATTTAAAATCGTCTGAGACTAATACTCCCAAGTCTTTTTCTAATTTAACCGCGTCGAGGACTTGGCCTTTCATGGTATATTCTACTCTTAAATTATGGCAACCCAAGTGCATTACCTTGCATTTGCTTAAATTAAATTCCATTTGCCACTTGTCCGCCCAATTGGCAATCGAGTTTAGGTCCCCCTGCAATTTATCGACATCCGATCTTACATAGGCACGATTGCCCAGCTTCGTGTCGTCCGCAAATTTCGAAATCCGACTAAGTATGCCTTTATCTAAATCGTTAATATAAATTAAAAACAATAAAGGGCCTAAAACAGAGCCCTGCGGTACCCCACTACTAACGCTGGCCCAATCTGAACATTCCCCATTTATTACCACCCGCTGCGAGCGATCTTTCAGCCAATTTCTAATCCAGTTTAAAATCTTACCAGTCACCCCAATCGCTTTAACTTTCATTAATAACCTTTGGTTGGGGACGGTGTTGAACGCCTTTTTAAAGTCTAAATATATTACGTCTACAGCTTTGCTTTCATCGTACACGCAAATCATTTTGTGGAAGAATTCGAGCAAGTTAGTCAAGCACGATCTCGCACGCCTAAATCCATGTTGGGTATCGTTAATCAGCTTATTTGCCTCGAGGTGGCTCACTATTCTATCTTTAATTACAGATTCTAAAAGCTTCCCAACTACCGAAGTTAGACTAATAGGCCGAAAATTCGTTGCTTCAAATCTATTCCCCTTCTTAAATATAGGTGTAACGTCTGCTCGCTTGAAATCCAACGGAACTACGCCATCCTCTAATGAGCGATTGAAAATTTCACGCAATGGCTTAACGAGTTCACTTTGAAGCTCCTTTAAATGAATTGGATATACCCCATCGGGGCCCGGAGATTTCGACTTTTTCATTAGCTTAATAAATTTAAGGATTTTCTCGTCATTTCTAGTTACATCGGATATGCAATTATCAGCACTACGAACTTCCCCAATTAACGATTCCAATTCGGAAGAATCTTCCACAGTAAACACGCTCGTAAAATGTTCATTTAAAATTTTGGACATTTCTGTCGGAATTTCAGTCAAACGACCATCCTTATCTTCGATCGGCCCTATCGATCCTTTTACGGGTTTCCTATTATTTACGTACCCATAAAACCGTTTCGGTTCATTCTTTGAATCCTTAGCGAGGTTTATTTCATACTTCCTCTTCGCATCTCTGACCGCACGTTTAACTTCCCAACGAGAATCTATGTAATTTTGCCGGCTTATAACTGACCCATTGTTTTTATGAATTTTAAATTTTCTATTTCGGTCCCGGATTAAGCGTAGTATTAACGGACTAAGCCACGGAGCTCTCACCGACTTCCCGCTCTTACGCACATACTTAACCAAATCAGAATTCACACGAAGCAGCGTACATCGAAGTTCTGCGTACATCTCTCCTACCGACCTGTTCTCGAATCGTATTCCCCAGTCTATATCCTTAATCCTTTCGCGAAAAATATCGAAATCACAGCTACCAAAACGAGGGATGAGCTGCGAGCTCATTCTAACTTCTACGCAGGTGTTTAGATCGAATCTAATCGCATTATGGTCGCTGGGAGAAGAAAGGAAAGAGAAAGAGAAATGCAACGAGAAGAAAGAGAGGAACGGAAAAGACAAGCTTAACTTGTCTTGACATCACAGTGCGCATTAAAATGTTTTTGTGAAGACTTCGCTATGGCTGCGGGATGCAAGAACGCCATTATAGAGTATGTAGACATATTCTCTTCTTCCTTATCGCCGTCTCACAATCGGCCGACTAATTAAAAAGAGGACAGTTTGGAAAACAGACAGACGTTCTCATAATAATAGTTAGGATTACGGCGATGAGATTGCCAGAGAACAAATTAACAGCGTCATTAAACGACCTTAACTTAGTTATTTCTTGAAATACAGGACACAATACTCGGTCTTACCACCACCGAGGTGGTTTCTAAAGCGATAGCGGGCCACGAAATGATACTTACATGAGAAAGTTGTCACTACCATGACGGTAATCAACCATCTCCCAACCAAAAGTAGGCTGTTCAGCCGGGGAGCAGAGTAACGTATCGACACAAGAACATCAAGCGGTTTTCGAAATATTAGTCAGATTCCTTTCTAATTGTATCTAAGATCGCCAAGCGTTCCTAAACTTATAGGACCATCATCGCTAAGATTTCAGTATGAAAGAAGACCTCACCGAAGGAAGCTCCTATCGCGAATTATAAATTATATTCACATATGCTTTTCAAACACTTATCAACCCCCAAAAGAGAAAACAATTCGTAGACGATGTAATTACTCCTATATCCCTAAATCGATCACCGCAATATCTTTTTCCTTAAGTACGAGAAAGGAAATGGAACAGATCAATCAGTATGAAAGTAAATGTAAGTATAAAAACCGAGAGAAAAACAAATTTAATATAGTACTATGTGATAGAACGAGTTGAAGCTGCGTTAATTTCAACTCCTATCCCATCTTATTTAAAACCACGATGCTGCCCACGTGCATCTTCGATTCGAAGCTTGGAGTCTTATCACAGCTACCGGATGTCAATGTTTAAACAAGGAGGTTATCGTCCCCCCGTTCGCCCCCATACGCCGACCTCGCCAGATTGAGTTAGGCTTATGGGCAGAAAAGGCATTGTTCTCCGGCTTGGCTGTGCGTTCCCTCGAAGCTCCCTCCCCATTGTCCCCCACGCCAAGGAGATGTCCTGGCTATTTATATGGAAACTTTACCACTAAGATCAGATTGGAGATCCAGATTTTCGTCGCGAAACATCCCCACGACCCTCTGTCCCTTTGTGCGCCAAGGGACCTCGACCTTGAGATTCACCATCACTTGTCCAGAAGGAGGACAATATTCCTTGAGTGCCAAAGGTTCGAGCCTTTCGTGACGCCAAGTCCTCAAGGCTTCCCCCCCCCCCCTGTTGTTCAGAGGAGAACAGCATTAGAACAGCCATTGTTCGTTTTGAGCCCTCCGCCAAGAAACGGTTCTCATCCCCCCCCTGTTGTTCAGAGGAGAACAGCATTAGAACAGCCATTGTTCGTTTTGAGCCCTTCGCCAAGAAACGGATCTCACCCCCCCCCCTTGGTGTTCAGAGGAGAACAGCATTAGAACAGCCATTGTTCTTGAGCCCGTAGACAAGAGACGGTTCTCATCCCCCCCTTTGTTCAGAAGAGAACAACCTAGAACAGCCATTGTTCTTCAAGCCGTTCGTCGAGGAACGGTTCTCCTTCCCAAGACGCCACGTCAGGATCCTTTTATCCCCCCCCCCTTCGACTGGAACTCGCCAGCGGACCGAAACTCCTTCGTGCCACCTTCCACTGCACCACTAGTGTAAAATTTACGTAAGCCAAACGTCACCTTTGAGTACTTAACCCTTTTGTCAATTCTATCCTGTGCTTTAAATGGTTTATCGAACCATCCCATCTCTTTAACTCTATATTTGTTTTACCTTTTTTAATCCCTTAAATCCTCGGATTAGCTCGAGTCTCCACGACCCTTTCCATTCTGTTTATGTCAATATTTTCCGTCTTGTTTTTGTTGATAGTTATTATTAATAAAACTCTATTTTATTAATGATAGCAATATTATTATCCTTGAGCTCAGTTCCACTTCTTAAGCATTTCGAAGATACATAATATCGGCCGCCAGACAGTAACGCACTCTAAAGATAATTAAGGAAGTTCCCTCAACGAATAGTGATATATATGGTATCATCGGGAGTCATTCTACGACATACTAATTAATAGAATAAAAAAAGCTCTAATATTAATTAAAGAGGAAGTATATCTACATATACACAATAAATGTACAAAATTTGAGATGTAAAAATAACCACCAAAGGGTACACAGCAAATGAGACTGCAAGAGTGATGCAGGCTTTGAAAGTAATTGGAAATCTCCTCAGATTTATAAAAGGAAAATATACCTAACTTTCTTCAACGTAACACTAATCTATCTAATACTACCAATGAATGCTCTATTTAAAACGTGAGTGCTTGTGTTGCAAGCCATAGACCACAAGGCTACAAGAATCCCTTGAACAATAAGAGAAATAATCCACACAGAAAGACTATAAAACGCATCAAAACTAAGACCAATCAACCTGGTACTCCAAGAGGGTACCATGAAACTATGGTAAGAAATGCCAGAATCAATAAAAGAAGAAAAGATGATAAATCTAAGAATCGATGCGGCAGGGAAGCAAAGACACATTTCCGGAGGAGCTTTAAAAGAATAGAGAAAATAAATTTCTGGATATAAGATAAAAATAAAGGGCTAAAGTAAAAATACAACTCCAAAACAGAATGAAAAAAATCGCAAAACAATAAAAACAGATTATAATAAGCATAAAACAAGGAAAAGAAAAAGAAACAAAAGATTAATCACCAATTAATCGAAACATTGAAATTATTAACAAACTATAAAAGGAACAAGTATCTAAATCTAAAAACAACATTAGACTAAACAGTTACTTGGTAAACATTCAGTTCCCTCCCATCACAGCTAATTCTTAATCTCAATCAGTTTCTCTCTTTCACTCACATACCTTTACCTATATGCTCTATCTTCTTTTTTCTAACTTCAACTAAATGAACTTAATAAAAATAGAAAGCTCTTATTCTATCCGGGTCTAAAAAAATACTTAATAGAAACAAGCTCTTAGTAGTTACTGCATCAATATTTTGGTTTTTGTGGCAGAGTAGTTAGAAACTATATGTTTTTGTTCTCTACGTAAATTACTAAGTAATGATAAAATACCTATAGCATTAGGTTCATTTGAACCTATTGCATATAAATAAAGAATATTACTAAGGTCGAAATTTTAGCCGCTTCTAAAAGATATTATACTTGTTAATTTTTTACTTTTCTGTAATCACTTTTCTAACATTTTTGCTTTGTCCAAATCTGCTCTCCTTTTTTGGCGTTCGGAAGAGGAAACGACTCAAAACAGAATTTTATTACGTTGAAACCGGAGTAAACCTCGATTTCGCCGCATTTCGTCTTCGGCCCCTAAAAATGGAGAACAGATTTGGATACATAATTTAAAATAGAGGAAGAGAAAATAACTTGTGCTAACAAAACCTAGCCTTCCATTTTCAAATTACCAGTTTGTGAAACTATACAAACACTCTAACCTACCTAAGAATGGGGGGGGGGGCTTCACCCTTCTCCCATACCTACTCTCTATGCTGGGAGTTCTAACCTCCCCGATTTTCTTTAGTTAACTCGTAGTATGAACAACGCGAAAGAACAAAAAGAAAAGATTTGGCAACATTTAGACCTATACATACCAAAGAGAAAAAGGATTTAGATAATTAAACCTAAAATAACACCTAAAGAAGGCGGCGGAAATAAATTCGCACAACTTTATTTTGGCAACAAAAATAGTGAACTTACGCAAATGCCTTACAATTTACCCCACACTCAAGACGAAGGAAAGATTGGCCAATCACGCCGTATTCCCCCCAAACTTCCAAGTCTCCATTAGAGTTACTGTGGAACTCTTTCACGAGGTATTCGAAATATATTTGAAATCCATTACAGATCTAAACCTTTAGCTGCCAAATAAAAAACAGAGTCTAATGGAAAAAAAGGTGCCGAAGTAGATAAATAATGTGACGTGACTCTAACAATTTTCTGCAAAAATACTTTTACAATATGTCTTCATCGTAATTAAGGAAGATAAAGAAATTTAAAACTCAAACTGTTATTATAATTATAGTAACATCAACCGCTCAATATATTATATTTCGATGGATCTTAAAAAAAGTGTTTGACATAATTGGACTAATTAAATTTATTTTTGAGCAAATACGGTTATCTAAATATTACCCGTAATTTTGTTGACAATAGAGAGACTGCATAAATAACAAAAATATAATTTAAATTTTCCCATTCTACTCTGAATGCAACTACTTTCCAGCAACGATTTTAGTATATTCCTTTTTGTCGACGTAAGTGCCAGAGTAACATAATATTTATTGTGATAAGTCACATTGCAGCGAGAGAATAGTAATAAAAATTCATTTCAAATATTGACGTTACACAATTCAATGTACAAAACCTATACTTCTGTAAATATAAAATCAGGGAATGAAATCGCTTTGTAGATGCTTTGTGAAAACATAATTTAACAACAGTTACTTCACACTGCAACAATAGTTCTTGAATAATTTAAGTGAATTTCTGCTAGTATAATTAAATATTGATTCTGAAAAATATTTATTTAATAAAACATTATTTTTTTTTAAAGAAGATCTCTCGAATAATATTGAAAAATTAAGACTACATTTCATAAAAGACCAACCTTAACTTCAGAAAATTATTTGTGGACAAAAATAGCGTGAGTAAACTCATGTTGATTTCTATGCTCTTATATGACTAATATCATTTAAAATATCCATTTCTATTTATGCTAAGCTCGTAATCCGATCATTTTTAATTGTAAAGAAATTTATTCAATCATAAATTAAAATATTTTATTTAAACTGTGAATCAAAATATAATTGGTGAAGACTAGATTAAATAAATAAACAAACCCGAAGGTAGTTTATAGGATTAGCACTAATTCCGATTATTGAATTAGAAGTCTTATATCTAGATAAATATATGAGAAATAGAAATGGATTTCGACGCATACAAACTCCGCTATATGACTCTCAGTTGAAATATTTTTATGCACAATGCAAAATATTAATAAGAATTTTATTTATCCTAAGTTATAACCACTATAAGTAATCATACATAGTATAATGCTAGGCTAGATTATAAAAAAGGTGCAGAAGACAAAAAAATTGAGACAAATAAAAAACAAAAAACAAACTAAAAAGCAAACAGCAAAACGGCACGATGCAGTTTTCCGCATAGTAGGAAATTTCTGCTTCCCCGGCGCAGGAACATGCGACCAGCATCAAAGAGAGTCTAATAAAATGGCGGAGACCAGTCTCCTCAAAAAAACAGTTTGGCTACAAGTCGGTGTACACAAAGCAGTCTCTGTAATGGAAAGATAACGTGCGGTAAGAATGGGGGCAACTTAGTGATCACAGTAAGGTGTAGGGAAACACTCTATCAAATGGCGGTTCATCCCTCGAGTTTTACTATTTCGAAGACGAAAGAAATCGACGTGAAGCCATCGTCGCATTGGGGGATAAGTACATGAAACAGTTGCGGCGCAATGATAAGTAACATCTCTCTGTAAAAGTGTTAACAAAAACAATGAAACATCAGTTACTAAAATAAAATGCACTATTAAGAAAAATCTTGATTTCTTATATGTGTGAAGGAATTATGTATATAGAAGAGTTTGAATTTTAAGGGACAAGCAAAGAGCCAGTATTCCCTTCCCACCTTAAAAAATTAAGTTTTAAAGTTAGAATCATTAGATATTCAAGATTAAATTAAACGCCCCAACATTTTAGCATATTACCCTGCAGTAATTATTTACGTATCAATTATGAGTTCAAAATGAGTAACTATTTTCGCTTTCTAACAAATGTAAATCATGGTTTTCTGCTGCTTGAAACTGCCTACCAGTAAGAATCGGATGTCAGTTGTTCTTTATGCGTTTAATATCTTAGTAAATTACAAAAATTTTATTTCCTCTAATGAAAAATACGTGACCCAAATTTCGATACGCCTCATTTCTTAATTTTCTGCAAGGATTGAATGAAACTTTGGTGAGAACCAGATATTCTGTTTAGAAACACCGTTCAAAACATGAGAGTCTTTGGAGTTTTCTTTTTTATTCTAGAGCACGTGTTCAAGATAACCTCCATTAAACTCTGTGCATTTCTTGAGGTGCAGCACAAAGTTGTCCATGACGTCCTTACAAAAAGACCGACTAATGGCACTGATCTCCTCCATGATGGCTTCAATGAGCTCCATAATGATTCTAGCTCTACCTGCGTACACTCTGTATTTAAGCTAGCCCCAGAGAAAGAAATCTGGTACTGTGAGGCATCCACTCAAAATCAGTCTTGAGACTGATCAAACGGCCACCAAAGTTCTCTTCAAGCCAATCTTGGGACAGGTTTAAGGTATGAGAGTTTCCTCCCTCTTGTTGGAACAAGAACTTCCTAATAAGCGACGTGAACAGGGTCTGCAGCTCCCACTTAATGATTTTGAGGACCTCAACATACCGCTCCTTGGTGACTGTCACTATCGCGCCAAATTCTTCAAAGAAGAATGGTCCGATGATGGCCTCGGTTGAGATTGTAGACCATAACGTGCACTTAAAGGAGTCTAGGGGCATGGTAGTTACCACATTTGGTCTGGAGGTCCCCCTAGAATCAATTTGTATTCTAGTTTACCTTTCCTGCCAGATGGGGGTGAGCTTCATCTGAGATTCAAAGGAGGTTAAGGAAATTTGGGGTTTCCTGAATCTTCTCCAGTATATTGTCTGCCATAGCCTTTCTCTGCTCCATTCACAAGGCTGTAAAAGTCTGCTTCGTCTGTACTATGTATGGGTAGGTCTTTATATCCATTACTAGCTCTCTCCTGCAAGTCTCACGAGATATACTTAAGGACTGACTTCGCTTGCGAACAGAGCGCTTTGAACTTTGCTAAACTTACTCTATTACGCTCTTGACAAGCTCAGCTGTACGCTTCGTGGCGCTTCCTGAATGGTTTGCACGGTTGTCACTGGCTGCATTGAGATTCTCCACTGTCCCATAGTCTTCGAAGTGGTACACTCAGTCCTAAATTTTGCTCTTGGTTAGGGCCTTTTCCTATTAGAACTGATGCACGAAAGTGTCCTGCACTTTCTTTAGCTAGTCTCTCGTGTAGTAATGTTGGACGCAATATATTCTTTGCTGGAGCTCCCATTGAGATCTAGTTGAGTTCACAAGCGTTGTTTGTGTCATGTCCTCAATGTTAGGGTGATCAGTGAATGAATGAAGGATATATCACAATAAAAGTTTGCGCAGGCCCGTTTTGTGGGGGTCACACTTCATGCCCGCCAAGAAATGGTTCAGAGAAATTTTCGCATAAATAAACAATAATAATAATGACATAAACTAGCAATTTGTAAAGCTATAATTACAATCAAATACATTACACGCTTAAAATGAGCATACATATATGACCTTAATTAACTACATACTTTATTTTTACTAATAATAATAATAATAAAAATAACAATAATATATTAATACTAATAATCTCAGACAAACTAGGCACCTATTAGATATATACGTCACAAAAAAAAAACACAGAACACTAAACATTTTATTTTCGTTTATATCATGAATCTAATCATAATTGCAAGAAATTCTTCTTAAATATTCATTGAACCTAATATTCTCAAAAATCCCCCCTAATCTGCGAATAGGTTCATCTGTGTCCATAAAACTTTTTCAATTCTAAGGGAGAATTATGACCTGCAACAATCTTTTCATAATAAAGGTCTCTTTCTCTTTGGACTTTACGCAAACTTCCAATAGATTTCCATATAAATGAATGCTGCACTTCAAGTTCCCATTGCAACCTCTTGTTTGCTGCTTCGGCAGAATTATTTGTCCTGTCTTCTTCTTTCACTAATCGGGGATATAGATTCCACCTTGCATGAGGAATACGAGGCTGTCTCCTGATGTTTGTTCTTCTGTCCATTCTTCCTACATAATTATCTTTAAACCAATAGAGAAGTTGTTGTAGATTATTCAATAATTGGTGACTTAACTGCAAAAGTGCTTCATTTCAGTGTTCTATAGGAAGAAATTATAAAGCACAAACAGTTTTACATTTGAAGTTAAACTCTGGATAATTTCTGCAGTGAAGAGAATGTCCTAAACGCAAACAGGTTTTTTCTTATTTTGACATAAATAGAAGAATACAACGTCTGATATCTGCTGAAAGGCAAATGCACTCGAAAGCTAGCAAAATTTGCAAATTACGAGTCAGAGTTAATAGTTGCTGGACTAAATCGAGGTTTAATTTTTAAAATCCTGTAGAATAATTTGTCATAAGTTCCTCTAACATTATTAGGGAGCAGAGCGTATAAGGCGTAAATTGACCGTATACCTTAATAATAATATATATTATCAATGAAAATAATAAAATATAAGCATTTAGAGTTAAAATTACAATTAATAACTCAACATAACTTAATTTTGGCATAAATATATTCATGTGTGACAGACTGTGATAATTACAAGGTCTACTGTCCAGAAGACGATTGCTCTTACTTATTCCTATATATCACCTCACGACCTTCAAACCTTACAATAATTCCTGGACTAATATTGTTAGGACCTTGTCAATTCTATCATTCGAATGAGAATGCAAAACAATATAATGGTTTAAAATTTTGTTAGAATCGTCTAAATACTTCTGATTTTTTGCCAAAACAAAATAATTTTCTGGCTAATATTGGAAGTACTTTGGCAAATATATTTTTCGAAAGTGAATGAAAAACATTATAATGGTTTCAGATTTCGTTAAAAAAGGCCGAATAGCTATGATTTTATTGCCAAAATAAAATAATTGCTGGGCTAACCTTTGAAACACTTTTGCAATTAGATCATTCGGAAGTGAATGTGAAATAACATAAGGGTTTCAAATTTGGTCAGAATCGGCCGAATAGTTATGATGTTATTATCAAAAAAATATAATTCCCTCGCTAACCTAGGGACGATTTGTGCAAATATGTAATTCGGAAAGAAAATGTAAAACAACAGAAAGGTTACAAATTTCTTTAGAATCGGCAAATAGTTATGATGTTATTGCCAAAAGAAATTAATTCCCTGGCTATCCTTGGAAAGACTTTGGCAATTATTTAATTCGAAAGAAAATCTATAATGACTTGAGGGTTTAAGATTTCGTTAGAATCAGCTAAATAATTACAATAATATTACAAAAAGAAAAGAAAAGGCAAAACAGGTAGTGACCGACAGACAGAGTGAGATATAGACTCGTAGAGTCGCTCGCGACTAGACTCGCAGGCGATTAATAATAATGGTAACAAAAAATTAGTAATAGGCAAAGATATAATTATAATAATTTTCTCTCTTCAAACTTAATATTTTCATATATATATATATATATATATATATATATATATATATATATATATATATATATATATATATAAGGAGCTAATTAACCGCATACATTAATATAATAATATATTAATGATAATATAAACAAGAAATTTGTAATGATAAAATTACATTTAATAACTCAACACATATATTAATAAGAATTATTATTATTATTTTAATAATTTTTTGAAACAAAATAATAATAATTATAATGAAAATATTAATTATAATTATAATGTTAATAATAATAAAAATAATAATAATAATAATAAACTAGAAATTTGTTAAGGTAAAATTACACTAAATAACATTGCACACTTAATATTGGCACATAATAATATATGTTCCTAATTAAACACATATTTTAATAATAATAATGAGATATAAAAATTTTCGCACAGAAACTAGGGCACTATTAGATAACACGGAGCATTAAACATTTTAATTTTGTTTTAATTATTACTTTAAGCAAGAACACTATTCATATTTGTGAGAAATTGCTCTTAAATATTCAGTGTACATAATATGCTCAATATTCTCAGCCATCTGCGAATAGGTTCATCTGCGTCCATGAACTAAATCAATTTTAAGGGAGGATTATGGCCTGCAACAATCTTTTCATAATAAAGGTCTCTTCCTCTTTGTACTTTACGCAAACTGTCAATAGGTTTCCAAATACATGAATGCTGCATTTCAAGTTCCGATTGCAACCTCTTGTTTGCTGCTTCAGCTGGACTATTTATCCTGTCTTCTTCGTCCAGTACTTCCTAAAAAAGATTCTACTTTGCATGCGGAATACGAGGGTGTCTCCTGATGTTTGTTCTTCCATCCATTCTAGCTACATAATTGTCTTCAACAAATCTAGAAGTTGTTGTAGATCATATGGTAATTCGTGACTTAACTGCAAGATTGATTAATTTTAATGTTCTACAGGTAGAAACACTAAAGCACAGACAGTTTTGTATTTTAAGTCAAACTCTGCATCATCATCATCATCTTTATCATCGTCATCATCATCACTAACTCTATAAGTTAAGGAGGAGAGTTTGAAACAAAATGATGAAGTTCAGATATAAATATAAGTATCAAAATTTTGTAAATTTTTTTAAACCCAAAGATTTATAAAATGGTAAAGTTAAAAAAAATTATTTTTATATATCTTCTATAACTATATTTTAGCAACGTGATATTTTGAAATGGGGAAAATTTAGTTTAGAGTTTCTTGTCTCTTCTCTTAAAGGCAATTCTGAGCATATGTAATGTACTATCTAAGATCTACTGTCCCACTGGCATAAAAAACACATGAATTTTGTGTAGCCTTACTGCAAGCCATTTAAAATTGCTAAGATCTTACTGTCAGCACAAATCAACAATTTATGTCCACTGTATATAATACTTTTTAAAATGAAATATAAATTTTCATAAGTTTCTTTCAAAACAACAGAGTGAGCTACTGGTATCGATGGTAGTTTATTTCCATTAGACAGAAGCACAGCTTTACTATTATATAAGAAGCGTCAATGAAACTTCTCCATTGACTGGGTTCATAATGTATTACTAATTCTTCAAAGATACTTCGAATATTATTAAAGTATCATAAATTGTTGCCAAATAAAAAGTTGTCTTGTAAATTTTTAGATCAAATGCAAAATTTAGTAATTCGTACATCTTCTGCTGCTAAATTTCTTTCTTTCATTCTTGAGGCCAGTAATTCACTCTGTTGCTTTTTTAATTTCAGATCTCTTAAAAGATCTTCTAGATCAAGTTGTGAGAAAGGTTTTGGAGTAGTATCAACAGTTTCAGGAACATAAATTTCAGTTTCTGGTTCACATGATTCCATATCTGATTCATCAGAGTTAGACAAAACAATTTTTGAAGGTGGTTCAGATACGAGAATAGCTTTTGAGTAAGGTATAGGCCGAAGAGCAGGTATAAGGCTGTGATATACCACAGCTGAAACACAATTAGTTGTTTTACCTAAAATTATGGAAATTATATGCTTAAAATTTATAGTTATGTATATATCTGTAATTACAATAAAGTGGCTCTAAACTTAATTAATTTTAGATTTTAAAAAAATATTATTACAGTATACTACTTCAAAATATAGATACAGTGGACAATCAACAATTACTAACTTTGTATGTCTACCAAACAGAAATAGCAAGCAGTCAGTAGCTCTCGCCATACCAATGGAACAACAAATTAAAGGCTTTTTATTTTTACCTTTAGACCATTTTGATGAAGAAATAAAGCATGACGTGCAACAGATATGTGGTGCCGTGGTTTATCTTAGGTCGCCTATTTAACATCGTAAATACAAATTATATAGTTTTTTCACTAGAGAACAAATCTTTCTTCGACCTTTTTAAATGTTACTATACCACATATTTAGCAGAATGTTTCTGGGCTATTTTTACACTGTCACCTGGCATTCTACTTAAAATTTTTGCTTTATTTAAAATTTTAATGGGTCAAATAACATGAAAATAAGAAATAAAAGAATGAAATTCGTTCAAATTTTTAAAATTTAACAAAAATACTAATTGCCAAACTTACAAAAAACTGGGGTCATTTCGATAAAAATGACTTCCATTTTATAAATCTATACATAAAACTACATTAAAAAATTTTATTCTAATCTTTGTACTCGACAAAAAGTTAAATTTTGTTAGAAAGTGTAATACACTAGAAATATGTAAAGGTAAAATTACCACTAATACTTAAACAGATTTAATTTTTGCATAAATATATAATGTACGTCAGAATTTAATAATAATAATAATAATAAAATAATAGTAATATGCAAACGTATCCTTACAATTAATATCTCTACACAAACCTAATTATTTCCAATAATTTGTCATTAGTACCACCGACTTTCAAAGCATAAAGATAACATTAACCTGGAAAAAAGAGTTAGTACAATTTTAAAACTACCATCAACAAAAAACTTTTCACACTCATATTTTAATCCCAGGTTACTTTTACAACCAAATATTGAAATTCTACCACAACTTTCAGAACATCCACTGTCTGCGACCAAAAACCTCTTGCATTTGCTCTCCACCAAAAATAGAATTTTTTAACTCTTATGGGATAACAAATGTTGTTAAATCGATTCTGCTCATCAGATATGATCTTACATTGTTGCTTTGTCGACAGATCATCTTTTTAAAGATAAAAAATTTGGCATAGCTCCTTGGCAATCTTCAGATAAATTCTGTAAGCATTCGTTGACAACAAAAGCATTCCTTCTCCACCGTTCCTGCATGTGTCTTTATTTGTTAGGGTCTGGTCTCTCTCAAATTTTGATGAAAATAAATTGTGTAAATAATCATTAATTAGTTTAACGATTTCCTCAGTTACACATGAATTCTTGATTTACAGGAATCTTATCTTTCACAAGTATAAAACTTTGTTTCCTGTTCCGAAATATATCTATCAAAAACCTAGATAAAAACATCCCTTTCAAATTTTGGCTTTCCATGTTTTGAATTATATTCGCTGCCATATTTATGGTCTAATAAAAATTTAATTAATGAATTACTTGAAATTTTTATAGATTTAAATCAATTAATCACTTGAAATTATTAGAGTGAAACTAATAAAAACTGAATTAAATGGTCAGAAAGTTGAATTGTAGGTGGGCCAGTCCATCAACTCAAAAAATTTCTAAGACGCAACTGAATTTAAAATTGAAAAGCATTTTCTATTTATACACTTCACTGCTGATAAGTATAATTACACATTCTCTGTTAAATTTGATGGTTCCAAGAGTTTACATCTTGATGCTAGAAAAGGAGCAATCAGTAAATTTCTCCTTAAATATTTAGAAATATATGTCGAAAACTTTGTTTGAAACTAGGCCTGGTCAGTATTTTTTACGGTAAAATAAACATAGTTTATTTGCAAGTTCCATCAAAAGTTAACTTAATATATTCAATGCAAAATAATTCATATATCTCATAAATATTTATAACAGGTCAACCGCTATCCTAATGCCAAAATACTGAATCTATGGCCAATTTACAAGGCTTTTGAGGTTGTTATTTAAAATTAATTCCACTATTTAAAATTTTTTTGCTTATCTATTTTTAATATTTATTAAGAACTTGGTATTCCAAGAGTTTAAAGCACCATATTGAAAAATGACCATTGTGTGAGATCCTCCCCCATAATCTTAACATAATATCAACTAAAATCCTAAAGTCAAAATACTGTCCCGAAAATGTTCATTGGTGCTTTCACTCTCAAATGATATATTTCTTTTGTATTCATCCTTTTACCCGCAAAGCTAAGAAATAACTTATTCTTCTAGGTAGAAGGAATTAGTAATTTCAAATCACTTTTCAAACAATCCCAAAGAAATTATTTTAGCAAAAATATAGCACTACTAGAGACCAAATTTCTGCCAATGAGCCTATTCCCAATATCTCGAAATACATAATCGTATAAAACCGGATATACTAACCGATCTTGTTTTAAAACTATTCTTTTCCTTCCAGGCTAAGGCCCTAAACTCTATCAAATTTGGTAAAAATGGAATAATTTCCGCAAAGTTACCTCGGTAAAATAATTTTAGAAATTCGACATTAACGCTTTTAGTTTCAAAGATATAATTTTTAATTAAAAAATAATAAGGGAAATATTTCCTAACCGGATAAACGAATCTTCGTAAAAAACTAGTTACGTCCTTCTAGGCCAAGGCTCTAGTTTTCAAGCAGATTTAGTAGAAATCATTAACTAGTTTTCGTGCAATTTTCTAAAGAAACAAATTAAAACATGTGACCATTACATAATCTCGACCAAGTTATCTTTCTAAAAAGCTCTTCCAGGTATTTAGTAACTCTACATTAAACACTTGCAGCTCCAAATAAATAATCTAGTTAATATTTATTGCAAAGGGCAATGTTCCTTCAGTGACGTCCAAGAAAACTGTATCCTTAATTGCCAGGTACCAAGGAAGCAACAAAAGAAAGACATATCTTAAAAATTCTAATTGGAACGAAACCTTTTGTATTGACAAGAAGGCGAATCCTCAACTTTCTTGTACATATTTTACGAAATTTATATTTCGCCTATGTATGTAAGTTTGTTTGGTATTATATCTCAGTTTTTAGAAACTCGACATTAAAGCTTTTAGCTTCAAAGATATAATTTTTAATAAAAAAATCCTTAGGGAATTATTTACCTCTTAGACACAATATAATTACGACACTGTCGTGAGAAACTTTGAACTAAATGGTGACTTTGGATATTTGGGCAGAAATATTCAAGTTAACGTATATGAAATTAGTAAATAAAGGTTGAATGAGAAGAAGTAATTATAATTATAAGTGAAATGAAACGAAGTAATTATTAATAGATGCGAAATGAGAATAAGACATTATAAATAGAAGTCTAATGAGAGAAAGTAACCATAAATAAAAGTAGAATGAGAGGAATTTGAAAAAATTAGATGTGGAATGAGAAGAAGGAATTAGAAATAGAAGTGAAATGAGACAAAGTAATTCTTAATTGAGGTGAAATGAGTAAGAGTAATTATAAATAAAGCAAGTTAGGAAGAAGTAATTTGAAATAGACTTTGAATGAAAGTAATTATAAATAAATGGTGAATTAGAGCAAGTAATTAGTATATAGTTTGATTGAGGAGAAGTAAATATAATAGAGGTAGAATTAGAGGAAGTAATTATTGTGAAGAATGTGGGTAACTTCTTACTCTTAAAAATATGTCAAACTTGTATTTATATCATGTATGAAAGGAAATCATCTTTGAGTATAAATGCGTTATTCTCTTCACAAAGAGGGTTGATTTGTGAAAATTTCCTTAAGGCGATGATAAGTGTAGGTAGCATGGGCTACCTAACATCTTGATGCTAAATAATTTCCAACCATTTTTACTTCGTCCATCATTCCCATTTTCCTGCTCTTGTTGGTTTTTGCTTCATAGTTTTAAGTATTAAATAGGGTGTAAATATTCGACGCTCGAAATGAGCTGAAATGTTATGGAACATTGGGCTTGGGAAGAAATAATAATAATGTAAGCATTTTATATTATAAAACGCAACCAGCGATGGATCTGCGTTAGCGTTAAAAGGATTCTGAGTAGCGAATATAGTGGAGTTTTAAATGTGTGGAAGGGAACAAATCAGAGAAGAGATTAGTCTAAATGTACTAGGAGAAGATGAGTGTGCAACTCTTTTGGAACCCGACTCCATGATCCATGCCAATCTGGACGGAGGGTTAGAAGGTATTTTAATGGACCTTTGAAGTGCGATACAAATCTTTTGGTCGAACGGACTTAGTGACGGAGCAGCCACAGCAAATGGTCTGTCAGGTTGACTTCGATGAAATTGTTTCTTACCAGGGAGGCATACTGTATGTTTCTGAATTCAGTAACTGATTTCACTGATTATCGTTCATACACAGTCCTTCGCAGGAGATCGCCTTATTTCTATGGATTTTAAGTGGGAGGGGTGGGATATTCTTCGAAGGCTCCTTCTTACACAGGTAGTTTCCTCCATCAAAGAGTAGGAAAGGATACTATTCAGGAACATGAAATGAAGAAAATATATTTGTCGTCAAATGACCAGACAATATATTTATATAAACGTGGGTGCTTTGGAGGGATTTGCCCCAAAGTTGGTCGAAGACCGTTAGTGAAAGGGGAAATGGTTATGAGTCCAGTGGAGATGGTTTATTCTTACTTTGCGGGGACCTTTTAAACAAATATTTCAAAGTGCCAGTTGGCCAAATATTAACAGGTAGCTGGTACGCGCTGGGGTTGCAAAGGAGAGACAATGACGAAAATATACTTAACTAACAACAAAAAAAAGGATACATATATTTACATAGAAATTGGTTTAAATGGAATGGTTGCCCAGACGGGGTTGAAGATCCACTTGCGATCAGGTAGGTTGAATAAGGGATTAAAGAGGTCAGATACAGTTGGTGATTTAAAGGGGGATTTTAACTGAGGTGTGCCCCCAATTAGTGGAGCAATTGGGATAAGCCAGATTTAAAATCAATCTACAGGCAGCAACGGTTACGATTACCTTATGAGCGCGTTGCCAAAAATGGGGCAGTATGATTACGATGAAGGCCACAGAAGAAGTTTGGTACCACTGGCTTTAATATAGGGAAGCAGTAGTCGTTTTCGGAGTTAGGAGTCCTTGTCAGTCCTTGCCAATTGACTAAGGCAGTGTTCACTGATGTCGAAGCTTGCCGCTTGACTAAGACAGAGTTCACGGATCGATTTAGCCTTCACTTGAATCGAAATCGCCGCTGGAGGAAGGGGGGGGGGGATAGCGTCCTTTAGCTCACTCGTTGAAGTATGAAGAAGTTTGACAGTGCTGCTCTCTAAACTCAGTCGAAGCGTTATATAGGCTCCTGGAGAGGAGGCTTTCAGATCTTGGTGAAGAGTCAGCGACTCCTTCGGTGAAAGGGTGAATCTTGATAACACTCGTTGGAAAGGCCGAGGGATTCCAATCTTTGAGCAGTAAAGCCCACATGCTCGCGGAGAGGTGACCGCGTGAGGGGGTTCGGGGAGATGATATTGGTCCCTAGGCAAATACAGCTGGGGCTGGAGATAACAGAGTCAACTGCCTCCTCGCCTAGATTCCCATTCTTTTACCAGCTCCATGCGGTGATCTCCGGATCCACGTGGGCACAGGAAGGCACGTGGACGCCATTTGACTCCATTCTGCTACACTCCTCCTATCCAAAAAGATGCAATTTCAGAGTTGGGGCAGAAAATGACATCCCCTTAGACTAATTAGTGGTCACGGAGTAAGCAAAAAAGGAAAATAAAAAAACAACAACACTGAATACCCGACTGCGGGTACATATGAACGGAAAGGGAATTAATTATTGCCGACCATAAGAGCACTAAAAGGGACATAAAATAAAAGAAATAAATCAAATTGAAATAATATTTATACACTAAGCTATACAAAGCAAAAAAAACGGGAAAGGAACAAAATGAATGAAATGGAAATTTAAAGATAATTTTTAAAAAATGGTGATAAATATACACATCTTTTTGTGCCGGACCAGGTTTATAAATACTAATTTCATCTATACAATGGCGGTGTGCATCATAGACGTAAACATCGAGAAAAAAAGTAAAGAAATAACATGATTAATTGCATATAGGGTAATCTCTAGCTGGCGGTTATAATAATGACAAGGGAGACAAACGATATAGAGCAATTATAATTAAAATTTAGCCGTTGTAGAGTTCGCTAATAAATTTTTCTTTTTCGAACAAATGGAGGTTTTGGTCCATTAAATGAATCGATTTTGCATCTAAAACAGTCACGGGATTTACTTACTAAAATTTACATACATGCGGTAAAAGTTATTTGGTTTCCGTACCAGAACTATTGGGGAACAATAATTTGTCGCGGTGGGTTTAAGGTTATGGGGGTTGAGTGGATTGTTAACCTCAGCATTAAAAGCATTTCTTGGGTGAATTGGAAGGGGGTAAGATCTAGAACGTACTGATTTAGATATGCTGGGGCCCTTCTTCGGAAGAGGGGGAGGTTTAACATGCCCTTTCTCTGCCTGGGCTCTCGTGATAACAAGCTGAGCCACAGGGTTAGCCGAGACTTGGAGGCACTGTCCTACCAAAATGGAACAAAATGGAATAGAAGCTGACACCACTTCAGCCCACCCGGAAAAGTACTGACACCCGAGGTAACAGTTTACAATGGAAAAGCGGTTTGCGCGTCTCAAGTTGTCATGGACTACCACACACTTTTTGTGGTCGGGAGCCACCGGGGGAAAAAGTTCATTCGATACCATGATACACGTGCACCCGGTATCGCGGACGAGGTTGGAGACTGGGCACCCATTAAGGCTTCCGTTTTCAAATTTAATAATTCCTGGAGAATTCTTGTCGAAGAGGAAATTTACATGGTGCCCGGGGGCACAGTGAGAAGAGGTTGGATCTGAGGATTCTGGTCACGATAAAGGGGAAGTGGGAGCAGCATTCACCTGGTGGAGTTGGTAATGGGATTGCCACGGAGTTGGGAATTTTGGGGGGAATTTGGTCGAGTGTGGCCTTCAACACGGCACGCAAAACAGATAATTGGCCTACGGGGAAAAGTTGACGCCGGGGGATTAGTTATAAGGGGCTTGATGTCACGGGGTACCGATGGAGGGAAACTTCTGGGCTTAAAGGGGCCAGTAATTTTGGCAAATTTTGGGAAGACATTTAGAGGGAACCACGAGTTATTACATTTATTCTTCGGGGATGGAGGAGGAGGCTTTTTATTTTCCTTGGGGTATAAGTTGTGGCTTGCCGCATAGATATCTGGTCTTCTATGCACTCTTTGGAGGAGTTGCACCGTCGATCCTTCACAAAGAAGCTGATCTCTCGTGTTAGCGATGCTAGCAATCGATCCCGTAAAACAAAATCTACCAGAGACTCATAATCATAGGGGATTTTCGATGAGTCTTACCAAAAATTAAAAGTACGGGAAAGAATATATCCAAAATGACGAAATGTAATATATGGTTGGATGACGGCGTGGCGAAATTTGGTTCGGTAGAAGTCAGGCGTCATATTGTACGCCGCAAGAAGTTCGGATTTGAGGGTGGAGTAATCCACTGTAACCTCAGAGGGAAGTGATACGACTATGTCTCGGAGCGGTGAGCTTAGTAAAGGAAGAAGCTTAGCTACACCGTCCGTCTCTATGTTGCAATGATTAACTTCAAAAATTTTCTCGAATTGAATGGGAAAAGATCCGAATTCCTCTCCTTGTTTGAACGTAAGGAGTTTAACATAGGCTGACTAAGGGTTCTTTACCCGTGAATTTATTGAAATGGTTTCGAGTCAATCACGATTCGATTCGAGTTCATATTGACGAATTATCTCACGTTTATCGATCTCTCTAATTTCTTTTTGTACACATTCAGCCCTTTCTAGTTCTTCTCGTTCTCTATTATAAGCTCTCTCATTTCTCTTCTCTTCCTCTATATAAGTGCCAAGGTCTTTGGCACTTCAACCAAGGCATTTTCCTTGGAGTTTAAATCTCTCAAATAACGAAATTTTGATTGTAACAAGGGGAGTATGTTGTTTGAAAGAGAGGGTTAGAATGAGCCGTCAGCAGGGGTCTGATGAGGCTTGGCTTACAAATTACTGACACACGAAACAATGATATAATATATAATTAAACAAAATAATAAAAACAAATAAAATAATGGAGCCTTGTTGAGATGAGAAGGGCTTAGACTCTACTAATCCGTGGGCGATTAAAGTCACCTTGGGGAAATTCTGTCGCCGAACAAATTTTCCCTTTAAAGGTTGTCGGTCCAAACACACCTACAAAAGTAAGCGAAAAATATATATGGCTTGGCAGGGTTTTTTTCTGTTTCGTTTTGTCTTTGGAACTCTAAAGGTACTCAGCTTTAAAAATTAAAATAAAATTAAAGAGTTGCCTTTAAAAAATCTCTCTAAAGGCCTTTTGAAGACCTCACACCTGACGATATATTTATATATATTGGGGATGGCTTATTCATACTTTGCGGGGTCCTTTTAAACAAATATTTCAGAGTGCAAGTTGGCCAAAAATTAAAAGGTAGCTGGTACGCGCTGATGTTGCAAAAGAAAGACAATGACGAAAATATAACTTTTATAACAACAAAAGGCTATATATATACGAGGGGCGGTCAATAATTTTTGCAATTCGGATATAAGGAAACGAAATATGAGGAAAAGTGTTTTATTATTTTTCATTATAACTACTTTCGATTTCAATGCACTTGCGCCACTTGTCCCTGAGGCTTCGAAATCCGGACAACCAGAAATCTCCCGACTGCTGTTAAATCCACTCCTGGACGGCGAGTTGGACATCTTCATCGTCCCCAAACCGGCGTCCACGCAGTGCGGCCCTGAGCTGGCGTAATAAAAAGTAGTCGATAGGGGACAGATCTGGACTATACGAGGGGATGGTTTAGTTCCTCGAATTAGCACTCGCGCAGGACAGCTTGTGCAACTCTGGCCTTGTGGACAGAGTTGAACAAGAGCAGGACACCACGTGTCAACTTGCCGCGCCGCTTCTGATAGATGCACTGCTTCGCTTCGACCCAGCCAGTTCCTCGGCGTAATATTAGCCTGTGATGGTCCTTCCACGAGGCACATAGTCCACCATCAACACTCCCTCAGAATCCCAGAAGATAGTGGTCATGATCTTCCCGGCTAAGGGTATGTTCTGGAACATGATGGGGGTCGGAGAGCCTCTGTACTTCCAGGCCATGCTTTCGAGCTTGGTCTCGGGATCCCAGTGATGGACCCACGTTTCAGTACCTGCCACTATGTGTGACTCGAATTCCGCGGGGTCTTGGTTGTACAGGAGCAGCAGGTCCTCTGAACTTTGACGACGTTGAACTCGAGCATTGACGTGAGGTTTCGTGAGGTTTCTAGGGACACAATGGGAAGAGACCTTGGTCATGGCCAAATTGTCTTGGATGATGTTGATAACACTTCTACCTGGTATTTCAAGTTCTCGTTCGATTTATTCGACCTTTACCCGTCGATTTTCGAGGATCATCATCTCTACACGGGCCACATTGTCCTCGTTGGTCACGTCTGACGGGCGCCCTGGACGGGGGTCATCTTCATGGGACTCACAACCATGGCGGAACTCCCTATTCCTGCGAGTAATGGTTGCATAGGAAGGGGCGGTGTCGGTGTACACTGCAACCATGCGTTCATGGATCTCTTTTGCATTCTTGCCTTCCTTGGTCAAAGATTTGATCACTGCACGGTGCTCAACCTTCTCCATTGTTGAAATATTTGTGACTGACGATCTGCGATCAGCTACTGCTTCTTAAATAGACGAAGCAAGTGCGTGCTGCTGCAGGTCCTGACTTGTCATAACATTTCCTAGCATCCCACAAACAGCCATCCCCCTTCCTCTGTTTTGCCCTACCGATTCGCAAAACTTATTGACTCCCACTCGTATTTACATAGAAATTGGTTTTGAATGGAAAGGTCGCCCAGACGGGGTTGAAGATCCACACGCGATCAGGTATGTTGATTAAGGGATTAAAGAGGTGAGATACAGTTGGAGATTCAAAGGGTTATTTTAACTGGGGTGTGCACACAAATCATAGAGCAATTGAGATAAGCCAGATTTAAAATCAATCTGCAAAAGGTAACGGTTACGATTACCTTATGAGTGCGTTGCCAAAAAGGGGCCAATGGGGTAAGGTGAAGGCAACTGAAGAGGTTGGTTACGACTGGTTTCAATACGAGGAAGCACTATTCGTTTTCGGTGCTGGGAGTCCTTATCAATCCTTGCCAATTAACTAGGGTAGAGTTCACTGATGTCAAAGCTTGCCGCTTGATTACCGCAGAGTTCACCAATCGATTTAGCCTTCACTCGATTTAAAATCGTCGCTAGAGGGGCGAGGGAGAGCGTCCTTTAGCTTGTTCGTCGGAGTAGGTAGAAGTTTAACAGTGCTGCTCTCTAAACTCAGTCGAAGCGTTATATAGACGGGTGGAGGGGAGGTGCGTGTGATCTTGGTGAAGTGCTCGCATGCTTGCGGAGAGGTGGCCGCGTGAGGGAGTGCGGGAGAAGACATTGTTCCCTAGGCAAATACATCTGAGGCTGGTAAAAACAGCGTCAACCGCCTCCTCGTTTAGGTTCCCATGCTTTCACCAGTTCCATGCGGCAATCTCTGGATCCACGTGGGTACAGGAGGGCACGTGGACGCCATCTGACCTTATTCTGCTACAATATTTATTTCTAATAAACAGATGGACGAAAGAAGGAGACGGGCAAAATCGTACAATGTGTCCTGGTACTAGCTAGGAGCAATTGGGAACCCATTAACACCCGAAAAATTCCATATATTATATTCTCTCTTTCCCCCAGTTAAGCATCCCTCTTGTAAAATAGAATCTCAGTGAATGTAAGTACGATTTTTTTAATAAGCCGAGGCTCACCTATGCGAGATTACACTTATCTCCGCGAAATTTAGATGTAAAGGGGATAATGATTGTCTGTTCAGAACCAGAAAACTTTCTCTCCTTTTCCGTTGCTCAGTGGAAAATCGACCATAAAACAATAATGCACGATGGTTAATTAACAATTTAAAAGTAATCGTATGCAGAATGTGAATCTAGTTTCTGCAAATGAATGGCACACAACGATATCAGAACGATGGAAGCCTCAATTAAAAGAGAATCTCTCAATTTCGAAAATTTGATTATATTATCAAGCAACCAGCGCTTTGCTACTAAGAATAAAATTTAAAATCTAAAGAAAAGAAGCTATGGTTTAATTGGTTTTAATTCTCTGTACTTCTTTACTTATAATAATTTTGAAAAAGAACTTTAAACTAAATTTGCCTGCTTTTAAAATATCACGTTGATAAAATATAGTTATAGAAGATATATAAAAATAATTTCTCTGAACTTCACCATTTGTAATTCTTTGGGTTTTAAAAAATTCACAAAATTTCGATACTTATATTTATTTCTGAAATTCATGATTTTTTTTTTTATATTATAAAAGAATTATTAGATATAACTTTGATAAAAAAATATAAGTCATAAACAAACTAAGATGAAATTATTATTGAAATACTCAAAAAGATCCCCTTCTTAAATTAGTTAGTAAAGTGATGATTATAGGATTTTGGCTGTTCTTTTAAAATTCAACATGTGAAAACGAGGGAATTTATATTTCACCTATGTATGTAGGTTTGTTTTGTATTATATCCCAGGCATGTGTAAAACTCACGTTTCTCCGGTCACATCATAAATTATGATACTCGTATGTACTCATTTAAATAATTAAACGAAACACCAATATTAAATCAATCTAGAGACGTTAGCTTGCCACATGGCGATGATTAATATGTATAATTATAATGAATAATCAAGTTTCTGGAAAAGGAATCACCCAAAAGCTTAATTCGACCCTAAATCCTTCTCACACTTCAATCCAAATCATTATGGGTGAGAAACTTTTGGCTGCTGATTAAAGGCGAGAATAATTCGAGGCGTTTCTTCGTTCCGAAAACTAATGAATCTGGGACATCAAACGAAGATTTGTAAAATGAAAGCGATGGTGAAGAATTCGCTAAATCATTTTCAGAATTTTTATGGTTTGGTAAAAAATTATTTTATATATAACAAACCGGGATTAAAAGAAACAAATAAAATGATTTACTGAAAATCAGGGTTTATATTAGCAATAATTAAAATTTAAAAGTTCTCATCTACAGACAAAATATATGTAAAAATTAATGAAGAATTAGAATCAATCGTGAAGGAGTAGGAAGATGTTCTTTTGAAAAGGTTGTCAGGCGAGTAAGAGTGAGGTTAAGTTTAAATTCAACCGATGAGGAAATGCTGCTATATGCATCTGGTGGTAAAGACTTGATGGTGAATGAACGAGACGGCGATCGAAACTCCAGTGAGTAAGTTGGGAGCAATAGACTGGGATATTGCACTCCACTTTGGTGATTTTTATTGTCCTCTACACTTTCGTCTCTCATCTAATAAGTATTTCAGCCAATATTGGATAAATTGCCGTGCAAGGGATTATTCTTATTCTCTGTTGATATAAATTAGCTCTATTTTCCTTTAATATATTACTACTGTATTTTCCCAAACAAGAGAAAAAAATCCCCAAATTTAATTTTCTTGAAAATACTTGCAAAATATTAGGATTGCGCAGAATTTTTTTTTGAAATTTCTCTCTTACATGTTATATCATATTTTAGTTTCATTGTGAAGTGGATAAAAAAATATAAACAAAGCAATGTGTATTTGAAGAAAGGTGCGTCCCAAAATAGAGAACGATAACAAAAAATCATTTTATAGATAAATCATCGGCCATTATGTATGGCAACACTCTCTCTCTCTCTCCTCTATTTTAGACTATTTTATATATATATAAGAATGTAAAAACGAATTAATTTGACAAAGCTTTCCGAAAGCACTTTATTCAGGTTTTGTAATTGGTCCAAAAAAATTCCACGCAATATATAATAAAGCCTCAAAATTATACTGGTTCTAGCTAGTCTACAAAAAAAAACTCGCCCTCAAAAAATCCCTTACAGGGAAGATCGCTAGATATAACATATATTGCACGTGGTTTAGTCCACGGAAGCCACGGAAGATAATGAGATAAATACGTCACAAAGCCGGGTACTGAGCAAAGGCACTAATCTGGCCATCCCTTCTGTCTCTATGTCGCAGTGATTCAACTTGAATATCTTCTCGAACACTGTCAGTTTCATCGCGGCTATTTGTGTAGCCCCAGCTCGGGATGCTATGGAATTGACTTTCGCCAGATCCTTACTCATTTCTCTTTCAGGAGCGTGTACTCGTTCTCTATTTTCTGGTGTAGTCCACGGAAGCAACGGAAGATAATTAGATAAATACGTCACAAAACCGGGTAATAAGAAGAGGCATTAATTTGACGATCCCCTCTGTCTCTATGGCCCAGTGATTCAACTCGAATATCTTCTCAAAGTGTGGCAGTTTCATCGCGGCTATCTGTGTAGATCTGGCTCGGGATGCTATGGAATTGCCTTCCGCCAGATCCTTCCTCATTTCTTTTCCATGAGCGCGTACTCGTTCTCTCTCTTCTGCTTCCCTTTGTAATTTTCTTTCTTCCCTTTCTAACTTTCTATCTTCCGCTTTCCTTTCCGCTTGCGCCTTTTCTATTTCCGCTTCCTTTTCAGCTTGCTCTCGTTTGTCTTCTGGTTCGTGGGCGTACGCAACTAGTTCCTTGCCTCTTAATTTTTAAGCTTGGGCTTGTTGGGGGAATCTGTAAAATGCTTCCATTTTACCTCTGTTTGTTCCTCCAAAAACTCACCGATATGCTAAATGTACTTATGCAACCTCGAACAAGTAGTGCGCTGCCTAAACGGCCTTATCCCAACACTTCCGTTTAATTGGAATACCAGTCTACAAAAAATTAATTAATAACATTAACAGGCTAATCACCGAAAACTAACCACAAATTTAAAGACAGACCTTTTTATTTTCAACTTTTCCTTAAACGCGAGGCACGCATTTACTATTCCTGAAGGCAAAGCAAGACAAACAAATATACTGAGTTCTTCCAATACCCATAAAACCTGACACTAATTATTTATGTCGTGGTAGAGCAAGGATCAAGTGGTGATGTACGCACGTATATGTTTGTTACGTTCTTCAAACACTCCTTGATTAGGTTTTCTCTAAGCGGGCTATATTTGATTATTATTATGTTATATTTAATCTTCGAGGGTTTCTAGTGCCATGCTCAGCGTTTCCAGGATTGAATTAATTGCACCATGAACAAAAATTGAAAACAAATAAACAAACTACACAGTTTGGAATAAAACAAGTTTAAGTGAGACTTACCAAATTAAACAATTGAATATAGACTAATGGTTGACCCAAAGCTCACTTTGATATTAAACACTAATTGACCTTCAAAAAAACAGATAATGGAATTTATTTACCTTTTTTTTCAAGCAGGCACGTGGACGTCTAAACTGCCACCCCAGATATTAGTCTGGCGCGAGGATATTTTAAAAATAACAGATAAATTCGGTGCGTGCGACGGATGGCGTTAAACACGTTTTCTTAGTAAGATGATTTTACCAACGGAACAGGGAAAGTATGCTTCTTCCAATCTTCGAGTTAATCTGGGAATAATTCGCACTAATGAGCAATAAGCAAACGAGTAAATCCGTTGACGAAGGGGAATGTTCGAGAGAGTTCACTTTGGCCTATTCGTCAATGGCGAAGACTACCTCTGGGTTTTGTGTACACCAGGATAGGAGGGTCTCTGTCGAGACATATTGAACTTGTTTTTTCAATACAAGTTAACTTAAATTTCGGTGTGCCTACCAGGAACTGGCTCAGCATGAGCTTCTTATCCGTTTCTTTCGTAGGGTTGCAGGGCACTTCGCCGGACTTCGTTGTCTCGATCGCAAAGTCGATTTTTCTTCTTTTTCTTCATTTATTCGATTATATACTTCGCCACCCCATTGAGGATGAGGAGGATGTAATTAAGTGTCCTCCTTTTTCTCAGAGCATCTTTCATCTAACCCTAAAGGCACATTCTGGCCTTTGGTGTAAATATATATATATATATATATATATATATATATATATATATATATATATATATATATATATATATATATATATATATATATATATATTGTGATAGAACGGGTTGAGGCCCCTTAATTTCAACCACTATCACATGTTATTTAAAACCACCATGCTACCCACGTGCATCTTCGCTTTGAAGCCTGGCGCCTTATCGCCGCCACTTAAGTCAATGTTTAAACAAGGAGTTTAATCTTTCCCCTCTCGCCCCATGCGTTGCCCTCGCCAGATTGAGTTAGGCTTATGGGCAGATAAGGCATTGTTCTCAGGCTCGAATGTGCATTCCCTCGAAGCCCCCACTCCATTGTCCCCCACGCCAAGGGGGTGTCCCGACTATTTATTTGGAAACTTTACCACTTAGATCAGATTAGAGATCCAGATTTTCTTCGCGAGACATCACTACGGTCCAGTCTCACCTTGTGCACCAAAGGGCCCTCGACCTCGAGATCCACCATCACTTGTCCAGAAGAAGGACAATATCCCTTGAGTGCCAAGGTTCGAGCCTTCGTGACGCCAAGTCCATAAGGCTTCCCCTGTTGTTCAGAAAGAGAACAGCCATTGTTCGTTCGAGCCCGTTGACAAAAAACAGTTCTCACCCCCCTCCCCTGTTGTTCAAAAGAGAACAACGTAGAACAGCCATTGGTCGTTGCAGCCAGTTCACCAAGAAACGGTTTTCTCCCTTCTCCCTTGTTGTTCAGAAGAGAAAAAAATTAGAACAGCAATTGTTCTCGAGCCCGTAGACAAGAGACGGTTCTCCCTCCGCCCCTTCACTGTTGTTCAGAAGAGAACAACGTAGAACAGCCATTGTTTTTCAAGCCGTTCGTCAAGAAACGGTTCTCATTCCCAAGACCCAACGTCAGGATCATTTAATTCGCCCTCCCTTCGGCTGGAACAGGCCAGCGGACCAAAAATTCCTTCACGTCGCCTTTCTCTGCACAACAAGTATAATTACGTAAGCCGAACGTTACCTTTTAGTATTTAACTCTTTTGTCAACTCTATCCTGTGCTTTAAATGGTTTAGCGAACCATCCCATCCATTAACTTTATATTTGTTATAACTTTTTAAATCTCTTAATCCTCGGATTAGCCAGATTCCTCAAGACCCTTTCCATTCTCTGTTTATGTCAATATTTTCCGTTTTGTGTGTTGTTGATAGTTATTATTAATAAAACTCTATTTTATTAATGATAGCAATATTATTATCCGTGAGCTCAGTTCCACTTCTTAAGCATATCGAAGATACATAATATCGGCCAGCCTAGACATCCACGAACTCTAAAGATAATTAAATAAGTCCCTCAACGAATAGTTATATATGGTATATCGTCGAGAGTCCATTCTACGACATATATATATATATATATATATATATATATATATATATATATATATATATATATATACAATTTAAATTTGTTATCAAGTGTGTAAAGTTTAACGCTATATCTTTGCAAACACTGGTCTCAGTCGAGTAAAGCATAGTGTTTTTCGTTATAATAATAGAGTATAGTAGTTCCCTTTTGTTTTAACGATTGCTATCCCCTTTTTTGAAACTTAAGAAGCTGGAGTAGCTCAAGGAACTGTTATAATAATTTTTTTTTGTTTTTTTTTGTGTAATTTTAGTCAGTGGGTATTTAGATCGAGAAACCAACTACGAATAGGTCAGTGCCCATATTTAGGTAGGCTAATTCTCTAGAGGCATAATTTTTGTTGCAAGGAATTTTAGTTGGTTGACTATTTGGCCCCCAAGTACAAATATGTCTCAGTTCGAAATCTCCAAAGCGCAAGGAGAGTCCTTTGGACATTCCGGAAAAGAATTAATTGAGTAGGTTCAAGAGGAGCAAAGAACGGAAAGAGAAAGAGAAGTCAAACGAGAAGAAAGAGAAATGCAACGAGAAGAAAGAGAGGAACGGAAAAGACAAGCTTAGCTTCACCATCAGATTGAATTAGCTCGTGTTGAAGCATAGATACAGTCAGCCAGTTCCCGTTCGGAAGCCCCCGTCAATCTCTCATTAAAGCTCCCCAATTTCAAGGATGGAGAGGATTTCGGAGCATTTTTTGCCCACTTCGAAAAGATCCTCGAAATCAATAACATGGATCTGGAGGCTGAAGGTGTAGTCAGATTACTTCCCTTGTTAAATTGTTAATTGCGCGAAATTTTTATATCTTTACCATCTGAATGTACAATTAACTAGAGCACCTTAAAAGCTGAGTTATTGGCCGCCTATAATATGACTCCCGATTTCTACCGCAAAGAATTTCGAGGAGGTCGTATTAAACCCGGACAGACGTTCCGTCAATTGGGATACATTCTTCAGAGGAATTTTAAATTTTGGTTAGAATCCTTAAAGGTTGATCCTAACTACGAGTCCTTAACAGACTTCGTGTTGCGGGATCAATTTTTGACGTCTCTCCCGACGGAGATCCGCGCGTTCGTCAAGGATCGTCGGTGCCAGACCTTTAAAGAATTTACCGAAGAAGCGGATGTCTATGCCGCAAGCCATAATTTATACCCAAAGGAGAATAGAACTTCTCACCAATCCCCCTACATGAAAGAAGAAAGGATTCGCGCCCCTTCACAGGAAAGTCGACGAAGTTTCCGAGCTCCGTAAAACCCCAAAACTTCATTCCCCAAAGGCAACATCGGGACTCCAAACCTCCAGTTAAAATTTTTCTCCATCTCTCTTCCCGAAGCGACCAATCATATGTTTTACCTGTGGTGTAGAAAACCACATGAGCTGGAATTGCCCCCCAAATTCTATGCTTAAAAGCGGACCAGCCCACCAAGTTCACCAGATTAATGCCACCCCGGCTCCCCCGGTGGTGCAGACCCAAGCAGCAACTTCTCCCCCTCCGTCAGGCCACCAGGTAAATTTTATTTTTGTTAAAAGTTCATCGGGAACTTTGTAATTTGAGGAGGGAAGCGTGAACGGCTGCCAAGTATCTACTCTCGTCAGAGACACAGGATGTACGTGTTTCATCGTGTCTGACGAACTCCTCACCCCAGTGGACCCTAACCACGAAAAATTTGCCTTGCAACATGACTACCTACGGCGAACGAACCAATTTCCCGTCGTTAGATGTTACCCTCAGTGTCAATATTATGATGGCTGGGCTGAAGTCATTTCAGCACCCATTCAATTCTGTTCCGTACTTCTAGTACAGAGCCCCCAAGTAAGTTCCGACCCTGTGTCTCAGGCCACCCTTCCTCGAGGCCAAGCTAAGAAAGAAGCCCAGGAGCCCGTCCCCATCAGAACCCCGATGCCGTCCGATTTCTCGGAGACCCTTAACCAGGACTTTAGGACGGCACAAAAAGAGTGTAAATTACTATCACCCTTAGGTGATAAGGCCCAAGACAAGGACACGGAGACTGTCCGTGGACCCCAAGAAAAAAAGTACCCTAACGCGCCCATGGAGATACCTTCGTAGCACTGCACGAAACATCGGCGCTTGAAGAAGATTACCTCGCGGAGTCCCTTAATGTAATACAGACAGTGTGCATCCAACCTGATGCCGATTACCCTCTTCCTTCCCTACCAGGTGAGTCTTCTGAACCCTCTGGCCTGGATATTGACGCGCAGCTGACACCACATCAAAAGAGTCAACTATAAGAACTATTTGAATGGAGTCACCATTTAACCACCCTGTTAGCTCTTTTCGAACGACTGCGTGAAAATGGCTTTACCATTGGCCCCAGCAAATGGCATTTTGCCCACGAAACCATAAAATACTTGGGTTTCAAAATAGGACAAAGCCAGTAAGGTCCCCCAGAGGACAAGATTAATGCAATCGCCGACATACCCCTCCCAAATACTAAGAAGCAATTAAGATCGTTCCTAGGATCAGCTTCTTACCCTCGGCGACTTGTTCTGAATTTCGCTGCAATTCCGGCGCCCCTCAGCTTCCTTCAAAAAAAAAATTCTCCCGATCGTTTACGTTAGAATGATGTCGCTGTTTCCCATTTTAATCAGCTCAAGAGTAAGCTCATTTTTGGCCCCCTTCTAAAGTTTCCCAACCCGGAAAAATCCTTTCGGATTAAGACCGACGCGAGCAACGAGGGCATTAGAGGTTTACTCCTTCAATACGAGGATGACGGAACGAGTCATCTAGTTGCATGTGCTGGTCGCCAATTATTACCACGCGAAAAGAGATATGCCACTATAAAGAAGGAAGCTCTAGGAAAAGAATTTCAGATAGGAACCGACCACCGTCCGTTAGCCTATATTAGGAATATGTGAAACTCCAACGGCCGAATCATGTGCTGGAGTTTACTCTTGCAAGAGTATCAATTTAAAATAAATTATATAAAAAGTTCTGATAACCAGGTCGCTGACGCACTCAGTAGGAATGCATTACCAAATAGCGTAGAGTAATTGTATTTGTAGGAGTAGGATCTCCATGTTAGTATATACCGTCTTTACGACTTAAATTAGATTCTCTTGTAATATAATTAGTAAATGTATATGTCTGAATTTTGTAACGCTCAATGCCAAATTTTTTTGTATCTATATATATATTTGTACCCATTAAATAACGTATAAATTATTTTGTCCCATAAGTACTAATTTTATATCATTTCATTGTTCCATGCCCCTTTTTTTATTAAGTTTGTATTAAAGGTTATTTTTCCCTATAATCAAAAGATCAAGATAATCATATGTATTGAGGTAATACTAGTTAGGTGCAGGAAGGTACTCATAGTACAAGAAAACGAGTTCCCCACAACGGCGCTCTATCGTTGTCCCTTCTCTCTTTTTTTTTTCGGAGTGACAACTTCCTTCGGAATGAAGGGGTGTGATAGAACGGGTTGAGGCCGCTTAATTTCAACCACTATCTCATGTTATTTAAAACCACCATGCTACCCAAGTGCATCTTCGCTTTAAAGCCTGGCGCCTTATCGCAGCCACCTCAGACAAGGTTTAAACAAGGAGGTTTATCTTGCCCCGTTTCGCCCCATGCACCGCCCTCGCCAGATTGAGTTAGGCTTATGGACAGATAAGGCATTGTTCTCAGGCTCGGCTGTGCATTCCCTCGAACCCACCACTCCATTGTCCCCAACGTCAAGGGGGTGTCCCAACTATTTATTTGGAAACTTTACCACTAAGATCAGATTAGAGATCCAGATTTTCTTCGCGAGACATAACTACGGTCAAGTCTCACTTTGTGCACCAAAGGGCCCTCGACCTCGAGATCCACCATCACTTGTCCAGAAGAAGGACAATATCCCTTGAGTGCCAAGGTTCAAGCCTTCGTGACGCCAAGTATACAAGGCTTCCCCTGTTGCTCAGAAAGAGAACAACGTTAGACCAGCCATTGTTCGTTCGAGCCCGTTGACAAAAAACGGTTCTCACCCCCCCACCCGTTGTTCAGAGAGAACAACGTAGAACAGCCATTGTTCGTTTCAGCCCGTTCGCCAAGAAACGGTTCTCACCCTTCCCCCTTGTTGTTTAGAAGAGAACAACATTATAACAGCCATTGTTCTCGACCCAGTAGACAAGAGACGGTTCTCACCCCCCCTTCCTGTTGTTCAGAAGAGAACAACGTAGAACAGCCGTTGTTCTTCAAGCCATTCGTCAAGAAATGGTTCTCATTCCCAAGACGCCACGTCAGGATCATTAAATTCCCCCCCCCTTAGGCTGGAACTCGCCAGTGGACCGAAAATTGCTTCACGTCGCCTTTCTCTGCACAACAAGTATAATTACGTAAGCCGAACGTTACCTTCGAGTATTGAACTCTTTTTCAACTTTATCCTGTGCTTTAAATGGTTTAGCGAACCATCCCATCCCTTTAACTTTATATTTGTTTCACCTTTATAAATCTCTTAATCCTCGGATTAGCTAGATTCCCCACCACCCTTTCCATTCTCTGTTTATGTCAATATTTTCCGTTTTGGGTGTTGTTGATAGTTATTATTAATAAAACTCTATTTTATTAATGATAGCAAATTATTATCCTTGAGCTCAGTTCCACTTCTTAAGCATAACGAAGTTACATAATATCGGCCAGCCTAGACATTCACGCACTCTAAAGATAATTAAATAAGTTCCCTCAACGAATAGTTATATATGGTATATCGTCGAGAGTCCATTCTACGACATATATATATATATATATATATATATATATATATATATATATATATATTATTTCCTCGTAATGGCTGCATATTTGTTGCATGACTACATAAATCATTTACACGATCATACACACCGACGTTACTAAAAGGTATTTTACTAGGCACAATTTTTCATAATGAGCATATAAAGAGTTCCTTTTTGCCCTTCTGTCAAATACTTCTTTTTAAAGTACAACAGCATCGGTTACACGATACTGTCATCTAATCCTATCTTTCTATTTGTTTATTTACGCTAATCATCTAGATAAGGAGTCTATGAAACAATTTCACAAACCTTACATGGACCATTATCAATCCTTTTTTAACTGTTATCTCAATTCTCATATAAACTCTTGGATTAAAAATACACTTAGTTTCTGCTATCTCCCTTTCTCTTTCTCTCTCTTTCTCTCACTTATCTTATCCTACGAGAAAAGAATGATAAAGAAAACTGGCCATGGCCACCTCTTTTATACTCAAATTCTCAGATATTACAAAACTCGAATACATTTATTCATATCACTTTAGCAAGCACAGGTTTCTTTCATTTGTGTTTATATTGTATTCCATCCACCGATTAAGGACTTTTTACTCAGCTAAATTACACCCATTTATCTCCTTTAGCAATTCTCCGTGGAAGGAATTTACAGTCAATCACATCAAATCAGGATAGACGTCTTTATCCATCTATGTTCACATTATTCTTTTTACCAGACCCCAATCGCAAAAGTTATTAATTTGTATATAAATCCAAATACAATTTTATTTGGTTAATACCATCAGAAACGAACTCAAATGCGGAATTTGGATTAATACAAGAGAAGGCTTATTTCTTGCCACGCAATTGGTGGCCTCACCCTGATCAAAAATAATCACTTTCTCTCGCCAAAAGTGGTGTCATCAAGAGTGATTAAAATCCCTCATTTCCAGAGTTACATCACATTAACTTTCAAAGTGATTTCTCGTCAATTTTTGGAGTCACCATCGAATTCCCTCAAAGCAAGTGCAAAAATGGATCATGGCATCCCTCTACCTTGGATTCTATCTTATAACTTAGTGATCGCAACCTAGCAGCACTAGCACTCATCAAAGTGGGGCTTAAATTTATTTCACTGAGGCAAAATCTCAACTTCACCGGACGCTCAACTTCCAGAACGTCCAATTCTTGCACTCTCAATCAGATTTCTCTTTTGCAAGTAACGCAATCTCAACAATTTTCAACTTACAGCCTCATATATCGTAACAAAAGACCTCTCTAGCTAATTTACTCGATCGCTAAATTATTTTCGTGCTTCGAAAGCAAAATCTTACATCAAATTATCGCAGTCAATCCATAAATCTCAGATTGCAACGGCTATACGCCCATCTTCTCACTCAGCACTCACACAGTGCAATGGCGATATGCCTGCCATCTCACTGATCCAACGAACCGAGAAGGATAGTTAGGTTCCAAGCTAGGCTATATAATGCTTATGGTTTCAAATCTTCACTAATGCTTATAATTGACTTGACTAGCATTCGTTAATCAACTTCTTCATCAAAGTAAAAGCTACGCAGAAGTGATTCTCCACTCAACGCGAAACAAATTGTCAGCTGTTTGACTACTGATAATTTTTGAGGTCTTATGTATTTGGTCATGTAAGTCATTTTTGTGTCTAATCACTCACCCACTTTAACTTTTACAGACATACACAATTATTGACAACACGCAATTTCTCCTCAAACAACTAGAGAATTCGTTTTTCGGTAGTTACGTCCCTTTTCTTTTACCAACGTTTTTATTTTCAGTAATTATTGTTTTTAATTCGCTGTATACGCGTGTGCACTCACTCATTTTATCGTTATAAGAGAAAATGAGCACTTAACTTCATTTATGTTTTCTACATTCACACTGATTTGACATACACGCATTCAGGTGACATACAGTTAAATAATAATGACCTCTGACCACCCTGTTTTTCTGGAAACCATTTTTGCATTTTTCAAAACTTCTGGGATTTAAATTTCATGCGAACTAGGATCTCTTGAATTACAATCATGTAAATACGTGCTTTTATTACATGTTTCAAAATTTTTTAGTAATTTATACATACAGTCTTAATTATCTTGCACCTTGTCAAATATGATTCCATTATCCCGTATAACTATTTCTAATCATTATAATTATATTATTGATATTCGATGTATCGATTTGCATCATTTTATTATACTAGCGCACTTTTTATGACAGACGAGGTAATTTAAAAATAATTTTAATTTGATTCATTAATTTAAATTTATATGAACTATATTTTATTTGTATTATAGCCATGTGTACAATTTATATATTTACTCATTTAATTTTCGAGCCAAATATTAATATTATTTTTATTCGGCTGCGATAACGGATGAAAACGCATATATCTTACTTCAATCATACTTTGATGATTCTATTTACCATGCCAATGTACTAACATAGTTATAGAAATTTTTTGCTCAATTGAATAATTCCGATTGAATTATCTCATTATTTTTTAATCAAATGTTCTTAATTGTTGTTCCTTTATCTTTATTAAAAATTTTCTATTTTATATGCATTACTTAATAATGTTTTACACTACAAATGTAAATGCATTTGCTCACTCAGAAACTCGATGATTCTGTAGCATGACTATGTATATAATTTATTTACACGATCATACACACAAACTTTACTACACGATCTTTTTCCCAAGGAGAAATCTCTTGAATGACTATATAAATATTTCCTTGTATCCCTTCCTTAAAATTATTCCTCCCAACTCACAACTGCCTCAGTCAAACGATACTATGAGTTAAACATTACTTTATATTTGTTTATTAACACCAAACAGCTAGACATGAAATCTATAAAACATTTTTCCAAACTTCCTCCCCCGCCTTCTCAATCCTTTTCTCAGCAGTTATCTTTAGTCTCAAATAAATTGTTAATTAAGAATACAGTTCATTTCTGCTCTCAACTTCATCTCTCTCTCTCTCTCTCTCTCTCTCTCTCTCTCTATATATATATATATATATATATATATATATATATCCTAGAACACACACTAACAAACATTAAATTTTCAGAAAAACCTACCCTAAAAATATCTATTGGTTATCATAAACATGACACCTACTTTCTTTATACATAAATACTCAGATATTACAACATTATAATCCAGTTGGTCATAACACTTGACAAAGCACAGGTCTCTAACATCTGTATTCGCATTGTACTTTATCCACTGGTGAAGGCCTTTTGAACAACCAAAATCCAACTATTCCCCTTTTGAAGTAATCCGCGGTGGAAGTGATTCACAGCCGCCACATCAAAACAGGAAAGACGTCTTTTTACCAACCGCGTTCACATTCACTCCTTCCACTGAAAAAAGACTTAAACTTACCGAGTCCACTCATTCATCTTACTAAACGTCAAGTGCAAAATAAAGTTACTTTATTAAAGTGTTTATAAATTCCATTACGATTTTATTTTATGAACATCTTTAGAAACGAACGCGAATCGGAAAATTGTATTCATACACAAGAAAAGACCTTTTTTTTCCTACGAAACTGGTGATCATCGCCCCAATCGAAGAGATTCTTCTTCTCTTTACAAGATTACCTTCTCCCGCAAGATACATATATAATTATCGTTCTCGAATTTTGGACGCATTATTTCTTATAATACAAATTACTACCATATATTTTGTTATCTGCTGTTTTATGAAATGAAGCTTGAATACCATCAGAGGCAAATTTTAAAGAATATTATTTTATTGTCTCTAATTTCTCAAGTTCTGTACTAACCTTCATCTGCGCCGTTCCTTATGATATTTTCTACATTTATTTATCCTTTTTACCCAGCAAAAACTACAAACTTTGAGAATAAAAAGAGTCCTTTAAATAATTCAATTAATCATATAAAAGTCATTATATCTATTCAATATATTTTGTTTTAGCTTTTGCCAAAATTTACCAAATTAATTTATATACCTAAAATAAATTTTCAACTTATTTTAAACGGAAATTTTTACAAATTTCAAAAATATAAATAAAAAAAACAAGGTTCCATGAATTTTCGCTTCCTTATCCAACACAACTTTATGTAGAGGAAACAGTTCTTAAACTAAACGTCCTTGGGTTGGAAAATCAAGTCTATATATATATATGTATATATATATATATATATATATATATATATATATATATATATATATATATATATATATATATATGTATATATATATATATATATATATATATATATATATATATATATATATATATAAATATGCCAAAAATTCACACAGGAAAATGAAAGTCGGTTTCCAAGTACTTTCGAACTCGCTCAGTTCATTCTCAAGGAACTAAGAATAATTTTACATAGGTGGTATATATATGAGAAACAACAGAGTGACGCCCTGCGCATGTATAACGAAAGGACACAGGCTGGAAAAATATTATCAAAGAGGGGCTTAGATACCGGACATAAAGTATAAAACTAAATAAATAAGTTCTCCTTCCGGAAATTCTAACTCTGAGCAAAGAATGTAGACATTTAGGTCACAAAAGTTAGTACATACACACGAATTATGAATAAATAAAAATAAACAAGAGAGACATAACTAAATTAATAAATCCAACTGCTAAGATTTGTAATGGACAATTTCTTTATCAATAAGCCTCTTAATTATAGGAGCCAGTTTAAAGCGACCAGGGGATATATTAAAATTAGGTGAGAAATTAATGAATGAGCATTCGACAATATTTCTTAGAACAACGTCATCAGATTTGTCAATAGATTTAGCCAAATTTCAATTGATCTAACTATTTTCAGATAAATGGACAAAGAAAGCACTATTATATTCAATCTTCCTAATATTGTATTTATGTTGCGTTAAGAGTACACTTAATGATTTACCGGTTTGCACAAAGTACTGCTTAAGGCAAACTGAACAATCGACAGAATAACCCACAACTCAAACAATGGGATTGCTAAAGGCAAATGTTTATGTTAGAAATTTCACCTCTTCATCTTTTTGTCGAGGCCTCGAATTCCTGCTCGCCTGTCAGGTTAAAAAGATTTTCTGCAGTATCCGGGAGATTCATCAATAATTTATGTTTCTATTTGTTCTCCCATTTTCCTTATATTGTCGAGGGAAAAGTGATTGAGTTTTTTAAACTTATTATTGTAGCTAAGATTTTTTATTTCTTCCATCATTTTCGTAAAGCAAAGTTGTACGTATTCTACATATAATATCTTTCTTTCTAATAGATTGTGGGGACCAGAAGGGAGCAGTATAATCTAATATGGGTCTGACTAATAATTACGTGTATAGTTTTAACATCGTCTCTAAATTATACGATGAGGCGGATTTCCTGATACCTGATACGACTCTTGTTGCTTTATTTCTAATTACATGCATTGACTGGAGATATTTAATTATTATCTATTTTAACTCCTAGATCAACATGCTCTTTTACTTCTATAATCTAAGTATCTTAGAGATAATATTTAAATTTAGGATTATTCTTTCCGAAGTGTAAAACAACATATTTTGCATCATTAACTTCATGGCAGATTCGTTGCACCATTTAAGTAACATAATACAGGCAATTTTGTTAACAATTTTATTCTTCCTTATGCTTTATTATCTGCCCAAGTTTACTATCGTCAGCAAATAAATTTACTAGGCAATTCATACCAGAACCTAACGTGTTTAGGAAAATTACAAAGAGTTTGGGTCCCAAAACGGAACTTTAAGAATCTCTACAAGATATCGGCAGCAAGTCAGATGCCAACCGATTTAAAATTACACCTTGCTTAAGGTCTGTCAAGCAATATTTAATCCAAGTTATGGTTTTCTCATGGATATGCATTGCTTTTAGCTTTTAAGAAGGATTTCAACGGGAATTTATTAAAGGCTTTAGAAAAATCTAGGCATATCACATCGTAGATAGAGTCTGCATCAACAGCGTTTTGTATTTGCTCATAAAATGTGATCACTCTAGTAACATAAGATATCCCTTTCCTAAAACCAAGTTAGCTGTTTTTCTAAAAGTTGATTTCTCTCCGACTGATTATGTAATTTTTTAAATAAATAATTGACCATTATTTTACATAGAGGTGAAGCTATGGAACCGTATAGGCAGACAGACCGAATTTCGGTAAAATTTAAGTTTTTGCGATTTCATTCTAAATGTTTCCTATGGCCCATAAAATATCATACAAGTTTTCTTCTTTAGTTAGGGAACTATGAAGCTATTTATAGCAGTCGGTTAGTTTAAAATAAAGAAAGTTTATGAGAGTGACCACAAAAGAATTCCCCGAAAAATGTTTCAGATAACTAACACAGAATGAAAACAAAAGTTTTTAATAAAAAATATGGAGCAGAGCGAAAAAGACTTAATTCGTCGGTTTATAAAGATTGGAATTCATCGCTAAACATGCTACTTTTGACCACAACCTTGGTTATAAACAAGCCAGGCTATAGAAAAGGATAAACTTGGATTCAAGCAGCGGAATTGGATTTTTGTAAGAGAGAGAAAGAAATAGATCTTTGTAAGTAGTTCCGGAAAAAAAGAAACAGAAGAGAACAACAGAATATAGTCGAGGAGCTTATTAAATATAATAAAGCTGGCAACAATGAGCAGCGTGGTAAGGTATGGCACCCCTCTCTACGGAGAGGTAATTCGGTAATACATACAAAGGGGGACCAGAAACCAATTAAAAAAATACATTCTTTAAAAGGAAATAGAAAAATTTCGAAGATTATACTATGGAATGCTGTGAATAGCTGATGACATGAGGTAAATGTTCATTTGTGTTACTTTTTTACAGGCATTTTTTTCAAATGTTAAAATATTGATGAATAGAAGATTGGCAAGTTCTTATTTATTGGACAATTTTAATCAAATAAAAACCAGTGTACAGAGAAAAGGTGTGGCAATAATTTTCTGGTTTAATATTTTATAATTAGTTTATATATTTTAGATTATGGATGGAAACTTATTTTCTTGGGGTTTACATAATATATGAATCAGGAAATTTAACCATATTTTAAACAAATTGGAGATATATTACATATAAGACCCAAATTATTGAATTTCCTTTAGTAGTTTAATTTCTTTTATTTGTTTGAAATGATAAAAGTATCAATGTTTGAATGAGGTCCCTACCCTCCCCCCTAATAGAGGGTAGTCTATAGTTTTGCTCCTTTTAAAAAAGATTTTAGGAGATTAATACACTGTTAAAATATTAAGGAAATCGGGGATATTTTTTTGGTACATATACCTATCATTTGGGCACTGTCCCCTTAACCTTACTGGTGAACAATTTACCTTTTCCATACATCTAGTTTTTTAAATATGGGAACAACTTTGTCCAGTTTTCAATCTCTGGGAACAAAATTTACCTCCAGATAGTAATCGAATGTAATTTTATTTATTAGCCATTTATAAACCTATTTAAAATATGTATTTTAACAGAAAATAATATATATATAACATTAAACACGTTATCATTTTCCATCAGTCAGATTAATAAGTAATCTTCCTTAAACCTAAGCTTCTCTAAAATCAAGGTTCTCAATAGATGTTATTGTTTCTTTATTTGATACTTTCTTTCTTCTAAAACTTGCAACCTCACTAGAACTTGAATATACATAGACATCATGTAGGCCACTACTGGACTGCGGTCTTTGTTCTTTAATCAAAGCAGGTTTGATAGGCTTTATTATTACATTTCTGCCTTCAGTCAGCTGGTATTTGAACATCTTCTAAATCTTGTTCAAAAAACTACAGATCTTCTTTATTCATTATGGCTACATCCTCAGTATGATTGTCATCACATGAAAATAATTTCAGGACTTTATTTTCTAGAAGAACAATGTGTCTACTTTACTTTCTCATCCTGTATTTGTAATATAATGAAACTTGTGCTATAAAATATTGTAATTTGTATCTTTCAAGAATGTATGTTTGCATAATATTTGATAATAAAAAAGATGAATGTATTGTAGTAGTAATTATGCAACAAAAAAAAAAAAAATTTAAATGCTAAATATGTCATGTTTCAGTTAGACAAGTATGTATATATTGTAATTTTATAGACTATTTGACCTTCTTTTAATATTAGTATGTTCTAATATGACCTCACTGATACGAGTCTTGTTGTTTTCTTTATTTATTTCTTAACTTTGAAATTACAATCAATTGCGCCAATGCCTGTTCTTTACAATACACTCATAACACGATTAAATTGCCAGTGGGTTATTAAGTACGAATAATATAAACCAGACCTTATATATAAATTAGTACCAATTTTTAAAAATATATAAATTTGTAGTTAAGTAACCCAGACATTCCAATGAGACTTAAAGGGTTAAGGTGATCACTAATATCTTGCCCATCCTATCGGCTAAACGGATTTCTTACCGTCATTAGTTCAAGTAAGCAATCTTTTGCCCAATTAGTCTGCCAAATTCATGTTGTCTCTCCTGGTTTAAGATACTTCTCTCAAGATAAAGCTGAAAGACGAGGTTTACGAATAAAAATAGGTTCTTTTTTACAGGTATCCACTGTAGGTTTTAGGTGTAATATCATTGTAGGTGAGTAAAGAAACCCGCTCTTTAATCTAAATATAACACTAGTCTGCTTTGATTTCTAGGTCTAATGCATAATACCTGATCTTAGGCCAGTTCTATTCACTGAATACGAAAATTATGCTTATTTTATCTAATTAGATCAAGGTTTTTAGATATAAGCACATGCCAGAAATTCCTTTATTCCGATCTCTTTGTAGGCGTATGTAAATACAATAGCAAATTTTGAACTTATTTATACACAAAAGGCTTACAAAATGTTCTAATTGATACAAAAAAGAGCAAAGTATACAAAAAAGCCACTCATAGATCAATGGTCTCTTCAGAGACTTCCATTTGTGCATAGCAGACACAAAAACTGTTTTCAGACACAAGAAGTTGTTAGCTAGAGAGGTGACATCCCACCCCCGTTGCTAGTGTTCCTCTATCACACGGATATGTATGTTACAGCGATCACCCTATTTTTAACTTAAGTCTCCACAATTCTGGGAGAAATATTCCAGGAGGGACCAAAGGAAGTACATTTACACTGACTTGCGTCCACCAAGTTTCCGGAAATTCTCCATTAACTCATCAATCGAATTATCATAATGAGAAGGCTTCGTGATTGCCAAGCAGGTTTGCAATGACTGACTTATGTGACAAAACTAGTGTTCTTGATGAGTTTCCTTATTTTATGACTATCAAATACACATACTTTTAGTAGTTTCATGCTGACTCGTTGAAACCTCTGACAGTGTAAAACAAATCCACTACCTTCTCAGTCCATTGCCTTGACAAAAGGTTCTTCATCAAAACGAGTTTGATTGTCAGGTGTGGAGGCAAAATCTGGCATCAGCCTGACTGTAACACAAGTACATAAAGGATGGATACTTTGTGTAACCAGCTTGAAACCTAGGATGATGCCAACAATTTGAAGATCTGCATAGATCAGCTATTTGACTTCCTGATAGTTGAAGAAAGACAAAAATGAATAATGCTATAAAAGCTTTTTTCATTGCAGCTAAATGTCCAACAAGAATCAATGAAAACCTATTGCCGTTATTATGAAGAACGCCTTGAGACTTCTATTAGATGAGGCAATGAAAATTATTCATTGTATATCATCATACTTCAAGAAAATTACGGTAGAACGGTAAAGAGGCTTCTTCAAACGTGAAAATTTTCATAAACTCTTTCTCGCGCTCCCGATACAAATAGAATGTTGCCCCTGGTGCCAGCTTGCATTTCTCTCGAAGATGTGAACCAAATAGCTCAACAGATTCTTTGGAAAGGTTCAGGTCTCGTGTCACGTAATTGAGTTCAGCTTGTGGAAATGGCACTATTATGGCTTGTATGCATAAAACTCAGTTGTATCGGTAGTGACACTATCAAAGGAATCAGAGCTAGAACCCATGGTAAAACCAATCGAAGGAACAAGAAGCTTGACGTCATGTGTAAATGTTTTTTTTAGCAGAAAGAACATTAGGCTATTAAACACTTATTCTTGAGATTGATGCTGTTCAAATTTGTTATGCAGAAGTAGCAGTCGGTGACGTGATATTTGCCTTACCTCCACACCATTGGGACACGAAATGGCATACTTTTCTTTTTCTTATTACTCCAATTCTCTAAATTTTCCACACATGTTTTACGGTAAATATTGGGAGTAAATGGCTTACCCTGGTCGCCTAGTTTCACTCTAAAGTAAGTATGATATGCTTATTCCACAAAATCCGTGATTTGTCCTTCACGGTCTGGAAAACCGACATGTTCGCAGATGAAACAATAACCATCCTGATGAAAAAAATTAATAAAATAGGTTATGTATGGTTACTCATCACTAGAGGTAACAAAACATAACTAATAAACTATTGGGTGATGATGCTATTTTGGAATATACTCGTACGTTCTAATATAAATTGATGATATTTTCGAAACGAGACCGGACAAAAGGAAACTAATGATATTCTTCAATTCTGCATTTAAAAATAATTCAGTTGATAAACCTATGACCTTTGAAAAAAAAGTTTTGAAACGGAGGTCAGTGTAATTAAAATGACTTAAATGATAACTAAAACAGAAATATGTGACATTTAAAACATTTCCCCCAACGAAAATAAAGTAGGTTTCTCTAAAAATGGTCCATTGACTAGAAATTCTTCCCCAGCCAGTTTTCAACTTCTCAACGCTTTAGCATAGAAGTCATATTGTTTTGAATTAAACAGTGTCTCAACGTTGTCTTTACTTCATATATCAGCAAAAATGCTCCGAATGACTGGAAATTCTTGCCCAGCAAGTAATTCCTCAAATTTTCTCAAATTTCAAAGCAAAGAACTGTTAAAGAGGAACAAATACGGCCTGAAGATGAATGTGACAGCAATTACAATCTAAAATCTGGCGGTATTGACCTTAAAAGTGATGACGAACAAACTAGGGCCATGATATTATTTAGAAATCTCCAACAAGCTTTATTATTTGTTTTTTTAACATTTTAAAGGATATTATAATATATATATATATATATATATATATATAGTATTCAGTTATGCTTGAGGAACAATAGAGTCATTAGTTGTAGGAAGCAAATGACGGGCACCAACTTAGGGGCAGGATGAGGTTCTAAATTTTGAGTGATGGGTGTGATTGCTGTGATATATTAATCTGACTCCAAATATTAATAATTTTCAGGTGTTCCTTTGCTTGGCTGGGCTTACCAAAGGCTTAAGGCAAAGATGGACTTACGAAAATACACACTTTATTTAAATAACGAAACTTATATTATAAGCAGCGCGATTGCAGAGCGTATTCGACGGGAAAATAGTATGTCTAAGTATTAGCAACGCGAATACGGAATGTAGGTGGAGACAAGACTCAGTGATTAACCGAGAGCGTGAAAGCTAAGTAACAATAGCAATATTAATCCGAATAATAATGATTACGAGTAGTCTGATCTAATCTCTTAACTCTCTACCTATCTATTTATATCTATCCTGATTCTTCTTTATATATGCTCAAAATATAGAGGGCGTGGCTAGAAAGGACCCCGCGTCCATAGTAGGAGTCTCAACTATCCACCCCGTGGGTGGAGCTAAGCTGCCTCTACACCGTATCTACATTTTTCACCCATTGTTTATTCGTGTCATTTGATATGCTTTCGCTGCATCACTTTGTGTGGTTACAAGCTGTAATTATTTAGACTCCTAAGTTAACCTCCATGGCTGATAATTTTATCTCGAGACAGAACTTGGGCAGTCCGATCAAACCAGTGTTCAAACGTTTGGCCTTTGCTCCCTTTGATTCTCACGATCTCATGCTTAAATACAAATATATATGAGCAAATACAAACCCATACAATATTAAATCTCTTCATTACATTTCATTAAGGCATACCTGGATAAAATAGGACCAATTCGCATCCACTTTGCGGAGGTCTTTTTCCTGCCTATTGAATCCAGCACAAAGCCTACTTATGATCAGGTTCGACCACTAAAAGTACTCCCCCTCAGAGGACCCAGTTATAATGAAAGTCGTATTACATATATAGACATACATGTGACATTTTTTCTTGCACTCCAAATCGCGGTAGTATTTACATAAGCACGCAGGGCATCGACATTTACATATGCCCATGCCTGTATTTAAGTTAGCCTATTTGAGCCGAGCCCTGCGATATTAAACGACATTAATACAATCATGCCTAATAGATTTTTCTGAATATTTTAATTTACAACTGCCGTATCTAGCGTTAGGTTTCTATATGAATATAATCCTGACACCCAACAAATAAATATATATATATATATATATAAATATATATATATATATATATATATATACTGATGTTATAGATGAAACGAGGAATGTATATTTATCCCTCTATCTCTCTCATTACAATATTCCTCAATAATATTGCCATACAGAGTTAAAAATATATGGATGATGGATTTCTAACTAATGTGACTCCTCTCCCGGAGTGCGGGAACATGTTCTCATCGTTCATCTATCTCGTGTCTGTACACGTGTCCGTATGAATTTATGTGGCTTCGTCATATCGCATGCTCTGCATTTTCCGAGCCTAAGTGCATCTGTCTGTCCTCCTTCTTCAGCCTGCGTCCGAGGGCGTTGCCGATCCCTTGGCGCACCAGCATCTTGAGGGAGAGGTAATCTCGCCGGGGTCAACCTGTTTATCGAGACAGTGTTTCGTCTTCCATCAGGAAATCCCAAACTCCGAACTTTGTTGCCGCGTTTGCTAATCCTGGAAATGGCTAGCATAGGGCTTTTTCACGTGGTTTTCTTACGCGTTCTATTGGGACCCACCCATGAGTCGCTTTGCAAAGATAATGTGGCACGAAATGTTTAGGATGTAGATGTCTTAAGGATGCTTGCGCGAAGTTGATTTGTGCCATGCTGCATGCCACTGCTTTTATGAATTTGGAATCGGTCTTCGATGAAGATGATACTCCTAGAGGTTTTGGTCACAAGAACGTCGTTCTCTTGACTGCCGTAAATGGTGAGAATCCCGAAACATTTTGCAAAGAGCTAATTCCTAACAAGGCAATTGGGAGTGCCATAGCCAACCTTGTTTACGGGCCATTATTGAGCATTTCAGAAAACTGTCTTTACTTTCCACCATCCCGTTTGTGGATGGTCTGTACGTTATGGTGCGAAGACGATGGAAACCAACGATGGCATACGGCTCTTTGAATAATTTTGATTCTAATTGGCCTCCTCTGTAAGTTACCACATAAAGTAGGACTCCAAATCTGGAAATCCACCTGTCCAAGAAAGCTAAAGTAACCGTTGCGTCCCTTAGGTCCGGGATCGGAAACGCATCGATCCATCTTGTCGCTCGGTCGTCGATGCATGAGAGAAGGAACGATTGTGCGACGGTTAGGATTGTTCGGGCAGTGTACACGGTAGGAGTGATCCAACTATATCGATGTGTACAGTTTCAAACCTTGAGGAAGGAATATTAATAAGGAGGATCGGTGATTTTGTAATGTGATTTGCTTTGGAAGACTGACAAAGGAGGTAATGTCTCGTCCAGGAGCTGATATCCTTTTCCATGTTTAGCCAAATATACCTCGATTTGATTAGCCAAAGTGAAGCCTTAATTCCAGGGTGTGACAGATTGTGTAATTGATTGAAGATTGCACTGATTTATGTCAACGAGACAAACGGTCGTACGTATCCCGATGTTACTTCGCACCAAAGTGGAACATCCTCGGGAAAAGTTAAGGTTTCAGGCGCGAATGAAATTTCCTTGTCTCTGCATCATTTTTTTTGTACTGCCGCCAAAGCTCGGAGGTCAAGAGAGTCAATTTAGACTGAATTGACGCACCTTGAGAGGCAGTCAGCAACTACGTTATCCTGACCAGGCACATACACGATATCACTAATGTATTTCAGAATGGCTGTCAAATGGCGTTATTGTCTGTCTCTCTTGGCACTCAGTAGCAATGGGAAAGCTGAAAATAAAGGCTTCTGATCAGTGCACAAGGTGACGTGGCGACCTTCATTAAGGTGCCTGAAGTGCATGACAGCCAGCTACGACGCTAGTAGCTCTCTGTCGTAGGTGGAGTATAGATGCTAGCGCTAACTTAGATTGCACGACAAAAAATGCCACTGCTTTCACAGATCCGTTAACCATCTGGTGCAGGGCAACACCTGCTGCTTAGTGGAAACAATCCATTACCAGCTGGTATAAGGAATGAATCATTGGACATTGGGTGCCAGAGTTTCAGGGAGTTAATTAAAGCTGATTAGGTCCTTTCAAATGACTCACATGCCTCTTGTTTTCACATGAGGTATCGAGCCTTTGGTCGAAGGTGGACAAGCTCGGTCAGCAGGGCTGCAATCACTGCAAAGTTGGATATCATCTTGCTGGTAGTATCCTACATCGCCAAATATCTTCGAAGCTCTTGGTAATCTTTCGGTAGTGGCATGTCTTCAATCTCTTTCATCTTCTTCGCCAGTGAGCAGATTCCTTCTACCGCGACATGGTGGCCTAAAAGGTTTATTCTTTCCTCTGCCAACTCTCATTTCTCCAATGATAATCTTTGAACATTTTTTGACCAAAGTTTTAAAGACCTGTTCAAAGTGCTTCAGATGGTCGTCCATGTTGCCTAAATATACCGGGATATCGTTTATGTACACAAAAAACGAATCCTAGTCCTCGAAAAAGGGTGTTCATGTGCCTCTGGATAGTGCAGCTGGCATTTCAAGGAAAAAAGGATAGCTTAACGTACTCCGACCAACAAATGTTTTGAGCCCGCAGGTTTTCTCACTATCTGATTGGTTCATGGGGGTTTCGTGGTAAGAATAAACCAGGTCCATCCTCGAAATATCTTTTTTCCATGGAGGTAATTACTAATCCTTTAAATCACAGCAGCAGATATATGTCGGGTTTCGTAATGGCATTCAACGCTCGGAAATTACGAACCACTTTGTACTCACCGGGCGACTTCTTTGGCACCATATGGTTTGGTGAGGCCAATAGTGATATGGACGGGCGTACTATCCCTTCCTTCATTAGAGTCTTGAATGTTACTTTGGCTGATGCTGTTTTTCTATCGAAAGAGGTCTTGGCCATGCGAATGTTGGCGGGGCAATACCAGTTCCAATTGTGTGCTTTGCTGAGTTAGGCGGTGACGAGGAGAACTGAGCGGTTAAGGGTGCATACAGAGCCTCATATTTATCCATTATTACTCTGCAAGAGGGCCGTTGGTGCTCAGGTCATCGATTATTAAAGCTATCGACGGTTCTTCAGACAGTTTTACTTTTCATACGAGCTTAGTTTAATTATCTATTAGCATGTCGCGCGCATAGTCTAGTAAAAGATCATAATGAATTTCGCCATGGACTTCAATTTTTTCGCCATTAGGTGTTGAAATGTTAATGACACATTCACGCACACTACCTGATTTCACTCGTCACCTCGGAATAATCGAAACACTTGATCCCGTATCAATTAAGAATTCACATTTGGCATTGTATAGCTTCGCGGCGACGGTAAAGACAGACGGTATGCCCGCGGCCTTGTTTACAACGCATGCCCATTTAGTTTTTCGCCGGTACTGGCGTAGATGGCCTGAAGGATGGCGGCTTCATTTACATGGATCCATCAACTTTCGGCCATTTGCACCAGGGTTTGCGAAATTTCGCCTTTTTGCCCAACTATATATGCGAGCGATACACTACAGGTTCGGGGGCTTTATGGACGATACGCAATCCCTCAGTGGATTATGCACTTTGTCGTTATATTTGGTTACTGATGGCGAATCACTATAATTTGCACTCACCATATGTATTTATATTATGGTAGAGCTCTCAGTTGAATGTTACAAGTTCATCCGCAAGTTTCCCTAATTGTGCTAGACATACGTCTTTTTGAGTGGCGATAATTAGCGCGATATTAGGTGGCAATGATTGGATGAATTTGCGACGTACTTCTCTTCTTCCACTTCTACCTGAATGGCTGTTTTTCTTAATTGTTCTAAGTTGATTAAAGGTCTGCCTGTTAGCGGCGAGGATTCAATTAGCTTCCCAAAAAGCTCTGAGTTAGTCGTCTCATTAAGCTCAATTACTTCCTCCATTAAACCCTGATTGTTACGGCCTGCTATAATGTCCACTATGACACGATTAACATGCTCGAGTGGTAATGAAGCCAAAATGTGAAAGAACTGAGTTTCTTCCTTCTTTATGCTATAGATATATAATTGGGCTTCAACTATTTTAAACCATCCTGGGACTGCTGCTTCATTCAAAAAGGGGCGGATTGACGCTGACGGTGTTCACAACATCCCTTTCACGAGTTTATTTCTAATTCACTGCATTCTGTGTTCGGTCAAAGCGACGGATCACAAGTTATAGCGGTATATATACCGGGGTCACCAATTATAGGGGTATATATAATATATATACCATCATAACTTGTGCCCCTAAATGCTTAAGGCAAAGATGGACTTACGAAAATAAACACTTTATTTAAATAACGAAAGTTATATTATAAGCGGCTTGATTGCAAAGCGTATTCAATGGGAGACTAGTATGTCTAGGTATTAATAAGCCGAATATGGGATATAGTGGAGACAAGACTCAGTGATTAACAGGGAGCATGAAAGTTAAGTAACAATAGCAATAGTAATCCAAATAATAATGATTAAGAGAATTCTGATCTGATGTTTATCTCTCTATCTATCTATTTATAAATATTTTGATTCTTCTATATATATGCTCGAAATGCAGAGGGCGTGGCCCAAAAGGACCTCGCGTCCATATTAGGAGTCTCAATACTACACCCCATGGGTAGAGATAAGCTGCCTGTGGGGTAATCCCACGTGGAATTCCTTTCCAGCACGGAACTTCCATGTGCTGTAGAAGGTTTTGTTAGGCTTAAATTGGAAAGCCTACCCCCCCCCCCCATCCACACGCGGTAGCCTAGAACCCCGTCCACCACGGTCCATCTTTACACGAGGTCATTCGAGAGTAGAGCTGTTCCCCAATAGCCCCCCCCTATCGCGGGGAGAGCCTCGGACATATATAATGCTCGTCTCCCATGAGGTAGACACAGAGTTGAGAAGTCTCGCCCACGCCCAAGAAGATTCCCCTAGTTCCAAGTCATGTGCTAACGACAAAGCAACGTGATGGCTGAACTATTTGTGTATTGGAATTAGCCCCAGCCAGTCAGGTAATTCCATTTAACTATCGCTACCAAGCGATTTTCCCGACTTCACTCATCAGCTCCTGTCGAAGCCCTCCTCGTTCGCATCTCGTTTTCGGGTGGCCAAAATACTCTCCCCTGAAACGGACATTACCACCCCCCTCCCTTTTTTGGTGAAGGGGTCATCACTTTAAGTTCAAGCTCAGAAGTTCTAACGGCCCTTGTCTCACGTGCAAAAGACATCCGTGAAACCTTACTTTGACGTTTCACCCGGAATCCTCCGTAAGCCAACCCCTCTCCTCCTTCAGTAATATATTAAATTTTAACTTCATAGTCTGATGCATAACTACAATTCCCCCCTCGTTTACCGATGTAATTTTGCCCATCAATTCTGTCATTTTTATTTAAATAAAATTATATTTTTGTATATTCCTCTTTAAATAACCTTGAGCTTTGCCAACGCCCATAATTTACCTGACCTCGTTGCACTCTTTCTCGCTATCAGCCCGTCAAAACTCGTGGCGTGCCTTCTCTTTGTCGGTTCGCCTTTAAGTTATTGGTCCCATCCCCATAGATATAATATGGTATTGATATAATATAATGTTATACAATGACACTGCCTTTACGTCGTGTTTACATTTTGCACCCATTATCTATTCGTATCATTTAATAGGCTTTCGCTGCATTGCCTCATATAGTCACAAGCTGTATTTTTTCAGTCTTCTAAGTAAACCTGCATGTGTGATACTTTTATCTTGGGACACGAGTTAGCCAGACTTATCAAACAAGTGTTCAAGCGTTTGATCTTTGCTCCCTTTGAGTCTCACAGTCTCATGCTTGAATACAAATATATATGTAAATTTAAAAACCAATATATTATTGAATCTTTATATTACATTTAGGTAAAGCAACGTTTGAGAAAATAGGACCAATTCGCGTTCACTTTGTGGATGTGTATTTTAGGCCTATTGGATCCAGGACATCACCTACTTATGGTCTAGTTCGACCACTACGACTCTAAAGACTGTTAAATTTCCTGTTTGGATATAGTAACTCTTTTCGGATGGCTGTGAATCAAATTGAAATTAGTTAAATCGTTGTGTTCACGAACGGGCTACAAAGCTTACAATTCGCAGAGAAATCAATGGACGGAATTAGTAAGCTTTTAAATTTGCTTATTTTTTTCTCCATATTGAAATATATATTAAATAAAAACTCCGAATAAACCTCATTAAAATAAAAAAAGAAGGCTAACGACGATAACCCTTCAATTTGATAAGGTAAAGCAAAGAGAAAATGGCGAGACGGATTTTGGTAGCATACACAAGAATATGGTCAGACTAATGCATAATTCTTGGACGTTTCTCGGAACCTAGGCCAAAAGTGTAAGGGTAGATTTAGAAACAGCAAAACGCAAATGTTAATAACTCTCTCCTCCTTTCGTGCATTTCATGCAATCCATTAATTTTCTCTGTTAAATCTTTAAATAACCTCATTATTAAAACTAAAAGGCCGGATTTCTCCATTATTTATTGCAGTCCTTCGCTTTGAATTTGCCTCTTAGGTGGATTCGAAATCACAACAAAGAGGGGGAGGAAATTGGAATTTTACAAAGGATCCACTGCCTATGGGTGTAATGAAGAAGGGGTATTAAAAATAAAGGCAAGGTAGAGAGCTGAAGTGGAAGAATTGAAATATTTAAAAACACAGAAAAGGATGGCCCTTTTAATAAGCTTAAAATCTGAATGTTGTGAAGCTATAAGCGTCACCCTTTCGAGGAAAGACCGCTCCCCTCTCCTACTAGAGGCCTTACATTCTATTAGAGGGCTCCTCCTTGAGAAATTCCACGAGCTCGAGCAACGCCACCGTATCTCACTCGGATTGGGTCCAAAGCGCCCATGTCAAGAGAATGAATCGCCTTCGACTTGAAAAAGATGTGATACGAACACATTGACACTAGAATGGGGAAGCTGAATGTTGTACAAGAAAGTTTTTTCATATTTGAGCCGTCCTTTTTTCTCTAGTTTCTTTAGATGGTTCTTTCTATTGAATTGTTTTTGGGCCCTCCTTATAAAACCTATATTTGTATTCATCGAAACTCCACACACTCAAAAGATATTTGGCTCTAAAAATCCCTGAATTATTTAGGTTTTTATTACTGCTAGAAAGAGAAGCCTAAATCAAAATATAATATTTTAATCAACCTATTTATTGTCATCTTTTGTGTTGTTTAAATATTAATCAAAGGTGTAAATAAAATTGTCCCAAAAGTTAGGAAATCTATGGGTTGCCAATTTCTGCCATAACAGATGAATTGCTTTCCATGAATAAAATGAAATATTTGGATTTTTCCTCAGAGGACAAAATTGTCTCCAGAAACCTATTGTGTTTTTCGAGTATTATCTACGTAAAAAAATTACGAGGGGAAACTAATATGAAAGAATTTCCAAATAAAAGTGGATGTTGATTTGGTGATTTTATGTTTTTAATCAAAATACTTTGAGAAAATAAATTGAAACTTTAAAACTGCATAGGGGAAAATTTAGCTGAATTGGAAAATTCAAACTTGATACGAAAGCTATTTATCATCCAAACTTTTACCAAATTTTTAAAAATCAGAAAGAATAATTGTGCGAAATCAAACAATTTCACAATAGAATAAGACAGAAGGAGCGACGACGGAGCTTAATTGACAATTTTGTCGTAAAAAAAAGAACAGGTTGGGCAAATATGGTCTAAATAAGTGACTATGACGCTCATCTACATATTTTAATCCCTTTATATTGAACTTATTATAAAAGAAAAAACAAAAATCACATTTCCATCTGAAATTTTTGGAAAAGTTGCAATTCAGGTGAAGTAAAATTTGCAAGGGGAAACTATGTGTTAGCTCAAAATGGAGACTAGTTTGGAGACGTGGCTAAAACTACTCCCTAATTACTAGTAAGGTCAATAAAGGATTATGTTGTTTATAAAATTTAAACCATTATAATGTATCATTGTTATGTAAAACTTTTGTTTAAATCTATCACCTCAAAAATAAAGAGGATAATAAGCTGACCATATCTCAAGATGTCACTGTTTTCTAGCACCAAATGCCATTATTCAATTGTCCAATTTGAGTTTTCCTTATAGTTCCCAGTCTGTATTGACTTACACATCAAACAAGCCTTCACGCTATCATCGAAGATATAGCTTCTGTAGCAATGAGACCACAATTTATAGAATAATTAAAATTGGAGCATTCTTGATACCTGATGTATCCCAAGTTTAGTTTTCCGTAATCGATATTCTGGCGACAATTATTAATCGTTAACCTTTATTTGCTCTACCCAATTATTCCAAACTTTTCTGCTCCAACTTATTTCCTTCCGTTAATTCACTCTACGAAATACCGAGTTGTCAATTCTGAATTGAGAAATTACTTAAGAATTGAGGAAATTAGAAAGAGAATCAGTTAAAATATTGAAGTTCTCCAGATAAGTCACTACATGCTTGAAAAGCTTCTTTAGAAGTACATATTATATCATTATTTATCAATTATTAGTAAAGTGCCTAAAGGACGGGGGAACAGATTCCTGTGGTTGTTGTGCTGCCTTTGAACTAGGGTGAACACCTGGCTCGGGACAAGGTGGAATGTTGGGGGAGGGAGAAGGAAGAGGGCCGGAAGTGGTGTGGAGAGGAAGGGGAAGGCAACAGTCAGACGCAGAGCAAGGAGTCGTTATAACCTGCGCCCTTAAGTCAATTCAAGTCAATAGGTTTTCGATTAATTACTTCGTGGTGTTCCTTAATGAAATACTTTGAGCGACGCTCCCGTTATATTTAAGGCCACTTATGTGGAGAGCAATGATGGTTGCACGCATTTCTTTGGACGAAAACATTTAGGAAATTTTAAATAATTCAAACAAATGTTTAAAAAAAAAACTATTATAAAACTGATTATAATTGCACAATAGCATTCGTCATAAGTTTGCACTTTTGATCGAATAGTAATGATACAGGGACTAAAAGTCACTTCCTACATTAACACGACTTGAGAGCGATATTGGCTTCAGCCACGGATTTCCCTCCTCATTCTTGTTTAGGAAATGATAATATTTTAATAACTTGAAATACTTTAAATATTACAATAAATACCTATTACTATCACGTATATTTGATAAACGAATGAAAAGATAAAAATCTAATTATATTAGTTTCAAAACCTTTAGCCATCACTATATACTAATATAAACAATAACCTAAAGAAATTTTGACTAGTTAGGTGGCTGACTAGATGCGAAAAAAATTAAGAACTTGCTCTTATTATCCTTCAACTCGAGGTTCAAAGCCCAAATTGGCTAGTAGAATTATGAGAAAATCCGGCGATCCAATGCTAACGAGAAGACCACATTGCCTCGTCCATTAATCCATTGGGAAATATAGCAAATAGGTGTAGTTTCTGATAATGGGAAGGAAAGTGGTCGTATCTGCTGCTGAAAGCGAGTTTCTCAGGCTGGACACTATTCAGTCATCCTCTAATGAGGACAAGTTTTTTTATAAAAATAGAACCCATAAAGGCAAATTCCGCTATAAAGGATTGAAATGCTTTCCCGCATCGGGTAGCTAAAATACCAAAGTGAGAAAACCGTCATCTTAAACATGTCTCCTCAACGTCACCCATCGAACGACATTATTGTCTTATTTCCTGAGTAGATCGAAGATGGTGGCTCGTCTAAAGGATGAACCCCGACCTCCGAAGCCGCCCGTATGTCTAAGGATTCATGACGGAGGGAGTAAAAACCTCGCATGACGGGCTCCACCACCCCTCATACGTCCTCGATAGCGAAAGCTCTTTGAGTGCAATGTTTGACCATCAGCACCTAGAGTTCTGCCTCCGGGAAGTATATGGCTATTCTTGTGAGAGTCATTTCTTCGAAGAGGGCCCCCATATCTCCTCCGAGCCAGGCCTGGAGGGCATATTCCTTCAATGTAATTGCTGCAGACTCCGTGTAAACTGGGAGATGCTATGGAGGGTCGTCTTTTCCCGTTTTCTTTTAGCTAGTTTTTTTCAGGAGACAATGTTGGGCATGTGCCCCCTTCCAACCTTACCCGGGTGTAATTGGTTCGCGACCCTAGCACCACCGGATGGGAGCCGGGCAGGAGGATCTGCATTTTACACTCAGCATGATTTTTCCGTTCTTCTCTTTGCTACAAAAATATCCTTTCCGGCAAAAACGGTGCAGCTGTACCTATATAGAAAATATTCTGTTATTTCGCCGGACATTCCACCATCAGCCGACTTCGACGCGGTGACTTTAGCCGCGTCGTGGGACGGTTGCTGAGGGTCTTTGTCCTGCTCAAGGATTTTAATGGTAGACAACCTCCACGTGGAAAACACTCAATCAATCCCATGGGTTAGGTCCTTGCCAAGCTCATCGACGAGATAGAGATAGTTGTCTTAAATGTGGATGAGTACATCACCTCACGAAAATCGCTTCATCGTTTGATTTCCATCATAGGCATTAGCGATAAGATTAATGATAGTATTATTTATTTCTTTTAAAACACTTGTCAAGGATAACGATTGTAAAAATATTGGAGACTAACATTTACTCAGTAATTTCCAAGCTTAAATAATTATGTACACATATACATATATTAGAGGTAGTCAGCTAATAATAATAAAATTAGGTAATTATATACCGTCAGGCAATCTGTGTAATAAAATAAATTCAATGGTCGATTACTAAAAAAAATATAAAATAATTCTATATAGGTAATTAAATGTGAGATAATTTTGTGATCCTCCAACCCCTTTTAATTTTTGAGGAAAAATGACAATAGAAATAGACCAGTAAACGTTATCTAGAAATTTAGTTAAAGGTCAGTACAAAAATGAATTAATTTGACGGAAGTGGAAGTGAGTGTATCTAGATTTGGCAACGAAGAAAGAGAGTCGTTGGATATTACTCCAGTGCAAAATTATGATTATTATTTCATTCTCAAACTTTCTGCCAAGTCGTCTTCTGGGTATCTTTATGTATAAATCTGTACAGTTTAAGATATCCTTCGCCCAACTTGTGTCGTCTCTTTTAACAACGTCTTCTACCAATTCACATAGTTTTCAGATCTTTTATTCTTTTTACTACATCTGACACCCTCGTTTGTGTTTTTCTATGTATTTCTTTCATGGCCACTGCAGATCATCACAAGCCTGTGGTTCCCTGTTTGGCGCAACTGCCCTTATTTTGCGTGCTGGTTCAGTGACTAAATGCCACATTCATAAGACTGGTACAATGTATTGAATCAATTGCATTGCGTTTACAGTTTTGCTCGTCTCTGCAGCCTAATTTTTAAAATTTCTTTTCCATTTCCCTTATATAGTTACAACCTGGTCTAAGGATACGAGCTTTTACCTGAGTAGGGTTTGATTTTAAATTCCAATTGCTCTAACTTCTGTAAAACAATTGAGCATTATTTTCTTCTTTAAAAGGTTAATTTTTATTGCAACTGTGAGACAGTCTTGTAATAATTTTGTTACTATTAACTGTAGCTCTTCAAGATTCAAGACAAATAATATTACGTTATCTTTAAAGTGAAAGGACTTAAAATTCTTTCTTTACTTCTGATTCCATTTTGTTCCCATTCCAATACCCCTAAGATCTCATCAACCACTGCTGTAAACAGTTTTGCGGAAATTGAATCTTCCTCAATCACTCTATTTTTTATTGTATTTTAGATTACTGAGAGAGTGCAAAATAGATTACGATATTGCATGATCAATTTTGAAAAAAATATTATTAATGTAATTCTTTTTATTCCTATTATCATAATAAAAAAATGCCATCTAACGACGGCATCTCACGCAGAAATCTGCATGAAAACGTCGAATGCAAGAAAAATGTTTGCGCCTGCAGCTCTCCGAATTTTCCACTCCCTTATTCTTAAGCTATATGATTATGTAACTCTCAGGTATTGGCCAAATCTTTTAATTTCTCTGGCTATAAACTAACCTTGAACTTTCTCGTCAAACCTTTCTGTGGATACGAAATTATAAACAACGATAAAAAGCCCAAAAGATGTAGAATTTTTTAATCTCAACATAAAATTGTATAGTAAATAAGCACAGGCTGTACTGCATGTCAGACACTTGGCCTTGATTGTAAAGACATTTGGAATTTCCTGAAACTGCTTTTAGATTAATGGATCATATTAATTTTATGGAAGTGGATAATTAAAGACTGTCTGAGCAAATTGTATTGACCTGGATTTACAGGAAAGGCACTTCTTTCGACTTAATAACGTGAGATGGTTGAAAGAGTGGAACTTGCTATATCATTTGCATTGAAATAGAAAAAGATGCATTTTTTATGAAATTAACCCAGAATTTAGCAATGGTATATTTCAACATCATAATAGCCTGAATAGTGTATAAATGAAAATATTCTCTCATTTACAGATTAGCTAAGTGCATTCTAGAATAGACAGCAATTTGAAAATAATATATCTAGTAAATGGCAAAAAATAGAATTCTTAGAATAGAATGATATATTTATACATTTGTGATTTCTAAGCGAGTAACTTACCTTTTATTTTAATCAATAAATCTAAAATATTAGGATTAGCATTGAAAATGTTTCCATATAATTCTGTTTTGATGTAGCCTTCATTTTATCTTGAGAAGAATGGTTTCTATATCCCCAAAAAGATATACAAATTTAATGTTAAAAATTGATAGAATCTTTAGTTTATTTATAAATTAAAGTTATATTAAACCATAACAGAGAAATGGGTAGTTTTGTAAAACACTATAGAGTGATTGATAACTGATTTTAACGAATATTCACATACATTTCATCGTTGAAGTTATTGCGAAAACAAGCATGTTTTCGAAGTTGTTGTACCAGATGTGTGCATAGTTATTTGTTAATCCATTAATCGGTTAAAATTCTAATGGAAATTATTATAAATAAAAAACTTGCCTAAGTTTTTCAAAAAATATTAAGAAAACAAAAACTTTAATAAAAAATACCCCCCCCCCCCAAACTTATTGGAGACCACGGGCGAGTGTATCTCCTGAGCGCATTAGGAAAATATTCGTCAATCCTGCAAACTCATCGCAAGCCTCCCACCTTCACCCCCCCCCCCCACAAGGGACGAGGCGAGGAAGAGACGCTGTTTCTCGCACCTAGGTGATAAATGATGAATTGACTCCGCCTCCGGATTAAGATGTCTGAAGCTTGTGACACCTTTCTCCAAACTCCCTGTGATAGAACGTGTTGAAGCTGCGTTTAATTTCAACTCCTATCCCGTATTATTTAAAACCACGATGCTGCCCACGTGCATCTTCGATTCGAGGCTTGGAGTCTTATCTCAGCTACCGAATGCCAATGTTTAAACAAGGAGGTTATCGTCCCCCCGTTTGCCACCATACGCCGACCTCGCCAGATCGAGTTAGGCTTATGAACAGATAAGGCATTGTTCTCCGGCCCGGCTGTGCGTTCCCTCCAAGCTTTCACTCCATTTTCCCCCACGCCAAGGAGATGTCCTGGCTATTTATATGGAAACTTTACCACTAAGATCAGATTGGAGATCCAGATTTTCGTCGCGAAACATCACCACGACCCTCTCTCCCTTTGTGCGCCAAGGGACCTCGACCTCGAGATTCACCATCATTTGTCCAGAAGGAGTACAATATTCCTTGAGTGCCAAAGGTTCGAGCCTTTCCGACGCCAAGTCCCCAAAGGCTTCCCTCCCCCTGTTGTTCAAGGAGAACAGCATTAGAACAGCCATTGTTCGTTTTGAGCCCTTCACCAAGAAACGGTTCTCTTCCCCCCCTGTTGTTCAAGGGAGAACAGCATTAGAACAGCCATTGTTCGTTTTGAGCCCTTCGCCAAGAAACGGTTCTCTTCCCCCTCCCCTGTTGTTCAAGGGAGAACAGCATTAGAACAGCCATTGTTCGTTTTGAGCCCTTCGCCAAGAAACGGTTCTCTTCCCCCCCCCTGTTGTTCAAGGGAGAACAGCATTAGAACAGCCATTGTTCGTTTTGAGCCCTTCACCAAGAAACGGTTCTCTTCCCCCCCTGTTGTTCAAGGGAGAACAGCATTAGAACAGCCATTGTTCGTTTTGAGCCCTTCGCCAAGAAACGGTTCTCATCCCCCCCTGTTGTTCAAAGGAGAACAACATTAGAGCAGCCATTGTTCTTGAGCCCGTAGACAAGAGACGGTTCTCATCCCCCCCGCCTTTGTTCAGAAGAGAACAACCTAGAACAGCCACTCCACCACTAGTGCCAAAGTTACGTAAGCCAAACTTCACCTTTGAGTATTGATCCCTTTTTTCAATTCTATCCTGTGCTTTAAATTGTTTATCGAACCATCCCACCTCTTTAACTCTATATTTGTTTTACCTTTTTTTAATCCCTTAAATCATTGGATTAGCCCGAGTCTCCACGACCCTTTCCATTCTGTTTATGTCAATATTTTCCGTTTTTGTGTATTGTTTATAGTTATTATTAATAAAACTCTATTTTATTAATGATAGCAATATTATTATCCTTGAGCTCAGTTCCACTTCTTAAGCATATCGAAGATACATAATATCGGCCGCCAGACAGTAAACGCACTCTAAAGATAATTAAGGAAGTTCCCTCAACGAATAGTGTTATATATATGGTATCGTCGGGAGTCATTCTACGACATATATATATATATATATATATATATATATATATACTATTTAATTTAGGAACAGGTGTGTAAGGTTTAACGCTATATCTTTGTAAACACTGGTCTCAGTCGAGTAAAGCATAGTGTTATTCGTTATAATAATAGAATATAGTAGTTCCCTTTTGTTCTCAACGATTGCTATCCCCTTTTTTTGAAACTTAAGAAGCTGGAGTAGCTCAAGGAACGGTTATTATAATTTGTTTGTGTTTTTTTGTGATTTTAGTCAGTGGTTATTTAGATTGAGAAACCAAGTACGAATAGGTCAGTGCCTATATTTAGGTAGGCTAATTCTATAGAGGCATAATTCTTTTTGCGAGGAATTTTAGTTGGTTGACTAGTGCGCCCCAAGTGCAAAGATGACTCAGTTTGAATTCTTTAAAGCGCAAGGAGAATCCTTGGGACTTTCCGGAAAAGAACTAATTAAGTACATAAGAGAGGAATGGATAAGACAAGTGTACCTTCACCATCAGATTAAACTAGCTCGGATTGAAGAAAAATATCAAAGAAAAGAGGTAGAAAGAGAAAGGGAAAGAGTAATCCGACAAGAGGAACGAGAAAGAGAAATACAACGAGAGGAACGAGGAAGAAAAATACAACGAGAAGAACGAGAAAGAGAAAAACAACGAGAGGAACGAGAAAGAGAAATACAACGAAAAGAACGAGAAAGAAAAATACAACGAGAAGAACGAGAAAGAGAAAAACAACGAGTGAAACGAGAAAGAGAAATACAACGAGAAGAACGAGAAAGAAAAATACAACGAGAAGAACGAGAAAGAGAAAAACAACGAGAGGAATGAGAAAGAGAAATACAACGAGAAGAAAGAAGGAAGGATTCGCGCTCCTTCCCAGGAAAGGTGACAAAGTTTCCGAGCCCCGTAAAACCTCAAAACTTCTTTCCCCAAAACCAACAACGGGACGCCAAACCTCCCGTAAAGACTTCTCCTCCATCTCTCTTCCCGAAGCGACCAACCATATGCTTCACCTGTGGTGTAGAAAACCACATGAGCTGGAATTGCCCCCAAAATTCTAGGCTTAAAAGCGGACCAGCCCACCAAGTTCACCAGATTAATGCAACCCCGGCTCCCCCGGTGGTGCAGACCCAAGCAGAAACTTCTCCCCCTCCGTCAGGCCACCAGGTAAATTTTGTTTTTGGTGAAAGTTCATCGGGAACTTTGAAATATGAGGAGGGCAGCGTGGACAGCTGCCGAGGATTGACTCTCGTCAGGGACACAGGATGTACGTGCTTCATCGTGTCCGACGAACTCCTCCCAGTGGCCTCTAACCACGAAAAATTTGCGGTGGTACATGACCAACTTGGGCGGGCGAACAGATTCCCCGTCGCTAGATGTTACCTGCAGTGTCAATATTATAATGGCTGGGCTGAAGTCATTGTAGCACTCATAAAATTCTGTTCCGTACTTATAGGACAGAGCCCCCAAGTAAGTTTCGACCCTGTGTTTCAGGCCGCCCTTCCTCAAGGCCGAGATAAGAAAGAAGCCCAGGAGCCCGTCCCCATCAGAACCCCGATACCGTCCGATTTCTCGGAGACCCCTAACCAGGACTTTAGGACGGCAAAAGAGGAGTGTGAATCACTAAAACCCTTAGGTGATAAGGCCCCAGACAAGGACACGGAGACTGTCTCTGGACCCCAAGAAAAAAAGAACCCCCAACGCGCCCATGGAGATAACTTCGTAGAACTGGACGAAGCATCGGCGCTTGAAGAGGATTGCCCCGCGGAGTCCCTTAATGTAATCCAGACAGTGTGCATCCAACCTGATGCCGATTACCCTCCTCCTTCCCTACCAGGCGAGTCTTTGGAACCCTCTGACCTGGATAGTGACACGTAGCTGACACCACGTCAGAAGAGTCAGCTACAAGAACTAATTAAATGGAATCACCATTTACCCACCCTATTAGCTCTTTTTGAGCGACTGCGTAAAAATGGCCTCACCATTGGCCCCAGCAAATGCCATTTTGCTCACGAAACCATTAAATATTTGGGTTTCAAAATGGGTCAAAGCAAGTCAGGTCCCCACGAGATCAAGATTAAGGCAATCGCCCACATGCCCATCCCGATTACAAAGAAGCCATTAAGATTGTTCCTAGGATCAGCTTCTCCCTATCAGCGATTTGTTCCGAATTTCGCTGCAACTTTGGACCCCTATGCCCCCTTCAGGAAAAGAATTTCCCCGATCGTTTACGTTGGAATGATGTCGCTGTTCCCCATTTTAATCAGCTCAAAAGTAAGTTCATTTCTGCCCCCATTTTAAAGTTGCCCAACCCGGAAAAATGCTTTGGGATTAAGACCGACGTGATCAACGAGAGCATTGGAGGTGTACTCCTTCAATACGTGGATGACAGAACGAGTCATCCAGTTGCATATGCTAGTCGTCAATTATTACCACGCGGAAAGAGATATGCCACTAGAGAAAAGATAGCTCTATCAATTATCTGGGTCATAGACAAATTCAAGCTGTACTTGATATGTAAAGAATTTCAAATAGGAACCGACCACCGTCCGTTAGCCTATATTAGGAATTTGAGACACTCAAACGGCCGCATCATGCGCTGGAGTTTACTCTTGCAAGAGTATCAGTTTAAAATAAATTAGATAAAAAGGTTCCGATAACCAGGTTGCTGACGCACTCAGTAGGAATGCGTTACCGAATAGCGTAGAATAATTGTATTCATAGGATTAGTATCTCCATATAGGTATATACCGTCTTGTACGACTTAATTTGAGATTCTTTTGTAATATAATTAATTAATGTATATGTCTGAATTTTGTAACGCTCAATGTCTAATTTTTGTATGTATATATATTTGTTCTTATTAATTTACGTATAAATTATTTTGTCCCGTATATGTATACAAAGTTTATATCACTTCATTGTTCCATGCCCTTTTTTTTCTTCTTTGATTAAGTTGCATTAAAGGTTATTTTCCCCTGTAATCTAAAGATCAAAATAATCATATGTATTGAGGTAATACTAGTTAGGTGCAGGAAGGTACGGTTGGTACAAGAAAACGAGTTCCCCACAACGGAGCTCTATCGTTGTCCCTTCTCTCTTTTTTTTCGAAGTGACAACTTCCCCTGGAATGGAGGGGTGTTATAGAACGTGTTGAAGCTGCGTTCAATTTCAACTCCTATCCCGTATTATTTAAAACCACGATGCTGCCCACGTGCATCTTCGATTCGAGGCTTGGAGTCTTATCTCAGCTACCGGATGCCAATGTTTAAACAAGGATGTTATCGTTCCCCCGTTCGCCCCCATACGCCGACCTCGCCAGATCGAGTTAGGCTTATGAACAGATAAGGCATTGTTCTCCGGCCCGGCTGTGCGTTCCCTCCAAGCTTTCACTCCATTTTCCCCCACGCCAAGGAGATGTCCTGGCTATTTATATGGAAACTTTACCACTAAGATCAGATTGGAAATCCAGATTTTCATCGCGAAACATCACCACGACCCTCTCTCCCTTTGTGCGCCAAGGGACCTCGACCTCGAGATTCACCATCACTTGTCCAGAAGGAGGACAATATTCCTTGAGTTCTAAAGGTTCAGGCCTTTCCGACGCCAAGTCCCCAAAGGCTTCCCCCCCCTGTTATTCAAAGAGAACAGCATTAGAACAGCCATTGTTCGTTTTGAGCCCTTCGCCAAGAAACGGTTCTCATCCCCCCCCTGTTGTTCAAGGGAGAACAGCATTAGAACCGCCATTGTTCGTTTTGAGCCTTTCGCCAAGAAATGGTTCTCTTCGCCCCCCCTTTTGTTCAAGGGAGAACAGCATTAGAACAGCCCTTGTTCGTTTTGAGCCCTTCGCCAAGAAACGGTTCTCTTCCCCCCCTGTTGTTCAAGGGAGAACAGCATTAGAACAGCCATTGTTCGTTTTGAGCCCTTCGTCAAGAAACGGTTCTCATCCCCCCCCTGTTGTTCAAAGGAGAACAACATTAGAACAGCCATTGTTCTTGAGCTCGTAGACAAGAGACGGTTCTCATCCCCCCCGCCTTTGTTTAGAAGAGAACAACCTAGAACAGCCATTGTTCTTCAAGCCGTTCGTCGAGAAACGGTTCTCCTTCCCAAGACGCCTCGTCAGGATCCTTTTATCCCCCCCCTTCGGCTGGAACTCGTCAGCGGACCGAAACTCCTTTGCGCCACCTTCCACTGCACCACTAGTGCCAAAGTTACGTAAGCCAAACTTCACCTTTGAGTATTGATCCCTTTTTTCAATTCTATCCTGTGCTTTAAATTGTTTATCGAACCATCCCACCTCTTTAACTCTATATTTGTTTTACCTTTTTTTAATCCCTTAAATCCTTGGATTAGCCCGAGTCTCCACGACCCTTTCCATTCTGTTTATGTCAATATTTTCCGTTTTTGTGTATTGTTTATAGTTATTATTAATAAAACTCTATTTTATTAATGATAGCAATATTATTATCCTTGAGCTCAGTTCCACTTCTTAAGCATATCGAAGATACATAATATCGGCCGCCAGACAGTAAACGCACTCTAAAGATAATTAAGGAAGTTCCCTCAACGAATAGTGTTATATATATGGTATCGTCGGGAGTCATTCTACGACACTCCCCCTTTCCCCACATAATCGGACATACAAATACTCGGGTTATTCTGTAGATCAAGGAGTCCAGCCCGAACCTCAAGGGCGTCCTCATCGTCTCAAGTCTTAAGTCTCGTGAGCTTTCGTCTGACAGCGAGACCTTCTCTGCCGTGATTCTACCCTAGTCAATTGGTATTTTTCTTATAGGCAAGCCTTTGAATTAGCGCAATAGTCTTCCTTCGTTTACTCGAACCAAAGAAAATTTCCATCGATTATATTTGAGAAAATGGAGTTTCCTCTTTCGGTGGAATTACGATTAATCCCTCATTTCCCTTGAACGTTATCTTTGAAGATTGGCTATCTTCATCCGAAGGTTCGTTCGGCTCGTGCCACACCTCTCACATTCGGATCGGGCCCTATTTTCTTCATCAAAACCTGCCTCACTTGCCTCATTGGACCGTTCCACACTCGCCCCATCCAAGAAGAACCCTTCTCGAAGTCACCGTCCCGTAGGACTGGAACTCACTCCATTATAATATTGTCAAGTTCCCCCTTTTGATCTGAGATTGGTAACATTAATCAATTAATTCCATTTGAGAATCCCTCGTCATAATAATTATCAAGAGACTATTTCAATTTATACAATTCCCTTTTGCCTATTATTATTCTTATTTTAATCTTTGTAAATAAAATTATATTTTTGTTGTTACATCTTTAACTAACTTTGAACGATACTCTCGGCATATTCAAGTAATTCTCGCCAACCATTTATGCACTCTCTCTGATTATTAAGGATTTGAAAACTAATACCTCAAGTTTGACCTCCTAGGCGGTCGTTAATACTAGCGAACAGTGCTTCAACGGTTCGCGTTGCAGTAGTTGATTAATTCACCCCCCACATAATATAGGAGTAGTATATGGTATACAGTGGTGTACCGCGTCAGTGAGTATTGACTTAAGACTAATATATTTCATTTAACCTTTCTGTTTTTTTTATTTTTGGGAGGTTCTTTATAATTTTAATATTTTTACATTTTATATTTTAGTAGATTTTAAGTGTTTTTTAAAGCAAAATAACGTTTTATTTATTGTTTTATAATAATAAAACAATAATGTTAAGCCTTTTAGCTTTAAACTTTGTTCCATATTTAACGAACTAGAGGATTTATTGTGTTAACTTCTGAACCCGCCACACACCTGTCATTAAAGAGACGGTATCTGAATCTTTTATGTAATACCGAGAGCAAAATGGATTCAAATTACGAAGGAAGAAACGCTAAAACTTTTATCGTGAAATTAGACCATAAAATGGCAAATTTACATATCTTACTTTATTACCGAAAAATCTTACTCTTTTTCTCAAATTTGCATTATAACAAAGTATGCAATTTACCACACCCATATGACTGCTTGTATACATAATCTCGGTTTGTGTATGGATACTTAATGTGAATTGACTATATATATTTTAAAACATTATGCGGGTACACCAATATCACCATATTTAAGTCTTCCTATAGATTTGACTTTTCGGTTGCTTCATTCAATTCTCTCTTCCTTCTTTCGTTGTTTAACTGCTAAATATAAATGCCTACATTGGTTTTATCTTTCAGCATTCTCAACTTCTTCATTATTTTATTTGAACAAACGAATTAAAAGCGTAACGCCGATAAATTTTCTTGTTTCCTCAATGGTGTCCCCGAGAAGTACCATAAATTCGGTGATAGAAGTAATGCCCCTGCCCAACTCGATTATCATCTCGCTCGGTCCCTTACTCGGCATTTACCCTCTGCTATCAGAGCTGGATTAAAATATAATGTGAGTTTGAAATATTTTTCTTTTCAACGTCACCCTCATTTAATTACACTGCGCTATTTTAACCCAAAGTCTTCATAAGATTTCATCCAGTCTCAGTCACCCTTTATTCCACTCAGATTAACCTAATTCTTAAATTTTCTCCCTCTAAATTTACAATTAAAAATTCCCAAACAAAGCTATTAAGTCATTTCCCAGATATTAAAATAAAACGCACACATAAACAATGGACCTTATAATACGCAGTGAGTCGTCTCAGGGAAGTCGGGGAAAAGGCACCATATACGATTCCGTAGTACTCTTCAAGATCAGAATCTTTTCAGACACAAAATTTGATGGGTCCACCTACAGAGACACCATTGAAACATGAATCAAAAGAGGGAATTAGAGGATCCCGCAAGAGATCCCTACAAGTAGAAAAGCGGACCACTTCTGAACGCACATTTTAGGTAGGATCATCCCTTTATAATGCTGCTGCCCCAAGTAGGCTTTCATTTTGGCTATTGAACATATCCGAATTTTTACTATCACTGACTTTTTGACGTTTACCACAAACTTTCCACAGCTTTATAATTTAGAGATCCTAATGGTTTTACTTTCTTAAATAAAGAATGAATCAAGAAAATCCATTTAATTTACAAAAATCTTCATCATCAGACAGGAAAAATCCATTCACTCTTGGAGCGATGTCCCTCTCTTTGTGTAAGGACAAAAGAAATTAAATTTGTTTTTGCACTTGATTTTTTGTTTCCTTCACTTTTCTTACCTGGCGACTTTATCGAAGACAAAGTATCAGCTCGTTTCTATCTTTCCTTCTACCTTGTGTTATCATTAAATTCCTGGAAGGTTTTGTTATATAATTTATTATCTGTTATTAGAACCAGAAACTATCAACTATAAAGTAGAATTGATATTCCAAACTAACAGACATTGTGAAATCTTACAATCATTTACTAAATATTCCTGCTACTTTGAGATCATTGGAGCTCTTAAGATTAAGTTTGGTCTGTTACTATTGATTATAATAGAATAAAAAATCACAATATTACAGATAAGAATAGATTCATGAGCATAGCATGAATCCAGTTCCCGAGGCCTATTACATCTTGCATAATAAGGCGTCCGACCAGAAAACTGCTGATATTATGGGAAGCGAAATTTGGCAACATAACATCTCTACATTAATTTTAAGATGAGAGTATATAGGGCGTTCTGGAAATGCAAATTAGTGAACACACGAGAAACACGCACCCTGCCAGTTTACTCTTGGTTCTGGCTACAAGCTAGCTATTAAATTCTATCCCTCTACTTGCTTCCTTCATCTTTTATTTTTTGTTACGGTGCTCATTACCGATTCAACTATTATTTTGTTATGCTAATTCAAACCTGATTAATAGGGGTATTAAACATTGGACCCGATTTCAGAGTTATCGTATTCCCTTTTTAATCGTCCTGCCTTTTTGGATGCCGATACCCGACCATTTCGGGGTGACTTAACTTTTTTCTTCGTTTTAGTAATGCTCCCATTTTTTAAGGGGACCAAATAACTGTATTATTCTAGAAATCACCCGATTATTATTACAATTAGGCTGCGAAATTAATAAAGATTTTGAGTGCTTAAGAATTAATTCATTAAAAATTAATCATTTACCAATTTTGAGTTTTGAGGTGGTAATATTGATCTATATTCTTATATTTATTTGTGAAACCCCAAGAACCTTTTTCAGACATCTTAGTGTTTCGTTTTTGTGCATTGTTTGTGTTGCCGGGTCTTATTGTTCCTCGTTTTTGTAGATTATTATTTCCCAAAATGTGGGAAAGGTGTTGATAAAATAAGGAGAGGGAGAATATTGTCTCATGATGCCCAAAAGAAGAGTAGGAGGTCAGCTCAGCAATGTATCAAAGGAAATGGGGCGATAAAGAACGAAAAATAGTGACGGCTGCTAATGGAGATCGAAGGAATAGGGCGATAACAAACAAGTAATAACACAGCGGGTTTAATGGGCTTGGGCAATTTGGGAAATAATGTAGGCGACAGGCGGTAATGTGCCTCAGACAAATGAAGGGATTGGGGACAGAGGAAAGTAAAGGTGACTAATAATACAAGACAAATGTGGTGCTAGAACAAGAAAGAATGCGCTAATGGGTGCATTATGTATCTGACATAAATTTATTGACGCTTAAACCCTGTATATCAAAATCCCAGTAACTCCTATGCTTTTGTTCTTTATGATCCAGAAGGTAGTATTATTTTGATAATTTAGAAAAGGAAAATTTTAAGCCTCGGGTCTCCTTCAGCTTGATTGATAGAACAAGAACAAGGCGAAGGACACACATATATTGACAAGGAAGGAACACTGCCTAGTAAGATTTCCGTCTCGTCGATGGGTTGAAAAGACCGACCACTTCGTGCAAGTTACTCAAGAAGTAACTTGCCCCAAATTTGAGTGAGGTGATGGAGAATCAAAGCTGAAATTGCTAAGCAGGTCTAGCTGAGGCCTCTTCTATTAGATCTAGACTGGAGAGGCAATAATTAGAAAGTAGTGCACTCAAAGTGGTTGCTCCTTCCAACTAGGGCTCTTTTACACAGGATAAACTTTAGTTTGGCTGTTTATTACTTTATTAAAACTATTTAGAAGTTCAAGGTTTTACATTCGGTTTAATTATTACGCGGACGAAGAAGGACCCACTATTTTTCCGAGCCCTCTTTGCTCGATTGCTGGATCTTTATTCCGATAAAACCTTATTTTCCATAAGAAAGCTCGATTCTCCGGTATCAGTTATTGGTTGGCCCCCTTTACTTCTAGTTTTAATTGTTTTGAGTTTAAAATAATTTATTATTTATAATCTGCCTATTTTTCAGCCTCTCTTTTAATTCAAAGGAATGGTTTGAAGGCACGGCCGCAAGAAGATCGCACGGCAATGAAAAAATACCTAATTGTTGTCTATAGATTGTCAGCATGTTGAAGAGAGTGGAGCGTCCTTCCGAATCAAAGCCCACAAGATCTTAACTGCCTTCAAAAGTTTCGATTTTAATAATTACTTATATAAAAGACTATTCTTTTTCCGATACGTGACTAAGGAAGTGTCTTCATGGAAAACCAATAAATTGGAAACTAAATAGAATCTATTTTATTGCGTATCTCAAATATTCCTATGCGACGGCATTCATATTTTCCGCCAAGGAACATAAATTATCACTTTAGCTATGAAATATCCCGCTAAAGGAAACCCAATGTAATTAACATTTGTGTCTTGCAATCACTCTTTAAGTTATCAAAATAACACATTCCTGCAAACGAGCAAATGAGTGATAGAATTTCCCAAATAAATGACATTTTTCGAACGGGTTACAATTAATCCTGTTGGAGCAAGGAAGAAAATACAAGTGTCTTTATAATTTAGGTAAAGCAACGAGCTTTTGGTAACTTTTTTTAACGAAATTAAACAATGCCCCCCCCCCTCTTCAGTTGTAAAGAATAGCAAATGTCCACTGTTACTAGATGTGTCCTTCGTAGGAAATTGCACATAAAGTTTACTGCTCTTTTCTTTCCCAGGATATAGGGCTAATGACTTTACTATAGACATTGTCAACTTGTCTTAGACATTTTTACTTCCCTTGACTTTTTTATTTTTTGTTCTCTATCTAATCTAAATGCTTCTACTATACTTTATAAAACAATTAAACATTTTGCCGAACAAAACATTGATTGAAGAGAGAGAGAGAAAGAGAGAGAGAGAGATGAAAATATCGCCATCGAAGAACTATTATGAAAGAGTAATCATAAAACCTGAAAGATACAATTTTTCTCTATTGAGTTGCGAATCATCAAAGTTTACCTGACCAAGAAAAGTTCCAGGCTATCTATATTCTAGGTAGAATAAGAATAAAATAAATGAATTTTGAAAATATTAGATATACGACGCATGCTCTAATAAAATTAATTAATCCTTACTTAGAGAAAAACTAATTCATTTTTCACAAAATTTTATTTTGTATAACACAGTTATTTTATATAATTTCCCCCGCTAAAATATACGTTTATCCGATCTCTACCTTCAAGGAAAAGACAGCGCGTCGTCAATAATTTCGCTAACCTTCAATCATATTGCGAACATCTCCACTAACTTTTATAGCTTGTATTTCTAATCTAAGTAAAAATTTATATCCATTAGCTTCTCTGATGTTGTCAATAGATTACAGAGTAAATCCATTTTGTTGATTTATTTCTAGAGTTATAATAATGAGAGTGGAATTCAACACGGAAAACATCATTTAAAAATTAAAAGCTGAATGCACAAAATAATAAAATTAAATGCTGATATAAATTTAGCATTATCTTGATTATGCAATTGTCTGAGATTTAAGGTTCCGGTGAAAGAGATCAATGTTTTCTTTACTAATAATTTCTTATTCCAAATATATTACGCTATTTCTTCACCAATTATATTCTATAACGTCTTGAAAAACTGAAAGGAATAAGAAAATCACTAAGAGAATTAGTACATATATTTAATTAAAACAAACATGACCAACTTAACCTACCTATGTACAAATTATGAACATATATGAAAATAACACCACAATTACACTCGGCAAGGAATAAAAGATAAATAGACCTAATTAAACAACTTTCCATATGTAATAGAATCTTATTAACAAAAATTATTTAACATTATTTAGGAAGAACTAACAGTCATGAAAATCTATGAAAATGAGAGTCTGTAAAAAGCAAATCATGAGCCTATACGAGACACCGCAGTTATCTAGAAACTATTTAGTCTCGATAATAGCTCCTTAAATGCATTTTTACAGACATGTGTAAACCATGAGAAGGGATGTTTTTTACAGAAACTCCTTAACAATACATCATAATTCGAGCTTTTTTAGCTACTCAGAAAGTTAGCGACAATACGAATGTAAGAAAAAGGCATTCCTTTCTTCATACATTTGTCGAATTGACCTGACCATCTCTCCTTACCTCCCTGATTTGAAAAAAAATCACACAGATGCTTCAAGTTTCCATCGCGAAGACAAGAAAATTTGGTTGCGAAAAGTCGAAGTTTAGCACTTTTCAGTAAGTGGTCTGAAGAAATTCTTTATTAATCCAAGTTTGGAGAGTAGGGATAAAATTTTCTAGAGTTAAGAATAGGATGTGATCAAATATTCTATAAGGTTCACGAGTAGGCCTTGCTGGTCAGTCGTATTGTATTTAGTGTAGCTTGCTTGTAAACCTAGAACAATGGGTAATGATTGCAAACAAGGGTTAAATAAATTTAGTGGTTTTATTGAAGTGTAACGTACTAAGGCACTGTTTTGTTATAAATTAATAGATAGCGGGAAAAATAACACAAAATTAGCTTTAACTACAAAAGCTTACCAAGTTTCAACATATAATTGAATTCTGACACTTGATTTTTACGGTAGCGAAATGATGCTTCATGTTAATTTTCTTTCTGTAAGCTGCACTGATTCACACACTGGACGGCTGCTTTCTTGATTTAGCTTGTGGAAAAAGTGAAAACATGAAATTTTATATGGTATAATATAAAACCATGGATGCATGGAAGCCATTTGAGGTTGTTATAGTAAATAAAAAAAGACTTTATCAAAGGCATAATATTCAAGAAACTCTCATTATCGGTAGCGACTTCAGTAAAATATTTTTTATGGAACTATACCAGGTAATGGCTTCGTCATCCCCCCTACGGGGGGAGCTTGCGCTTCGCTACTAAGATTAAAATTTAAAATCTGAAAAAAGCAGCCATGGTTAAATTTGTATAAATTTTCTGAACTTCGCCAATTATAATCACTAACTCTATAATTTAAGAAAGGGATTTTTTGAGTACTTGAATAATAATTTCATCTTAGTTTTGTCATGACATTTTTTTATTAAAGTTATTTCTAATAATTTTTTTATAATATCAAAAAGAAATAAATATAGGTATCAAAATTTTGTGAACTTTTTAAAACCCAAAGAATTTACAAATGGTGAAGTTCAGAAAATTTATTTTTATATATCTTCTATAACTCTATATTTTAACAACGTGATATTTTGAAAGGAAAGAAATTTAGTTTCGAATTCCTTTTTAAAATTATTATAATTCGCAAAGTTCAGAAAATTTAATAATTTTAACCATCACTGCTATTTTTTAGATTTTAAATTTTAATCTTAGTAGTGAAGCGCAAGCTGCCCCAGTAGGGGTTAGTGGCGAAGCCATTGGCTGGTAATTTTAAAAAGTAACTCTAAACTAACTTTCACCCTTTCAAAATATCACCTTGTTAAAATATAGTTATAGAAGAAGATATTTTATAATAAATTTTCTGAACTTTATCATTTGTAATTCTTTGGGTTTTAAAAAATTTACAAAATTTTGATACTTATATTGATTTCTGAACTTCACCATTTTCGGGGGGATATTATAAAAGAAAAAGTATCCTGTTTTTCTGTTTCTTGCGGTTTGTTGGAGTCATTTCATCATTCTTTCGCGTTTATGAAAGATTTATACATATATATTCAATGGCTAATAATAGCATATCCCAAACCAATTGATTAATTGAATTCATTTCACTACGCCTATACTCAGTAGGGCGTAGTGTGGCAACAAACTTTTAGGTAGATTTCAGGTTTTGTAGAGCAGACCATCCAAAATTTGTAAATTACGAACAAAATCTGAAAAAAATTCTTAACACCTTTTTGGTGGCTAAATTTGGCTTAAAAGTTCGATTTTTCGTAAGGTGGGGCGGGTTGTATAACGTTTATTATAGTTCTCATCTCTACCGCGAAAAATGGATAATTATCTAAGGTTTAGGCAATTTTAGATTGAGGAATTCCTTGTTTGTAAGCTACTCCGAAGGCATTATAAATTAATCGATGTGTGACGAATTTAGTAGATATTTACAGAGTATTTTCTACTTATGGATATGGTTTCACGTTTTTAATGTATGTTATAGATTTACTCATCACCTGTATTATTTCTGTTTCATACTCATGGGTCTGTATATTATCCATTTTAGGGCTTACATGAGTAAAAGAATTATAACAGCAACAAGTCACAGTTCCTGTAGCACCCCACTTACAGAACTTTCTCATAATGAGCTGCCAACAAAATAACAGGATAGAATATATATTTAGTAGGTAAAAGACAATAAATATATACAAGAGGAACAAGTATGTTATTCCTGAAGTATCTGAGGACCTTACTGAGATTTGGAAAAAATCTAGTATTCCAGTTCAGCCAATCAAGAATGTTGAACCAAATTGCTCCGATTAGTGGAGGAAGTGTCTGTAGTATCAAAACCAAGAATCAATGCAACTAAGAGTAAGAAGTTGATGTCATCATTGGGTTAAACCTTTGATATAGCAGGTTGTCAATGTGCTTAACTCTTGGATTGCAAGTGTGAAAAGAACATAAGAGTGCCACTTCGGAAACATAAATTTCTTATGGATCAAAGAACTGGACTTCACTTAAAAATTTGATGAGCGACTTTAAAAACAAGTCAAATCATTAAAAAAGAAAAATAAGAGAAAATCGAATTCTGGTAAGAAGAGAAAAATAAGTCACAAAAAGAGAAGAGGGAAGAGAAAACTGCAATTTCAGACGAAGTCTTGGACGAAGAAAACTCATCTTCTGATATTTCTGATGATGAATGGAAGAAAGTTATTGCAAAAATAGAAAACAACATTATACCGATACCAACAATTGCCATGGAAGCAAATATGTATTCTGTATCAAATAGAGCTGCTGCCGCTGCTATTAGTAGTGCAGCCCTCTTCGACTATTGTATTATAAATTCAGAAGACTGCTCCCATGTAAGGGACCATCACAAAGTCTAGAGGGCACGACAGAAGTTAAGGAGGTATTTTACCGAATCTGAATATTTGGGAGATAATAAAATTACCTTTTTGTTTTTTGATGGGAGGAGAGAGACCACATTAACTAAAAGAAGAAAGAGAATTAATATTATGGAGCAAAAGATATACAAGATCCCTGTGTTTGTAGGATAAACTCTTACTGTCGATTTAGATCATCTAACGAATGAACGAGGTAAAAGTTCAGGTATTGCAGACGGACTGATGAAAATAGTTGTTGAAAATGATATTAAAGCTGAGTTTGAGGAAGTGGGAGCTGATCACAAGGCAATTAAAACTGGCTACAAGAATTGAGCCATAAGAGGGCTGGAATGTCAATTACATCGTCCTTTACAGTGGATCGATCACCTGCAGCCTCCATCTAAATGAGTTTTCTCTGAGGCACCTCCGCAGAAAATATATTGGTCCAATAAAATGTGGTACTCAATGTATACGACCAATTAGTAAAGCCTTAAACACCTGCGAAACTCTACCAGTATCAACAAATGGCTTTCAAGATATTGTGATAGGTGCTTCCCTTGCAGATGTAGATGTAAATTAGCTAATTTTTGACCAAGCTTACCTGTACAGAATTATAATTGTTATTTGAAGTGGTGTAATTAACGATGATCTTCTACATATGAAACCATGGCCAATATCTCATGCAAAATAGCTTACCACGGCCAGCAGAATATGTCAACTTTATATGGCAACAGAAGAACCTAATTTGACATGTATGTCCTCACAGGTTTGTCGTGTATCATGATGTGCCATCTAAATTCAGATCAAATTCTCTCCGAAATCCACGGAGGGATTTAAACATGTCCTGGAACAGATCATTCTTCTGCAAATACTCTAAGCTGCCAGTGAATCCATAGCATGGCAAACCATTCAAAAGAACTCTTATTGGGGACATTCAAAGAACGTCTTTTTGGCAATTCTAGCAGACGTTGATCAGAATAACTTACTCTGTATGAAAAAAAGATACGTGATTACAGGCCACCTAAATAGATAAAACTAGTAAAAACCTAACAAATCTACTTCCCCATGAAGATGAGTGCAGGTTTGAGCCACCATTTACAATTCATCTATCAAATGCAGACCTGCAAAATATTTTAGACGAGCCACTCTCTAATAACATTCCATGCCATTTTCAAGGTGTAGAGCGTTGTGTACGAATGGTGACGAAGGCTTCTGGCAAATTTTGGGAAAAAGAAGCAAAAGATTGCTACATTTGAGTGGTACTAAAATCCCGTGACTTCATGCCATCGTTTGAGATAAAGCATAATTTTAATCAGTCATTTGAAAAATAGTATGTAATAGTTAGATAATAAAAGTTTCAACTCTTCACTTGTTTCTTATTATCCTTCAGTTTAAAATCAACTCTAATCTATTTAGAAGCACTTATAACAACAAACCAACTACTCTGGTGGTGTATATCTTTCTGGCTCGAAAATGAAAAAAGAAATGAAATTTTGAGCGCAAAAAATGGGGTGTTGCACACATGTTTAAAAATTAACCTTTTCCACCTTTGAAATATGTGTACTCAAGTGTAAAAAACATGAAATGTGCATGTTGATTTGCTGAAGTTTGTTTATCGATGCTACGGCCTAATACTCAGTCGCTCTCGTCCAAAGTTAGCAAATACGAAAAGAATCGTTACCACCTAGTTAACCTCGATTTGAGAAAGAAAACTTTCAGTTCTTTGCAGCTGTTAATCATTCCTTCGTCAATTCTTACTCAATTAACCCTAACAGGCAAATTCACTCTTTTTTAATCATTCTCAGACACAAACAACTACACTACAATAGAATATTAGTAATTAAGTCCAAAACATGCACTTTCCGCTTATTTCTGTGTTTTCATTATTTACTGCAAGCGTTCCCCCAAAGAGGGATAGTCCTTTTAAATTGGTACATCTTGCATCTGGAGTTGCGGATCCTTCACTTTTTTATCGATTTCGACGTTTTAGTTGCAGGCTCATGTCACAAGTACGATCACAGCTATTTCAGACACAAAACTTTCAGCGTGGCACGTGGGCACCAATTGACGGATATGGTGACTAATCCCAATCCCTAAAATGAGCATTATCCTACCCTGATTTACCTTAAATGGGAAGTATTTAGGATTAAATGTTTAAACATTTTATGGAAAAAGAAAGGAAATGCATTAATAGCTCAATTTTGATGAAAATTTTGAGAAACATTCTATAATTGCCGACCCGTTTCAGTTATCAGAACAGGAATTAGAAAACTTTCAATTTACTACACTAAAGTAGTTTCCTCTCGTCTTGTCGGAATATAACTTCTAAATAATTATTCCTTTACTAATTACGATTTCCCCAGAATTCTATACCAAAAAAATTTAGGATGGATTTCTTACTTAATTCGAACTTAAAAAAAAAAATAGAACAAATCTGTGTAGACTTCAGTTTGCTTATCATATCATTTCACTTACCTACGAGAATGGGTCTGAAACACAATAAATTTCAGATAATTCTTCGTATTTATTGCATCTAATTACTTTGATCCTTCGAGAAATTAAAATGGCGAGCTTGCAAGTAGATAAAATTTGGCCTAGTGGAACACAAGTATAGCAACGACTTTAATAGCATACCTCTAGCCACCCATTAGCTACCAAACTAAGCATTCAAGAATTCCTTTTCACAAATAAGATAGGATTTGGCCCCTAAAATTGTAAAATCGTCTAGGCAAGGCGACTTTTTTGATGCATCAAAACATGCAGGTAAATTAAATAAATTTACCCGTTCGATTTCCATCATGAAGATTGATGATAAGATTATTGCTAAAAAATTGGTAAATATATCTTCATTGAGGCAAGAAATTCAACTGCATATGAAAAAGAATATAGTGGTATCTATTCATTTTCAAACATTTGTTAAGGATAGTGACTTAAAATATATTAAAACTAATATTTATCAATAAATTCCAATTATTATTTATTATATACACATATACATTATTGTAGTCAGATTATAAAAATAAAATAAGATATATAAATACCCTCTTAAAATATGTGTAATCGAATGATTTCAATGGTCATTTAATCAATTGCTAATTAGGATTTTTTACAAATTTATATCATCAAGTTTTGGGGCATAGAATGGCGGTAAAGTTCTTCAGTTAAACAAATCATTCTTTAAGTAAAATATGCAAAACTACCAAAAGAAATCCGACATTAAAATGATAAATGTTGCTGGATATTAGCATAAATTAAAAATAATGAACTCAAGAAGGTATATGGATACACTAGGAACAATTTTCAACATGATTCCTGTTGACTTCGACACCTAACTTGAATTAGACTAAAATTGGCATGCTTATTTTAAAACTACAGTCAGGTTTCTTTTATCCCATCAAGCTCTTTCTGTATCGCTGACTGTAATAAGCAGAACTGTATTGTTTTTCCGTAATTAGGGGACTCGTCAGCTGAGTGCTCTTATTATTTTATCATGTATTTATTGCTAATCATAAATATTGGAAGGCCAAAGGTTAAACTCAATATTTTATTGATCAATTTTATTAACCCTTTGAGCGCGACTCGTAGATAAGTCACTATTAACATACCGCGACAGCTTGTAACTTCTCTATTCAGTTACACGTGAGACAGTGCGGTGATAGATAACGTGCCGTACTATATAGGTGATTACTATCGTATTCCGCCAAAAATACGTATGACTATATAAAGGGTTAACAGATGTAATGTTTGCGAGTTTTTTTTCTAAGCTTGTGACTGTTCAACTTATCTTTTTATTCATATAATTATTTCCTTTCATTCAGATCATGTCTGCCTCTGCCACCGCCTGGCTCAAGTGCCTAAATATTCAGCAATATTTTTCGCTATATAGGTATATGGCAATTTATCCATTCCCAGTCAAAGGCAAAACATCAGCACATATGTCATTCAAGCTTATTTCGTTCGTTCTAATGCAGAAAGTGGTGATCAAGCTAATTCTTAGGCGTGTCTCAATTTGTGTAAGCTGAGTGTCAAGAGTTTAAAGAAGTACACGAAGGAAACTTGTGATCAATTGACATTTAGCATACCTATGATTTTGCTAGAGCTAAAAGATCATTGCAACTCATATTACCTTTGTTTAGTGAATATTTGAAGAGGGAACAAGATAAACAGATGTAAAATCGAGTATATTAGTCTACCATCAGCTTTAGGTCTAGTTCCTTTTTCAGTTTAAATCTCAGTGCCAGTTTTAGTTGAAGGAGCTATTCTGAAACATCTTAATCATGATTAAGAACTCAGTGTCGGCAATGATAAAGATTCTTAAATTAAAGAGGACTCATATCATATATAGATGATAAGGCACTAGATTTGAGAGTATAATAAAGGGCTTTAGAAATGCTAGTATTACTACTATATGAAAAAAACATGAATGCTGCAGATGACAAGGTCGCTTACATCCGATCCAGAGAAAGTGCATTCATGAAGTATTGATTTAAAATACATTGTTTACTGAAGAAATTGAGTATTTATTGAGTTTTTTCCATGTAAAAAAACAAAGAAAACAAAGGCATCATCTATGGCAACATTAAAATGGCATACTTGTTCTAACCTTAGCAGTGTAGGTACAGGTACTATGTCTGCTATCTGTATATGTGGAACAGCAGCGGTCGAAAGAGGCATTAAGTCAAGATGAATTGGCATCCAAGATCTGATCTCAAACCTAGGGATCACAGCATTCTACCTACATGAGCCACTTGTTGACAGAAATAAAAATATATTCACATCTATTCACATCAAATTAGGTCTCATGAAGCAATTAGCTAAAGCAGTGCCAATTGGATGCAGCTGTTCAAATATCTCATTTTGGCATATCCTGGACTGTCAATTGGAAATATCAAGGCCGATATTTTTATTAATGTAGAGATTCGGCACTCAGCAAAGATGAAAATTTCATCGGAACAATCTCACAACTTGAAAAGAATTCATGGTTATCATTCAAAGACTTTGTCCAGAACTTTCTTGGAAACATAGGGGAAAAGAATTACACTGAGTTGTTAAGAGACTAATGAAGAGCTGCAAAACGTTCAGTTCCAACCTTAGTATTATGTTTCATTTTCTGCATAGTCATCTTGCTAATTTTTGTAAGTTCCTGGAAAACCTTGGTGAAGTCAACGTTAAACAAGGTGAACGAGTCCACAAAGATTAAAAAGTGATGGCGGCACGAGATTATGGTAGTAATTATGTGCATATGTAGGATAACTACTGTGGAATTATAAAACGAAATTGTCGACATACCTATTGAACACTCCATGAAAAGCCATAAGAGATATTTTTGCTTCAACTACTTGCAAACAATTTGACTTAGATTAACAATATCCTTTGTATGAACACAATAATTTCATCTAAGCATTATAGTCTAGCACAGATTTATCATTTTTCAGTGTATGTGAATTCTTAAAACATTCTATAAAATAAGCAAAAATATGTTAGATGATGTATTTTTTATGGGGTTTAGACATAGAGAGGGTATCTTTTAGATCTAAAAGTTGATGCAATACAGAATTACTTGGATCATTTTTGGATAAAGAGCAAAGTTTTGTTTAACAACCGAGGGCAGTCACGTGGGCATTATATTTCGAATAGCAAATGTTTGGGGAGAATAAAAGCTAATTTGGATAGAATAAATTTCTCCTTAATTAAAATATAAAGGTCGTAGTAAATATATGATTATCATAAATTTTGTAGAGGGTGAAAATTATGACTTTATAGGGGAGGAGTGCACTAGCGAGAAAAAAAAGAGGACGACTTTCCTTGTTGAAAATATTTTCATAAATATGATAAGGTAAATGAAATTTCCATGGTACATAGAGGCCTGCATTAATGTATTTAATGAAGATTTCCTATGATACAATTGTATAATCCAAAATATTATACAAATAAACTAGGCTAATAAAGTATTGCCACGTATTATAAGAGAACGTTTTCCTTTATTAAAATATGTTCGAAAACTTGAAGAGTAGGTAAATAAAATTTAAATGGACCTAAAGGCAAAAACATCTTGTTTTATGATGTCATATGATAGAATCTTATATTCATTAATTTAAAATAGATAAACTAACAAAATAAAATATCAATACGAGCAAATTAAGAGAATGACCATTCACAGTTTTACTTAGAGGGTGAATACACTACAAAAAAACATGATTTGACATCGATGAATCTTAAAACACTTAATTAGAAGTGTTGAAGCATTTGTTTTTTATTCCTTCAGCGCCACGACTACCACAGGACCTTACCATTGTGCTGCAAATTTCTAGTGTTACTTTGTTCCTTTCTTGATTATTTTTCGTCCATAATTCCGTTACAGTTGAAGCCTGTGGTCTCGAACTTTGTCTCGAATAAGAGTTCAGTGGTTCTTTATCGAGTTCAGGTCCGGGCTATGATCAGCAAATCATTAATTCCATATCTTCCTGTTCGATATAGTATTTTAGTTGCTTTTCTATATGGTATTGTGCATTGTAATATATAGTTAGTTCTGACTGGTTGTGAGATGATCATAGTGAAGATTAAACATGTTGTACGAGGGTTGGTGCACATTTGCATATACCAATCCAATTCTTTGTACTAGCAGACAAACTCTTTCGGACGAAAGAGTTAGAGCGTAAGCATCTTAGCCGTATTCGCTCAGTTTAAAGTTACTGAGGTTCTCACAGGTGATGCGTCAGTCGTCAAGTAAATGCTGGTTGCAATACACCACTCGGCCGAGAGATAACTCATCGTGCACTATGTGGTCTTTAGCGCATCACAAAGTGCCCTGACTGATCTAAAATCATTGGAATCTACAAACTACTTGGTTCGTGGTATCAGTGACGCCACGGTTTCCACCAGACAGGTAAATGTTGAAAATAACTTCTGCTGTGTTACTGGGCATGTGGGAATTGCAGGGACTGAGCACGACAAAGAGTCCGTGAAGACTGGCCGACCAGACCAGTGCTTCACTCTTCCCCTGCAGCTACAGGTGAATGCTCCGCCGGCTTCTAATCGCTTTCTCTCTTCTTTAAATTGGTCACACTCGCCTGCCCCCCCCCCCTGTTTAATTTAGCGTCCCTTGTACTTTAATGCAACTACAGTTTTCTTCCCAAGATTGATCGGCACATTCTGTTTGAAAGTCCTACTCTTGGTGATCTTCGCGCACGTTACCTATCCAGGCACTAGGATGTGACGGGGTCACCTATTCTTGTCCCTCGTAATTGGGACAAGTACGTGCACACATACTTGGAAACTATTTGACCCTTTAGAGGACATGGCTTCCTTCATTTTAGTTTACTCGCTGGTCTTATACGTATGATCCTGCGCCGGTGAGAGGTGGGCCTGACGACGATGCCTAAGCATCCTTACTTCTTGCTTTTTCGCTTCTTGTTTGGTTTTTCTTTGAGTTTTTTGGTTTGGATTTTGCTATCCTGTGCCCCTTTTGTTGATCTAGGCTGAAATTACTCTTTGGATAATTACGGCGATTTATACCATAGTAGGCAGTCGGAAGTTAAGCGCTGGGAAAACTAATGTCATCAGCCATTTCATCCATTCTTCTTAGCACAGAATTGTTATTAACTGTAATTGCTCTGATAATTCTACCTGGAAAAGAATAGTGTACTAGTGTACCAGGGGCTTCCTCTATAGCTGGAAAAATGAATTGTTTTCCAAATGTTTGGGGTTTCCTGTTAAGGCCATCAACTTGCTGAAATTGTTTGAACAAACAAGTCCATCTTGGCGTTTTTGTGATTGGTTTGTTTTATGAGAGTGAATAAATTTTCTGTTGTTAAATTAATCTCTTAGTTTGAAAATATGACAAATTTCATTTTTCATCAAGAAGTATCTTCTTTAAATGATCCTGGCTTGCTTCATGACCTCGTTCAAAAATAATTTTTCGAAGAGGAGAAACATTAGCTGTTGTTTATTATTAGAACTGATAAATCCAAACCACAAATATTCAACAGTATTATCTCTGCATTTTTGCTTTAATGAATATTCAGAGATAATTATCAGTATATTCAAGGGCTAAAAAAAGGTAATCTAATTAAAAAATGACACTAAGAAATTTCACGAATAACGTCATCAAACACCTCTAATTTTTTTATTTTTACATAAAATATTACAAAAATTACTAAAATATACAAAAATTACAAAAAATAATTCAATTAACCTTTAGTTATTATCATTTTACCTTTTTGATCAAAAAGCAATGCTCCAGTGGGCTGAAACTCACCTCCTACAGGAACAGGAACAGAGCGCGATTCTGTTTCTATATAAAGAGCGCATCTTTCTGTGAGCAACAAAGCTCCAGTGGGCTGAAACTCACCTCCTACAGGAACAGGAACAGAGCGCGATTTTGGAGTCATTGAAGGAAAGCATTGTTTTTATTTATATTTTTATAATGCTAAATTTTTAATGACCTCTTAATAATTTGAAATATTGAAATAATTATTGGTATTACGTAAATTAGAAAAACGTATGAATAAAATATGCAAGTTTTAAAATGTTAAGCCATGAATATTTCGATTAAGGACTATTCTTTAATGAAATAAAAATAAATAAACCTATTTAAGCATAATGCACTTTAAAATATGTCAGTAAAATTTACATACTCGTAGCTTTAAAACAAAATTATCATTCCTCAGATGATTTTAAATGAGTATGGTCCATCACTTATGTCAAGGTTTATTCAGTGAATTCTTATATATTTTAATGCGCTGAAATCTGTTATTGTTTTTTTACTATAATCAAATATTTGTGCCATAACTTTTCGTCTCTAAAAAACTAGAACTTTTACTTATTTTTGAGCTATTTTCCGAAATATATTCATTAGAATTAGGAAAATGTCATCGCCCATGATCATTTAATTACAGATTATGACTATCACTTGATGTTATTTTTATAGCATGCAACAACCAGGATATTTTGCATCATATTTAGTAATTAGAGAACTTTTGGGATATATTGTGACGTCACGAATATGTTTCTATATAAAGAGCGCATCTTTCTGTGAGCAACAAAGCAGTATTTAACTCATTAGCATTGGCTAATTCATAACTATGAAAGCAATTTACCACGCATATTTTGGGATGAGATTAGGGGATCAAATAAAAAATATCCTCCTCATTACTCTGCAAAACCTGTGTTTAAAATCTAAGAAGATGAAAGAAAGGCAAAATCAATTCACTACCTATATTTATTTCTAATATTATCTTAATTTATCCTTTTAATAAATATTGATCGTATAATTATGTTTTACTCTGTGTTTTAAACCTTAAGTACTTTTATTCCAGGAGTGAACACCAAAAACATGTAACATGGTGTTTATCCTGATTTCCTTTCTGATAAATGACAAGTTGTCTAGATCTTTTTGAAGAGATTGATGAAAAATTGGGACAAATAAACACTTCATCATTTATAGCAGATATGAAGGGTTTCAAAAGATTTTCTCCGATCACGAAAATACTATGCTGGTATATTGCAAAAAATGTCAATGGATTAATTGAAGCCTTAGACTTCCCTTATGAACTAATGAATGGGGACCCTGTATAGTCTCATCAACCAGAAGTTTAAAGGCTGTGCATTTAAATATAGGAAATAAAGTAGCACCTGTTCCGGTTGAAAACTCTGTTCAATTAATTGTGAATTATAAGACAGGAAGACTTTACTGGATACTCTGAAGTTCAATCTTAATGAATGGAAGACTTGTGTAGTTGCAAAGCTAAGAAATCCATCTAAATTCCATTTATTTAAAAATTGATTTTCCAGTAGAACATTATAATTACTTTATCTAAAATACTCACCTTATTTAAATTTATCGCATTTTCACATAAGCTGCATTTAAAAGACCACGAATGATGTATCTCATATACATAAATTATACATGTACATTAAATTTGTTAGATTTCTTCCAATTTCACAATATTTTTAATTTCAGGTTGTTTTTAATATTAAGAAGGCAAGGTAGTTAGATAGTGGAGCCCACAAGCAGTACTATGAGCGAAAAGAATGGCCATCTCGTCTGTCTTTTAATCCTTGTTCTCATAATGTGATATACGAGGGGCGGTCAATAAGTTTTGCGAATCGGTAGGGCAAAACAGAGAAGGGGGGATGGCTGTATGTGGGGGTGTTAGGAGAAGTTATGACGAGTCAGGACCTGCAGCCGCACGGACCTGCCTCGTCTATTTAAGAAGCAGTAGCTGATCGCAGATCGTCAGTCACAAATTTTTCAACAATGGAGAAGGTTGAGCACCGCGCAGTGATCAAAGTTTTGACCAAGGAAGGCAAGAATGCTAAAGAGATCCATGAACACATGGTTGCAGTGTACACCGACACCACTTATTCCTATGCAACCATTGCGTGCTGGAATAGGGAGTTCCACCATGGTCGTGAGTTCATTGAAGATGTTCCACGTCCAGGTCGCCCGTCAGACGTCACCAACGCAGACAATGTGGCCCGTGTGGAAAGGATGGTCCTTGAAATTTGACGGGTAAAGGTCAAAGAAATCGAGCAAGAACTTGGAATATCACATGCAAGTGTTATCAAAATGATCCACGACAATTTGGCCATGACCAAGGTCTCTGCCCGTTTGGTCCTTAGAAACCTCACGCCCTAAGTCCACAGGGCCAGAGTTGCACAAGCTGCCCTGCGCGAGTGTGGATTCGAGGAGCTCAACCATCCCCACCTACAGTCTAGATCTGGCCCCTAGCGACTACTTTTTATTCCGCCAGCTCAAGACTGCACTGCGTAAACGCCGGTTTGGAGACGATGAAGATGTCCAGCTCGCCGTCCAGGAGTGGATTGAACAGCAGTCGGGAGATTTCTGGTTGTGGGGAATTCGAAACCTCAAGGACAAGTGGTGCAAGTGAATTGAAGTCGAGGGTAGTTATATTGAAAAATAATAAAACACTTTTCTTCCTCATATCTCGTTTTCTTATATCCGAATTGCAAAACTTATTGACCAGCCCTCGTATCAAACATAGTTGGTTTTAATAAAATGTACTTCTGCTCTTTCTCATAAAATTGAGATTAATTAGAAGTTTTGTACACCATTAAAGAAAAAAAGCTAAGCATTTCATATGGGGGCTCCAAAATTCCCAAAGTTAATGAGACAAAATTTATTGCAGGTATTTTGAAAGGTACTCGAAAAGATGCTAATAAACGACCATGGATTCACAGAATTCATGAGTGTTGCTTGAAAAAATGCATAGAAATCTTTCAAATCAGTTTCTCTCAATTTTCTCGGGGATCGTAAAAGTTCAGAGTTTGGAACCATAAAAGAAGGTTTTATCAAAACTTTCAAATGTTAGAACTGAGATGTCTGTAAAACTCAAATTTTAAGGTACCTTTAGACTAATTCCCAGAAAATTGTGGAAATTACATTGCTGAACAAGGAGAAAGGTTCCAACAGCACAATAAGTGTATAGACGAAAGATAACAGAGAAAATAGGAGAGTAATTTGCTAGTAGACTATTGTTGGTGTTTAAAAAAGGGATTGATTTTTAGAAAAACGAAGGAAAATCTCTATAATCATTTTTCTTCCTAAATAATGTTTCTCTTTGATTAATCTTATTTCATTGTAAATTATCACAATTATAGCAATTGCATCATTAAATATGATTTATTTAAGAGTTTTATTAAACTTTTACCTTTAAAATGGTTCCTGGAAAAAACTTGACCTGCTTGAAAAAAATCAATGCCAGATTTGGATTCAGCCGTTTGAAGCACTTAAGCATCTTTTGAGCAAACCTTGACAATAATTTTTTTTCAAATACAGGGCTGTGTAATCCATCCTAAGTAGAGATATGTCCCTTTAAATATCACTTCAGAATTGCAAGCCATAGCAACTAAAATTAATTTACCGTCTTTAAAATTGATAATTTGCCTAAGCTATATCTTCTAAGAGTACCCACACAAGCTTTAATTAAAGTTGTCATAATGAGGTCATGATGTTGTCATAGAGGAAGTGTAATAACATACTATACTCAAGAAGTTAACTTCTAAATCTTATGCTCTCGCGTCTTGAATTATTACAATAAATTTAGAGGGGACCTGACTCATTAACCAATATATATACTTACAGATTCATTCCTTAAAACAGAATTTCCAGTGGAAAGCACTCGTAGTTTTTTATAATAGTCAAAAATTCTCTATAAATATTAAATCCATGTAAGAAAAGAATCATGAAATTAGGCCCATTTTGTTATACAATAGTAATTTAAGCCTATTTCACCAAGAGCTCCAATTTTGGAACAATTTAAACAATTCTCAGAAACAATTCTGAGGAAAATGCAAATTTTACTGAACATATTTGGTATCGAATAAAAATGTGTGCAAACGTAAAATATTGGTGGAAAAAAATGTGGAGAACCAAACACAAAGATGTTTTCATCAGACGAAACAACTTTAACCCAATCATTATCAGTCCAATCTTCATGCTCTTTTTCCCAAGACAATCGCTTCTTCTTTTTCACCTGAAACATACACGGTTTCTATCTAGATTTACATCTTTTGAGCCCAGCTTCTAATCACCTTCTTCTTCTCTGTGCTTCTCGATATCCCTTTGTTTGTTGCTGCCCGAAACTCAGCATCTACAACATAAGAGGTTTATTCTGATCGACCAGCAACTTCTTTTCTCTGGGAGTTGTCCTCCTTTTGTGACCTTAACTTTTACTGTTTCGGAAAGAAATGGTGATTATAGCTTTTAGTGGCTGTTTGGAAACCGTTTCTCGAGCATTTCAATTTTCTTGCAATGTTGACTTGGGATAATCCTTCTCTGGCCAATGCAAATATTTGAGCTCTTTGAGTTTCAGGAATATGTTTCTTCGGAGACATTTTTAACACAAAATGACTACTTGTATGTTAACAATAAGATAATCCCTGAAAAAATTGGAATAAGCTTTAGTATCACAGATTGAATGGTAAATGGTAAATATCCAGCTATGCACAATATGCCAAAACGCATTAAAGCGGCTATAAAAGCAAAAGGAGGACGGGTCATCAAATATTAATTTTTTATACATACTCGTATATGCAAAAATGTTTATTTGTATTATGTTAAGTAGGAAATAAATGAGTTTGAATGATATTCTTCACTTTTCCATACGTTACTTATAATTCTGGCCAAGAATGTATATATATATGTTTTATTAAAAGCGACCGCTAGTTTCGAATTAATAATTCTTGTTTCAATCTTCTCGATTTATCTTATAATCGCCTTTTCTTCATTGTTTAACCTGTAGATAAGCCTATCGAAGTTCATCGGGGACTGATGCTTCTTATTTTGCCAAAGGTAGAAGTAAATTAATGTAATTTAGCAATTTCTTTAATTTAACTGACGCGTTTCGATACATTGAGTATCATCTTCAGAGTTAAAATGGAGAATTTTACAAAATATTCAGTTTATATATGTTACAAAATGTATTAACAAAATTAAAAACGAAGCTATACACGTATAGGTAGGTTGGATCTAGGTGATAAAAGGTCGGAGGAGTTTTTATCCAGAGAGGGGAGGGGGGTAATTAAGTTGCTTGCCAGAGGGGAATGGTGGCTAGGGGCAGCTCTGAGTACACCTGTCCCTTTGTTTGCTTTTCTTGCGCTGGGCAAGATTTCAGTAGAGTTAGACTGTAGACTGTATATTTAAATTCGGTTGTTTTTCTTGGATATATATAGCTTCAATGAAGAGCAGTTAACTCTTGTTGGGATCAGAGTCTAAGATTTTGGTGTATTCTTCTATCATTTTTTGGTTGAGGCAAGTTCCGTGTACGTCCTGTCATGTTTTTTAGGCTCACCGTTGCTCAGATGGTATGACATTCTTCTTGTGGTAGTGGTTTCGGTCAGGCCGATATACGAATTAGGTAGGAGCTCACAGTCTCCTAGTTTACCTGTGGTCCCATATATTAGATGTGTCCTTTGTTTCCACACGACTGAAACCACTCTCACAAGAAGAATGTCATACCATCTGAACAACAGTGCACCAAATCGAACACAAGTTTGGGATCACATCGCAAATTAACTCAACCTAGAGGAAGGGAAAAATCCCTTCGTCTAACTTTCTGTATTCCTCCTGCGATTCTATAAAGGATCTCAAAGAGATAGTAACTGCTCTTGGTTAGAGCAGCTTAAATGAATTTTCCTTCCTCTGTTTCATTTCTTCGAAGCAAGATAATCTAAATTTTTTCATACCAGGAGCTCCCAGGCGAAGATTCTCTAGTGTTTTGCTACATTCTGAGGAATGATGCAGATAGGTCACGCTGCGATTATGTTGGTGCGGGTACTCAGAAACCTTACTCTGAGCGTTCTATAAGAAAAGAACACCTAAATTTGTCACGTAGAACCAAGTCTTCATTAACACCGATATCAATAAATCAAAGAGGTAAAAACCTATAGATAAGGGAGTACCAGTCTATAATCACACAGGCAGTGCATGAGTGAATTTGCTACCAATCGTGCAAAATAAGAAAACAACAGCTTCTCTTACAAAAGAGTTGTCGTCGACAAGCGAAAGGAATGCGCCGCCAACCTTGTGAAAAAACTGAAGCAATCTCTAAAACAGGGCATGTTTGGTTCTTCTCAGACAAGAATAATTTTTCCCAGGACCAAGTAGTGAACTCGCAAAGAATTTTTGGCTTGCTGTTTCTCCAAGCAGTTGGATCCATTCTTGAATCTCAGACAAATTCTGACTCATCATTCAGAACATCTCTTTCCCCTTCCCAGACTGCAAGCCTCTGGACACATGTAGGTAGCGCAGTTGAGAGTGAGATCAAGAAGTCTGTGTGGACCACCAAGTTGGGGCGTAGCTCCAGGATCAACGCATTTATTACCTAGTTAAATAGTAGGACCGTCGAGGAGGCTGTCAGCAGGTTCTAACCCGGCATGGAGGCTGTGGTGGAGACGACGGCAATTTCATTGACTAAAATGAATATTAAAATTATTTATGTCTTTTATATGTAATTTGAGTAAATATTTCTTTATTCTTGAGTTTAATTTGCAAAAGTTATCTCTTTGGTTAAATATGACTCGCTTCATCTTAAAAACTTTGAAGTAGATTTTCTTGTAATCAGTTGTATTCACACTCAAATAATTAAGTCCTATTGGAATCGGCAAAAATACAAAATTAAGAAGATTAAAGAATATAGTAAACAGTTGTTAAATTTTATTTACAGGCAATGATGTAGCGAGATCAATTTATTAATGATACTTTTAACAATTTATGTTTTCACATTGCTGTGCGGAATAACTTATAATTATTCGTTTCATATAAATACATTTGATTCCTTAAAATTATTAATTAGTACAAATTTTTATGGATTGTTTGTAGTAATTTCTTTTGATAAATGAGAAGTTGATCATTTACCATTTAGCTCAAATTAACAATTGGCCCTTTTTGGAGAACATTAAAAATAACCAGGAAAATAGAGAGCAGCATAAAAGATATGAGAAAAATATCGAACCATCAAAGTAGAATGATCTGATGGGTCTAATGGAAGAAGCCTTTGATTGAAATATTCTTAAATAAAAAGCATTAGACTCGTGACCTGTATGTACAATATATTTATGTTTGTACACAGTCTGGGATAGTCTACGTTCAGTTTGTCCTATGTACATTTCATTGCAAACTTTGCATGGATATTTATCCTGACATAAATGATCATATGAGGGCTTATTCATGATTAGTTTTTTTCAAGGGAATTTGGAGAGTTAAAGATTACCTCAAGATAATAATTTTTAGTCACGTGAGAGTCACGTGGTGAGTGACTCTACATTTCCCTATGTCGGTCGGTCCCCGTTTAGTTTTTTTTTTTTGTAATAACATCTTAACTATTCGGCCGATTCTAACGAGATTTGAAAATCTTCTGTTGTTTTACATTTTCTTTCAAATGATATAATTACCAAAGCACTTCAAAGGTTAGCCTGGGAATTATTTTGCTTAGGCAATAACAACATAACTATTCGGTCGATTCTAGTGAAATTTGAAACCCTTATGTTCGCAAGCTTAGTCCGGGAATTATTTTGTTTTTGTAATAGAATCATAACTATTCGGCCGATTCTAGCGAAATTTCAACTACTTATGTTGTTTTACATTCTATTTTAAATGATATAATTGCGAAAGTCTTACCAAGCTTAGCCCGGAAATTATTTTGTCTTGGCAATAACATCATAATCTGTTATAATCTGCTAGGCAAGCATACAATAGACTCTTTTAGGCTAGGCTAGGCTATGCTAATTTATGCTTAGATATAATGTACAAGAATAAGATATACTATGTTAATTTAGGCTATAAAATGCTAGGCTAGGATAGCATATAGTATGTTATCCTAGACAATAATAAGCTATGCTTGACTAGGGGGATAATAGGACAGTATAAACTATATTTGTTTAGGATATTAATGCTAGGCTAGGCTGAGCTATACTAGGCTACATAGGGCTAAGCTATGCTATGCTTGGGTAGGCTAAAGTATAATATGCTAGGGAGGGCTATGCTTTGCTGTGCTAGGCTATGCTAGGTAATACTATGTTAGGATACGATAGGATAACTAACTGTCCTGGTATAGGAAGGACCGAGTGATGGCAGGATGTTCGTACGTATAGGCTGTTTACGTACTACACACAAATCAAGACTCCTTGACTAACATTATATCTCTCTAAGTTTAGTATATATAATTGATTATTACTATCTTAATTCTTGACTTCTTTAAACTCTAAAGCTTCCTTGTGCCAACGTAGCAATTCGAGGATAGAATAAAAAAAAATTGTTAACACAAACTAAAACTTTAATAAAAACAAAAAACAAAATTAACATGAACCACAGAAATATTAAGAAATAAATACACAGAAATAACTTCAATAATTTCAAGTAGTCTTTCTAACTTGACCTACTTGACATTATAGTGATGGTTTACCCACCATTAACTTCAATTTAAAAACAAATGGTAACGGCCTTTCCTGGCCGTAAATCCCTCTGTGGATACCCCTTGGAACGGGTTTGAGTCTGACCTTGAACTCAATGAGCTACTTTACCTCAGGAATGTTATTGCCTCGAAGACGCGTGCCGACCGGCCATATGGAGGTTGCGGACGAATAACTTGAAAGCCACAAAGGACTTTGGCAAGTGTGGCAGCTGGGGAGCCAAACCCCTTCGGCAGGAAGGGATATCACCACGGGATAGTGAAGGAATGTTCCTTTCTCCTCTTCGGATTACTCTAGGGAGTAATTCGCACTGTCTAGCGATGTGCTAATGCTTGAATACTTTGACTCAGGGAAATGCTGGAGGGAGTGGACTTGGGAGGGTCTTCTTCAAGGGCGAGGACTATCACTGTGCTTTAGAATGCAATAGGATAGAAGGGATCTCCCTGACGAGAGTAAGTTGAACTTGAAGCTTAAATCAATTTAGCTTAAAGTTCGGTGCGACAACCGGGAAACGTACTCGAGGAGGAGCTTTTTCTTCTTCGTTTCGGTATTCCTCAACGGCGTGGACTATCTCGGTATTTTGGGATACACCAAGATAGAGGGGGAGGGATTCTCTGACGAGAATAAGGTGAACTTGAACAAATTAACTTAAAATTCGGATTGATAACCAGGAACTAGCTCGAGGATGAGCTTCTTCTTAGTTTCAGTCTTCCTCAATGGCGATGCGTATCTCGGTGCTTTGGGATACACCAGGATAGAGAGGAGGGGGGGGGGGTTCTATTACGAGAATAAGTTGAACTTGAACAATTTAACTTATAGTTTGGTTTGATAACCAAAAACTAGCTCGAGGATAAGCTGCTTGCTTGTTCCCTTCTCTTGGTAGCCCGGCCTCTTGCCCGAGACTTAGTAGCTTTGTTGACTCACGTATTCTACCACGTTTCTCCTTAGTTTTCGACATATATACCGTCACTGCACTGGGGTAGGGGTAGGAGGGTTCTTACTCCAACGGTTTTTCTCAGGAAGTCTTACCTCTGGTCCTGCTGGGCCTTCGAGCTTGAGCAAAACGTGTCTCCAATTTCATACTCGAGGTGAAATTGAATACACACTCATAGGGGAGATCTTGCAATTTTAACCGTTCTACTTTTCATAATGACGAGGAGAGAGGGGCTGTGGTTACGAAATTGACCCAAGGTGCATACACGGCCCAGATGTTTTGTGGCCAACGTGCCGTGTCTCAACTGAGACAGGCGGGAGAGGGTCAATTCCACTACACTAAACAAAGCTATAATAGACTGACCTATGCAAAGTTATTCTAGTATAGGTTATGGTATGTTGTACTAGTCTAGGATATACTAGGCCTGGCTATAATATGATACGCTTGGTTATATTATGCTAGGTGTGGTCATAAATCAGAATAAATGAGGGCACGTGACGTTTTGGTCAACAGACCTTGTTTATATGACTACAAGAGGAAAGGATTGGTTCCTTTTCCTTACAGGAATAGCGTGTGCTTCGTATGCAGACCTTCCTTCTGTGGCATACTGTCTATCTAACCTTAGCAACAACGCTTTACTCTAAAAATATTAACAAGTTTCTAGTACATACATATCATCATCATCCTTAATAAATCTAAAATTTAAGAAGGGATTTATTTTTAGTATTTAAATAATAATTTCATCTTAGTTTGGTTATGACTTATATTTTTTAGCGAAGTAATTTCTTCTAATTCTTTTATAATATAAAAACAAAATGGTGAATTTCAGAAAAAAATATAAGTTTTGAAATTTTGTGAATTTTTTTTAAACCCCAAGAATTACAAATGGTGAAGTTCAGAAAATTTATTTTTAGCTTAGAGTTCATTTTTTCAATCATTATAATTAGGGAAGTTCATGAAATTTAGAAAAATTTAACATGGCTGCTAATTTTTTAGATTTTAAATTATAATCTTATTAGGGAAGCGTATGCTCCCCCCGTAGGGGCAGTGGCGAAGCCATTGCTTGACCTCCTAATAATTTTCTCTTGATCTAGGATTATTCAGAGCCATGCTTCCTTTCCTGATATGAAAACGGTAAAAAACCTTTTATCTAAATTTTTGTGAAATACTGTTAAACAATCATCAGAGCTCTTTTTCCCTCCATCGTAATTTGCTTTTTATATAAAAAATACTACAAAAATAGTTAAGCCTTAATTTCAAGACATTTTCTGAACTTAACGATTTAAAATATATTTTTAAATTCCATAACATTCGATAATCATAATCATTTGTTTTTTAACTCTTAGAAAGTCTTTTGAGAGAAGCTTAAAATTTACGAAGATCCAGCCCTGCGGGCTGTTTTTTAAACTGAAAACAGAATCTTAGAAAGAACTTGGATAAAAGCTTCAAGTATACCTAGCTGACTCACGCCTGAAGGAGGAGAGGGGCTATGGGTCTGAAGCTTCCATAAGTTTCAGACCAGTTTATTCTAATATTTATATATTTATTTTTAAAGCCATACTTGAATTATACTATTTAAGTATGTATAATATACATATATAAAAACAGTTTTTTCAATAGTTCTGATTGAATTTACCTCATATGCTACAGTTAAATCTGAAGATTAATTAATATATTAAGTTTTATACCTTAATTGACCTTCAAAACCAACAATTCTTAATTTTCTGATGTGAAGAAAAAATTCGGATCTGACACAACTAGTGATAACTCCTGTGTGAAATATTGATATTTATTATCATTTCTGTGTAAGATAGCCATTATTAATCATCAATGCTATTTCTTCAGACTACTTAGAGGGAGGAATTCTTGTTAGGTGCCTAAATTTTATCCTAGATCCGGGTCTGAGGTGACTCCTAGACTTAAATTCAAACTGTTCAAGAAAATCGCATTCCTAAAATATACTATTATGGATTATACTCCTAAAGGAGGGAGGCTGTAATAAAGAAAAAGCCGTTAGGTTGAGGATCAGTCGTACTATAATGGAATGGATTAATTTCCTTATTCCTAGTTTTTAGGTTTCAATAAAAAGGTTTTCTGACTTGTAAATTCGCTTCATTAATAAAAATACAGGATATGAGAGGCAATGGAAAATGTTCTAAATAATATGAATTACACTATCGATAAATTTAGGATCACATATTCATTACACACGGACAAACATGGTAGAAACAATGATTTCTTTTTATATTGTCACACTATGACCATATTAGTGGATTAGCGTAATGTATACGCTGATATTTATTGAAAAACAAAATCTTTGAGAGAGAACAACTTTATTAGTTCACAACTTCAATACTAGTTTCAGAGCATCACGCTCCATCATCTAACTGTAACACCTGACAAAATATTTACTTAACAAATTACATATATACAAATTCAGAAGGCTAAGAAAAGTAATTCCAAATAACAAATTAATCATTCTTAAAATAATGTTTTAGAAGATGAAAAGGTAAACTTAGGAAACTAAAAATTCGTTGAATTATTTCTAATTGGAAGCTCTTGTAGAACAGAAGTAAATATATTCAGAAGGGCATGAGTAATCAAAGAGAGAAAGAATATGGTTAGGATGTGCTAGACAAAACTATGTAAGTCATAAAGATCAATTACTTTCAGCCTGCTGCTTGGTATATTTGACCTTTATTGTTTATGTAAAATGTTAGGTAGCAATTCTGGTTTAATTTTAGCGCTGCTAAGACATCTGAACTCTGCCAAGTTATTCATACCAATAAAAAAGGCAAAGAGCTTTTCTTATAGGAGATATAGCCCTCATCTTGGTAATTTCTATATATATTTATATATTTTTATATCAATATGAATGAAGACTTTCTATCTGCTCTATTTTCCTTTCTCATCGTTTGCATCCGCTCCTCCATACCATCCGACTACGTAACTGAATCCTATTTTCGTTGTCAAAATAAGCGCAAATCTCTCTCTCTCTTGAGGAACTAATTTATCGAAACCATACAAATGTGCTACAGTTCTCAAAATTAATTGAACATCGTTATAGTGCTAACCTTAATAAGTGAATAATCAGATTCACATTTAACTCCAAAATAATCTCAGAGATACAGATATCGAATAGATATTTTTGCCAATAACAATGGTCTACAATTTTAGAGAAATTGTGTGCTTCTTAAATGAGATTAGTTAATACTTGTTTTTTTGAAAACCGGAATCCAAATATCACGTTAAAAAATACTTATTAGCTATAGGTTTAACCCATTTATGCCGGAAAAATGAAGTTCATCGTTGAGTTACGAGTGATATATGTATATATATATATCTACAGAACAGCCATTAAATCTATTATATATGCTTATCCTATGTTTTGATAACATTCCTATATTAAAAAAATCATTGTTGCCAAAATGCAACGAGTGACATCATAGAGCAAGATTTGTTGCAAAAAATGCAACGCCAGGAAAAGTTGGCTCAGGAGTTTACATACATATTTTTAATAAAATATTTTGTGAAACGTCTCTATATTTCCATTACGGAGCGTTTACACTAGGCATGTGTGACACGATACTAATGGAAGCGATAGATTGATTGAGAATTTGTATCACAGTGTAAATACAAAGAGTGTCGTAAATGCCCAGACGCTCTCTCTCTCTCCATTATATATATATATATATATATATATATATATATATATATATATATATATATATATATATATATATATATGCGTAGATACTTTTAGAGCTTTGGGCAAGTTGGGCAATGATTAACAGGTAGTTGGTACACGTTGGGGTTGCAAAAAGAGACAATGACAAAAATATATCTTTAATAACAAAAAAATAATATTTTAATATACACATAAATTAGGTTTAAATGGAATGGTCGCACAGACGGGGTTAAATGACTGTCTACGCCGGATATATGTAGGTTAATCAGGGGATTAAAGTTGTCGGGTTCACGCCGGTGATTAAAAAAAGAAATTCTAAACCGGGCGCGCACACAATGAATAGATCTATTAGGTATGCCAGAATGTGGAAAAATCTACAGGCGGCAAAGGTTACAATTGCTTACTAGCTCGTTGCAAGAAAGGGGCCAGTCGAGATACGATGATTGTGATGAGAGAAGTCGGGTTACCTCACGCTGAGATGAGGGAGTACAATTAGATGTACTTCTGAGAGGTGAATCCTCATCAGATAGTCGCCGATTGACTATGGCAGAGTTCACGAATGTCGATATATCCTTCTTTCTTAAGTCGAAATCGTCGTTGTCACCGTTCGCTGAGGGTGGGAGCATCCTTCAGCTCGTTCGCGGTGGTAGGGGGAAAGTCGAAGGATTATATAGACCGTCGGCGAGGTGGCGCTAGATGGCTTGGGTGCCCCTCCATTCACACGTGCGATTTGGGGAGAAAGTCGGTGACTCCTTCCAGGGGTGGTGAAATTGAGATAGCGTTGGCCTAGAATGTTCAAGGAACTTCGATCTATGACGGAAGGCAGGAATTCTGGCTGAAAGTTGTCTATGAGAGAGGAGGAAATATGTCTCTAACCAAATAGCGCTGGGGTATGATAAACGGCGAGGGCTGCACCCTCACGCTGATTTAGCTGTGCTTTCAAAACTCCATGCAGTGATCTCGGGACCACTTGGGTACAGAAGGGCCCGGCTGCATACTTTTCTGAGGTCATACTTGGCTACAAATTCTCAATCTTCCAATCAGTTGTTCCAGACTAGCTGGACTTTATAATTTTGTTATATATTTCCTTAGACTTCCGTTCATTTGGATTCAGTTGCGTTTACTTCAAAACCCTTTGTGTAATCTTAATAAAACATTTATCCATACTCGTAAGATCTCTTGGAACTTTCCACGGGCCAATAGGTTGAAAATATTTTGCGACGCCTCCCTCAGGGCATCGGCCTAAAAATTGGTCCTTTCCAACCTTTTTTGGCCTGCCTCCAACTTTCTGCCACTTTTAAATATATTTTTGCTAGAGTATCTGGCCACCCTAGTCTCCTTATCCTTTATCCTAGGGTTCATATTCAGTCAGATAATATGGCAGTACTTTATAATATTAGGCGAGGTAAATGCCCAAAGAGATCCTACTGTTATTTTCCTCTCCTTCTCTTATTGTACTTTATAAGACCTTTAACTATTCTTCCGTTAATTTTTCATATATTAAAACAACCAAAATTCTGCTGACTGGATTTTCCGGACGGTCCTCGGTCCTGGAACCCTCAGTGAAACCAGTGTGTAGTAAGCTCACATTCAGGGATCTTGTTCGTTTATATTACCGTCTTCGAAGTCTGAATCAAAGTTATCCTTCTCTTCCAGGGATATCTTAAATATAGATGCCCAGAAGAGTCTAAATTCTTCTTCGATTTCTTCAGTGTCTGGAATGTCTGTATTGTCTCGTGTAAGTTTTATTGTCGTTCGTGAATGTCATGCTCTAAGACTTTTTCCTGCCTACAACAATGTACGTGAGTTTTTTTCTAAATTTAGTCTCTTTATTAAATTGCCCCAAAGTACACTCTGTCGTTCCCTAATATGATATATTAACTTGTTCCGTATCCGTTGTGTTTGTCTGTGCGTAGTTATGTTTGGGCCATTAAGGTTAACTTCATTGATCGGATCCCTGTATTCCCTCCGAGGGATTTCATTCTAGGGGTCCAATTATGGGCAGGTAGAGTTTTATATTTTCCTCGGAAAACTGCTTCCTTGGCAACCTTTAATAGATAATCATTAATTTTGTCTAACTTCTAGTCAATTTCTTCTAAATTAGCATCTATTAAGGGGTCAAGAGTTTAATTTTCGAGGAGTCGTTTATAAGTATCCCAGTTGGCGCGAGCGTACCCTCTGCGTTCTGGGATAGGGATTCGAATAATGGAGATTGAAATTTTAATAAGGATGCCTGATGGTTGCTGGGGATAGGAGCGCCGGTTGAATAAAGCAATTCTAAAGAAACACAGTGCTAGGGAGAAGTAAGTCTGGATTTGTGGCTGCTGTGTGTGTTTTCTATGTTGTGAAACTTGGTCCAATTATAGTCATAATTTGCCTATCAATATAATAGGCAAAGAGTCTCCTACCTGCCGTGTTGGTCGATATATAATTTAAGGCAGCACTCTCGCATTGAGGAGTGCACAAATTCGAAGAATATAGGCGCTGCAAAAGTTAAACTTTGGACATAAGCGCTATCAAATTTTGAACGTAAGCGCTGAAAAAATTTAAACAGAAGCGCTATGAAAATTTTATAGTGGCGTCGATAAATTCCTATTGATAGCCATTATTCACTAGACTGCCTGAAAACTTCCTCAGTTTAAGATCGATAGACGTGCACGAGGAAGATTGGAAAATGTCCTGTTGACTAAAACATAAATAATGGATCTCCTATAGCGCTAAGGACACTTTTGCAGCATTCTCTTTTCCCAGTGACGATCTTGTACCTGCGTACAATCCATTGGACGTACATTTTATGATGAAAACCGAGTTCTCTCTGTCTGTGATGGTTTTTGGATGTCTCACTAGACAGCTATGTGCAGTTGCTAGAACAAATGTTCAAACCCTCGGATGAGACGGTTGATGCTAGGAGGCTAGAGCTCCTAAGAGAGTCAGAAGCGTTTGTCGGAGAATTTTTACGACTTACACAGCCCCATTTTGAGGCCTCCTAATCACCCGGATTTATATCCTTGGAATTACTATATGCAGAGCGCGGGTGAAAAAGAGACATAACGCTTTGCATCAAACATCAAGAACGAGCTAGTAGCCAATATCGAGTAGGCGTTTAAAAATCTGCCAAGGGACAGAGTGAAACACGAATGCGCCAGGTACAGCTCCGTGTTTAGAACCTGGTGTAAGCTGAGAGGGGCTACTTCGAGTAACCTGTTTTATCCCTGACATAATCTAATTGCTATATCTTTACAATTTTGAAATTTATTTTGGGCTGAGATATTGCGTTTTTTTGTCTCCGGAAGATTTTTGTCTTCTACGTATCCGAGTGGTCTGAGTGACGGTTTAATTGAGATCAAAGCGGTTGCTCGCTGCCTCAGTGTGCACTGTTCAAATTCCAGCTCTGTATGGAATTTTTACGAATTAGGAAATAACATTTCGGTAGAAAAATTATCCTGTTTTTCTGTTTCTTACGGTTTGCTGGATATATATGTATATATATATATATATATAAATATATATATATATATATATGTGTGTGTGTGTGTGTGTGTGCGCGCGTGTGTCTCTCTGTGTGTGTGTGTCTGTGACTTTTTCCAAAATTAATTAGGACCGAAATAAATTTTCCATTTTTATTATAAATGGTTATTTTTCAAATCTTGCTTTGCTTCGTGTGCGCGAGGAGGGCTTTAAAATGGAAAACCCAATTAAAACATGCTATAACTGAGCGAATCGCTCCTTGAGTGTAAAATACGGTCGAACAACATTCGTTGATATGATTCTAATTAATGGATGGAAAATTTAGTGGGAGGGAATCCCTTTATGAGCAGTGGGAACCAGATGAAAGGAAAGGGTTGTTTTCCCCTTTAGTAGGGCACGTAACCTCAAAGGAGGGGACTTTCAAATTAAGGTGTCCTTTTATTTAGCAGTCTAGGTTTGGGGTGAGCATGACTCCGTGAGAAATGAATAGACGGTAAGGCTTGGTCAACTCGTACAACTTGCTCCTTTCGTTGAAATTAAATTTGCACTTTTTTTTAGGGGGCGGAATTCATCGGGCTTTTAAGAAGAAAGAATTGTGTATATATATACAAAAATCATGTTTATACACACATATTCACTTCGGTATATTTTATATTCACCTAAGGTGACCCTATTATGTATACAGATATTGAGTATAAATAAAAAGGTCTTAATACAATCCTGGAATCGGTTGTGTCATCAAAAGTTCCATTTTACTCTATTTAATTTACTCTTGTTTTTACTTGTTTTATATCATTAATAACAATTTACTAAATTTAATTAATGCTCCCTATGTAAATGAAGCACATTTCCACTGCTCTCTAAACCAATGACGAGACTCTTTCCAGATATGTCTAGTATTGATTTCGCATCCAGAATGAGGTAGATAATTAAAGGGTAATGCGTGTTAAATGTAATGGAGTAATAGATTAGTGACCCTGTGTTTGGTCTATCGAATGGTATGCAGAGGCCTTACGACCGCTCTCTAAGGTTACTGTGATTTGAGAGGAGAAGTTCAAGAATTTTTATGTGGAAGTATGGCGTAGGTTTATCAAATAAATTCTCAGAAGCTTCTCGGTTTGGAAACAATGATTGATCACTGATGAAGTGGTAAATGAAGATGAAAATGGACGATTTACTCAGTAAAACAGCCTAAATTAGTATAAAAGAATACCCCTTTTCTCCCTGTTTCCCAACGCTTATCACGGTGCAGGAAGCCACGTAAGTAGACCGATCCCACGTGTCCGAGAGTCACATGACAGAGGAAGCTCAGAAGCTCAGCCCCGGAAGTAAGGTGCCGACCATACCCTTCCTTCCCACTCTACTCCTGACGAGGATCCCTCCTTTGTAGACGCCCCCAACATCGTCTCGCTGAGCCCCTACTTTTCCCTCACGTCTCCTGTGAAGTCGCTGTTACCTTCCGACCCGTAAGCCTCTTTTGCCCTTTTACCTAGTGAGCCCATTTGGATCTGAGCAGATAGCCCTAAACTAATTAAATGAACTTAGATTTTTCCGCAGGTAACTTTAAACCTTTAGCCAATAATTAATTTCCCTCTATATTATTTTTGATCATTTTAGTTTGTAAATACTGTTTATATTTTCTTATGTTTATCTTCAATTAACCTCAATCTGACTCTCCTCGTTATTCAAATCTCGCCAACCTCGAAAACGACCTGATTAGTTAAGTAAATTGACTCCTCGTCCCACCCAGACATTTATAATCTGCGCATCAACGTATCGTTCATTTTTGGATGGTTCGCTTTAATCGCCTGATTTACCCCCCTTAATACTAGTAATAGATATTGTATTGGATAGTCGGCTCTACCACGACAATTAGTATCATACAAGGTAAGACCAATTAGAAGGAGACAGATGAATGAGTCTATTTTTCCTTTAAAATTAGAAAATAACTCGGCTTCAACGTGCTAGATAAGCTCAAATCATCGATCCAGATCATGTGAAAATTGTAGTTTTTTTCCTATAAAGTAATATCAACAAAAGAAAGACTGAAACTGAGAATAAGCAAATGAAGATACATATATCGTTCAAGGTCATGGACATTTAAGCGAGGAAAAAACTCGTATGAATACACGAATAAAAATTCAAGTTAGAAAAGGGATGCATGACGAATATTCTTTAAAATAAGTTAATGTAATTGAATTATAAACAATATAGTAAATAGATGATGAATTGATGGCTAAAAGCAATATAAATTGCCCTAACCAAACCTATGAGAAAGTGGAATAGATAGAAAATAGACAGCCAGAAACATCTGAATTTTCAGGAAAACACTTTCTTTCGTATGGCTGTCCAGTTTCATTATATACATCAAAGACTGGTACCGAAAAACTATTTACCAGTTTGATGGTAAAACCAGAATGAGATACCATATCTATATATTCTGGAGCAGCATTAATTTGGTTTTCATTTTCTATACAAGAATCTTTTGAGGATTCTTTTCTTGGCTCTTCATCCTTGAACTAGAATTCCATAAAACATCCCTTTTATCGCTCTCCTTTAAACTAAGGTTCCTTTTAGCCTCGCTTACTTGCCTCTACTATTTTAAAATAAGGAAGTCCATTCTTGTCCAAGTCTGCATAGGGGTGGCACCTCTTAAGTCCTCCTTGACTTCTTTCGAGCATCCGTACAAATAGTCAGCTGGATTCTTTATTCCGTCGTCAATTGCGGAAACGGTTATCGAAAAGCCAAACGGAAAGGATAAATTCTGGTTCTTGAATAATGACTGCTAATACTATCTTAAACCGTCTTACTTCTTAAAAAGAAATAAAAAAGTGTGTGCAGAGTGTTAGGTAAAAGTGCTGAAAATGAATGTTGTTACGTAATTGAAGAGGCTCCCACGCCTCTATTATATTTGTGTTTATTATTTGTCGATATTTGTGTATTTCACAGTTGTGCATCCTCCTTTATTATTTTTACACTATGTACGACTTGACTTATCTAAATATCTGTTCTGGTTGCTCAAGTGGATTCCCACTTGTTGTTGTTGTTGTTGTTGAGGGCTTTGATGACTTGAGGCGTATGTGGTCGGTTGTTCCAGTCCCGCTTTATAGTCGTGGGAGTTGTTGGGATTTCCTCAGGTATTCGCAGGTGAGGCGGATGACGGAGGATCGGTTGTGAGGAGAGACAGGGGGGCAGCAGCCAGTAGTGGGGGTAGAGGTAGATCAAAGGTGGGGATGGTTAGGGCATAGGGTCTATGTGCCAGGGCTTGGCGGTGGGAGTAGAAGCCAGGGCAGTGGAGTAGAAAGTGCTTCACTTTTTCATCTATGTTCCGGCAACAAGGACAGAATGGGTCAGGGGAGAGGTTCATGCGGTGTAGGTGGGGATTGAGGGATGTGTGGCCCAGCCGGTTTTCCACTTCTGCAGTTTCTTTTGTTTGTTCTTCTATGTTCTAGAAGTATGTCTATAGATGTCTTTCTTCGTCCATTATCTCATCAAGTCTTTCCCACATTTTAATTGCTCTGTTGTGTAGGACTCTATTGACTGGGTTCATCTCGATTTTACGATATAAATCCGCTTGTTTCCTATGCCCTTTTCTTCTAGTGTTTGTAATAAGTAGTACCCAACTATTTGAGACCCATTGGGGTTTTACGATGTTTGTTTTGTGTAGCTTGCTAAATGGTACTGTTGGATACAGGAGTAAAGATTTGCATAGGAAATTGTATAGCTTGGTTTTGTTGACTCTATTTAAGTTCCTTAGTTAGTATAATTTTTTAGCCCTGATTTCGCCAGATTCAATCTTTCTTTCGTAGGTTTGTTATAGCCATTCTTTGTTATTTTCGAGCCAAGAACTTTTCCCTCGGCATGGTATCTGTATACTTCGTCATCGACCACTATTCTCGGATGTTATACAAGGGAATGCCCTCGAAGAACCACCGTGAGAGGATGCCGCTTGGCGATACCTTTCTATTCTTTCAAGACCACATGAGCCAGCGTGAAAATTTTAGAAAATCGAGGAAGAACCAGTCAATCGCTTAATCAAACATACCAGCTGTGTTTATTTTCAGAAGCCAATTGTCTCCTCCTCCCCAGCAATAACACCGTGCAAGGCCATATTAACCCTAACCCCATATCGCATGGCAAGTTTGATCGTCTAGAACGACGCGTTATCATGAATTGTGTTTGCATAGACTGGCGTAAATAATCCCTTAGGGACTGCAAGGCCCTGAGGCGTCTATCAGTGCAGTCACCCGGGTATTTAACCCAAAACTCACCATCTCTCGAGGAGATTGAAAGCCAGCCAATCACTCCTCCAGGACTGCCGTCTGTTTCCCGTGACCCGCCGTAACTCGTCGTCGTACATCTTCAAAGATCTCATCAGCAGATCTACCTTCCTTAAACTTTGGCCCCTGTTCAGAGAAAAGCTATCGAGCCTCCTTCTTTCAAGAGAGTTGTGCGGCCCTCTTATCTTCACCACCCCTTCAAGGTTCCCATTCTTTCGAGATTGAGACTCCCTGCAAATAAGCAGAATCGTCTCGAGTTGAGATAAGTTCTCTCATTCTTTATCACGAAGTACCCAACCCCATCTTAGAGTCCTGCTAATCAGGACTCCCCGAATTTTCTTCTTGAAGATCTTCGCCATTGCATTCGTCCCCCTCCCAATCCAATTCACCCGCGCTTGAATGTAAAGCGATCGTGTATGGTCATCCCCAGATTAGCTCGTTAATCTTCACATAATTTATTTAATCGCCATAAGTAATTTGTTCCCCCTTTTGTATATATATATATATATATATATATATATATATATATATATATATATATATATATATAATATATAATATTGAGGATAAATCCTAAAGCCACAAAGAACGGATGTAGGTAGCATCTTTAAATTTTTTACTACGTTTCGAAAACTACAAGTTTTCATCTTCAGGCTAGAATAAGTTTACAAAGTTAATATGTATGAAGAAAACTTGAAAAGGTCAACAAGACATTATTTATAGGTGACCAATTACAAAATATCAGCAGAAAGTACTACAAGTTAAATTAAATATGACTTAGCAACAGTTAAATTTCCTTTAAGACTGACTCAAAAATTAGTTCATAGATTTAAAGACTATTGCAAAAATTAATTACAAACTATAAGAGAAATTGACCTGGCATTATTTAAAGATAATAAATTTAAACTTTTTTTTAATTTTGTAAAGACTGTAAAAGATAAAAACATTTAATATAAAAACGGAAAATTTGGGTACTTACTAAAGTGGTCTATCCTAGGGAGTGAATGGTAGGTTTAACATGGGGCTAGTATATATAGGTTACATTGACGCTTGGTTTATTAAAAGGCAAACCAACTAACAAACTGTAGTTAAAATTAGTTAATTAATAATGATATTGCACTTAAATCTTTATTGAGTGTAGGTTTGTAGTGTTTTATATATAGAGATTCGAGGTTTCTTAGGTAACGTTTGTTGTTGTTAAAGGCTAATACTTTAAAATTCTCAATAGAAATGTTAGTTTTACAGCCTATGGTGTGTTTCCTAATAGAAGACTTTTCCTTTCTATTTAATATTTTGCTTGTGCGCCAACTAATCCCCATATGAGCAGAGAACATAGCTCCAAGAGACCTAACAGTGCTACCAATGTAAGAGGCTCCAGTACAACTGGGACATTTAAATAAATAGACATTATCACTTCGGAACTCCAAAGAGATACGATCTTTACTGTTAAAGAAACTTCCTATCGATAGTTTGTTTATAAAAACTATTTTAGGGTTGATTTGGGGAAAATATCTTTTAAAAATTTATAGTATTTTTCTTTTAAAAGTATCGTTTAAAAAACCCATCTCTGAAATTAGTAAATATATGGGCATTTTAGGAACTTTTATGCAGGTTTGAGAGGGGTCAATGAGATTATCAAATAGCTTTTTTAAAACTCTATCATATAGGTCAGAAGGAAAAATAAATTATTTATAAAATACTTCCTAAGAAAAATAAATTCATTAGGGATTGATTGGTAAGTGGATGATAGCGAGAAACTTCTATGTATTAAAGTTTTTACTGTGGATATTTTATATCCGAAATCACAAAAACTAAAGTAGTTCAAACCTAGTCCTGTGAACGTTTTTTTTTCTGTAAATGGTTGTTTGAATTTTTCGTTGGTCATTATCTCGGTTGATAAAAAGGTCAAGAAAGGGCATCTTATCATTTGACTCCACTTCCATGGTGAACTTGATCTTAGGGTGTAAAGTGTTAAAAAAATTAAAGAAAAGTTGGCCTAACATTGCCTAAGAACCCTCGAATCTCTATATATAAAACACTACAAACCTACACTTAATGAAGATTTAAGTGCAATATCATTATCAATTAACTAATTTTAACTACAGTTTGTTAGTTGGTTTGCCTTTTAATAAACCAAGCGTCGAAGTAACCTATATATACTAGCCACTTTTTAAACCTTCCATTCACACTCTAGGATGGATCCGCTTTAGTAAGTACCCAAATTTTCCGTTTTTATATTAAATGTTTTTAACTCTTACAGTCTTTACAAAATTAAAAAAAAAAGTTTAAATTTATTATCTTCAAATAATGCCAGGTCAATTCCTCTTATAGTTTGTAATTAATTTCTGCAATAATCCTTAAATTTATGAACTAATTTTTGAGTCAGTCTTAAAGGAAATTTAACTGTTGCCAAGTCATATTTAATTTAACTTGTAGTACATTCTACTGATATTTTGTAATTGTCACCTTTAAAATAATGTCTTGTTGGCTTTTTAAAATTTTCGCCATACATATTAACTTTGTAAACTTATTCTAGCCTGAAGATGAAAAATTGTAGTTTTGGAAACGTAGTGAAAAATTAAAAGATGCTACATCCGTTTCTCGTGGCTCTGGGATTTATCCTCAATATTACATGCAGGTTTCACGGCCGAGCTCCATATGTATATATATATATATATATATATATATATATATATATATAAATATATATATATATATATATATATATATATAAATATATATATACATATATATATATAAATTGCCCCCTTTTTGTTTTATAAATTAAAATTATATTTGGGGGTATTGTTTTTATCTATCCTTTGAGCTGCAACTTGGCAAGCCATTAATCTAAACCCATTCAAGCGTCCCTTGCACTCTTTATTTATCACCCATACATAACTAAAGCGAGCTGTGGCCAGCTGTCTGCGCGTACTTGTGTAAAACTCTGAGTGCCGAGTTAGTCTATACAGGTATACCGCGACACTTCCTATAGCAATTATTGTAAATTTTTTCCACTTTCTTTCATAGCTATTTATGTTTTTGATCTGTGCCGCAGACATTCTAGCGATTATTGGCGGATGTCTATAAGGGCTGTTAGTTATTATGGTTATTTCCTTTACGAACTGTATATAAGTTGTTGATGTAAACACCGCATCTGGTAGGTCCCTTATATATATTATGTAAAGAGTAGGACTCAAACATCCACCTTTAGGGACAACCTGCCTTAATTCAAATTCAGGTCCTCGGTGTTGTCCTATTTCTATACAGGCCATCCTGTATGTAACAGAGTCATAGAGAACTTTTTTCAGGATTGATGCTAGGCCTAGCCTCTTTATTTTTAATTTCAGCCCGATTCTCCACACTTTGTCAAAAGCTGTCTTTACATTTCTTAATATAAGATTTGAGTAGTTTTTGTTGTATTTTGCTCTAGTCAAAGTCTCCACAAGGAGGGCTATTGCCGTATCTCTGCCTCTTCCCTTCCTGAAACCGTACTGGTAATGTGGAATTAGATCGTTCTCTTTTACAAAATACAGCTATATAAAGAGTTATTTCATCAATTCATAATTATCCAAAATTTAATTAATCAGGATTAAACAGCTTTTGAATGACAATTTTATGTTTAATTTATTCATTCAGCTTTAAAACAAATTTTATGTTTGACACATAAGCACTGCAAAAATTGACCAATCAGCATCAATTAGATTTTAGAGAATTAATAACGCTCAAACCGTTTTCAACATAAACAGGGCTTTTAAACGCTCAATTCAGAGGAGAATAAGGCCACTACGACTTATGCCAAAGTTGCAAAAGCCACTATGACTGAAAGTAATAACCAACGAACAAAACTACACAAAAAAATGATCAGTCTACAAAAATAATGTGTGGCATTTGTTATGTACACATTGCAAAAATTACAAGGTACGGTATCTTCGCCACGGAAGTCAACGGTATGTTGGTTTAAAACGCCTTACAAGAGATGTGGTTTCAGGCAAACCTGCCATCGGAAGAGGTTATGCGCATTAGTGTAGCAACTCAGTGCGAAATTTGTGCAAAAAACTTCCCAGGCTTTCAAACAAAGCCAGTACACGCAACCCGCGTCTAAATAGACAAAAAGACTCACATCCACTAGAACAAGCACTTTATACATTCGAGAATACGACCACCAAAACATAGGACGCACACACCCAACAGGGAAGCAGTGCGACCCAAGGAAGCCAGGTCTCCACGATCAAGAGAAACCTCCAAACCCTCCGCTTAAGGTCAACCTCCTCCTCATCGCGAGGTAGAAAGCACTAGTTCAGATAACTCGCGAAGGGATTTAACCTCAAATTATTTGCCCCCGAATCAGCTCTGTTACTAAAGGAGCTTAATTCTCGCGAAGTAGCGGAAGGAATTAGGACCGGAAGGTACAAGTGGGAATGTTCAGATGAGCTTCCCGAGCGGCAGATTGAAGATGCTCTCGCTCAAAACATGGTTAAACTGCCCCCGAACTTCTTCTACACGATCATGGACACATAATATAGAAAAAAAAAGACCAGGGAACGCAACACACCAAGTACACCATACGGAGCTAAAATATAATGCAAAAAACGTCTACTTTAATCCCTCACACTAGAGAACCAACACTACACAAAATGGCAGACAGACTTATGATTATACATTTGAATGTCAATGGTAGGGACGGAAAAGCCTCCATCTATGGCAATATTTTGCAACAGAGTGACCCTGACATAATACTTAATTCTGAACACGGATTGAACGCGAAAAAAGAATTAAAAAAAACTTCAATACGATGTTATTTTCAAAATCACCGTCAGGAACGGTATGACAGTGTCGCAATAGCCGTGAAAAAAGGACTAAAATAAAGGACTCGGGAGGACTAAGATGAATCCTATCTTGCTATAAATGGGTACTGCCCTATGGGGACTGGTCGTGGCCATGGGGTACCAACCTCTAAGACGCATGTATGTGCCCGAAATTTAAACGTAAGATGTGCAGCGGGAAGATATACCTCCTATAACAATGCTGGTAGAAACATCGAACTACTACTTGACAGAAAATACATGACAAGGATCGGACCAGAATTTCTGACGTACATATCTGGGAGAGCAGCCACGAAACCCGATATACTCCTATCTAGTATCAGGTTTCCTTACAATTACTACATTGAACTGGGCTCCATCATTCCGAGCGACTACCAGGCTATCAAATTTAGAGTAAGAGTAAAATTCCATCCAAATTGAAATCCCAGAACGCAAAAGGTACAACCAAGCGAACTGGAAAAATGATAAAATTTCCTCCTAAATTGTATTTCTGACCCCTTATTTGATGCTAATTAGAAGAAATAGATGAAGAGCTGAATAAAATTACTGATAACCTAATCAAAGCCGATCAAAATAGTATTATTCCCCGTATCAATTATAAAACCCTTTCAGCTCCCCCCTGGACCCCCTCTATGAGAGCCCTGGACCTGGAATATAGGGACCTGTCCAATGTAGTAGCGCTGATAGGCCACAATCACAATGACTAGAGAAGATTAAGACAAATTAAGGACGAACTCCAGACACTAATTATGGACTAGCAAATGCTAATATGGGACTGACTAATAGCCAGACTCGACATAGAAAAAGGCACACGTTTTGGCTAGGGGGTAAACCTCTTAAAGGAAAACCTCCGCAAACAAAAATAATAATTACTTTGAACGTTAAAAAAAATTAATGAGCCTGAAAACATTGAAGAAAAGTTTAGGATTTTCTGGTCTTCAATCTTCAAATTCACCTCGAAAGAAAATGACAATTACGACGTCGAATTCAAAAGTGACGTAATCCAATAGCTAAAACACAAATAAACAAAACCTCTAATCACCACTGTGTGTCGCAGCAAAGCTTGATGGAGAGCTATAGCAGTCAAATAACTCCCTTAGGATTCTCCGTTCCTCTAAAACCCTTTCGTCAAAGAGCCCCGGGTATTACGGGGCTGACCCTCGAGAATTTCATTCAGGCCCCGCCTAACGTTTGGAGTAGACTTCTCAACATCATGAATACTGCTCTGAATACGGGCTATTTCCCAGACAAGTGAAAAGTGGCCAAGATGATTTTCATCCCTAAACCGGACAACCACCTGGAATGTCCTGCCAGCTTTAGACCGATATCTCTCGTAGATTTGCTGGCAAAGTCTTCGAGAAAATATTGGCTAAAATAGTCAACTCTTTTCTAGATGAAGACAACTTGCATCACGAAGAGCAACAAGGCTTCAGAAGGAAAAGAGGAAGAGATACGGCACCAGCCGTCGTTTCTGAAAGAAAACCTTGCGAAAATCAAGGCCTGCCGAACTGGTATTCCACGATGTCAAAAAAACTTTTGACAAATTTACGAAGAGAGGACTAGAACTTAAGAATCTTCACATAGGCCTCAATCCCATTCTTGAGAGTATTTTGAGCGACTAGTTATTGAAGAAGAGAGCATGCATGGAAATCGAGAACATAAAGGCCCAGAATTCAAACTTGAGGCAGGGGTTGCTCAAGGGAGCTGTCTCAGTCCCCTTTTATACAACATTTATACACGTCACCTACCACACCCTCCCTGCGAGAGTACGATATACGTACGGTTCGCTGAAAATAAATATAGCAAATTTGTAACGCAGCTTATGTTCACAGGGAATTTATGACGAGGAATACGGCTAGGGAGATATCTAGCATCAACCTTTACGAGAGGAGATGGAAGATATTAACCAATGACGCCAAATTCAAAATAATTGACATGTTTCGCAAGACCTTCAACAATATACGTGTAGACTGGGAGCGAATGCCCTACTGCATAGACGGGACTGTTCTGGGGCTCAAAATCACCACGAGGGGCTACACGAGTCATATCAAGCGAACAGTAGCGAATGGCAAGAGTCATTTGAAGTAATTTTATAGATTCCCTGACCTAAATCGCTCAAATAAACTCAAGATATTCAATGCGTGCATTCGACCGAGTCACCTGTATCCCTCCGTGCCGCTGACGCGAGCGCCAAGACCCACATTGCAAAACTACAAACAATCCAGAACAAAGCGAGCTTATTATCACAAACAACCGAATAAGAGAATACAAACGACAGAGGAAGCTCCACGACTAGGTTGTAATATACCTGATCTAGATGTCCCCCCATGAGAGGGCTATGGGGACCTGGCGAGTCATTGGCACCCGCCTGTCCCCGAAGTTCTCTCGTACACACTTAGACATCGAGGTCGCTCGATAAATAAGACCATTTTAAAGTAGCAAGGTACAGTCTGACGGCGACGTGATTCCCAAATACACATGACAAAATCGACAAATAAAAAAAACGATTACTGTAATGGTCAAGTTTCTTATTTATATGTTACCTTACACCAGAGTTGGGAATCACCGGGAAAGGGAAATACCTTCAGTCCAGATCGAGATGACTTCACTTCTTCTTTATGCTCTTGTGCTGCCGCCAAAGAACAGAGATCAAATGAGTCTACCTTGACTGAATTGCCATTCTGAGATAGGTAGTCAGCAACCACATTATCCTAACCACGTACAATAGCTATATCATTGACATACTCCAAGATTGCGGTCCAGTTTCGTTGTTGCCTGTCGGTTTTTGCATGTAGAGGTGAAGAGAAAGCACAGACTAGGGGCTTGTCGTCCGTGCTTATTTTCTTAAAATGGCAACTGGTCTTTGGTTTGTATGGGAGGTTTAATTTTCAAATATAGACTACTTTACACATGCTTACTTGACGTTACAAATTTCTTTTAAAAGGCAGTAATTCTCAAACTTTTTTATATGCAGTAGAATTTAAGGCTCAGACTGACGGTTTTAAAGGTAAAACATACACTTAAATTATTTTAATCAATATAAAACTTTATTTTGACTTGTAAAAACTTTTCAAAATTTGAACTTTAATAACTCGGTTAATTCAAATGATTATCACTTTATATTTGGTAGGCATTATCATTCATTCTTAATAAGTTTACAAAGTTCCACTAATTTTATCATATATTTTGGCTTCAACTAATAGTTAAAAAACATCATTCAAAAATTTTATTGCCGCTTCAATCCTTATAGGTACACCATGAAAATTATTTCTATTTACACTGTTAATGAAAATTCTAAACAACTGTTTATCATTTACAAATCCTGTTTACTTTACTCATCGTTATGGCTATTAGAAAAAGAAAAGTGGATGCTAAGGTTAGCCTTTTCATGGAAGAATAGAGAGTAAAGTACTTTTTTTGTGGAAATAAACAATCAGAAGGCTAGTAGCATAATAGGCAACGAAAGTGTGGCAATTTTGAAGGAGTACAATCTTCGGCCTCATGATGAAAAAAAAAAAATCTGTCAACATATTCGAAGTTTTCTGTAAAGGTGCGTAATGAGAAATTTGAGTTCATGAAAAGTCTGTCTTTACTAGAGTGTTTGTTAAAAATGAATCTGTCACAAGAATAAGTTAGAAAATAGTGCATAAGTTTGCAGAGCGAGTAAAACCTTCAACTGACGGCAACTTCATCAAATAGTGTATGATGGAAGCAACAAAAGACAATGTATCCTGAGAAAGCCAATATGTTTGAAAGTATCAGCCTTTCAGAAAATTCTGTTATGCAGGGAACAGAAGAAATTGGAGAAAACATAGAGTGACAGATACGCGATAAAGCTAGAATTTCTTATGGTATTCTCTGATACTGAATGAGTCTACTGATCTCTCGATTACGTCAGAACTTCTTCTATTTATTTGTGGTGTTAATTTTGACTTTTAAATCACTGAAGGGTTTGTATCTGTTTGCAGCATGCATGAAATAACAAGTGGAGAAGACTTTTCAAGACAGTAACTTTCAGTGGCATCACCTTTGATGTGTTACAGTTGATAAAGGAAAAACATGGCTGGAGTGAGGAAGGAGCTGGTGGAGTAGATTAGGACTAAGTTGGAAGATTTACAACTCCGTGGTGCTTTGTTCATACACTGAATTAGACATCAGCAAACACTCTGTGGGAAAGACCTAGATATTTCTTGTTTACTGAAACCAGTCGTTTCTGTAGTCAACTTCATTCGGGGTCATGCGCTTCATCACCGGTAGTTCCAAGCTTTTCTTCAAGAAATTGATTCTGAATTCTGTGACTTGACTTATCGCACAGCAGTGAGGTGACTCAGCTTAGGTAAAGATATGTTTCGGTTTTATAAGCTACGAAGGGAAATAGATATTTTTCTTGGCGAAAAGGAAAGAGCTGATCTACTTCTGTCAGATACTAGCTGGCAGTCAAAGCTGTCATTTTTGGTTGACATCACATCCCACATGAATGAAATTTTGTTGAAATTTCAGGGAAAGGATAACTTTATATGTGATCACTACAGAATCATCAAAGGATTTCAGAGATAGCTATCATTGTTTAAAGCCAAACTGGAAGGAGGAAACTTCTCTCATTTTCAATGTTTCCAAAAGTTTCGCGCTGGAAACGCAGAAGATGTCAACCTCGAGTTTCCATAACATACTAAACAGGGAAGCTTTTCCTTAAGCGACAGGGGTGTCAATAGTGGCACCTCATGGGTTTGCAAACAGATCGGCCTTTCTTTATTGATTACCCTACTTTTGATCCAAAATAAATCAAAGATGCCTAAGTTGTTGGCTGGGTGTGCTTTAGAAGATGAGGAAATGGAAAACAAAGAAAAGAGAAACATATTTTTTATAGGTAACCAATAACGTAGTCTCATCTGAAGAAACGCATAGGATGGTCATTACACTGTGTAACACTATTTTTGTTACAGAGTAAAAAATAGGTCAATTTACAGTAGCTGAGTTTTAGGCGCTGATTACAATTCTTTTGTTAGAATTTGCATATGACGTCTAGATTTTGTGTAATTTGAATTTTCCTTTTCAAGTTATTCCCCAATTTTGCATAATATTGTACCAATATGATTTTTAATTATTTAATATATATAATTAATATAAATATATAATAATATATATATTTAATATATATTATCATTTTTAATATATATGTAATGTGGACTATATTGAAGCTCAAAAATCATTAAATTCTAATTACTGGGAGTTTTTTTCAGATTTTTTCAGATTATCAGATTAATACATACTTATTTGTGATAACTTCCCTGCTACTGATAACTGGTAACTGGTAAAGAAAATAACACATTTATCAAAATTTTGCTCTTACAAGAAATTTATAATAATGATCTCACATTGTGCATCGTTTGCTTGCTCAAGTTAGTATTTGAAATCTTGTCATGGCTTCAAGTTCTAGACAAAGATGCGTAAACAGCCCCAACATATTTTGTTATGCTTGTTGTCAATTCACACCAGTGGCACAATGGAGAAAACTATAAACAGCACTAAGGATGAAGCAAGCCTACAAATATTATTTTGGATGCAAAGTTCGGGGGGAGGACAAAGATTCGGCCCCTCATATTTGCTGCACGCAGTGTAACATAATGTTGAAAGTTGGGTAAATGGCGTGAACACTCAAATCACTGTGATGATTGTTATTTCAGCCTACAAATGTGGCTGTAGTTTTAAAGAACAACAAATCTAAGATTGTTTATCTAAATTGCCCATCAGCGTTAAAACTGGCACCACATGATGAATTTACTCCAGTACCGAAGCCACCTACTACAATAAGTCAATATTTTAGTTTGGATTATGATTCTACATTGATTTCTGGAGAAATTGAAGAAGATCAAACCTCTGTTCCTTTTGATCAAGATACAGAACCAAATTTATTTTGCCAACAAAGTTTGAAGTTCATCTTCCACCGCTTCATATTAAATTAGGGCTAATGAAAAATTTTGTAAAGCGTATGGATCAAAGAAGTGAAGGCTTTCAATATTTGATAAATAAATTCAAAGGATCATTAACTGATACAAAAATAGAAGATGAAATTTTTACTGAACCACAAATTCATATAGTTGTTTCTGATGATTCCTTTACTTTGTGTCTCAATGAAAAGGAACGCAAAGCATGGTCATCCTTTGTGGAAGTCACTGAAAACATTCTCGGCAATTTTAAATATGCAAATTACGAGAAATAGTAAACAATATGCTAGAATCCTATGAAAAGATGGGATGTAGAATGTCACTTAAAATGCATTTTCTTCATTCTTATCACGATTTTTTTCATGAAAATCTGGGATCGGTTAGTGATGAACATGATAAACGTTTTCATAAACAAATTTTGGTTATGGAGACGAGGTACCAAGAAAAATGTAATCCAAATATGATGGGGGAGTATTGCTGGTTTTTACGAAAACAAACTTTGAAGACTCACAAAAGAAAAACGAAAAAGCTACAGCAAAGTTTCTTTTAACTTTAAGTGCATAACAAACTTAATCAATAAAAGAAATTCTTCATATATTGGGAAGGAGGGGGGAAGGGTAACTTAGCCAGTGATGTTCACTGTTGCTCCTAAGCCAGAATAAAAAGAAGGTCCCTCATTTGTAAAATATTTTTGCTGAAAAATTAAAAAATTCTAAAGATCATTTTATTTATTGATGCAACAAATAGCGAAAAGGGGTTGGGAGTCTAGACGTGATAGAGAATTATGGTTTTTAAATTCGGATTCAGCGCCCTCGAACTAATTAGAAACACCTATTCATGTGTCTGTAGCAAACAAAAAGATAAAATTTGTTGCCATTGTTATTGACAACGATTTCTAGTTTTATTGCAATTCCCAGATGAAGGGCGCAGTGAAAGCGAAAGTGACACTACTAACATGTATTTACCTAAATTAGGTGAAAATGAATCTAACTGAAGTGAGACTTCTGATTTTAACTGTGATAATAAGGTCTTATAAGGTACCCTCATGAGGCCCAAGACAATAACGAAATTACCAAGCGTTATAGTTATATGAGAGTAATTAAGAGTGCAAGTCTTAAACGAGTAAAACAGGCAGTAAAATTAACCCTTATCCAACCACATAAAGCGCGTAACTACATTTGTTTCAGGGTATAATAATACGAGTTGTAAATCTCCGAGGTTATATCACATTAGGTAATTTATACTTTATCTACCTATTTGAATTGCCCATCTCCCCGATTCTTTCAGTTTTTCGTTTTGATTCTCATAAAATAAAGTGAATCTAAGCAAATGGTCGATAAGTGAAGATCCAATTTCTTTACACGGGAAATATTTTCATTAAAATATATTGTTTATAAAAAAACATTCGTATTAATTTCTCTCTCCGAAATTAATACGAGAAAGAGAAGAGTATAAAGAAACTTCCTCACAACAAGCATTTTTGCAATTACTTAAAGAGAAAAGAAACACTGCCAAAATAGCTTCACGGTGCAAACGCAGAGCGCAAAAAATAACAGCCAAAAGGTGAAAAATGGTAACACAAAGATATTAAAGGAGGCAAATTCCTTTATCTCTCGGAAAAAATTGAGAAGTATAGGACATAGCGACTTTGAGAGTAAGTGTGGAAGTAAAACAGAACGCTAGAGGGATAAGCTTATTAGAAAGGGCATGAATGCTGAAAAATAAGGAAATCTTTGAAATCATTGGGAAAAATATTAGAAATTGGAAGAAACTATTTTCAGAAGGTTTGATCAGTTGAGAAGGTTAGACACCAATGTTCTCTGCAATCGTCCTCCTCTTTTTCTCTTTATTTACACTCAAACATATACTCACTTTGTTTCGAAAACAATGAGGGATTAGCTTCTTGCCAGTTTATAGCATTTTTATAGTGCTATAAATCTACTACTATTATTATATTAATTAAAATTAATTTATTATTTAATGTGATTGCACACTGTATATTAATATTTAGCTTTAGCAAGTCTCTACCGCATTAATACCACAACTCACGAGCCAAAGGCATAAGTAATTTGCAGGAAATTCACGCAACTTTGTTGATCCGGGCGGGTAATTAATCTTCTTCATTCTGATTAGTGCTTCCTCTGCATGCTTAGTGTAGCATCACATCGAGGTTTTGGTATCTTCAAAGCAAGTGTTGTGAAAGTAGTTGTGTGTTTCGTTCAGAACATCTACAGAAGTTGCTTTTATATTTTTGTTTTTGTTATTCTTTTTATGAAAAGCGACTAAGAGAAAATGAATAAAAGTATCAGCAGCAGAAAAATGAGACATAATTATAACAAAGTAGATGAAATTAGATTCATTCGAGAGAGACTTCCAAAGCTTTTGTTTAAAGACCAAAAGATTTGTTCAATAAACTTTAATTTTGACAAATATTTTTGAAATCTATGTCAAATTCCACAGAAAACCCTTCATTATATTATCTACTTATTCTTTTATCTATGTTAGTTCAAATAACGAATAACATTTCTTGGAACGAATAACTTTTCTTGGAACCCTGATATATTCAAATTAAATTGGGCCTTACTTTCATTTAATTCTGACTCATAACAAACTTTAGGCAGTGAATTTATGTAAGAGTAATGGAACTCCGTTTTGTGAGTTAGTTTTAACTCTCTTCGGTGGTCTACCTCTCGGTATCCTACCAAAAAAGCTGCACGTATAGGCTTGTCATACATAGCATTCTGTCGGTCTCTCGTAACATGTCCAAACCACATGATTCTCTTCCTACTGATTACATCCGTAATGGTCTCCTCCATATTCAACTCTTCTGAAGAACCTCGTTTTAAAGGCATTCCGTCTCCTCTCTCTTTAGCGAGAAGCGTCCAGGTTTCCGAAGCATAGATGGCAATAGGAACTATTAACCATTTATATAATCTTATCTTTTTAACTTCTGTGATATATCTCTTCTGGACCACCCAAGTGATTTTCATTTTCCCAAATACCACAGCAACCATGGCTATCCTCTTTCTCACGTCATCTGAAGATCCACGGATAATACTTCCTAGAAAAACAAATTAATCTACCTTCTCAGCCACATTACCGTCTATCCGGATATTTCCATCAACAGCGGACAATACATTACACTTTTTGCTGTTGATCTTGAGCCTCCACTTCTCTCATGCGATTTTTAGTTGTTCCATTAACATGTTTAATTTGTCAAATGTGGTTGGCAACAAGGTAGTATCATCAGCATACCTCACGTCTAGGGACATTTATTCCTCAAAATTCACTGTGTTTCGGAATATTAAGTTCGTTCAATACAAACAAAAGAAAGCTGTTAAACAGTGTAGGTGAGAGGATACACCCCTGCCCCACCCCAACTTCGACGCAGAACCACTGTCAGTGACCCCGATACCATCAATGCACACGCTGTATTGACATAGAAACTTTTAATTATCTGCATTATCTTCCTACTGATAGCAACAGCATCTAAAAAGTTTCCAAAGAGCCTCTCTCCAAACTGTATCAAATGCTGCTTTAAAATCTATGAAGTTACAATTTATTTGCACTCGAAGTTACCTGGCTTTCTCCAAAACCATTCCTGCCATAAATATTGCATCAATGGTCCCTTTAATTGGCCAGAAGCCATATTGACATTCTCCTAGGATTTCCTTTCTCTGGGCATTTTACTTCTTTAGAATAATCTTGCAGTAAACTTTACACCGGACAGAATTCAATGAAATGGTTCTATAATTCTCGGGATTTAACCTTTCTCCTTTTTTGAACAAAGGATTGAGAACCAGCCTTGACCTTCACCATCCTTACTCCACCCATCTTCAGAATTTATGCGATTATTTAGTCAATTTTTAAAGTTTTCTTTTTGTTCATATCTTTAATGGCATTTCGTATTTCTTCCAAAATCTGTGAAGCAACCTAAACTTCCTCTCCCAGTCGTATTTCATCTATAGCATTCTCTGTACAAGTAAATCTCTTATTTAGCAGATAAGAGAAATGATCTTATAACATCTCAGAACCTCCTTCTTGTTGCATAGTACCTTTTCATTTACATACTTGATGCTTACCAGAGGTCGGTATGGTTTTTCCACCAGCTCCCTTACAGCTTTGAACAGGCTATGGTTAGTATTTTCTCTGAATTTCTTTTCCAATTGCTCAATCTTCTCATGTAGCAGTCTCTCCTTTGCAATTTTATACTCTGCTTAACTTCTCTAGTAACTTTTTATATTGTTCTCTTGTTTCCCTGATTTTGCGGTCTCACTAAAGATACCAGCCTTGCAGCTTTTCGCTCTGCAAACTTTGCTTCCAGTTCTCTTGATATTCCTTCCACCCGCTTTCTCTTTTGGGAGCCAATGACCTCTTCTCTTAAATTGCTTGTCGCCTCGATAAATCGCCGAGAAATGATTTCCACACTGACATCTGCATCTTCCTCCTAGATCTAATGTTCAAATGATCCATTAATTCTTTGTTCAAATAGAGCTGCCATCGCTCTTTCCTCCAGCCTGTATACATTATATCGTCTATGTGATTTGCCAGTTTTCCTTTCCTTCTCAGACGAACATTAACATCAGCCATCAATAGTAATAGGTCTGATCCGACTTCTGCCGAGTTGTAGACGCTACTATTATTAATACTTTTAAGAAAATCCTTTCTGAATTCTTATTTGGCCATCAGGCGATACTCATGTTTATCTCCTACAAGGTTTATGCTTAAATAAAGAAGGTATTAGTAATGACTTCACCATTTATGGTACAAATTGCAGCATCATAGCTCTTAGTTAATTTCTTAGTCCGAGGCCATATTTTCCCACTATGTCTGGCCAATTGACATGTTCTTGCTCTCCAACTTTTAAATAAAGTCTCATATAATCATAATTTGAGTTTTCCGGGTAATTTAGTTCACATTCCCCTGTATTCCATCCCAAAATGCTTCATATTCCTCATCTTGATAACTTGTGTGTGGTCCATATACATCTAGCACCGACAATGGTCCACTCTCCAGCTCGAATGTAGCTGCCCCTAACCTCTTTGATATTTGCTTGTATACGGTAATCACTTTTTCCATCCTCTTGCTGGCAATATGCGCCATACTCTAACGTCCTATTCCATCTAATTTACTTGGAGCTACGACAGGAAAGCCTTCAAATTCCAATATGTTTTCCATGTGGGTTTCCCAATGCGTTTTACTCAACAGTTTTACTCGAAACCGTCTCATTTCGCCCACCAGCATCTCTAGTTTGCTTTGATCGTTCAACGTTTTAACATACCATGTTGCTACCGGGAGATTCTTTGCTCCCTTTCTTGTTTCGAGGGCCCGGGACTGAGGACCATTGGATATTTCCAGCAGACATGAAACAGAATTTGAGCGGAGTATAATTGGGCACTTGCCAAAGACTCATCAAGCGCATTGCTCTATATCCATAATCCATTTCTCCAATTAAAGGTGGATTAATGATAATTATTTAAATTCTTTAATTATAAATTTATAAATCAAGTGTAAATTTTTTCTTCACTTGGGTCACATGATTATTTAAGAGGTTTAAATGGTTTCATGTTTTCATTTGTTTTTGTTTTTGTATTTGCCAGGAAATATCAAACTAAGGCCATTGTCCTATCAATAGAGATCTAGAATTTAAAGTCAAAGATGATCTAAACTCTCTTAAACCATAAATATTTGAAAAGAGAAACAGCTTTCTTGCGAATTCCCTGACTTGGAAGGGATCTTTCGAGATTCCTGGAGCCATCCACTCCTACTTTGCTAGTGAGCAATGCGTAGTCTCTTCTCCAAGATATTTGGGATGTAGACATTTCATACCATAACTTTAACTTAATCAGTTACATAGCTTCTAAACGAAATGCCCCGTTAGGTTTCGTCTTTAGATATAAATATTAATATAAATTGATCTTCCAACAAAACTCATAAGCATCAGAATTTCGATATGATTTGTCGAAGGTTCATTTTGGAGACGTTCCATTTAGTAGCACCCACTCCCTCCCGACCGAGGATAAGTTTCTCATATTCCAAGGATCGCGAACGAGAGGAAGGATAAGTAAATTCTCTTAGATCTAAGTTCCAAATTTAACTATTTCGCAAGTAAATAATCATCCCTTTAATTTTGAATAGTCTCGCATGCACTATATTTTAAATTTCCGACCTCGTCACAACAATAGGAAGATTTTCTTCCGAGAGAAGCTCCACCGCCCATTTTTTCCCTTCCCTTGAGTTGAATTATGCCTCTCGGAAGTGATTCGAGTTAATTACAGTGTCGACATAAGGAAAAATAAAGGCCCTAATTTTTGGCCCATTTCGAGCTACTAAAACGGTAACTCGTTCGACCGAGGAAATATTTTTCCTAAGAAGTTAAAGAGAGCAAAAATGAGATGTTTAATCTGATAAACTCGCGATTTGCAACAGTTTTCATCCTGGCCCTGTAGAATTTTTTTTATTTATCTACGTTTTGTAGCAGTTTAGAACCAGAAGCTGATTAACAAGGGTTATTATAGTTGGTGAAAATTTCCGTACAAAAATTAGCTAAAGAGAGAAAACCCATTCGCTATCCCATTTGATGGTCTATTAAGTTTCTTCTTGGGATCTTAATTAATTCACTGCTTCCACTCGAAACATTTTAGAATATATGGTTAATTTTCACTGCCGGAGATTATTTTTATACGCTTTGTACTGTGTGTAAAATGAACAGGGTTATAAAGTGTGCATATATACATATACTTAGATATAAGGAGTAAGAATATCATGTAAACTAAGACCTCTATATATTCAACTCATTCATGCTGTATATACAAAGTTAAAGGATTCAGCATTGTCTCCATCCTTAAAAACGCATTAGGTAATTTGTGTATTATTAAAATGTTGAATACATAGAGATGGGCTAGTTTTGATGTGTTGTTCCCCTGCCAGTCGCAGAGAAGTACAAGCAGTTTCTTTTTAGAATACTTTGGCAATCTAACTTTAAAAAAAAGGACAAAGCTGATCTGGGAATTTATCCCCCTATTTCCCTTAATTCGGTCATTGTTTGTAATACAAGCTTGTAGCAGTTGGGTGTAATACTCTAGTAAATGACAGACAACACGCTTTTAACGCGGGCGCTGATGCCTAACTAATTTGTTAGGATAATTTCACGAAAAGATACTAACGATTTACAATGATAAAGTTGAAGATTAAGTTTATCTGGATTAAAAATAGGATTTTGACACCATCCCGCATAGAAGACTATTACAAAAGCAAATATCTCACATAAAGGAGGCAACGTGCTGAAATGGATTGGAGACCGGCAGGAAAACCGTAGCTAGATAGAGTTGTTTCCAAAAGAAATACTTCACCATTGGAATCATTTCCTAATGGAGTTCTTCTGGGATCTGTTCTTATAACTTTGTTTTGTCCTATAAATACATACTTATATATAAGCTTGATACAAATTTATTGCGAAAAATTATATAATTTCCTTATGACATGAAAATTGGTACTAGGAAAAATATTATAAGGACTGTGAAACCTAATAAAAAGCCAAGGATAGAATAGTAAAATTGTCGGAATTGTGGTAGATGTAATTCGACAGTGACAAGTGCAAGGTAATGCATCTTCATCAAGATAATCTCTAAAGAGTTCATAATATGGCTATTGACCTTTTAAATTTTAAGCGGAGAAAAGAATTTAAGAGTTTTAATATTGGATAATATAAAATTTACAAAATTATCCATTAGAGTCACAAAAACATATAGGTTACTATAATATTTATCTAGACATATTGAATTTAAATTTAGTGATATTATATTCTTTTAGAGAATGCGTTTAGTAGACCTCATTTTGAGTCTGATAAAATTCTGGTATACAATACATCCAAAGGCCATTGCAATTTTTAAAAAAGTCGAGCAATGAAATTTATTTTTGAACTTAGAAAAGATCAACCTCTGTTCGGCCAAATCTTTAAAGATTTAAGATAATAAACGGGTTTAATAATATAAATCAGACTGATTATTTGGGATAAATAACCCAGATGTAAGTAGAAATAGCAGATTAAACTTGTAAACGAAAGATTTAAAACAGAAATTGCACAAAAATTCTTTTCTCATAAAATAACAGACACGGAAACCCTTGCCTACGGATGTCGTCTAAAACACTAAGAAAAATATCTTTAATAGTAGAATCGATAGATTTTACGTTAATATATAAAACTATCTTTTTCCATATCCTCATTTTCATTATATCACCTCATTTTGGACTGAGCTTCCAGTGCACCTAAGGGACTATGTTAATACTCGTACTTTACCCCTCAAAATATCTATCCTCTTCGGCGTGCTATTTTTTTGTAATTAAATCTAATATTTTATTAAGTTGGACATGACAACGCTTATATTCATAGAAAAGGTGCGTGGAATTTAAAGTTGCGTTTTCTTTTGCATGAGTTCATACTCTTGGTAACCCTTCAATGTGGTTTTACCCATCGTTTTTGATCGTTCCCTATAGAACCTCCTCCAATTCATTTTGGATAGTCGCGTCTATTCAAAACTTTCTCGAACTAGCTTTCGCTACCTAATTAATTATTTGTAAGCTTCGCCCTTAGTTGATACGTTAAATTTCTCTTCTATTAAACCTTCAGCTCCTGCATACAAGATTATTTCAAATTCTTTTGATTTACTTAAATCTTTAAACGTAATTATATGATTTACTTTGCGAATTCTTTGATATATGATAAGAGGTTTAAAATATCGAAAAAAAAATTATCCATGTATTTATACAAGTTTCCCAAAATATAAATTATCAGAAGTATGTGAATAGTTTTTTATGAGAAAAATTTATCACCATTTTTTTTCTCAGAATCCCTATAATTTGAATGTAATCTTTATTTAATATATTAAATTGGCATATTAGAGAACGAAGCACGATATAAAAAGAACAATGCGAGAAATAAATTTTACTATTACTTGGATAAAGAATACATACAGGTAGCTTTGCTAGTTGCTTTCTTTCTTAGTGACATCTTGAAGGAACCTTTTTAATGTTCGTCACCTACTGCTCCGAAATTCTAGGAATAGAATTTCAAGTATTAGTGCAGAACGTGAATTTATAAGACACATTTGTCACCTCATATCTTAATAAGTTTCAAACAACTTCTCGAGACGGTGTTAGTAATCCACTGTCCATCTCTTACAAAGGAAGCCATGAAAGGCTAACGTAAATGCTTCCCAAACTATTATTTGCTTTGATGTGAGTTTCAACCTGTATACCGCATCCTTCAGTACCACCCATATCTTAGATCCGGCCTAAATGCCTTTTTTCAGCTTACCACAAAGTGAAGTGTTGCAAGGAAGTGCCATCCTTGTCCATGAAATTTACGTAATTCGTCAAGAGGACAATCTTAATGAGAAGAGACGAACGAAGCACCTTGTTCATGTGCAAGAGAACATTTTCTTGCACACTCTGTTTTCCAGGCACGAAATAGTTCTTTGATCTCCATACCTTCCGCTGTGTGTAGTGTTTGTACACAGCCCGATTGTACCAGAGACAGAAATAAGCAGTAATGCTTAAAGCCAGCCTGTATAAAACTAAGGAATCCAAGCACCTTGAGCTTTCCACAAGGGTCCCCCCTGATGTTGCTTGTACGTAAAATAATTAAAAAGAGCTCTATATTGTAATATGACTCCTTCAAATGAACTGGAGGGGCTAATGAGAATGCCAAAATATTTTTTTTCTATGGTGAATGTGAACAACCTTCATAATTTACTTGGAGGGGTCTATGAAAGCACCCATATATGATCAATTATTAGTGGAAGTAAAGGGAGGTAATCATGTTAGAAATATCTGTGCGGTAGCTCAACCAGTTGTGCATGTCGAAAAATAATGAGGCAAGCACCTTATCCCTTGCTCTGAAATTGCAGATCCTTACATTTGCTTTCACTGGGCTCCTCTGCTTCAGCCAAGATGTCAGCAACTCTGACTGCTGCTTAATTAAAATATTAGGGCAAGGTCATTAAGGTCTTCCTGAGAGACCAATTAAGACTGTCAATTATTCTTAAATAATAAAACCTTGTTTCTAAGGAGAAGGACTTATCTTAAATCTTCTGAGTACATTTCCTGATCTGATGAAGGAAATAAATCCTTAACTGCTGAGGTTTAGGTTTAGGTATCATTTAAGTGAGGAACAAGTTTTATAGTTGAAAAGAGGTGAGATAATTAATTTTTCATGGAATAAACCAGTAATATTAGTCAGACAAAAATAAGAAGCAATAACGTGACATCGTGAATCTCTGCAGATCATTGGAACAACAAATTTCAAGAATTGAAGGTTACTTATTTTTTTACATTAGTTAATGCCATTAGACAATCGTGATACGGCATACCACAGCTGGAGGGCGCCTAGGGTTTGGATTGTTTTCGAATTTTACAGTCAAACTAATGAGATTAAACAGTTGTTTAAAGGGTATTAATTATTCGCTACTGTACAACGACTGAAATCTTTACCTATGTAACAAGTAAATCAGCTTTTTGGAAGAATCAGCAGGGTTTTGTTGTGCCTGAAGCCCTTCTACAGATACGTAACAACAAGGAAATATCTAAAACAAAATAAAAAATACTATATATATTATTACGTCAAATATCACAAAATCATAATATAAACCTCGTACATTAACTTTTAATATGGTTCTATTTAGAAATGCTGAAATGTCTTCGATCAGTGGTGGTGAACTTTTCCTGTAATGAAGGCCACATTAAGCTAGCTGTGGGACGCATTCATAAACCTTGAACTAGATATACTGCATGTTGCACTTTTTTATATATAACATACTATTATTACTATGCATTAGCTTATTTATTTTGTAAATTATCAATTCTATAGTTAACTAACGTTATCTATATTTTGTTGCGGGGTCTTTTTGTAGGAAAGCAATAAAATGATGGATCTGCAGAACTTTAATTCATTTTTAAGGCTGAACTTAATGGCAAAGAAAAGCCCTACGTTCCCACGCCTATATAAACGGGCAGAGCACGTCAATCTTCCGAAATAAAGGTTATCAAACTTTTTACTGTACTTTTAATTCTATCGTATTATCTTCGTGCTAATTTATTCCTTTTTACATCAAATTGTGTGCAAATAATTCTTCTAGTATTCATAAAACTAAAAATAAACAACTCAATTATTATATATGAAAATATTTTCTTACAAGATAATTGTAGAACAGCACTAGCAAACATTTCTCACTATTGGTGTTGAGCGCCACACAATACACGTGTTTGACATATGCAGTTATTTGGATAAACTAAATAGCCTGATCAGCTTGCCAGTAAATAAATTCACCCTCTTTACATTATTCTAAAACACCTATTTATTCAGTTTAATTGGGATATAAACCTTATCTTAAATCTGCACCCCAAATTTAGTTGAAATTACTTATTTTTTATGCTTCTCAATTTTTTTGTTATTCTGGTAATTTTGGCATTAATGTCATTAAATATTAACTAGATTGACATCTCTAATTGCTAGTTCACCCACATATCACACTTGCTCTTCATTTCCTATCCGTCTCTTAATTTCATAGCAGCTTCTCTATCTAATTTATAGAAGTCTGAGGGTTAGGTACATTTCCGGCCTTGTATCTAATCCTAGACCATTGGAAGGGTACCTTGCAAGATACCTTTGTGCTGTATGGGCCGAACGAAGGCCAGATGCCAATGGGAAGTAACGGTAAATATTATAATAGGCTGGCGAAATAGGCCACTGAAATTATCTATGGGATAAAGTCGAAAAATAAAATTATTTTAGTTAGCAACACCATTCAAGCTCATAGATGAGGCAAGTATCTTTCCACTATGTAATTGTATTTGTTATGCAAGTATTAAGGATTATTATAGGAGAGTTCCATCTGGATAATAACACCAGCGCTGAAATAGCAGAAATTGATTTAGGTTATTAATTAGGCTATTTCGAATATAAAGAAATCATTTCACACACGATAGAGTAAATGAAACATAATCTAGTGTAAGAGACTCGATATCCCACCCTCACAATTTAGCCTATGGTCTTTAACCACAACGTCCTAGCATTAGAGGCAGCGTAGCCCGACAACTTAACCTCCACCCCTTTCTCCCCTCGTCTCGAGGAAAACCTGAAAGGCCGCCCCATAACCACTTAATGCTCTAATCATCGCATGGCGGACTCCAGTGAGCCTAACATGGGTTAAAACAGCAAGATTTCTTCTAAGAGTTGGTATTCAATTCCAGCGCATATGCAAAATTAGAGGAGCGTCGTCCTAAAGCCAGAAGGTCCCTTAGGGCTAGCTCAAAGACGCTCTGAGAAAAACCACTGGAGAAAGAGACTTAATGCAGCTTGTCTACAAATGTCCCCCTTCCTTCTTTTTCCTACCCCCAGTGGAGTGGCGAAGTATAAAATCAAAATAAAATTTGGAAAAAAAGAGGTAGATTTCGTCAGTCAAGAAGACGACTAAGCCCGTCAAGAGGCCCGGTTACCAACAAAATGGACTGAGAAGAAGCTCATCCGGAGCCAATTTATCGTGGTCACACCGAATTTAAGAAGCCTGTCAGAGGTAGATCGTTAGAGAGATCTAGAGAGCGAAGACTGGCCTAAGTTTTCGGCAAACCAAGGAGAGGAACTGAGAAGAAGCTCACCCTCTAGGCAGTTCCTGGTGGTCCCACCGAACTTTAAGTTAACTTGATTTACGAAGCAATTTTAACTAATGCTCGTCAGAGAAACCACCTATCCTGGTGCATCACAAAACACAGAGATAGTCCTCGCCCTTGAGGAATAGCCCAAAGTGAATTCCCCAAAGTGAATTTCCTTAAGCACTCCACTGAGTCAAAGAATTAATGCATTGGCTCATCGCTCGCCAGTGCGAATTATTTCCAGAGTAACCTGAAAGGTAGAAGAAACCTCCTTTTCCTATTCCGTGGTGGGATCATTTCCTCTAGAAGGCGTGCGTCTCTCCATCTGGATAGACGCACGCTCCGAAGGCCTCTGTGGCTTTAAAGCCTTCACCCCTTGAGAACTCAGTTGCAACCGTCGATTCGCGCGTCGGCCCGGAAACAACATTCTTGAGGTGACAAAACAATTGAGTTCAAGGTCAGACTAAAACCCGATTCTAGTAGGAATCTCTAAAGGTATTTAAACCCCGGTATCCGTTTCAGTTTGTAGAGGAAATTTCACTGGTGTAACGAATTATTTAAAAAAAATTGAGAGAGGAGACAACATGTTGGTTGAAATCGTAAAGGCGATCAACTCTGAAGCACACCTGCGTGGAATATCTTAATTCTTTGCATACGAACGATTATATTTGTAGTTATGCATAACTTACTACATAGTTTGTTTGCTCGCTTGCCTGAATTCCACCTTCTAAGGGAACAGAAAAATCCGGTCTTTTGACCAACGTTCTTTGAAAAAAGAGAGGTAATAATACATTAAGGGAGAAGGGCTCTTCTCAAAATACTCATTTGCTTTCCCTTCTGTTAAATGTTTTTCTTTGTTAAACTTCTGAATCCATTAACAGATTTCATAAAACTTCAAAGTGCTCACTTTTTAAGTGTCTTTGAGTATTTTATTCCATCCTACGATTTGGCTGTTACACTAAAGGCTCATATAAAATCTGCAAGAAAACAACTTATAAAACGATCAAGAGTAGGGTTTTCACAAAAGATGAAGTACAGAAATGGCAATATGCACTATGATAGGTAAGATGGTACTCGTAAAAACGGAAAAGAACTATTTAGATATAATATCCAAAGATGTCTCGAATTAGATCGACAAATCTGAGCAAAGATGTATGCAATATAAGATCCTAAAAAGGGCTCATTTGAAAAGTCAGAGAGGATCTTATGCAACTTTGTGAATGAAAGAATAGCATATATATACATAAGTAAGACAAAGGAACCTGTATTCCAATTAAGACAATGGATCGGCCAAGGAGGATACTTAAACTCTACAATCCATTCAATATTTTCGGGAGTATCCAAAAACCGAGCAATCCATCTAGTATTAATATAAAGTCCCCGGATAATTTAATTTAACTGGTGGAAAGCCAGTTAAGAGAAGGCGCAATTTAAGCAAGAATGAGGGCACAAGAAATAAGAGCAATAAACATATTTGAAACAAAATGGAAGATTCACGCAAATATGAACACATTTAAAAGAGTACCTATGGTCAGACGCTTCCTATCAGATATAGAATTCGAGAGAGCCAGATACTCTTACTCAAATGAAAGCATAATCTAAGGATTACAAATACTTAACAACAGATACAGCATGCAAGTCATAGAAAGAGTGAAGAAAACGATATTTTGGCTAAAATTGATGCAAAGTTTCAAAAGCCTAAGCAGAAAAAAAACAGACTATACATTGAGATAGTCCACATAGTATTGATATATCCAATACTCATCGATCGGCAATATTTCCAAAAATTTTAAAAAAAATCCTATACAAGAAATTGAACAAGGAAGTGTACCTTATTACAAAGAAGATTCCCTGGAAAAAAATTATACATACATAAAAGTATCAAAATACAAAGAATATAAAGATATTAGACAAAAGAGCCTTCAAGCTTCAAGGAAAAATGCTCGAAAAATAGAAGAAAATATCACAAATATACTTGAAAATAAAAAATGGACAAGACCGCACCAAAGATATCCAAGCTTCGTGTATAAATCAGATTAAGGAAAGTAGGGATAAAACTATATATAAAAAGTTGTCTCAAAAAAAGGAGAATTACAGAGGAAAGGGAAGACTAGTAGAGGATACACAGGAAATGAAAAAAATAATAAGGGACGTGGGAGCAAAAGTGGTTGATGATGCCGGTAGGGAACGACAAAGGTATCCTCTCTTTATATCCAAACCGCCCAACTTAAAAGATAAAAATATGTCATCCCATAAATGGAGAGCTATTTTACTGAAGAGATTATTAACTTGTAAAATCCTTCAATTTCTCCTAGACCTAACCTAGATTCTTGTTCTTTTCAACTTGTACTAATAAAGAAACTTGCTTGTTCACAACATTTACATGGAACATAGGAACATCAAGCCTCAAGCCTCCCTGATTATGGACTTCACGATATTACTAAACTTCTTACCTTGCCCAACTCTTATGTAACAAGAAAAACCCAAATAAACTTGCAAATCTGAACTTTTTCCTAATTATAAATTCCACTAATGCAAATTTTTAGCACCTCGAATGGCTACTCTGTCTTTTGCGGCATAGTTGCAGATAGAGAAAAGCTATTTTCGTTTCATGGTTCACAGATAATCAAAAACATGGACTATAATCGTTTACTCTCCACTTCTCACCCTATGCAAATCAAGGCTAAGAAGAGCAACATCGGCCCAAAATTCGTTAGCTGGATGAAATAAATAAGACTTCTCCATTTCATGCGGATCCTTTCGGCCACATGGAACGCGAGAAGTACATCAACATCCCCGTGTGCATCAGGTGCTACCACATGGAGAAACAGACCTCAGTTCACTGAATGGAAATCGAATAAAACTGTTCAGAATGTTTCTATAAATGCCATATGTATCTCATTTGCTCGTGCCTGTATAAAAGTACATGCACTTAGCTGAACCCACGAACTGGTTCATAGGACTGATCACTGTCGCTCCCAGTAAGTAAGGCAATCCTGAAGAGAAAAAAGAAATAAAACACCAATTTTTTTTATTTTATTTTTTTACAGCCCATTTGGCGTCTGCCTACTTGGGCATAAGTCGCCGCAAACAAACAGGCTAGTTCTAGGCTACTTTAAAATAAAAATTTTAACAGGAACAACAATAAAAAGGGATAACAATCAGGGAGCAGGCTCCGGCGTCAGAGAGAGGTCCCCCTCCCCACAGCGCAGGAGCCTAAGACCTACAAAAAAGCAAACAATTAACAATAACAAAAAAACAACAAGTTAAATACAATGGAGAAAGCCAAGCATCCCCCCAAAAGTCAATCAGTCCACCAGTCATGGTGCACGCACTCAACCCGAGTACACGGGACAGGTGGTAGCGACCCCGCCAATCCCGGTACCGGGACAGGTAACGTGCGCGAAGATCACCCAGACTGGGGCATTCGACAAGAATGTGCCGAATAGTCTAGGGGAAGACGCAGTCGTTGCAATAGGGCGCAGGTGAGCGCTCCATCAAATAGGGATGCGTCACACGATTTTTTTTTTTGAAGGGGCTATCTGGCGACTGCCCACTTAATCATAAATCGCCTTAAACAAACAGCCTAGTTCTAGGCTACTTTGAAAATTTTGAACAGAAAACAACAATAAAAATAAATAACAATTAGGAAGAAAAAACAATAACAAAATAAGAAAAACAACAACTAAACGACTGTGTCGTCTGGGGGAGGACGCAGTCGTCGCAATAGGGTGCAGGCGAGCGCTCCATCAAATAGCGATGCGACACACCAGTGTGTCCGATTCGGAGGCGACATAAAGCGACCTGAAGCCGTCGCGGCATTGGGGGATAGGTCCATGGAAACAGACGCAGCGCAATGGCACGCAACTTTGAGGTCCCTTCGACCGTCTCCTATCTTCTTTGCCAAGCAGTCCGAAGAGCTGCCCGTATTCCTGCCATGTAATCAGTGTTTGGAAGAGCGAAACGCTGGTCCGGTCACAAAGTCCTCGCGGATTCTTTGACGCCCTAAACAGCGCGCTCATTCTTCGCAATTCCTACATGTCCAGGAACCCAGCAGAAGATAATCTCGACATCTGCCCGGCTCGCCATAACCGTCGCGTCACGGATATCGCGAACCAGGGTATGCGTAGATTCCAATGCGCTGAGAGCACTCAGGGCGCTTTGTGAGTCGCTATAGATCACAATCCGGTCTCCAAACCGGGCATGTAGCGTACTCTGCCGTACCGAGTGGTGTATTGCCACTAGCTCGGCCGTGAAGACTGATGCAGCGCCTGGCAGAGCTCCGCTGACTTCAAACAGAGGGGATACAGCGTGGAAGCTGACCCCCTCTTGGAAATTGGAGCCATCCGTATACACTGGCACGGTTCCAGCGTGACACAAGGTGTGCTCCAGAAAAGTTGAACGCAATACTCCCAGCACCATACAAGCTTTAAGAGCAGAGGCGTGGCGACAAATAGCCAAATGTGGTACCCTCGATGGTGGCGTCCTGGACAGAACAAGGGGTGCCACCGGCCCGAGAGCTATACCTAGCTCTCGAAGGAGTTTCCTGGGCCCTAAACCCAAAGGGCTTAGGGTATGCCTGGCATCGCTCGGCGGTATAGACACAGTCGAGATCAGCTGCGGATGCAGTGAGAGCTGTTGGCGAGTGAGGGAGGCACGGTGCTCGCGCTAACAGGCGGGAAATACAATGCACGCGGCGTAGAGAGAGTGGCATCTCCCCAGCATCGACCAACAGGCTCTCAATGGGGCAAGTGCGGAAGGCACCGGTTGCAAGGCGAAGGCCAGTGTGGTGGATCGAATCCACTTTCCGCAATAAACGGTCGGCTGCGGATGCATAAAACTCGCATCCCAGGTGAAGCGTCGGTCGAATATAACACCAAGGAAATGGTGTGATTCCACCATAACAGGTGCACCCCATTAAGATACAAACCTAGGTCAGGGTGGAGCCGTGGATGGCGGCAGAGGTGCACAAACTTACTCTTTGCCAAAGAAAACCGAAACCTGTGCACTTCGGCATATCGAGAGACGCGGTTCAATGCCTGTTGGAGTCAACGCTCCAGGTTTGGCATCTGGGGCCGCTCCAAAAGAGATCCAAAGGTCGTCCACGTTAAGCGTAGCGAGAACATCATCTGACAGTGCCGGGGTGATACCGTTGATGCTCAGGGCAAAAAGTGTGACACTGAGGACACTTCGCTGCGGGACACCCTCTTCCTGCTCCTTTGGGCCGGAGAAGGCTCCCCCCACCCGTACGCAGAATCTACGATCTCGCAAAAATTCAGATATAAACATTGGGAGGCATCCCCTCGCCCCCATCGTGTGGAGAGTCTCCATGATAACGTATCGCCATGCGGTATCATAGGCCTTCTCTAGATCGTAAAACACTGTGGCGTAGTGCCGTCTACGAAGGAAAGCCTCAAAGACGGCATTTTCCAGTCGTAGCAGAGCATCTGACGTGGAGTGGAACTTGCAAATGCCGCACTGTGCAGAAGACAGATGACCTCCGCTGTCCAGGAAAAAGGCTAGTCTAACATTTACCAATTTCTCTATCAAATTGCACATGCAAGATGCTAGAGAGATTAGGCGAAAACCGGTAGGAGTAGAGGGATCTCTCCCCGGCTTGCGAAAGGCGGGCACAGTAGCAATTCACCAGGAATCTGGGAGAAGACCCTCCACCCAGATCCTGTTCAACAAATCTAAGAGAAAGGCCATGCCTCACTCTCTCAGGTTCCGAAGCATGGCGTACGGGACATCTTCCGGACCATGGGCGGTGTCTGCGCACGAAGCAAGAGCGAAGCGCAACTCACACACAGTAAACCTGTCGTTGAAGGGTTCTCCGTCTATGGAGGTAAAGTCCAGCCGGCGGCCTTCCGTGACATGACGACGTGCATTGAATGCTGGTGGAGCAGCATCCCCGCTAGAGAATGCGGAAAGAGCGGTCGCTAAGGATGCCACCACGGACGCCAGGTCCGAGATTGCGGTCCAATTCTCCTGGAGAACCGGAGGGGAGTCCGGCGAGAAGTTGCCCCGAATCCTTTTGACTCGCTTCCAGACCTCTGCTAAAGGGGTCTTTCCGTTAAGTTGAGACACGTATGCCCGCCAAGAAGTGCGGTGCGCGTGCTTCGAAATATACCTGAACCTAGCCCTAGCCCGACGAAATTCAGCGACAGTGAAGTCGTTCGGACGGTGCTTATAGCGCATGTAGGCATAACGCTTGTGTTTGAGGGCCGTCTCACACTCGGCCGACCACCATGGGAGTGGTCGGCGTGCAAAACGGCCAGACATCCTAGAAATAGTAGTCAGGCCCACGGCGATGAGGTTGCCGGAGAAGAACCTATCGGCCTCGTCTACCGAGCTAAACTCCTTGACTGAGATAGAGAATTCAGTCATTTCCTGAAATGCAGGCCCCTGCGCCCGTGTTAAGCATCTTTGAGGTCTGACTCTCAAGCGGCAGTTGCCCTAAACAAGATATTTGAATGGGAAAGTAATCGCTCCCATGGAGGTCATCGACCACTCCCTAATCAAAATCAGGCTGTGTATACGAAGAGCACAAAGATAGATCAAGGCAAGAAAATGAAGCGTTTCTCGGGCAGTTATGCGCAAACTCATCCATGTTTAGGACACCTATCTGAAGCTCTTCGATCAGATCAGCAAGGACTTGTTCCCTGGGATTTATTGAGTAATCTCCTCAGAGAGGATGCCTGCCCTTCAGATCTCCAAGCAAGAGAAAGGGCCTCGGCCACCGTGCCACGACGCAGCGGAAGTCCCCCGCGTCGAAATCAGCTGACGGTGGAATGTACGCAGAAATGATAGTATACCTCCTATCCAGGTGCAGCTGAACAGCCACTGCCTGAAAGGAGCTATTTAAAGTGAAAAGAAGAACGGAGACATCATGCTGGTTGTAAACGGCGCATCCCCCAGCCTGGCCATCCCGGGAGGGAGGGCAGGGGGCACGCGCCTAGCATGGTCTCCTGCCAAAAGATAGCTAACGGGGAACGATCCGAGACGAGCCTCCGCAGCTCCTCCCAGTTGGCCCGGAGTCCACAGCAATTCCATTGAAGGAATATGCCCTCCAGGCCTAGCTCGGAGGAGACGCGGAAGCCCTTCTCGAACAGAAGACCCTAACGCGAATGGCCGTACGCTTTCCGGACGCAGAACCGCGGGTGCTGTTGACCGGACAAAGTGCTGAATGCGCTGTTGCCTTCAAGGACTTATTGGGGGAGGTCGGGCTCGCCATGCGAGTCTTTTCCTTCCTCCACCTCAAAACCTTAGGCGGGCGTTGTAGATCTGATGGCGGGGGGCCTTCTTTTCGAGGAACCACCGTCTCCGAGCCACTCGCTTCACTTCTAGGCGTGGGCGAAGGAGACGAAGCTCCTTTGTTGCTGTCTTTCTTTCGGGAGACAGCTTTAGGAGCCCCAGAAGATGGCCTGGCGACCAACTTCAGGGGTGTCGCCTCTTGTGAGTCTAACGGCTCGGTGGAGTTGCGTGGTCGTTTCGCCTTACAGGGAGCGGTAACACTGGGGGAAGAGGAGGGAGCCCTGGATTTAGCCGGTGCTGGGGATGAACCCTTTTTGCCGCAAGCTTTACCAGGGAAGCGCGTGGGTTGAGTAGAGCCCACAGAAGGGCTCCGAATGGGCGCGGAAACAACTGTGCTCGTTGGCCTGAATGGGCCAGGAGCATAGGGTGCCTTTCTAACTATTAAGGCATATGACATCCAGGTCAGAGCCGGCCGCGCCAGGACCAAGTCCTTAGCCTCGTGGAATGAGATTCGATCCTGGGCCTGAACAGCCAGGATTTCTTTCTCAAGGAGATATGCACCACATTGCTTCGAATAAGCAATGTGCGGCTCTCCGCAATTGACACACTTGGCCACGCATGATTTAGACTTATTGTGTGCGGCCTTGGAGCATTTTACACAGAATTCGGGTGACCCCGAATTTGCACGTCTACAAGATCGATTTGTATGGCCGAAGTGGTGAGAGTAATAGCACCACCGCGGCAGTGGCACGAATGCCTTTACGCGGTAGCGGTACCAAGCAGCACGCACAGACTAAGGGAGCTTGTCACAGTCAAACGTGACGAAGAGTGTAGGGGTAGGTCTCGAGGCTCCTCCCTGTTTTCTCATCACACGTTCGACCTTGACCGCCTCATGGCCGGCCCGCTCTAAGGTGATGTCATTAATGGAGTAGTCAACGAGTTCCCTCGCATAAGCTACTCCTTTCACAAAGTTCATGATAGAGTGCGGCGTCAAACTCACCGGGGTGCCATGAAGTGTCTGAAGAGCACTTATCTTGGCTGCCTCAGCGGGATTTCCCGCATTCGCCAGAACGCTCTCGTCCGAAAAACGGGTCACCTTCGGCTCTCTACTAATTGCACTAGCTAATCCTTTCCTCTGATGGATCATGTTGCCCTTGGCCAACATGGGGCCATCAGTGGATCGAATAACGAGGAATCGTTTAAGGCCAGTGAGCTCGAAAACGCCAGGTAACCACTGAATAAGGGGCCCTGATGTCATCGAGGCTCCGCCCTTTGCACTTTTGGTCTTAGTCAGGGGCTCCGCAACCAGGTGGGCAGAGGAGCCAGATGTGCCGATCTTGGCTTGGTCGCTTGCCAAAGGGGCAGCAGACCCATCCGTTTCTGTAGCCCCCAGGGATGGAGAGGAGCCCCGAGTCTTCTTTGTCTTTTTAGTCTTTCTTTTTCTTCTTTGGAGAGGAGGGCGAGACATGGACCTGCTTCTCTCCCCTCCCGTAAGGAGTCCCCAGGCCAGTTGGACCGGGTTCAGCCATGTGTTTCTCCGAAATGGAGAAGCTTCTGGTAGTCGTAGGGGCACCGGTCGGAGGAGATCCCTTCTCTCCTTTTACTGCCTCGGAAACCCTAGCCATTTGAGGAGAACCTTGCATAGGGGCTAATTCGGGTTCAGTGCTTGGCACCGAGCTTGGGTTCCCCTCATGAAAGGCCCTACCGTCTGAAGCTGGGTTGCCTCAAGGACCATGTCTACCTCAGGGGGGGGCGCCAGTTTGCCATCCCCCCCCCCCCAGGAAATCGCATGTCCCGTTAGCAGTATCGTCACTAGTCTTGTGTGGGAAGGCACAGGTCTTTATCCAGGCATGGTTCAATATTCTTGCCAGCAGGTATTTTAAGGGAAGCGCCCGAAAGTGCCTGACTTCCCTTTCCCCCCTAAGGGGGTTTGCCATACCGAGCCACTTCGATGTGGATTGGCTGGCTAAGGGCTGCCTGCTGGCTTTCTTAGCAGTCACCTTGGAAAGAAAAGGAGTAACTACCGCTGGAAACAGGGAGGTGCGCGAAAGCACCTCCAGAGAAGGGAGTAAGGGGGAGTCCCCTACACCCGTAGGCGAAGGAGAGAAGTAAGCCTCCTCTCCGGTTAGAGTAATATGGAGGGTCCCCTGCGCAAGCGCAGGGGGAAGGGATCTCCATTTTTTCTTTGGGGAGGCCCGAGGGCGGCTCCGTTGGTGATACAGGGGAAGTTCAGGGTTGGGGTTTTTCTTATTTTCATCATTGGGCATGGTGACCCTATTTGTATCACGGGATGCAATCGCGCATCGCCTCTCGCCGTAGCTCACACTGCAAAAGGTGCTCACAGGCCTGGCAGAGCCAAGCGCTGCAATTTGGGACCACCCCTCCCGCCTGGTGGCCTGGCAGTCCATATGCATGGCGGCTCCACCTTGGATACGGCGTAAGAAAGATAGATTTTGAAGAGGAGAGGAAGAGGGATGTGAGGAAGGTATTGGGTGGGGATGAAGCAGGTTGTTAAAAACGAATCACCCTAGACCGGAGCTTATGGCTTAGGAAACATTGTCCCCTCCCCCCTCAGCCCCGATCCGGGACGGTTGGCCTAGAAAAGGTCAGCATCTACCCTGTGAAATTAGAGGCTGGCCAGAGAAAGCTGTTGGAGAGGTTGTATAAAAAGCAAGGCAAAAAGTGTTTTGAATGAAGGAGAAGAGGCTAAGCTGGGGTCGGACAGGGTGCTGAGTCCCGTCAGCACGGTGGCCAGAATGGCAAATCGCCGCGCCCCTTACTAAAACTTACTAAACTCGAAAAAGTTACTAGTCTTACCCGTTCATCGCTGAGGCCGAGACTTATCTTCAGATTGACTATACCCTGGAACTAGAGGACTGACATGCAAACCCTACCTATATGCATGCAACGTTTTACAACCCAGCTCATACCGAAGGAACTATTGAAGTACAATGGATTGGAAGCAATAAAAATCACAGAATAATCGTTTCGAGTGCATGCTTCGAAATAACAATCAACGATGAGCCTTTAAAGAAAGTCCTAACAGGCATTCTGAACAGGATTAGCCGTCCCTTCGCCTAAAAGGCAAAAGAGTAGAAAAACCAAAATCACAAAAAATGTTATTCTCTAATAATCACGACCACTCAAAAACCCCATGCCCACTACATCACTGCCCAAACTGGCATGCGAACAGAACAAGAGGGAAAGTTTCTTCAATGACCTGCGGCGTTTTGTGAAAGAATGCTAAATAGTTATTGCATTGATGTTTTCCCAAAGTTCAAATCACTTTCATCTAAGTTCCTTTGAATGGCTAAATGAGGCTTCTGCCACTAGATGGCGCAATTTAGCGCCAAATTCTATGAGATATTTGAAATCCTCAGGGTGAATAACCATATGTACCATGGTCATATAGGTTATTTTATGGTTTTAAATGGGTACAATTGAACTTTACTCTTCTTGTAAAGTAAGCGCCGCCTTGACTTGTAACTCTGCCGCAGGTAAAAACAGGAAAATTAAACCTCTTCCAAAGGAAGTATAATCCTAAAGTTCACATAACTTCTCCTTTAAAGAGAAGAATGCGAACATTTTCAGAGAAATCGATCCAAATATTATCCTAAGATCTTAACATGGGCACGACACCGAGAAGGAAAAATTGAAGATTTGGAACTAATAGGCATTAACGAAAAGCCAACTCAAGAATGTTACGACTCACGGCAATTGCTGCCAAATGAGGGACCAAATTTAAGAAGTCGAAGTAAAAACGGAAATTATAGTATGATTGTGATGACGGGGTAATATCTCCACCGGTGAAACTTTCTGTAAAGAACTTCAAAAGACTTCAAATACAGAATACCCCTAATTTTTGTGGATACATGAACGCCCAATGTGCAGAATCCAGTTATATGAGTACAAATTACCTCGGTGTAAACCTATACTCCCTCATCGAATGCAGAATTGTGCAAACGCTGGGACTAAACTAACTTCCAAAAACTTCTGACAGCCAGGTCAGCCACAAAGCTGGATAACGGCTTGGAGATTCACAACTTCCCTACCAACCTCCATCTAAAGCCCTACAGCATTCAACGCATCGACCACAGACGCAATTTTCAATATTACCTACTGCCCCATACAACTTAACAGGACAAACTGTGAAACAGTAACATCTTCGAGGACTGTGACTACATACTACTTCTCTAATGAGTTTGAAATCGCAAAGATGATCTTCCTACAAAAAAAAGAGAAACTGGATCCCAATATTCGAAAGTACCTACGAATTCAACTTATGGATCTGTAACCAAATTATTTGAAATGATAAATAACAAACTGCTTAAAGAATACCGCTAGTAAAACCAACTTTTTGACGAGTACCAATTCGATTTCAGGAGAAATAACATTGCAAAAACGCCATGGATTTTTTATGGAAGATTTAGAATAGAGAAAAAGCAAGAGTGAAAATTATCTACAGATATGTTGCAAAGGCCTTAGGCCAGGTAAGGCATCCAGGTATCCATAGCTAAATTTTAAAAGTGGACCCAAAATACAATCTCAATAGAAAGTTCATTTATTGCGTTATGCAGAGATGCCTACATTGATATATGCAGTTACTAAGGAGCCATTCTCTAGCTCCAAGCATAAAATGGTAACAAATAACTGGATTACTAACGGATGGAACACTAGAAGTATATTTACAAATTTAACTCTCTACTAAAAGTTGACTTATACAAAGAATAGAATCTCCTTTAGGCAAAAACGATATGCTTACCAGAGAAAGGCCTATCCTTTCCAGAGTAATCTTACAACTTCCTTTTCCATTACATCTTCTTTTCATCTATGCTACACATACGTGCCCCTTCTTCTAAAATAGCCAGAGATTAGCTTGGCCATAAGGTAACCTAGCAATCTTTGGAAAATTTCTAACTTCCTTCAAATTCAACTCTGAAAATTACATTCCTCAAATCACACCAATCAGGACAACAAAAGACAGGATGAGCAAGGACAGATAGAGATGTATAGAAATAAATATAAGATACACAACGTTGTTCTGATACATTGTCATCTGTCGGCCCACAAAATGCGTAGTTCACCTTTTGCCTTCTACTTGGTGTGAGTTTCTGGTGGAAAAGGTTTGGAGGATTACAAGGGATTGGCGAGCCTTCACTTTCTCCTTTTACGCTCTGGACATTCCGAGGAGTGCTATGGTGAGCTTGGTATATGTGGAAGATAGATCGGTTTCGATTCTATCAATTTCCATTTAATTTCATTCAAATACTAATGTTAGACAAAGGATGGACCTCTAGTTGCTTCCGAAACTAGTTTCTGAATAATCCTGATCTGACGTGCAACTGTTCTTTTTCTAATGAACCATCCTGTCCTGGTAATAGGAGCAATCCAGAAAATTAAACGTTTTGAAATGATGATTACATTAGTCCGAGCTAAACCAAATAGAAAATTTGAGCCATTACTTTAGGTTTTGCGTCCATAAGAGACACCAAAAAACATCGATAATTTAGATGTTAACATAGTCAAAGAGGCGAAAAAAGAATAAGTTGTAAGGTAATAGATTTGACTATTTCTTGTCAAATTTGTTGTGTATAAATAATTATATATTGAAACTTTTTATCAAAACTCATTATTTGTAAAATTATTCCAAACTTGTCAAAGTAATAAATGTTCTGTATATTAATATATTCATCTCAATCGTTCGAAAAAATAAATTTAGAGCAAGTATGGTAGGCAGACCAAGGTTGACAACCTATGGGGGGGGGGGGCCTTCTTATAAGTTTACTTCGTTATCAATATCCTTCTTTATCTTGAGTCTTTTTTATATACGAATCTATTTATTTCTTCTTGACTGAAGTTGTCCCTTCAAACTTTTGTCTTCCATTTATCCGACTCTTGGTATTCTTGTTGGCGGAGATTCCTTGAAAAAATCCAAATTAGAATATGTTTGAGGGCTCATTTGAATTTAATAAAGTTATTCCAAATTCCCTCGAGTTGTTTAAAAAATCATCACAAATTAAACTGTTCCTTAATATATGTTCTCATTTGCTCTCACTCACTTCCACCTGTTATGTCTTTCATTCGCTCATAAATATATTAAGCCCCTTTTGTTCAGGATTCAGATGGTACAATTGAAGGTGGTAGTAGATACTGAAACTATTCATGTAAAGTAATAAACTGATTGTACTGAAGTGTGTTATTTTATAACTTTAACTAACTAACCAACCAACCAACCAACCATATATATATATATATATATATATATATATATATATATATATATATATATATATATATATATATATATTAGTGTAGTTGGGTAACAGTCTTTCTTGAATGCAAATTTTGTTGAAGACCATTGTGTATTTTGCCCTAACTAATTTCCTTTGGCAACTTTCTTTTCTTCTAACTATCTTGTCGATGGTAAATCACTTGTCCAGTATTCATCTTTTTTTTAAATGACTGTGTTTGGTAAAAAACAAACTAAATTGCTAAGCTTTCGATCTTATTCGCTCACATTCGGAGCGTTTTGAAATGTTCTTGGCTCCTTTATCGAGACTAGGGAAGGATTTTAAATAATTATATTAGTTAGCGAGTGTATAATTGCTAAAATCTATTAAGGTAGGGAAGATTTAATTTATGAATCTAATGATTATAAAAAACTGTTTTAAAATTTATTTTAAACGAAAATTGAAGGAAAAATTGGCAAAACCTAATATACAAAACTACAAACCTTGCCAACGAGCGTGTTACGTGCTCCGGCCAACCCAAAAGCACCAAAACTGCGCCCTGCAACCCACATCCAAACGAATTCAGGTAAAAAGGAGGGGAACCGACGAGAGATCATTATTTAAATTCGAGGAGAGCCGTTTTATATAAAGTGCTACTAAGATTTGAAGGGTAATAGGGCATTTGTGCGAATTCAGAATTTCAAAGTTTTCTTAGGAGATATCAGTTTTACACTTTATTACGTGATCTCTTATCTTAATAGATTTTAGCAATTATACACTCGCTAACTAATTTAAATATTTAAAATCCTTTCCTAGTCTCTCTATTGTAAATTTGAGCCCCATTTCGAAATATTCCCCTATAACTCTAAATTTGTAATTCAAAGCTAATACTAGCTAGTAAGGTTCTAGATGTACATTTGGGAGTGTGCTCTTTTAACAGAGCAAAATATTTTGTTTTGTTTATTTGTATTTTAGGCCTAAGAAGATGACCGTATTTTGATCGAAACGTCGCCGGTAAATAAAAAAAATTATACCAGCTATTTTCCTCGCCCTGGGATTTCTGTTAAACATATATATTTATATATACAAAAGGGGGAACAAATTACTTATGGTAGTTTAATGAATTAAGTGAAGATTAACGAAGTAAGCTGGGGATGACCACACAAGATCGCTTTACCTTCAAGTGCGGGCGAATTGGATTAGGGATGGAAGACAACGGCGCAGGTTTTCAAGAAGATACTACGGGGAGTCCTGACAAGGAGGACTCTAAGATTGGGTTGGATTACTTCATGATAAAGAATGAGCTATTCTTTGCTGCAGAGAAACGTAATCACAACTCTAGCCGATTCTGTAGATCGGTAGGGAGTCACATTATCAGAAGAACGGGAATCTTGAAAGGGTGGTAAAGATGATAAGGACATAAAACTCTTTGGTAAAAGGGGGTTCGATAGCTTTCCTCTGAACGGAGGCCAAAGCTTAAAGAAGGTAAATCTGGTGAAGAGATCTTCAAAGAAGTACCTCCACGGGTTACAGGGGTTCACGGACAACAAACGGCAATCTGAACGTAGTGGATGGCGGACATTCAATCTCCTCGAGAGATGGTCAGCTTTGGGTAAAATAGCCGGGTGGCTCATCCAATAGGCGTCTCGGGGCCTTGCAGTCCCTAAGTGATTCTTGGCGCCAGGCTAAGCAAAGAAATTACAAGATACTGCGCACGTTCCAAACGATGAAACCTGCCTCGCAATATGCAGAGAGGGTTAATGTGGCTGCGCACGGCCGTATCGCAGGAGAGGGCCGTATTTCGTGCTAAAGCAAACACAGCTGAGTGGTTATTAGGCGAGAAACCGATTCTTTCTTAAACTTTCAAAAATTCTTACTCTGGCGCACATGATCTTGAAAGAATAGAGGGGTAATTCCGAAGCGGCTTCTTCTTACGCTGGTCCTTCAATGATAAAACACAGACACACACACACACACAAAGGCACGCACGTACACGCACACGCGCGCACACACACGTTAGGAAAAATGAAAGAGTAGTGTGGGTTTCTACTTTCGTCGTTTAGTCTTGACATTTTCAATCTTACAATGGTTTACAAGATAGAGATACACCGCATATATATATATATATATATATATATATATATATATATATATATATATATATATATATATATATATATATATATATATATATATATATATATATATATATATATATATATATATATATATATATATATATATATATTTATATATATATATATATATATATATACATATATAAATACATATATATATATATATATACATATATATATACATATTTATATATATATATATATATATATATATATATATATATATATATATATGGAAAAATATCCAAGACAAATTGGTGCGGTTAAGGTAATGGCATAATTAGACAACTGCTCTGCTTCAGGTCCAGCAGGTGATCCTATCCTCCTTGAACTGGAAGACAACACTTAGGTATGACCCATCCATCAGCCCAAAAAAGCTGATTTCAAAGACACGCAAGCAGTTGTCTAATTATGCCATTACCTTAACCGCACCAATTTGTCTGGGATATTTTTCCATCTTTCGAGCGTTTTGGCTCAGTCAACGCTGTTAATATATTAATAATAACAGTTTTCTGTGACGGTAAACGAGACGACATAAAGGCGTGTCTTTGAAATCAGCTTTTTTGTGCTGATGGATGGGTCATACCTAAGTGTTGTCTTCCAGTTCAAGGAGGATATGATCACCTGCTGGACCTGAAGCAAAGCAGTTGTCTAATTATGCCTTTACCTTAACCGCATATATATATATATATATATATATATATATATATATATATATATATATATATATATATATATATATATATATATTGATATATATATATATATATATATATATATATATATATATATATATATATATATATATATATATATATATATATAAATATATATAAATATATATATACATATAGGTTAGGGCTTCTCCTATGGAGCTTCAATTTTAATTGAAGGATGAACGAAAGGACGTATAAAGGGAAATTCATTTCATTTTCTTGGTACAACGCTTCGGGTGAACTTTTCACCCATCTTCGGGTACTGGAAAAACAAATCGTAGAAAACAATTTAAGTTAAGAGTCAAACAGATAATCAAAATGATGAACTTATGGAAAGTATTTAATGTTTATTTAGGGGGCATAGCGATCAATTTACAGGTAATTGATATTTTTGGCTTATTATGTTTCGAGTTAAAAATTAACGATACGGGAAACACAGGAAACACATCCGGATAAACCAACCTTAAACAATCAACCGTTAGAGGATAACTGGCAAGAAAGGGCAAGGAGCGTAAGAAGAAAGGAAAGGTTAGGAGGTTGGTAATATTGTTGTTTAGAGTAGAAGTAGTAGGTGAGAAGAGGAATCGGAATTTAGGGAAGGAGAAAGGTATTTTATTTACATGGATTCAAGAATCCTTAATGATATGGAATCAGGGGTGGTTTTTAAGAGGTTAAAATCGTTCGTTGTGATTTCTGTTTTACACTTAATAGAGTGAAGCCTAACAGATGAGAATTCTTTCGTAGAGAACCTCGCCCTCAGCGAGTGCACCGTACTACATATGTATTTTCCCAGTTTACAATTGGCACAGGCAAACCTTTTCAGCCACGGATGCTCCCAGACACCTTAACAAGCGAATATGAAAAAGGAGCAAGAATGCGAAGTTAGGTAAAAAAGGACAACTAGGCAATTTAGGACAATTTTACACAAAATAACAGGGAAGATACCTAGACCTACAAATACACCACATGTGTGATCCCAACTCAAGCAAAAGCTCAAAATGGAATACAGATTACACGGCAAAGAAATCATCTTCAGGATTGCCTCAAAGAAAGCAACCGAGACAAGGACACTACCACTCGAAGATGTAGTTACCAGAGTATACAGAGAAATATTTAAATGATTCAACGACTTAACTTTAAAAGAGGAGTCAGTAAAAACTGCATTAGTATAGAAAAGGATAAAGCTGAATGACCGCTCTCCTAAATTCTACCAACCACCTCCATATAAGAAACTTCAATGGGGAAGAGCAAACAGCACCCACAATACCAAAATCACACGCCGAAAAGAAAGAGATAAATATGACTGCAAAGAAGCCACTACAAATCGTAGGGAGAATAGACCCAGCTATGGTCTAATATAAGGACAGAGACAGCTATATCCCTCATGTATATTACCTGGCTATGGTAAACTGGCTCGCGATCCGGCGCATGGATGATATTGTTTATCTGCAGAGATGTATAGAATGTTTGCAATAAAGTTTTGCGTGCAATATAAATTGTAGGAACTCAAACTGGCGCGAAACCAAGAAAATATCCTATGTAGCTACTGAAGAAACACAGAATCTGTCATCACCTTTGAAAAGCATACAAAGGATGCGTAGATTAGCGCAAACCGAATTGAGAAAAGATTGATTAAAAGATTGATTAAATTTTGAATAGCAAAGTGTTTGTTTTTATCTTGTGAGTTGCAAGTGTTTTCTAGTAGGAGCGGGCACGGGCATTTTGTTTATAATAAGGGAAAATCGCATGAGACATGATAGATAGTTTAGGGTGGAGCGAAAAACATTTTTTTCTGAAATTTATTTTCCCGCCACGTTTTTTTATGGGGGCTATCTGTAAAATTAAAACTAAAACTTCTAAACGGGTTTTTTTCTATAATAATTTTTAAAAGGTTTCTAAACGCTATTGAAAATTGAAAATAATGCGGTTTTCAAATAAATTTTGAATTTCGTGGATTATATCAGAAAATTAAATTCGAATTTTCAATTGATACTTACAACCAAGTAATAATGTTATTTTAAAGAACAAGGAACTAAATTTAAAAGTAATCGATTGATATTTAGAGGTTGCTCAATAACATTTTATACCGGCGTACGTGGCAATTATGTTTCACTAGCGCGGAGGATCTCGTTGAGAGTTGATGTGTGTGTGTGTGTGTGTGGCTATGTCTAGTGTCTATTGTTTTGATAACATTCTTCTATTTGTATTCAAGAATAATTATTTATAGTGTGCAATAAATATTTATACACGTTTTATTATATTTCAGAGCTAAATAAATAACTAAGAAAAAATTAAAACAATATTGAATTCTGGCATTTAAACCTAGAACGCGCATCATAAAATTGAAAGCCGTTTGTTTGTCGCACCCTGCCTCTTTATTGAACGAGTATTGCCAACTAATAAAGATGTTATAAAATATGTTTTGTTTGAGCGAGAACAGGAAAAGAACCGCAATAGAAAAGACCCGCCAATTAAATATATTATCACATTAGTAGAGAAGAATTCAATTTCTATGTCTATATACGACGCAATATTCTCGTATCTAGAAGCAAATAACATTGAAACTGATTAAATCCTTGCTGCAGGATGTGTGTCCAGAATTGTAGAAGAAAAACCTAATAGACCCCTGTATTGGCTTATTTGTCAGTTTCATGTGATTGAGCTCCCATTGCACCATATCATTAACAACTTGGATGGGAAAACAACGGGGTCTCGTGGATTTGTCGGACTTATAGGTAAAAAACTGGATAAGTGTTGATGAATTCAAGCCAATTTAGACTAGCATTCCGTCTACTGACAAAGGAAATCAGAGCAACGTTCAAATTTATCTGTTTGATGTCCTTCTATCTATCTCACTAGGTAAATGTTCTGCTGAAGTGGCTCGTAAGAGTCTCGGGAAAATGTGGCATGCGCAATGGCTTACAACGGAAAATCGGATATTTCGATTATATGTTCCGACTTCCAAACCTTCTAAGACGCTTAAATCCATTTTCTTTTACATCATAAAGCTGTATGCACCATGCTGGTTTGAAGTACACGCTAACTCTTCTTCGCCAGATGTAGCACTCACCCTCTTCAAGGGATGAACAAACAGATTTAAGATATACGAGTATGTAGTTGCCCCAGTGCTTCAAAGGAATGCTTAGTTTGGACAGGCGCAAAACATTCTTCTCTGTATTCTGCAAAATGAAAGAAATCATATCTGGAAACTCGCATAGAAAAGAATTATGAAAGCACGAAAAGATTATAAAGGGAAATCAATACGCGCTTTCAAGATCCCAGACATAAACTTTGAAGCTGACGACTACAGCCAATTAATAGATTTGCAGCAGATCGTTGTGACCGAACCTCAGCTGACGAGGACGCTCTTTGATGATCAACTTGAGGAATTTATCCGTGAACAACCTTAATCGGATATTCTCCAGTTTCCGTGTTACACACAAACGGTTGAGTCCAAGAGAAAAATCCCCTTATTTAATACCAAGAAGGAGTCCGTAATGAAAGGTAATACTACTACAAAAATTTAACTGCATTGAATTAATGGATATTGAATAATAGTGAAAATTTAAATATTTGACTGTTAATTGTTCAATTTATTTTATTTCAAAGTGATGATGATAAAAATCTACAGGTTGCATAAAAACAAACTTATCGAGTAGTTAATAGATAATTTTTATTCAATAAAATATAAGTATAATTATTGATCGTAAAGTTTCATGGAAATATATTTTTCAAAAGTTTTATGGAAATAATATAACCCTTATAGGACATAATTGTTGATGTAACAACTTGAAGTTAAAAAACAAATAGATAGAATTTTACGACATTTTTGCTTTATTTTCAAAATTTTTATTGCGTCGAGGAACCTGAAAATATTAATTTAGAAGTCTGAAATTTCAACACAATAGTTTTTGATGTTGCCTCATCAAGAAATCAAAAGGAAAAAATTAATTTCAAAAATACTTTCAACCCCCCCCCCTCCCATTTTCGATCCACCCTAAATTGATGGTGGCTCAGTCAATGAGCCTCGTGGTTCTGAGCGCGAAGAGTGCTTGACTAGACAGGCTCGAACCCAACACTTTTGGTTACTTTACTATAGCAGTTAAAATAGTAGCCCCTCTTTTTTTGTTTCTAAAAATCGCATTTTGTTTCCTAAGTTTCCCGGTTTCACGTAATCTTTTCGAAGGTTTTTTGCCTGAGTGATGAGAAATTTTACTTCCTTGTGCTATTATTTACTATATCCATTGTATATAACGAGTGTACGTGTCTATTGAGAATTAGAAACGCCAACGTTCTGTGCAGTTTTTCTCCTATTTTTCTCTTTATTTACAACCGAACAAATACTCACTTGGTTACGAATACGATTAGGGAATAGCCTGGCACCAGGTTCCCGTACTTTTATAGTGGTATAAATCTACTACTCTTATTATTTATTAAAATTATTTTATTATTTAAACTGATTGCAAATTTAGATTCCTATTTAGTTTGTTTAAGTTTTCACTACATTTATGACACATCTCGTGAGCCACAGGCAAGAGTCATTTGCGGGAAATTTCTCCCCAACTTTCTTACTCTGGGTAGTAATTAATCTCCTTTATTCTGATTGGTGATCCTCTTGCATGCTTTGCCTAGCATTATTAATCACAACTGACCCTACGGGAGAGCTTTCAACTTAGTTACTTTACACCGAAGTTTTGGTAATTTCAGTTCAAGTGTTGTGAAAGCAAAGCAGTTTTGTGTTTCCTTCAGAACATGGACAAATGGTATCTTCTGATATGTTGATGAGGCACAAGAGATGGAGTAGGATAAAGATAGCACCACAAAACGTATCTATGATCGAGGTTGCTTTTATGTATATTTGAGATTTTGTTATTCTTATTCTGCAAAGCATTACAGTGAAAATGAATATGCAGATCCACACACCCCGAAAAATGAGATAAATTTGTAATGAAAGACGCAAATTTATAGGGAGGGAAATTATGTACAGTGTAGAGAGCCCAATAGTTTAAAGATGAGTGCGGATTCTCTCGACGGAACAGAGAAAGAAAAATGCATGAGCTAATTGAACTACTGCTAGATAGTGTTACGATAGCTCTAAATTAGTGTAGATTTATTACGTTTATAGAACTAAATTAAAAAATTGGATAGTATCTCGAGCCGAAATCTTTTGAAAATTCCTGGTGAACAAAGTGTATTTTTGGTAAATAAAAAAAAATATTAGTAAAATTAAATTTGAAGGACTAAAAACCAGGAAAAAATTGCAACTCTTCTGAAAACTTTATCATCAGCTCCTTTTAAAATAATACTGGGGCGCTGATCATACTCTTTGTGTCAACTGTTGTACAAAATGCGCCAGTCCTTCACCAACTTTTAAAGGCGAAGTAATTTAACGAACAAAAACTTTGCCTTTGCAAAATGAGCTAGAAAAAGATATTTCATCGAGAGTTACACAAACTATTGCTTCGTTTAACCTCATTTAAATACTTATTATGTTTCCGCTGAATCTTAATTAAATCTCTTAAATTGCAATTTAAATTCAGTTGAATTGTACCTCACTTCTAATTATATTGTAGTTAAATAGTCGATGAGTCAGTTATCAGGTGTCCAAGAAGGCTCGTACATTTTGATTCATTTTCCCCTCCTCGATCCCAGTTCAGCGATGAGCCACGAAGGTGGTGAGTCTGGTGCTGATGCAATTATAACCGAAAAACCAAGAGCCAGAATACAAGCTTTGCAGATAGGAGAACCAAGTCGCATTTCAAATACTTGATATGAACTTTCGAGGACAACTGATTGACTGACGGGGGATACTGCAAAAAAAGACAATTCGTGCAGTTTATCGGGCGTTTTAACAACTTAGTCTAGGTGTGATAAGAGTTGGTGGTAGTTCGAGCATTGCTATCATAACTAACTCATATTTCTCATGAACAGCTAATGGGGTATGACATGTCAAGCAAGAATATTGCCTCTGATGTATTTGGAGAGAAATCTAAGGTAGCATATTTGACCATATCACTTACACTCCATAGATCTTGATAAGGATCCGCTAGGTTTATCTAAATTATATTAGTAAGCGGGTAAGCGAATGTTTACTCTATTTCTAAGATTAAAAGTGAAATTCGTTGTAATTCCATACAAGCATGTAATAACAAGAATCAAGGTCCCTCCACTGACCAAAGGCGTTTTGTGATTATAAGATGATGAATGGTTAATTCATTAATGGTTTTTCATGATTCAAATCACTTTAAATGGCTAAATGGCTAAATGAGGCTTCTGCCAACACATGACGCCATCCAGCGCCAAATCCGATGGCAGATTTGAAAATTCCATTGTGAAGGACCATAAATTCCATGGTTTTATGAGTAAGTTCCTGGCTATAAATGAGTACAATTGGACTTTATTCTTTTGGATAAAAGCGACGCCTTGAGCTAGCGCTTTGCCGTAGTTAAATATCGAGCTCATGTTTAAGTGATTTCTTTCCTTGCTTGGTTCATAGGGAAAAGGAAAGGATCGGTCACTTGCCCTTTCAATTACTCTAATCATTTTTCGATATACAGTATAGCTCAAGATGTAGCCGCAATTTGGCTGGAAGCACAAAAATTCTTCCAAGAGAAGGGAATTTTTTTTTGACATGTGAACGAATGACGGGGAAAAACTGGAACTGTTTACTGGCTTGGTAAACGGTGCTTGTGTGTGACAGTTAGTGTGTTAAGGGGTTTTTCTATGTAAATAAGTGACGCTGTTTACATTCTTAGCAAAAAAGCTTTCATTCCGTATATAACTTCCTAAAAAACGTTAATGCAGTGTAACCCTCACTACTGATGCGATAGGTTATCGTGTATCTACTTGCAAAAGCACAGCATTGAATTTTTTCCAATAAGCTCTCCTTGAAATCTTCGCAGATATGAAGTGTAATCATTAACATTTTAGCTCTTTACTTAGAAAGTCATATTAGCAATGGAAGTTACTTTGATAAGGATCTACTCGAAAGAGACTTGCAAAGCTCTTTACTTCAAAGCCTCAGGAATATATTCAGAGAGTTCTCTGAAATGCATAAAAACTTTTGCAGAAAAAAACCCAGTGTTTTATCGATGTTTTTCTCTGTCTATGTTAGTTAAAATAGCGAACGAATTTCCTTGCACACCCATTACATTGAAAAGAAATTGCACTTAACCTTCATTTAATTCTTACTGAAAACAATTTTAGTCAGGTATTTTAAATATTAATGAAACTCCGTTTTTGAGAGTTACAGTAGTTTCAACTTTCATCGCGTAATTATGCCTTATTACAGAAATCATTAAATCTACATATGTAAGTTAATGTTTGGAATTGATTTAGCCAATGAATGATTTGGAATAAGTGAGAATCATCGAGGACTGTAAGGTATAATAAGCATCCTCAGTTCTTATTTGTATGAAATGGGATTAATTTTATTTAATATCTTATGGGTCACAAGGACTTCGGTGTTTTAATAAACAATTTATAACGTAATGAACTGGAGGTGGAAGTCTAGTGATATCGAAGAAGAATTTTTGTAATAAAAGGTGAGCCAATAGTCTACTTCATATAAAAATTATAAATTCTGTACTTATAAAGTTAGGAATCATGTCTAAAGTGGTTTTCGTCATTTTTTGTTTTCGACTTCTTAAAAATATTTCAGATTTTACATCAAACTTTGTCTTTGCTTGGAAATATTTTCAATAGGAAACGAGGATTTAAAGTCGAAGGCCTGAACTCGAATCTTATAAATTTGTCCCCACGCAACTCTCTTGATCTCTGACCATTCCACAAGAAGGAAGGCTTTCTTTCAGACGACCTGACCTGGAAGGGATCTCACGTAGTTCTGTAGCCTTCGGCGTCCTATTTGGCTAATGTGCCTTAGGTAGTCTCTTCTTTAAGATATTTTAAATGTATACTTTTCTTAACATTGCTTTGCTTAACTTAATTAGTTAGCTCATACTCCTATCGTAACTTGTCTTCTAAAGGAAATGACCTCGTTAGGTTTTGTTTTATGATTTAAATATTAATATAATTTTTTCTTCGTATCAAATCTCATAAACATCAGAAGTTAAATGAAATTTGTCGAAGGTTTGTTATGGAGATATTCCTAGAGATATCGATCACTCGCTCCCGACTAAGGATAAGTTTCCTATATTCCAGGTTTCGAGAGGGATAGGAATGACCGCCAGGTTTTAAAGAGTTTAAGTCCCCAATTAGAACTATTTCGCAGGTAAATATTCATCTCCATAATTTTGAATAGTTTCGCATTCACTATAATTTAAATTCTCGCCCTCGTCTCAACATAAGGAGGATTCACTTTATGCGTCTCGGCGTGATTCGAGGATATCTGAGTATTGACATAAGAAAAAAAGAAAGACCATAATTTCAGGCGCGTTTCTGGCTGCTAAAACTGAAAAACTTTCGAAACATGAAATATATTTCCAAAGGTCCTAAAGAGAGCAAAAATTAGGTTTTAATATAATAAACTCGCTATTTATAACAGCTTAGTTCCTGGTGCTGCAGAATTCTCCGCTATTCATCAACGTTTTATGTAAGTCTAAAACCGGAAGCCGATAAATAAGGGTTATTGTTGTCTGTAAGATTTTACGCAAAAGACTAGCTAAAGAACAATAAAGAATTTATCCACCAAATTTATATATACATGATATAGAAAAGACAGGAACTATTTATACAATTAATTGTTTTGGCTACTTCCTACCCGAATTCATTTACCATTCTTCAGTATCCAAACTAGGCCACCGATAGTATGGTTGGTCGGTTGATTGGTGGCCGTAGTTTGGATTAACTTTCAGTTGGTGGATGTAAGCTGTAGTGACCTCTTGTTCTGTTTTGAGGTTAGAATGACGTTGAACAGACGATATACTTAAATTAACGCTTGGTTAATATAAAAAAGTGCTTCAAAATAATGTGCCAAAATCCCATAAGTGGTTGTCTGTAAAATTTAAGGAATTATGTTTATAAATATTGCCATCGCATAAAAATGATCACTTCCGCCCGAATATACGTCATTTTAATTAATTATATATAAACGAGTATATATTGTATATATAATTAATTATATATTAATTAAGTTGTATTGGTCGTTTGGATTTGCTGGATGATTATATGAAATCCTTAATGGTTCTAAGTGCCATGAAAAGGTTGGTGTCGTAAAGTTATGTGAGAAAGGGGGTTATATACCCTGAGTTTCCTCCTACCAAGCCAACCGTCACGTTTCTCTCTTACGACGGGACAATAAAGGAAGAAGTCACAACGCCTCTATTCTATTGTGTATCTATTTGTCACTCTGTTGCTTAATTATTAGTGATTTGCTCACTAATCTATCTTTTTTTATTGTCTATTTAGTTTCTTTTTGTGATATTAATAAATTCACTGTTTCCAATCAAAAGGATTTAGATTATATGGTAAATTTTCATTACCGCAGATTATTTCTATACTTCTTGCTCTGTGGCAAAAATGAACTTGCAAATTGTACATATTTATACTTAGAGTTAAGCAGTTTGAATTTTTTTTTAAAATACGACCTCTATACTATATTTAACTCTTTTATACTGTACATGGAGAGTTAATGGATTCAGCACAGTCTCCATTCTTAAAGCGACATCAGGCTTTTAAATGCATATAGTGCTGTGTAATTTATGCACTATTAAACTTTTAAATTCATACAAATAGGCAAGTTCTGAAAGCTTTCTCACCTGCCAGGCGCCGAAGGGAACAAAGGGGTTCCTTGTTAGACTGTTTTCGCTATCTAAATTCGTCCTTTCAGCACTTCACCAACTTTTTAGAAAATAAAACGCTGATCCTGGAAGTAATCGCCCTATATTCATTAATTCGGTTATCGTTGGTAATAAAATCGTTAAGTATTTAAAATGAACGACCCTAATAAATGATAGACAATACAGCTTTTTACGAAATAATCTACTACCGTCACAAAATTGCTAAAGGATTTTATGGTACATATCTAGACATTTTGTATTTTATTTGAAAGGCATTATATTTACTTAGTGAATGCACTTGTTAGACCTCATTCAGAGTATGCGCTACAATTATGTTATTCTAACATGCAAAGGCAATTGTAATATTGAAACAGGTCATGCAACGAACTTAACACCTGAACTTAGTAAAAGATCGTACGAAGATGGCTGTGACTTCTCAATTTACTCTTTACTTACAGTACGAATGTCGTTTAAAGTATATCCTCTCTTCTTTTACTTAACGTAAACCTCTCATTTTCATCCTATTCCCCCGTTTTTTTAAGTTAGCTTCCAGTGGATCTTAAGGAATTATGTTGGTTCTTTATTATGTACATAATTCTATCTGTAATTATCTCGCTGTTTTATATTAATAGTTTAACTAATATTAAAACGTAAAAATACAGTAAATTTCTTTAGGACAGAGCAGAGACATTCTTTCTTGCCTTGAATTTTTCTATCTCCTTTAATTTCATATTTTGATAAAAGAATATCTATGTCCTTTTCGGCGTGTGATCTTTTTCAATTAACCACAATATTTTGATGAATTGGGTGAGACCCCTTATATAAGAGGTTCATGCAATTCAAAGCTGCGTTTTTTTCTGCTTAATATCACATCTTGGTTACCAATCATTACAGTTGGGACGCTTCCTTTCTTAATCGTTCCCTATAGAACTTCCTCCACTGCCTTTGGATAGTTGCGTCGATTTGATATTTTCTTGAACTAGCTTTCAATTCTTCAGCTACGTGATTTATTATTTAGAAGGCTTCATCTTTAGTTGCTAGATTAATTTTGTCTTTCATTAAACATTCAGTTTTTTTTAATCTTAAGTTTGATTATACGATGTACTTTTCCAATTCTTTTATGTAAGATAAGAGGTTTAAAATATATAAAAATAATGTTTGACCTGTAATTACACTGGTTTACAAAAAGAAAATAATTTCGGAGGAAAACGTGAAAAGTTGTTTGTTATTAATTTTGATAACCTTAAGGCAAATTTCTAAACAGTTTTTCTCTATCACCGTTAGATTTTTTACTTTCACATATAATGTTTTTTCTTATAATGCATATATGTATTATAAAATTTGTTTAGTTTATATTTAAAAATTGCATATAAAATAACGAAAGAAAAAATAGACAGGACAGTGAGAAATATAAATATTACTATTAATTAGATATAAGCAGAGATACAGTCAGCAGAAGTACCAGTTCATGCTGCGATTCAGCTTGCTTTGGTAGTTGCTTCCTTTTTACTACTATCTGTATCTTAGTCAGCTCTTGTTCCGAGGTTCTAGTGAAAAAAGTTGAAGTGTAAATCGGGAAAGTGAATTTTGAGAAATATTTGGCACCTCATATCCTGATAAGCCTGCAACAACTTCTCGACACGCTCTTGGTAATCTAGGGTCCATGTGTTACAAGCAATCAATGGCAGATTGACATAATTGTTTCCTATATTTTAAGTCAGTTTAATATGCGCTTTCTTCCAAATACTGTACCTATAGCACAAGCCAGAGCAGAGGTCCGAAGAAGAGGCCCTCTTTGAGCTTTGCACAGATTGCAGTGTCAGAAGGCAGTGCCATCATCTTCCATATCTTTCACGAAATTCTTCAAGAGGCCAAGCTTAATAAGAAGAGGGGGAAGAAGTATCTTAGTTATGTGCACTAGACTATTTTTTTGGATACTGGCGTGTAGTGTTTGGACACAGTCCGACAGTCCTAGAGAGAGAAAAAGAAGGAGTAATACGTGAAGCCAGCCTCTATACCAATAGGGAGCCCAATAAACTTGATGTCGACACAGAGGCTCCACTACTACTGCTAGTATGGGTGATCTTTCAAAGGAAGATCTATATTGTCATAAAACTCCTTCAAATAAGTTAAGTGGCTAATGGGAAAATGGCGAGGTATTTATTTCTATGGTGCGGGAGCACAGCCTTCAAATTTGGGCAATTATTGGTAGAGCCATGGGACATAAACAAGCCAGAAATATATGTGAGGTATCTCAACGTGTTTTCCATGTCGACGAATGAGGCGAACACCCTATTCCGTGTCCTGAAATTGCACATCCTTATATTTGCATAGGGCATGTTCCAATGCTTAAGCCAAGATATCAGGAGCTCTGACTGCTGCTTAGATATAAATTATCAGCCTGGTCTTCCAGGTCTTTTGAGTGACCGAAGAGGCTCACTAACAATTATGCTTGACTAAATAAAGACATTGTTTCTAAGGAGAAGGACTTAACATAATTTTCTTCTGAGTACATTTCCTCAAAGAATAAAGGAAAAATATCCTCATTGGCTAGGCGTCTCGGTACAGGGAGATCATCTGAGTAGGGAACAGGTTACATAGCTGAGAAAAGTTGGGCTAATTGAGTTTTTCCTGAAAGAAACCAGTAATCTTAGGTACCCCAATATCAAAACCTCATCCTGGCTTCGAGATTCTCTGTAATATCAAAGTTGAAGGCTGTTTTGTTTCCATTACCAGTGAAGTTAAACTATCGTAATTGGGCATATAACCGAAGTGTGGGGCCAAGGGTTTATTTTGTTTACAGATTTTACAGTCGAAATAATGAGATAAGCAGTTATCTGGAAGGGAGTAATTATTTCGCGTTGTGAAACAGTCGTGAAATCCCTATATATGTAACAAATGAATCACATTGTTAACGAATCTTCAGGGTTTGAAGTGCATGAATCCATTATAGAGGTATGTAACAGCTCTAAAATATTTTTAAAACAAAAAACTTAAATTACCGTATATATTCTAACGTAAATTGGCACAAAATCAAAATATTGACAAACCTTCATGTGACCTATTATAGGGCTGTATCTAAAAAGACCAAATTGACTTAGATCATAGGTGCGAAACTTTTCTTGTGTTGTAGGCCTTATTAAGCTAGATGTAGGCGGCATTATTTAGAAACTATTTTCTATTTAACTTACTACTATGACTAAGTATTTGATCAAATTTTGGAAAAATGATATATTCTAAATTTAACTAACATCTTCATTATTTTTTGGCAAATCCTTTTAGTAGGAGAGCAGTAAAATGATTAGATCTACAAAATTTTAATTCATTTAGATGAACGCAAGTAAGAGCTAAGAAGGACATACGTTCCCCACCTCTGGATAAAAGTGTAGCGGCTACACCTTATTAAGATAAATTTCAAAACTTTTATCAACGTATAATTTTGTGATACACTATTTATTTTACTATCAAAGTGTATGTAAATTATTTTTCTACTCTTAATAAAAACCAAAAATAAGCAACCCAGTTATTATATATAACAGTACTTTTTTATCGAATAATTGTAGAACAAGGCTAGCAAACATTTCTTACTACTGGCTTTCATAAACATACAATACACCTGTCTGACCGTAAAAGTTTTTTATTTATTTTTATCTTTATTTCTTATATTTTGAATATATGCATATATAAATATAATATATCTCCGTCGTTAGTTATAGGGTGGCATACCACTATATCATACACTACTCCTTTATTATGTGGGGGATGACTTAATAACCTACTGCAACGCGAACCGTTGAAGGACTGTTCGCAGGGCTTAACAACCGACTAAGAGGTCAAACTTCAGGCGTTGGGTTTCAAATCCTTAATAATCAGACAGAGAGAATAAATGGTTGGCGAAATTTACTTGAATAGGCCGAGAGTATTGTTCGAAGTTATTTAAAGATGAATTAACAAAAATATAGTTTTATTTACAAACATCAGAATAAGAATAAAAACTGGCAAAAGGGAAGTATTTAAAATGAAATAGTCTCTAGGTAATTATTATGGGAAGAGATTCTCAAATAGAGTTAATTGATTGCGGTACTAGGCTCAGATCATAAGAGTGACTTGACAATACTAATAATGGAGGGGGTTTCAGTCTTACGGGTCGTCGACTTCGAGGAAGGTCCTTCTTGCGATGAGGCGTGTGGGGAATATTCTGATGAGGCAAGTAGGGCACGATCCAAACCAACCTTCCGATTAAGATAGCCAATCTTCAAAGAAGACGTTCGGAGGGTAATGTGGGAATTCGCGTAATTTCACTGCAAGTGGAAAGTACTTTTCCTCAAAGGTAATCGATGGAGATTTTCATTGGTTCGAGTCAAAAAGGGAGACGTTTGCGCAATTTCAAAGACTTGCCGATCAGAGGAGATACCAAGCGACTGGGGTAGAATCACGGCGGAGAAAATCTGTTGTCTGCTGAACTATTTCGGGACTTCGAAGGGACGATGATGACGGCCTTGGGGTCCGTGCTGGACTCCTCGATATTCAGTCAAAACCCACTATTTGTATGCGCGATTCTAAGGGTGAAGGGGAAATTCAGAGAGAGGAGTCACAAGCTCTAGACACCTCAATCCGGAGGCGGAGACGATTCATCATTTAACAGCAAGGTGCGAGTCACAGCGGCTCTTTCTCGCCTCATCACTGAGATGGGGGGGGGGAGGCTACGAGTTTGCAGGATTGTGAAATATTAACCCGATGCACCGAGGAGTCGAATATTCACGAATGTTCCCGAACAGGAAGTGACATTTTCCATGGCTGGATTCTACCGCACATGGTCTCAAAATAACGTGAGGAGTTCAGAGGTTGTTCTTTTTGAATCTGTTACCTCGTTAGCTTTTATTTTTATTGGGTAGTTTGGTTCAGTTTTCATTCGTATTTCGCCTGTTTGTGGGCACTTTGACTCTCTTTGCTATCCTATTTTTTGTTTATTTATTAGATTCATTTCTTTGTTTATTTATTATTTTATTCATTCATTTTGTAATGATTATGTTGGGCACTTCGTCTCTTTTTATTTATTTTATTTCTTTTTGTTTTCATTTGATGTTAATTTGTGGGCCTTTCGCCTCTTTTGTTTTATTGTTGTTTTGTATCTTATATCATAGAGCAATTTTGGTAATTGTTATTTAGTATGAAGCATCAATTTTTGTTGTTCTATAAATCTCGCCTTGGTCTTCCCTTGAGCACACAGTCTTCCGCTTGGGAATAAGGCTCTCCTGGTGGCACATTCATTTAGGGGTTGTGGTATTTCCAGATTTGCAGGTCCATATTCATTAGCTTTATTCCTGCTCTTGCGTGCAGTCCCGTCTGCCGAATACGCTCCATTCTGCGTGCACCAGCTATCAGCAGGGTAGTTCTGTCCTCGACTCTCTGCATTTGTCTGAGAGCTATAGAGGTAGTTACTTGCATTACCACTTCCGGGTACACCAGGGTTTTGTGCACCAGGACAGTGTACAACATTTTCATGTTGTTAGCGCTGAAGCTTTTGAACCTTTACAGTATTTTAGCTCTCTTTTAGCTAGGGAAATTCTGTTGTTAATGTGAGTTTTATACCTTGTTGAAGTAATACGCAACACAGGACGTTACCCTCGTCGGTGTACGAGTAGAATTTATCTTCGATTATGAGGTCATCGCATTTCTGGCGGCTCACTGGGAGGTTCTTAAACTTTTAGCGGCTGGTCTTAATTTTCTACATTTTTTCAAATCTATTGAAAAAAAATCGTTGCTATATGAATTGGGGATGATCTGAGCGATATTATCTTTAAAATACAAGTACATCACATCATCCTCGAAGAAGCGGGTAAGTCCAATGTGTATACAAGTTACAACAGTGGACTCAGATACCTTCCCTGTGGAACACCTGCCTGAAGTTTAAACTCGGCTCCTCGGTAGCCTTTGATTAAGATATAGGGATTTTCTCTTGAGGGGGCAATCACAGGCGACCCTTTTTATGATCAAGTTTAGCTGAAGGCCTAAGACCTCAAATTTTAGACCCCTCAGCCAAATTTTATTAAATGCTTTTTGTACATCTCGCATCAGCCGGTCTACGTATTTCACCACAGCTTTACAGTGAGTGAGCTTTTATGTAAGAAGGGCAAGAGCTATATAAGTCCCCCTTCTCTTGCATAACCAGAGTTGCTAAGCGTTATGAATTTACAGCTCGGTTAGGTGGTCTTGTAGCCTGTTAACTAGAAGGTTCTCGTAAACTTTGTCTACAAACTCAAGAAGGAATATTGGCCTGTAGTCCACCAGTGGATCAGGATGCTTTTTCCCTTTAGAGAAAAAAAATAATTTTGTCCATTTTTATTCAGGGAAGCTATGTAGATGTTAGTGATTCCCTTAATGATCTGCTGGGGGGCATGCACCAAGTTATTTTTGGTGATGTCCGTCCAGCCTGGTGCGTTTTGTTTAAAGATTTCCATGATTGCCATCACCTTTTCAGTTGTAATTGGTCGGTCATGGTCCGCAATCCCCCTTCCTTTTTCGACATAGGCCTGTGGGTGTGTTCGATATATAATCTGATTAAGATCTTCAAAGAGATGGTCTTAGAATTCCGCATCGTCTTTAGTTGTTTTTAAGAAGATTTCCTTCAATAGCGCGCAGAACGTTTCCTCCAGTATCGGCGGATCATCCAAGTAGTCACTGGCCTCCTAAATGTGGGGCTTTTCTCGTCTTAGGAGGCCTTTTATTTCCCTTACTAGTCTCCAGAATTTATCGAGGGTCACCTTGCTGTCTACCATAGCTATTTGGCCTATTGTTGGAATAGCAGACTTTAGCTTTTCACGAAGGTTTCGTAGTAGTGAGCTTCATTCCTGATTCATACCTGCTCTTCGGATATCTTTAAACCCCTCCCTTTTCTCACTAGCGCTATATTTCATCTCATCTGTCCATCTACGTTGTGGATTAGTTTTACACCCTGTCATAGGTACACACTGGCGGTCAGCCTCGGTGATTGTGATGGAGGCTTTTATCCTCTCGATCTCCACGTCGATCGCATCTAGTGTTGCTTTTCTCTGTTGCTTTCCAGGTTGGCCGAAGCGTAGCTTTTAAGGAGAGGGACCGAAATCTGGACAGGGGAAAGTAATATGATGGTCAAGATTGCTATATAGTCGCTGGGTTCTGTTGGGCCTGGATTGCTATGGTAGTTGAATGGGAAGCCTTCACCTGTCATGATTATGTCGGGCTTTGTTGCTACCCCAGATGTGATATAGGGCTGAAAATCAGGTCCTATCCTCTGGATATTCCTCCGTCGCATAATCACTTTTATGTTATGGCCTCCTTTGTTCGTGTTTCCATAGCCAGTCGCTCGGTATCTGGCGTTGCTGTCGCCCCCAAGGAATGGTATTCTGCTGTTGCCGAACAGAGTGTAGATGTTAGTGATGGGCAGGCACCATCATCGACGTGGTTGGTATGCTGTCGCTACCATAAGATTGCCTACTAGTGTGGGCAACTCGACTGCCACAAAGAACTTGTCCAGTTCTAGAAGGGGGTCTGAACGAGAAATTCCTTTTGTTATCAACGGCAGCACCGTCAAACCTCTCATATCAATCGTTCTTAGTGACTACTCTGTAATCCAGTATCTTCAGTTGGCTGGAAGTAGTGTCGATAAGGTGCTCCATCAATAGATTAATGTCGGGGTCAAACAGGCGGAATATGTTCATATACACAGTGGCTTTTCCCTCCCATCAATCAACGTTGAGGTTCACCATTCTGTTTTCTAGCTATTAGTGTTTCTTATTTTTGGAGTTCCTTTTCTTGTTCCTCTTCTTTTTAAATTCTACTGAAGTGAGCTCTGTAAAGGTTTCACGGTGGAGGGTAACGTTTTGATTGTAGATGGCCTCCTCAACACTCTACTCGTCACATTGAGCATCGAAGTCCCGTTTGTAGTACTTTATCTTTATTCCGACAAATGTTTTGTTGTTTTCCATGTCTTTAGGGAAGGGGAACTCTTCGGATGCATAGATTGATAGGTTAACTCCATCAACGCCTTCTGAGTCCGAGGATTGAGATGTGTCTATGGAATCTGAGGATTCCGTGGCTTCCTTTTTCGATTATGGCGCCTCCATTTGTCTGGACATGTTAGCTGCTTTGGCTGCTGTCTCCTTCTCTTTTCGGGTCTCTATACTCGGGTCAGGCCGTCTGCCCTCTTCTTTTGATTCTGGTTCATTCTTCTGGAGTTCTTGGATCTGTCCTGTCATCTGCTTCAGTACCATCTATAATTGGAGCACGTCGCCTGTTGAAGGATCATTCCGCAACTACATCTCACTCATGCCGTTCATGGCAAACATTTCGTTTAATTCCTTGGCGAATGCTCGGCATTATGTCAGGTTACTAACGTGAACATAAAGGATACACGTCAGAATTTTCTATGAGTTCTCATTTTCTAGTTTGAGATATATATATTTTAGTTCCGCCTTAGAATAGGCCACCTTCGTCACCTGTGCATAGGTAATATTGCACCCCTTAGTTCTTCTTTTTTCTGTTGTGCCTTCTTCTTTGAGTTTCTTCATCAGCGAGCCGGCTATAGCTATGGAACGATGAACTTTCCGCAGTGAACACATTTTTTACAGGGACTTTAACAATCCTTCCAGTGGTATGCTGGTTCATTGCCCTTTGAAAATATCTCCTGAGTTCCTTTCATCCCCTCGTCTTTTGGGCTTGAATCTTATAACAGCGGAAGAAAAATTGAATTGCATGGGAGTAAATTTCACCCTCTCTCTCCGATTCCCACTGGTTTTAGCGTTAAAGAGCAGTCCTTTTTCGTTTAATTTCTGTGCCATCAAAGTGTCACTGAATATGATCTTAATAACATGCGTATACTACGAGATTTCTCTCTTGTTCCAGTATTTGATGACTTCTGTCACTCTAGCTCATGTCTGGTTCTTCATTATTTATTCTTTGATCTGGTACTTGGAAAGTTGCCTAATCCAAGGGTCCAGCCTCTAGCAGGCAATGCTCTTGTGGGTTAGAATCTGCAGGTCAATTGCTGGTTTCAGGTTAATCTCTCCATGTGTTTCTACGGCCTCTTCTATTGTGATGCTCTCCACGTCCTTTTCTTTTTCGCAGATCTCTACATAACCTGTGGGGAGCTCAAGCAGTCTGGACATGGCGATTTTCAGTCGCCCTTAAACAACCTAGAAGACCTTTTATTTGCTTGGTCTGCTGCCTCCTCGGATGGTGCGCAGCGGGATCCGAGTAGGCCCCATTCTGGTCCATTTTTGCCCTGTGGTTACCCCTCGGGCCGTTTATCTTCTCGTTGTGCTCATTCTTTGCGGTTACTATTCTTCTACTTCATTGTATCCAATGGTGAGCTCTCTTCTTTTGAATCCTGATCCTATCTTGTAAATAGAGCGCTCTATGGTCAGCCTCTTGTATAAGTAAGTTTCCATGAACGTGAACTGCCAGATGGGGATGGATGAATGATGATGGGCGAATACGGGAAAGCCCTCTCGAGGTATGATTTTATGGCATGGTTTTTGTTAGGGAAGCGTGTAATCAGCCATCGCTAACCGGGAGTGCCACTCCTCTAGGGTTTGGGTATCAGAAATGCAGCCCGCAAACATAGAGACGGGTGCTGCTTCCCTTTATGGTCGTCGCTGGGCTCCAGGTTAAAAGTGCGGGGGGAGTCTCCCTTCCTCAGAAGTTGCAGTCCTGCCCATTGTATGGGTGCCTCTAACGCCTAGTTCAACCCTGGGCTAATCCTCAAAGGACATAGAGAACGACATAGTTGGAACGAGAGTAGATGAAAGGCAGTCCAGGTCACTTCAGACCTTTTTCGCCGATTATGGGGACGTAGGGGGGGAGAGGGTAGGTAGACATAAGTCGAATATTTGAGGCTGATTTTATTAATCTCTCTAAAATCCCTGTAGGGAAAAGTGAATGAAAACTTTCTTCCTTTGCCGGTGGCGAACTTCTTCAGATTAGCTTGATTTTTCTTAATACGACTTTCCAGCCCAAAAATGAAAAAGGAATTTCAGTAAAGCTTAAGTTTGAAAATCAGTGAACCTATACTTTCCTCTAAAATTTGCCTTAACGCTGATTGGCCAAATTTTATAGCGCTTATGGTTAACAAGATAAACCATATATAGAGTAAATTTTCTTAAAAGTCAGACTTAATCAGTTCTTACGCTTGCTCTCTCGCTGCAAACTGGTAGGGCTATCTCAGGTGGTAAAGGTATAGGAAAGAGGAACAAGCGCCTTTTTCAAGAAAACTCATAGGAAAGAAAAATATGCGCTCTTGAGTATCATTAGAGATTTTTCCTGTTCCTCTTGAGCAAAGTATCCCTCACTCCATGGGGTTGCTTTTCCTTATTCTAATTATTTGCTCTTTATTCATATATTTATACCTCAAAGTTACTTCTCACTATTACTACATAAATTGGTTACCGGGCCGGTCTGAGTTGCAGCTGGTATTAAGGTATAGTGAACCCATGCAGGAGAGCCCCTTAGGAGGATAGAAAAGGGGGGCCGATTCTCTGTTTCGAGCCAGAACCCAACTATGGACGCCTAGTAGGGCTAGGCCCTGATATGTAGGAAGAGCCAAGGAGAGTGCAAAAATTGCAGGTAGGCGAGATAGAATTAGAACAAATAAATGTGCTCCTCTCACTACTGGAGACTAGGAAATTTCTTCGCAGTGAAAGGTCGACAGGAGAACCCCTCTCATACCCAATAGAAGGAAGAGAACTCCACAAGAATTAGTGCAATACATATTTACAGATCTGGAAATACCACGAATCAAATGTATTGAGACACCATCACAATTATTTGCCCGTAAAATAAAGAATTAAAGCAACTACTATCATATGTGGGAGCATTAAGCTAAGGAAATTGGACCTGGAAGCAAGAGTATCTCCACAAATCACCGCTAACAAAAGTGTCATCTCATGGAAAATCGAGTCTTGGGTAGGAGAGCACTCATCCAAGAAAGAAAAGAAGAACTAAAGGAGAGGCAGAAATGGCTCAAGATAGCAGAGGTTGTCAAATTTAAAGATCACGCTCAAGTTTTCAAGGTCATTTGCGAATATACTGAAATGGCTACAAGGATCATCGAACAAAGGATTTGTTGCATTCAACATGAGAATGTCATACGGTCACGTACAAAGAGATGCCTTCGCAAGCATGCATAAAAGATGCTTTAAACCTTATGCCATGCAGTAAAAGACAATTCAGAATTGACCCTGAAAAGAACTAAGCATCTTTTTTCAATGTGGATCTGAAGGCCATTAGTGGCGAAACTACAACAACACAGATCAGAGAAGCATTAAGTGCCAAGGGAGGCACAGGATTATGGCCATGATCTGTCCTAGAAGAAGATAAATTATAAGGAGAAAATAAACAGAGACAAACAGAATCAACGCTACCGTAAATAGAATTTCATACGTATCAATGGCAAAAAGTTATTTTTTTTTTAAGGGGCTATCTGGCGAATGCCCACTTGAGGATAAATCGCCGCAAATAAACAGCCTAGTTCTAGGCTACTTTAAAATAAAAATTAAAAAAAAAAGGTAAAAAGAGAAGCTGACAATTAGGAAGCAAGTTCCAGCGTCGGGGGAAGGTCCACCTCCCCTTAGCACAGGAGCGTACGACCTACAAACAAAACCAATAAGAAAAAAGAACCCAACCTCATTAAATAAAAGGGAGAAGGCCGCCCTTCCCCCAAAAGTCAAAAAGTCCACCAGTCAATGTGCACGCACTTGTCCCGAGTACAAGGAACAGACGTTAGCGACCCTGTCAATTCCGGTACCGGCAAAGGTAACGTGCACAAAGATCACCCAGACTGGGACATTAAACAAGAATGTGTCGAACAGTCTGGGGGACAACGCAGTCATCACAATAGGGCGCAGACGAGCGTTCTATCAAATGGCGATTCGTTACACGAGTGTATCCGATTCAAAGACGACAGAAAGCGACCTGAAACCGTCACGGCATTGGGGGATAGGTGCATTGGAACAGTCGCGTCGCAATGGCCCCCAACATTAAGATCCCTTCGACCGTCTCCCATCTTCTTTGCCAATTAGTTCGAAGAGCTGTCTTTATTCTGGCCATGTAGTCGGTGTGAGGAAGAGCGAAACGCAGAGTCCTAGAGGACTCTTTGGTGCCCTCATCGGTGCGCTCATTCCCTGAAAATCCTACATGTCCAGGAACCCAGCAGAAAATAATCTTGACATCTGCCCGGCTCGCCAAACCGTTGCCTCACGGATATCGCGAACCAGGGGATGCAGAGATTCCAATGCCCCGAGAGCACTCATGGCGCTTTGTGAGTCGCTATAGATCCCAATCCGGTCTCCAAACCGGGCACGTCGCGTAATCTCCCGTAGCGAGTGGTGTATTGCCACCAGCTCGGTCGTGAAGACAAACGCAGCGCCTGGCAGAGCCCCTCTGACTTCAAACAGAGGGTATACAGCGTGGAAGTTAAACACCTCTTGGGACTTGGAGCCATCCATATACACTGGCACGGTTCCAGCGTGACACGAGGTGTGCTCCAGAAAAGTCGAACGCAAAACTCCCGGCGCTGTAAAAGATTTGAGAGCAGAGGCGTGGCGACATATAGCGAAATGTGGTACCCTCCAGGGTAGCGTCCTGTGCAGAACCAGGGGCATCACGGGCCCTAGAGCTATACCAAGCTCTTGACGGAGTTTCCTGGCGCTAAACCCAAAGGGCTTAGAGTATGACTGGTGTATCTCGGCGGCAAAGGCACCGTCGAGATTAGCTGTGGATGCAGTGAGAGCTGCTGGCGACTGAGGTAGTGATGCACTCTACGCGGCGTAGAGCAAGTGACATCTCCCCAAGATCAACCAACAGGCTCTTAATGTTGGAAGTGCGTCAGGCACCGGTCACAAGGCGAAGGCTGCTGTGCTGGATCGAGTCCACCTTTCGCAATAAACACTCGGCTGCGGATGCATAAAACCCGCATCCGTAGTCGAGCTTCGAACGAACAAACGATCGATAAAAAAGTAAGGCAGTAGCACTATCAGCGCCCCAAGCGTGAACGTGAAGAAACGGAGAATATCCATGACGCGGGTACAAGAAACCCTAAGGATGCGAATATGAGCCTCCCAAGTGAGGCATCGGTCAAATACAAGACCAAGGAAACGGTGCGATTTAACCACTTCCAGGAGCACCCCCATTAAGAAACAAATCTGGGTCGGGGTGAAGCCGTGGATGTCGGCAAAAGTGCACCACTTTAGTCTTAGTCAAAGAAAACCGAAACCTGTGCGCTTTGGCATAGCGAGAGATGCGGTTCAATGCCTGTTGGAGTCAATTCTCAAGAGTTGGCATCTGGGCCGCGCCAAAAGAGATCGAAAGGTCGTCCACGTAGAGCGTAGCAAGAAAATCTTCTGGCAGCATCGAGGTGATGCCGTTGATGCTTAGGGCAAAGAGTGTGACACTAAGGACAGTTCCCTGTGGTGCACCCTCTTCCTGCTCCTTTGAGCCGGAGAGAGCTCCCCCCACCCGTACGCGAAATCGACGATCTGGCAAAAAATCAGATATAAATATTCGGAGGCGTCCCCTCTCCTCCAACGTGTGGAGAGTCTCCATGATACCGTATAGCCATGCGGTATCAAAAGTTCTTCTACAGATCGAAAAACACCGCGGAGCAGTGCTGGCTACGAAGAAAGGCCTCGCAGACGGCATTTTCCTTTAGGAGCAGAGCATCCGACGTGGAGGGAACTTGCGGAAGCCGCACTGTGCAGAAAACAGATGGCCTCCGCTGTCCAGGAAAAAGGCTAGTCTAACATTTACCAATTTCTCCATCAACTTGCACACGCAAGAGGTTAGAGAGATTTGGCGAAGCCGGCCTGAGTAGAGGGATCTCTACCCGGGTTGCGAAAGGCGAGCACAGTAGTGATTCGACAGGAATCTGGGAGGAGTCCCTTTACCCAAATCATGTTAAACAAATCTTACAGAAAGGCCATGCCTCACTCACCCAGGTGTCGAAGCATGGCGTACGGGTCATCGTCCGGATCATGGGCGGTGCCTGCGCATGATGCAAGAGAGGAGCGCAACTCACTCACAGTAAAACTGTCGTTGAAGGGTTCTTTGCCTTTGGAGGTAAAGTCCAGCCGGCGGCCTTCCGCGACATCACGACGTGCATTAAATGCTGGCGGAGCAGCATCCTGGCTAGAGAATACGGAGAAAGCGGTCGTAAAAGATTTCGCTACGGACGCGGGGTCCGAGATTGCTGTCCCATTCTCATGGAGAAAAGAGAGGGTCCTGCGAGAAGTTGCCCCGAATCCTTTTGACTCCCTTTCACACCTCTGCTATAGGGGTCTTTACCGTTAAGTGAAGACACGTATGCCCGCCAAGAAGAGCAGCTCGCGTGCTTCGAAATATTCCTGAACCTAGCCCTAGCCCGACGAAATTCACCTACATTCAATTCGTTCGGGCTGTGCTTATTTTGCATGCAGGCATAACGCTTCTGTTTGGGGGCCGTCTCACACCCGGCGAACCACCATGGAAGTGGTCGGCGAGCAAAACCACCAGACGTTTTGGTAATAGTAGTCATGCCTGCAGCGATGAGGTTGCCGGAGAATAACTCAACGGCCTCATCTACCGGCCTAAACTCCAACTTTGAGCTAAAGAATTCAGTCATTTCCTGAAATGCAGGCCACCGCGCCTGCTCCAAGCACCACCGAGGTGGGCTCTTAGGCGGCAGTTGCCCTGAAAATGATATTTAAATGGAAAAGTGATCACTACCATTAAGGTCATCGACCACCCCCCAATCAAAATTAGGCTGTGCATCCGAAGAGCTCAAAGATAGATCAAGGCAAGAAAATGAAACGGTTCTCGGACAGTGATGCGTAAACTCATCCACATTTAGGATACCTATTTCAAGCTCTTCGATCAGATTAGCAACGACTTTTCCCTTCGGATTTATTGAGTAATCCCCCAGAGAGGATCCTGCCGTTCAGATCTTCAAGCAAGAGAAAGGGCGTCGGCAACCAAGCCACAACGTGGCGAAAGTCCCCCTGGTTGAAGTTAGCTGACGGTGGAATGTACGCAGAAAAGATAGTATTATACCTCCTATCCATGTAAAACTGCACAGCCATTGTCTGGAAGGAGGTATCTAAAGTTCAAGGAAGAACGAAGACATCATGCCGGGTGTAAACTGCGCATCCCCCAGGTCGCCCATCTCGCGGTGGTGGGGTTGCAAGACCCTTATACCCTGGGAGGGCGGGCAGGTGGCACGCTCGTAGTATGGTCTCTTGCAGAGAAATGGCTAACGGCGAATGGGACTAGATGAGCCTCCACAGCTCCCCTCAGTTGGCCCGGAGTCCACGGCAATTCCATTAAAGGAATATGCCCTCCAGGCCTAGCTCGGGGAAAAGACGGGTGCGCTCTTCAAACAGAACACCCTCACGGGAATGGCTGTACGCTTCCCAGAGGCAGAATCCCGGGTGCTGTTGGCCGGAAAAAGAGCTAAAGGCGCTCTCGCCTTCGAGGAAAAATTGGAGGAGGTTCGGCTCTCCATGCAAGTCTTTTCGTCCCTCCGCCTCGAAACCTTTGGCAGGCGTTGCGGTTTCGGAGGCAGGGGGCCCTCTTTTCGAGGAACCACAGTCCTTTTTTGCTGTCCTTCTTTCGGGGGACAGATTTAAGAACCCCGGAAGATGGCCTGGCGACCAACTTCAGTGGTGTTGCCTCCTGTGAGTCTAACCACTTTGTGGAGGCGCTTGGTCGTTTCTTCTTACGGGAAACGGTCTCCCTGGGGGAAGGGGGGGGGACCCTGGTTTTAGCCGGGGCTGGCTGTGAGCGCTTTTCGCCGCCAGCTTTACCAGGGATGCGCCCAGGTTAAGTAGAGCCCGCAGAAAGTCTACGGATGGGCGTGGAAACAACCGTGCTCTTTGACTTGCATGGGCCAGAAGCAGAGGGTGCCTTTCTAACTATTGAGGCATAAGACGTCCCAAGCAGACTTGGACGCGCTAGAACTAAGTCCTTAGCCTCGCGGAATGAGAGTCAATCCCGGCCCTGAATGGCGAGGATTTCTTTATCAATGAGATATGCCTCAGATTGCTTCGAAGAAGCGGGGTGCGGCTCTCCGCAATTGATAAAGTTGGCCACTCACGATTTAGACTAATCGTGTGCGGCATTGGAGCAATTTGCACAGACTTCGGGTGACCCAGACTTTGCACGTCTACAAGAACGATTAGTATGGCCGAAGTGGTGAGAGTAATAGCACCGCAGTGGCAGTGGCACGAATGCCTTTACGCGGTAGCAGTATCAACCAGCACGCACCGACTCACGGAGCTTGTCACAGTCGAACGTGACGAAGAGTGTATGGGTGGTTCTCGAGGCCACTCCTTGTTTTCTCATCACACGTTTGACCTTTACCACCCCATCGTCGGCCAGCACTAAGGTGATGTCCTTTATGGAGTAGTCAATAAGTTCCTTCGCATAAACTACTCTTTTAACAAAGTTCATGGTAGAGTGCGGCGTCACACTCACGGGGTGCTATCAATTGTCCGAAGAGCACTTATCTTAGGCGCCTCGGAGTAATTCGCCGCATTCGCCAGGAGGCTTCCGTCAAAGCAACGGGTCACCTTCGGCTCTCTACCAATTACACTAGCTAATGCTCTTCTCTGATCGACCATGTTACCCTTGGCTAACATGTTTCCATCAGTAAAGCAAATGACGAGGAAGCGTTTGAAGCCAGCGGGCTCGAAAACGCCAGGTAACCTCTGAATGAGGTGCTCGAATGTTATCCAGGTTCCGCCCTGCGCAATTGATTCTTAGTCGGGAACTCCACACCCGGGGGTGGTAGAGGGGCCGGATGTGGTTATCTTGGCTTGGTGACTTACCAAAGTGGCATCAGACCCATCCGTCCCCGTAGCCCACGCGGATGGAATCCACATAACTTTGATTTTCTCATTCAAATTTGGTGGAATAAATCTTATGTTGCATAACATTAAGCCTGTTTACTTTCATTCCCCTCGACTATTTACTTTCTGTAATATTTAACTCTCTCTCTCTCTCTCTTTCTCTCTCTCTCTCTCTCTCTCTCTCTCTCTCTATAAATATATATATATATATATATATATATTATGGTAATGCAAAATGGGGTCAATAATTATGTCTTTTTTAAACCATAGATACAATTACAAATGGATTTGTGTTAGAAAAAAATAACCCTGGCTAAATTTCAGGTCAAAATTCAAATATCTTAAGGTCGCGCCGCTTTTTGAAAAGTTGCTGATTTCCAAGAAACCCAGGAGGTATCAAGCAAGTGTCTCGTACTTTTTTAAGTGGAAGTTTCCCGGGAGGCCTATTATACCACTTTTCTTTCATTTATTACATCATGATTGTTATTAAACTTGATAAAGTTTTTGTATCAAATGTCCAGCTTACTCTTTATAAGAGATATTAGCGATTTTTTGTGTTTTATGTGCGACCTTCTTTCTGTAATTTGATACAACTTGCTGCAAATACTGTTTGTAGGGTAATCGTCACTCCCCTGCTCCCCACGTCTCCCGTTCACTTGTGATGCAGTCACAAAGCGGTTACCACAAAGACATCCGGCCCAGGCCTCGGCGGGCCAAACGCGTGACCGTAGCGCTGCACCACACGGTGCCATGAAAGACCAATGAAAGATCTCACACAGGAGAGTGAGATCCAGTTTCACGTCAAATAAGAAATTGGAGACGTGTTTCTTCCAAGCTCAAAGGCTAACGAGGAGCCGATGTAAGACTCGGTGGGAAAAACCGTTGGGCATAAGAACTCTCCTGTGGCCGTCCTCAAGCCCCTCCTCCCCTTACCACTCCCCCAGTGGGGTGACAAGGTATAAATGAGAAAAACTGAGGAAAATCGGGGTAGTATACGTCAGTCTTTAGGTAACGAAGTCCTCGGATCAAAACCGAGCTACCGAGACTGGAGAGGTAGTTTACTTGGGTCACCAGACCAAGAAGTACCCTGCAAGAAAGGCAGGGCTACCTACCTTAAGGGGCTAAGAAGAAGCTTATCCTTGAGCTAGTCCCTGGTTATCAAACCAAACGATAAGAAAACTTTGTTAAGTTTAACTTACTCTCTTCAGAGAGACTCCTTATATCCTGGTGCACCTTAAACACCAGGAGTATTCCTCGTCCTTGAGGAATTAAGAAAAGAAGAAGGAAAAGGCTCTCCCTTCGAGTCCGTTACTCGGTGGCCACACCGAAATCCTAAGTTAACTTGGTAAGCAACCAAGTTTAAATTATTCTCGTCAGAGAAACCGCCCTCCGTTATACTCGCCCTTGAAGAAGACTGGAACTAAGAAGAAGCTTATCCTTGAGCTAGTTCCTGGTTACCAAACCAAACTTTAAGTAACTTATTCTCGCCAGAGAAATCCCCCTCCGTTATCCTCGCCCTTGAAGAAGACCCTCCACGAGTTCAGTCCTCGTCCATGAGGAATTAAGTAACGAAGGAGAAAAGCTCCCCCTCGAGCTCGTTACTCGGTGGTCACACCGCACTCCAAGTTAACTTGGTTTAAGAATCAAGTTCAACTCCCTTTCGCCAGAGACCACGACTACCTTGGTGTTGCATAAAGCACCGTAATTGTTCTCGTTTGTGAAGAACCTCCCCCCCCCGGAATACTGTGTGGACCTCCAGCTGATACCCTCACCAAAACGACCGTGTGATCTCGCCCATCTACATCTGGCCAGACGGCACGCGTCGTGAGTCAATAACATTTCTGAGGCCTTTAAGTTCCAGTAGAGTCCGTAAGCCTAAATCTTATATTATTGTTGTGTATAGAGAAATTAACCAATTATTGAGGGTCAAACTAATTTAATTAATTCTTGTTTATGATAATATTCAGAGTATTGCTGTAGTTAATGTTTAAATGTTGTGTATTTAATTGATAAAGGTGAAATATAAGTTTATTTGAGGGATTGTTGTGCGTTTCTCTATATCCTTACGTGTTTCGGAACGGCTCTGTTCGTTGGGATATTCAGATATCAATATATTAGCACTCTCAGCACTATTAGAACAAAAAGGGGGGGGGCATTCTACGACACTGTTTCTGTTGTTCATCATTAGTGAGAATTTTATTGCAATCTTCTATTAGTTTTACTCCTCTTTCAGCAATGTCATTAACCACTGCCATGCGGTTAACAACATTTTCTGCCGCTCAAAAACTCTCTTCTTGAGACCAATCTCTCACCGGTTTGTCTAAAAATAAAGATGATAAACTCATAATCTTTAAAAGGAACATCATATTAGTAGGTACAAACCTTGAATATGCTTTTTTTCCACAGTTTCGGAATCTATTTGTATTTTCTTTGGTGGATCTGGGTCTGATAGTGTTGTAAGAGTTTCTTTCATTTTTTGTTTTGTCTCATGACTGATTTCATTGTCAAAGAAAGCCATAGCAGCTAATTCTTCTGACAAATACAACAAATATTTCTTCATTTATACTTGTGTAATATTTAAGGCTCTTGGGTAGGCACAAATCATAACGTGGATCAATTGCAGCACTAGGAGCAGAAAACCGATGTTTGATATAAATTGAAGCAGAAATCCAACAAACTTCTCTCAGACCTTTCTCTTGTTTTGCTATTATTTTGAATTGCTCTTTGAACAGAAAGATTTTTCTCGAATATATCAGCTTCACCATCCAGCGGGCTCTGTGGTAAGCTCCTGGTTTCTTGAAATTTATTCCGGTGGATGGAGTGCCACCTAGCAAGCTTATTTTCAGGTGTAAAAGATCTTTATAATAATCAGTAGGTTCATATTCACTCAGTCGTTTGGATGCAAAGGCAATCATTTCTTCCTTTTCTTGCTGAGGAAAGTTTTCTAATAAATCAAATGATTTCAACTCCAGTGTATTACAGTTTGATATAAATCATTTGAATATCTCAATGTTAGGACCTGAAGATGGTTGTAATGTAGGGCCACCGCTGCTTCTAAGAGGATTTAAAAAATATCGTGTCCTTGCAAGGAAGCCATAGGAAATCTTTTCCATATTTTGTTCGATTAGGACACAAGCTCCAATTTTACGCCCTGTGTTTAATGCTGTTGTATCAAAGCACATTTCTTTTACCTTCTCTTTTAAATTCCAATCACAAATTTATCTATATACAGTAGTTCCATGATCTATCTTCGTTACTCCAAGCAGTTGTATTGCTTCACTACCAAATATTAGAACTGGAAGACGATCAAATACTTCATCCCCAGTAATGTCTTATAAAAGCTTGCCATCCCAATGTACAATAATGGTTTGCCAGTCTCACAGCTTCTAGTGATATTTTTATTTATCTCTTTTCTTGCCTGCTGTCTTGCTCTACGAAGTGTAGAGTAGCTTATGCTATAATCTTCAGGATTTTTCTCCACATTTGATATAGCTGAAATAAGAATTAGAGAAGCAGATCAATCACTGACTTTAGACACATCTAATGGAAATACTCGTAGTAGATTTTCCTTAATAATCTTTTCTTCTTTCTTGGTGGCCCTTGTTTAGATGTGTAAAGTTGGTTTAGATCAATTACTTCTGCAATTGATATGGCGTCACTGCTGGAAGCACTAGTGTTGGCACTGCTGTCTTCTAGAACTGCAGTTTTATCTATAGAACTTTATTGACGAATACAAAACTTTTCAAAAGATGTTTGCTTCTTTGCTGCTAATTCTCGGCGCTTTTCATCTTCCTCATCTACTCACATGATCTTATCTTTACAATCTTCCCTTTGTAAATGTCAAAATTCTCTATCTTCTTCAATAGTTATTAGTTCCTCAGCCTTATCATATGCAATGTCAACTAATTTACACAAACTTTCCTTCCATTTATTTTCTTTTGCTAATGAAAACTTTGATTTCTTTCCTTTAATAATAATAATAATGATAAGAAAAAGAAAAAAAAACGGCCGAAAATCCGTTCTACTGCGTTCTGCTGAAGCACCTTTGGATACAGCACTTTTTACTTGTTTAAGTGTCTGATCGACTTTTGAGTGCTACCTACAGAAACGAGCCTATTCTGGAAGTCTTAAGGTGAACCCAGTTTCATCCTTCAAAAGAGAGAGCGATTTTTACGTCGAAGAATTGTAAATCAATGAGGGTTTCACTGCTACCGTCCATCACTCTGCGTGTGAACCCGCTCGGATGTCTGCCATTCATTGATTTCGTCTTAACTATGCGGCCTCTTGGTCTGGCATAATTAAGGGCTTATGTGAACACTGGTTTGAGGCCTAGCCCACAGCAGAAGCATAAGTCAGAAATTGTCTCAATACTGGGGCATAACTGTGAGTCCCGGACGCAGGAGAAATCCTCATCGCCCGGGGGACCCGGCCAGAATCATAGAGGGAAGTACACACGTCTCTATATAGTTGGATGCAGTTATGGCGTATGTACCAGTGAGGGGGTGGCAAAAACTTAGCGATCGTTGATTCGGCCGCTATGCATTAGGTCCACCAAGTTCAACCCTCTGAGGTCCCCGCCCGAGACCCACCCCATCACTCCATCATCCATCATACTGGCAGCATACAAGCGGGAGAGCAACAGGAGAAATGGACGGGGGCGTTCTTCTCAAATTTATTCGAACCCATTATCAGCTCTACTCACACCATCCTATACCTCCTTTACCACACCCTAACTTTCTTTTCACAAATAAAAAACATACTAATTACACTTTAGTTACAGGAATAGAATAAATAAAAAGAGGAACACGAAGAACATGGAGGCCATCACTAAGAGGGTCCCCTCAAGGACCATCGCCGGAATGAAGCCTCCAACCAAGAAGAACCTTTGTTGAACCCTATACATCGAGCTAAACATGGCACTCGTGAAACTAATCGAAGTTTCCTCAGGATTCATCGCCATGTGTGCCAAGACAAAGGATGTAGACCAGCTCCTATCAGAAGAGGGAGCAAGAGTACTAAAGAACACGGGACTAGAAGCCAAAACCCCCCCACAAGTGGCAGCGAATAGAAGCGTCATCTGCCGCAAAGTGGAGAGCTGGGGAGGTGAACATAAGACGGATGAATTAAAAGAAGAAATTACCAGAAGCAACCCGTGTGCACAAGTTCGTGAGATTATTAAATTCTGCGAACACACCCACGTGTTTAAGATAACGTTCTCGACCATGGACATGGCAAGGAAGGCAACCCAAAATGGTATTCTTGTATTCAACATAAGAATACCGGGAGAAAATATCCAGCAAGAGAAATTCAGTAGCATACAAATGTGCTTTGTATGCTACAAACTTGAAGAACATACATCGACCACCTGCCGGATAAAAACAAGCTGTGGTGCAGTGAGTGCGCCACAGAAGGGCACAGATTCGACAAGTGCGAAAGCACCTCGAAGAAATGCCTAAACTGCAAAGAGGAGCATCGGACGATGGCCCTTAATATCCCCAAGCGCCGTAAAATCATTAGGAGGAAGAAGGAAGAGGAAATAAAAGTGAAGGAGACAACGTACGCGAGCGCCACTCAGAAGAGTGCAGAGATGAAGACTGCACCGGTACCTGCAAATTTCAACGTAACAGGAGATCTGAGCGCAAAAATACTGATCTGCATAACCCATGCTAATGTGAAGATTGCAGTGAAGCCTGGTTGTTATAACCAAGTGCTCAACGCACTCCTGAAGGCGAATAACCTCCCGACAGTAGTCATGCTAGATGACCCCGAGTGCTCCAAAGCTTTCAAAGAATCAGTCATCTAAAATAACAACATCAAATCCGTTTTTGAGGCGATGATTGAAGCACCATCATCGGAAGAAACAGAAGAAGAAGAAGAACAAGAAGAGGAAAAGGCTGAAAGTGAGGATGGAGCCTCCTCATCTGACAGTGAAGAGGGCCCCTGCACTCACATGCGAGCCACCAAGAGCAGTTCAAAGACCCCGAGCCCCCCTCCGAAAAAGGAAAACCCTGGGCCGAGTAAAATCGCCCAACCTGCCCCCAGACCAAAAAAGGGGAAGAAAAAACATAGCTAAAGCAACTCATCATGTTACGTAACGGACTGAAAATAATGGAAATCAACACCAAAGGCTGGTTGACAAAAAGAATTCTTCACGGAAATGTATTCAGAGAGATTGATGCAGACATCATACTGATTTCAGAACACGGGATCGACACGCGTAATACAGAAATAAAAATCTGGAACTACGATGTGTTGATCACCAACTTTTTGCACGAGTGGTACGATGGCGCCGCTATGGTAATAAAGAAAGGGATCAAATACAAGCAGATAAGTAACTTAGAAGAATCCTACCTCGCGAGTGAGGTCGAGCTCGACTTAGGAAAGTTGGTCATTGCAACCGGATATCAACCGCCAAGAAGAGATGTGTTGCCTATTCACACTCTTACTGGCCTATTTGGCAGAAGAGCCCCTACCATACTAATGACGGATCTAAACGCCAGATGCCGAGAATCTGGTTACAGGACCTTCAACGTTATAGGGAGAAGCCTGGACCTGTTGTAGAACAGAAATATTTCTTAGCAGATAGGCCCTGACTTTCCCACCTATGTTAGAGAACGATGTGCTACAAAGCCAGACATCTGTCTGGTGAATCGTCAGCTGCCGTTAAATTACTACATGTAACCAGTCTAGGTGCCATGTAGTGATCATATAGGGATCCTACTCACTATCAAGAGGAACCCTATACAATTCCCAGCAGTAGTCAGGAAGAACTACAGACGAGCAGACTGGACACGGTATGCACACCTTCTCGAGGCCTACGATCCGCCCAACCTGGACGAGGAAATTCTCGAGGAGATTGACGAGGCACTTGATGACCTCAATAACCAAATCATCGAGCAGATAGGGCTTGTATCCCTCGTTCCTCATATAGGACCATCTCAACCTACCAGTGGACCGAATATATGAAGGAACTATACCGTGAACTGAAGATAATGTATAAATACAACATCGTGAATGCATCAGTTCACTCGATTCCAAAAAGTAAAGAAATCAAAGAAGAATTGAACCAGTTGATCCTCGAACAACAGAACAGAAGATGGGAGGATGCGATCGAGAGCCTCGATCACGAAGCAACTCCCAAAGAATTTTGGAAGAAGATCCAAATTCTTAAAGGATCAACTGGAAAGAAGCATAAGATCGAGCTACGGAAACAAGACGGAGACATCGAAGAAGAGGAAGAAAAAGTTGAAGAGATATTCCGAAGTTATTGGGAAAAGATCTACAGTATAACTGAAGAAGACAATGAAGACTATGACCTAGAGTTTGAAAGTAACAACATCGACGAGCTTAACGAAGAAATAGACAAGACGCACCCTCATTACCAGATGGATAGACAGCGCGACGGAGACGCCGAGATTACAGAAGAAGAACTACTCGGCAAGCTTCGCTCATTCCAACAAAAAGCCCCAGGACAATCGGGGCTTACAAAGCTTAACTTTGAAAAGGCACCAGCCTGTGTCATCGAAGGAATGAGAAGAATATTTAACGCCAGTCTCAATACGGGGGACTTTCCAGACGCTTATAAAACGGCAAAAATGATTTTCTTGCCTAAGCACGGAAAGAACCCCAAGTTGAAGAAGAGCTACCGGCCAATTTCACTACTGGAATTTGGTGGGAAGCTTTTCGAGAAGATCCTCAACAAAAGACTGGTGTCTCACCTGGAGGAAAACTCGCTCTACAACCCACACCAATTCGGGTTTAGGAGTAAGCGAAGTATGGAAATGGCGATTAACGTCATCACGGAAAAGCTAGCCCACGCAAAACGGGAAAAGAGTTACGTGGACATTGTTTGTCGGGATGTATCAAAGGCGTTCGATAAGGTGTGGCAACGGGGAATGCAGTACAAGATCTTACGACTGGGACTAAGTGAAAACTTAGAGAGAACTCTCTGTGACGATGTCATGGAGAGAGTGGCGTACATCAGTTTAGGGTGCACGGGCGAGCCAAAGTTTTCGCTCAATGCGGGCCTCCCGCAGGAAGGGTGCCTGTCTCCCACTTACTACTTGATTTACACCGTGGATGTCCCAGTCCCTGTAAGCCCCACTTGCCTCAACTTACAATTCTCCGATGATTTCACCCAGATAATTACTTTTCCATGGAGAAATGCGGCTTTGCAAGCTCGAATGACAGCAGCAGAAATCGAAAACCTTAACACCCACGAGGCCCGGTGGAAAATCCGTGCCAACCAGGATAAGTTCAAAGTTGTCCCCATAGGCAGGAGACTACTTGATGACGTCAGGGTGGGGGATAAACGATATTCCTACACCAATGAATGAAATGTACTCGGCATGAAGATCACCTCAACCAGGTACACAAAGCACGTCCAAGAACGTTTTACCAAGGCCACTGCTGCAGTCAAGACTCTGTACAGGTTTAGAAATCCTCGTCAAAGCAACAAAAAGAAGATCTATACTGCACTAGTAAGATCGACGTTGCTATACCCCGCCTCCGCCCTCTCTTGTGTCTCAAAGACACAGAAGAGCAGACTACGAGTGGTGCAGAACAAATGCGTGTAACTAATTACAGGTACACGCAGAATGGAAAGAAGAACTCAAGAAGAGCTGCACCGGGAGGCGGGGTTAACCCCCATTAACGTTGTCATCGAAGAACGGACAAGGAATAGGCTGAAAAAGGTCAATCGAGTGTTGGACGAGGAAATCGTACAAATGATTGACCAAAATAGAAGAGCAGTATGTCGCGCCGAATTTCCAAGCTCCGCTGGGATTTTGGAGGGCGGAGCAGAAGTGCCGTTCTACGCAAGATGAGTTAAATTTACCCCAAATCAAGACAAAAATACCAATCATGAAACCAACCGATTTTGACAAAAATTCCCTGATATCGAAAAAAACAATCAACTAAGACAAAATTACTTAAGAAGGAAACCCACACGAGAAGTCGAAAATCACCGAACAAGACTACAAAGAAGAAACAATACATGAAATACACACACTACAAAATTACGAAGAAACAAAGACACTAAACCAAACACAGTAAGTTATTATGAACGACTTACCAAAACAACAGCAAACGCGCACAGCATAACCAAATACATTAGCAATATGAAGACAAATGGCTTGAACGCCAAATTATATATATTATATATACATGTATATATTTATATATATATATATATATATATATATATATATATATATATATATATATATATATGTATAAGCAAAATGACATACAACAACAGAACTACAACACATAAAAATTTGAAAGTGATAAAGCCTGATCACCAGGATCTAGCATCACTTTGCACCCTACCACACTTCTTTCTCTTTTCACCACTGGTCTACTTTCCGCTGTCTATCCCCACACCCTTTCTATCCCCTTACCTGCATACTCTCACACACATACTAGTTTAAATAATAATAATACTTTTGTAATGCGCTGTTAAAAGCCTGAGGCCTTCCCAGAGCACACGTTGTTCTGAGATGAGAATGGAAATTCAATGGAAATTCAAGAGGGGGAGAAGGCAATACTGAAAAGATGCATTTTGCTTAGTTTCTTTACAGCATTACATTTCTGCGTTGTTGGTATTGCAGCCATCTTCCAAACGTTTATCACATCATTAATAACTGAAGTTAAAGCATCTCTAACGGTTTCGCTTTTAGAATTTATGTAATTAATGAATAAGGGAAGTTTTTTTTATTTGATGGCAACACACTTTGATTTAATGTATCTATTTGTTGGCCAATCAGCAATACATCAGTTGTGCTTCGTGTTTTGTTTATAACAAGATGACAAAGTAATTGACAGAAACACACAGTAACACCTAACTCTGACAATGCCGAATACACACAGAGCTCAGTCCCCTCAGTGGCAGTGTCCTACTGCTCAGTTCAAACTTACTCCTAGGGTTAGGACTCACTAGTAGTATAAAACAGGTCTTATTTTACATGCAATTAACCGTTTCTTTCACTGTATTTTATTTTAAATTTAAACTAACACTTCCTATATATTTTAACCGGTAAATAGAAAGGAAATTACAAACTTAGGTTTCGCACTCAATTTTAATTTTCTTAAATATTTTTAAAGAGTGGGCGCCACCTCTGCATATTATTTATTTTGTCTAAAGTTTTGTAGAGAGTGTTTTATAACATACATAATCATACAAAATCCAGGATGGTCCACTCTTTTGCATCACCCTAATATATATATATATATATATATATATATATATATATATATATATATATATATATATATATATATATATATATATATATATATATATATATATTCACTTTACTTTTCCTTCTATCATTATGAATTTCTCATCATTATTTACTGATCATATTCTCATTAGTGTGTCATTATTGTTGGGTTTATTTAAATTTTTCCCATTTCAGTTGCCAATATCGGTAATTTTATTCAGTTGTTTACATTGTTTTATTTATAGATAGGTTTTTTTATCGTTGCATTCTTTCTACCTCCGTGAAATCTTTGTCTATATCTGACCTGATTCATTTGATTATCTGCTACGGTAATCTTACTTATTTCTTCCTGACGAAGCGTTTCGTTTATCTTGACCCACAGGTTTTAGGCGCGTTCGTGGAGTATTTTATTTAGGTTCGAGTCTGGTTCTTTGATGTAGGTCCTCTGATGTAATTCGGTCCTGCCTTCTCTTATTTTCTAGAAATCGCGTTACCCAATTTTGTACTTTTGGGCTTTATTTATTTGTGTGGCTTTCAACGTATTTGTAGGGATGATAGTGTATACCATCTTCGATCGAACAAGGTCTATGTACAGTTTTCTTTTGTTCTTATTTGAGAGGTTACGGAATCTTTGTATCGACGTCATGGTCAGTTTTCTTTATTTCACTTTTTCTGACAGAAGGGAGGCATATCAATTTGTTGTTAGTTTGAGTCCGATGACTCTCCCTTCCGTGTTATATCAATAATCCTCTCTGTCGATCTAACCTCGGCTGTTTTCCTTTGATTTATCGGTGGTAGGTTATTTATTTGTTTTGATTTTATTCTTTCTTTCGTAATCATTTAAGTTCTTAATTTCTCTTGCTGTCCTTTGAGCGATGACTTTTGGATTCTTCCTAACACTGGAGATGATTTGTGTAATGTGATACACCAATTGAATCTAAATTGCACACACTTTCGTTGGATTGGGTAGATCCTGGGTATATATGGTGTAAATAGTTGGGGAAATGCACCCTTTAGAGGGACACCCGCTCGTAGACTGAATGCCTTACCCATTTGGAAGTTTAGTGAAGAATATCCTTTCTTTCTTGCAGGTAGTGGCATTATAATTTGTTTGGGTTGGGTTTCATATTGAGGCTAGTAATTTTAGCTTGTATGCCGGGAATTCATACCTTATCGAAAGCTCTGGCAGCGTCACCGAGTATGCGTCAACTATGTTGCTTCGCGCTGTTTCTGTGGCGATTTTTCTGGCAATAATTGACAGCGCGCTTTCTGTCCCTCGCTTGCTCCTGAACCCGTGCTGTTGTGGGTTATGGAGGTTATTTATTATTCTCACGGTATCTTTTACCCTTTCGATTAGGAGCTATTCGAGTAGTTTGCTAGGAACTCGAGCAGAGAGTTTGACGTTAGCTTTCAATTTGGTGTTTTGGTTGACCCGGTTTCGGCAAAAATATCCTCTTTGTTATTTTGAAGGCCTGGGAATAGTATTCAGTATTTAAACAAGCATGGAAAATCTTCAAAAGTGATTTATGCACGTTGTTTTGTGCATTAATCAGTTGTGCTTTTGTTATGCCACTTAGTCCTGGTGCTCTCTGTTTAAATGACTTGACTGCTGTCAAGTATTCTTGCCTTGTGAATGGCACTCCCTCTTCGGAGCGAATGGGTCTCTCCCCATAAGCTCGTGCGTATGGCGTCATATTATCTTGCTGTGTTTGTAAGGTTTGAGATATTTCTTCTTCATATTCTCTATCAAAGTTAGCCTTTTTTCTGAAGAAATTGAAAAAATAGGCTTCCAGTGTCTTGGGAAGTGCTCTTGTAGTTCTTCGTTTCGTTGCACTTCCTTGTTATGTACTTTAATTTTTATTTTTTTATTTTGGTTAAGTTCCTCTTAGTCTTCTCTATTGTGTCCAGAATTTTCTCGGATCTGTTTAAAGTTCCCTTTTTTTGATAATTTTGTTCCAAACTTGAATTGATTTATATTTTATTAGTAGTCTCAATTGTCTTCTAGTTGTTTTTAATCTTCTGTATCTTTAAAATTGTGTTACCAAGCTCCATTATCTCTTTTTTCACTCTTTAAATTCTACCATCTCTCCTTTTATTTCGTTGTGTCATCTGTGTTCTATTGTTCGTTTGTAGATTGCATCAGTTTCTGTTATTTTTTTGATTATACACTGTATTTCTACTTCAATTTCATTGGTTACTTGGTTTTTATGGTTTCGATTTCTATGCTACTAAGGTGTTCTTAATATTTGTCCCTGTCGGTTCTGCTGATTGATATTATTTGTAGGATCGTAATTTGGATTTGGAAGGTAGATATAGTTATAATCATGCTTAAGTGGTCGGAAGAAGTTACAGGTCCGTGTTCAATATGGAGATTGAGGTTAAAAATTGATTGGCGTGGTTGAAGATTTATAAGTTAGAAAGGTTGAAAAATTTGTTCCTTCTCTTTGGACCATGTTTCTTTGTAGCAATAGTTCTAGATATTTGACTGTAACGCTTGCTTAGGTTGTCTATCCTGCTGTTCTGCATGTGACATTGAGATCCTTAATTAGTATGGTTGATTCTGATCGGTGAAAGAGTTTGATGAAGTTGAGGATGAGTAAGTACGAGCACCTTGGGGGTTGGTAAGCCCTGGCTGATGCAAGATCGCCTGTAGTCATTTGGATCTTTACCGCAAGGTAGGATTACTCTAGGTCTTTTATTTTAGTGTAGTGAATCTTATTTTATACTCCGATCAATGTGCCGTCAAATCTGGTTTGTGAATAATTATTATCTATTATCTTGTAATTTGGTATTTTTATTGTTTTTATTTCAGTGTTGATTCCATGTTCGATTAAGAACATGGGTTAAGAACAGGGTCTTCCTGTCTTATAATATTTGAGTAAATAATTATCTTTTCCCTTCACCCGTTGACAGTAAGCGTACATATTTTAATTTTACGTTGGTACGTGAACGTGGTGGATTTAGTTACTGCTTTCATTTTCTCCGTTCTTGCTGGGAAGCGAGTGCAGTCGGATCGTTTTTTCTTCAATTTGTCGTTTGTTATATTGTAACAGGATTCAGGGACGCATAGAATTATTCCCTGCTTGAGAGCATTATGGACTTCCGTTTCGTCTACGTCTGCATCATATTCCAATTTGTATTTCCCTTTTACCAGTCCTTCGAAGATTTCTTTTTGCTTGCATGTTTTGAGTAGTGAGTTCGTGTGTGAACCGTTTTTTCGTAATATTTAGTTCTTTGGGTATCTACTTATAATTTTTGTTTTAGCTTTCTTTTTCTAGTTTGTGAGAAATCTGTTTGGTTACTTTTGCAATCTCCGTATCAGATGTTTCTTCTTCTGTCTCTTGGTTGGTATCCATTTAGGTTTGCTCTGTTTCTTTGTTCTCTGTGCTTTTTTCTTGTCCGGTGGGTTTTATGTTCATGTTATATAATTCACTTGATAGTGGGTTCTTGCGAAACGACATTTCCTTTAGGTCGTTCTTTACTCGCATTGTGCTTAATTCCGTCGCGTATGAGCCAGGTTTTGCAATATTTACGAAGCGAGCGTGCATAATGCAAATTATGAGGTCAAGCCTCATGTTTCTCTCTCTGCTCACGGTAGTGGGATGTGAGGTAGATGCCTTTGTCATTCCTTCTGCTGTTGCGGTGGTGTATGTCGTATTGTTTTTCCTTTCCTTTTCTTCAGATGTTTCAATTTTTCTCTTCTTTATTAATTGTTTCTTAATAGGGCCCAGCATTGCATGGGTCCACTCTAATAAATAAGCCTTTGGGCATGTATATGTTCATGATGGTAAGTTTTATTAAAACTCACGGCTAATTTCGTATTGGTAACCTTCTTTTCGTGTCGTTCGATGTGTTGTATGCCCATCTTTACGTCTGTATCCAGCCCGTGAATAGGTATTACGAAATTAATTAAAAAGTATGTAAGTTATTTTATTTAGGATGGATTCAGAAAACTAACTCATTCAATTAACTTAAGATTTGATTTAATTGACGCATTTCCATAGAATTCATAACATCTTCCAAGGCAAAGTGAAGATATATCCATAAAAAAGGTTTATATATTACAATAATTAATGATTAAAAAGTACTAAAAAACTAAGCTGGAAAGAGGGGTGTGCATATTATAATAAAACGTTACATAAGGTATAAAAACGTATAGGTGGAAAACAAGTCATTAAGTGTGTGGGTGGAAGCATTGGTAGAATATCAAATTGGGATGGTGGGAGAGGATAATGTCCATGTGCCCGCTGTGACCTGAACATTAAGGAGATTAAATTTTCTCTTGTCGGTCTGCTTCATGCTCCTATATTTAGGAGATTTCCGTGTCAATTAAATTGTATGTTCCGCTGTTGTTGGGATATATGGATGGCTTCAAGGAAGAGTAGTAATTGGCGGTGGTCTGCGTGCAATTTCTAGAATTCTAGTTTTGTCCTCTATAATTTAACGGTTCAGACAAATTCCATTCTTTTTTGGTGAATTTCTTTTCCTGCCTCCATTTTTTATCGAAAGGCTTCTGTTAAATAATATCTTGTGCTTAATATCTTTTTCTTTCCAAAGAAAAATAATAATTTCAGTTAACTTATTTACTGGTTGAATCTAGACGTAATTTATAATGATTATGCTATCGTGAGTGTAATTGGACTTTCATCAGTAGCTACTCATTTCAAGTTTTCTATTAGAACACAGACGCCTTACAACTTATTATGTGATCACTTTCAGAGTAATTTTTGTTAGTAAACACTGACTCCGTTCTGAGGTTAATTCCCGTAGGCAAAGAGAAACTGACCCCCAACGATCGCACAATATTGCCGATATATGAAGCCGAGGAAAAACCTGGGCAAATAAATTAGTAGATAACACCACTGCATGAATAATTAAGGACTCAATTCTTCAGGAGGAAAATATTTTGCACAGATATGTCATTTATAAATACAAACCTACATTCATTGGACAGGAATAAATAATACATTCGTTTAAGGGAACTTGTTATATCTATTTTTTGCATAAATAATGTTTAGAAATACTCTTCTCATTTTAACAATATATTAAGATTGATAGTAATTAATAGTAAAGTACATTTTAATTTTTTTTTTTCATGAGTTCTAAGTGCAGAAGAAATGGTAATCAGGGTGTAACAAAACTTTTGATGGTCAAAATTTTATATTTTGTTAAAAGGCGAGAAAAAAGGTTTTTTTACACTTAAATAAGGGTAGTACAAATTTGCGACCAAAAGCAAAGAGAAACTTTACACACCGAGATAGATTATAATTGGAGAGATTCTAAATGATGTTCTCGTATTTAAAGGCTTTAGGCAAATACAAGAAAGACAAACAATTCAATTTCTATTCATTAATATTTGGTGTTTCCCAAAAGATGGAAAATAGGAGAGAATTAATCACGGTTATTTTAAATTTTAGGGTTGAGAGATTTACAAGTGAATCTCAAAGATTAATATTTGCTGAAGGAATTGATATAAAATTTTGAGAGATAGAGTGATTTACTTCTCAATTTAGAGTATTAATACTTGGGATAAACTTGACAAGATCGACAATTTTCTAGAACGAATCCATCCAAGTTAGATTTTGGGAGTTTCTTCCATTTGTGAAGAAGCGATTGTATATTTGGCGTTGGGGTGAGTTGCTTGCCGGTGAGATGCATTTTTCCTGACAAAAAATAATCCAAGCATTATTCCAAATCCATTTATTCAGATTAACTATTTTTAAATGATCACTTAATAAAATGTAAGTCATTAGTGCCATCGAAAAAAATTCATAGCTAGCAATAAAGGTTCGACACACTCAAAGTAGCAGGATCAATATATATTAAATCCCTAAAAGCAGTTTGAATTCAGATATTTCGTACGTTTTACTTCCTGTTCTGCAAAACCCACAAACTACAAAACAATAGTCATTATTCTTTGTTCAAAGAAATTGGGATATACATACATTGCAAATTTTAATTGCAATGACTTGATCTTATACCTATGTTCTACATATAAGTCACATACACATAAAATAATTTGCTTCATTTTGAAAGACATTGCAGCACTTTAATATTAGATCCCGCAGAGATACAATGGCTTTCATCAAAGTTTAAGCAATGATAAATATCAAATTTCTGGTTAAAATTAGTTGGCAGAAATACGTCACAGAAGATTACATTTTCCTAACGATAATGCACCAGGCTATTTGGGTTCTTTAACAAATCCACCTCGGCAGAATTTCTTTGAAACTACTCACTTTAGTATTAATGGAGGGTATTATCGCTGGCAATAATACTTTGACGTAAATGGGGTTTATGTTGAAAAACAAAATGTATAAATAATTTATTTTAATTTGCTTCCATTTTTAGAAACAATATTAATAGCTCTCGAATATATATACTGTATATATATATATATATATATATATATATATATATATATATATATATATATATATATAAATATATATATATATATATATATATACATATATATATATATATATATAGAGAGAGAGAGAGAGAGAGAGAGAGAGAGAGAGAGATAGAATTAATTGCCATAGCACAATCCTGATTATGCGGTTAAGAAGACAATTTTTTGGCTAACTAGCTCTTCATCGAAGCCCACTGAAGGAACTCCGCTCACATACATGAGAAGATAATGCGTAAAATAAGCTTTTCTAAGGCAGCCAAAACCTGACTTTTGATCGTCCTTTTTAATTGGCATTTCTGCTTTTCGAAGAGAATGGAAAATTTGTTCTATCCATGTACCGCCTCCTTAAGAATTATTTGCAATAGCGCGATCATAATAATGCGGTTGAAAATCGCTTCCCTAACCTCATACATATATATATATATATATATATATATATATATATTATATATATATATATATATATATATTAGAAATAAATGCAAATTTGCATACCTTTTGTTTACGCAGGTTAATGAAATTTAACAGGCACGTGACATTTTATGTATTAAATACACTGTAACGATCACAAAGTAAAATGATGAACAGGAAAAACTTATACAGAGAATAGGGAATTTTTGACATCGCAAATGTAATAAAACACATTCATATAGATACATATAAATAGGTTACATGTACCAAAATTCTTATTAAAAGAATTTAGTTGAATACACTAAACTGAATGCCACTTTAATTTAGTTGCGTGCACACGAATCTATAAGGTACTATGTCGGTCCGTATGTCGGTGATGTAATGGTAATCATTTTACTTTTCAATCAGTTAGTTGGCAATAATATCGTAACTATTTTGCCGATTCTAACGAAATTTGAAACCCTGCTGTTGTTTTACAATTTCTTTTGAATGATACAATAGGCATTGTCTTCCGAAGGTTACTCCGGAAATTATTAAAAGAAAACTAACCCAGGGTTGGATTACCAACTTGTTGAAAGTTTTGAAGGTCATAATGTCGTAAGTCAGAATAATTGAGAACACGCGACTTATGTCTGTTGTGTACCCTCAACATCTTAATCTTGAGAAAAATAAAACAAAGCAGTAAAGATCTTCGTGAACGTATTGTACTATTTGATAAGAGGGGCTCTGAGTACAGCGATATCACTTTACTGCATAAAGTAGCTCTAAATTTAGTTGTAGACTATTACATTACTGGATATCTCTTAATTTACTTCACCCTTTCGAATGTTTAGGTCGCCCCTGGATCTTAACGGAACCTGGAGCTAGAAAACTCTCTCGAACACTGTGTGATAAACTACAGACTACTCTTAGAAAGGTAGAGCAAGATCTGAAAACAAGTGGAGTTTAAGTTTGCAATGATATACTAATTAGAACTCTGCGACGTTATATCTTTTCTCGGTACTCCAAGTAAGAACTTACTCCTTAAGAACACTAGGTGAAAAAGCTCACTTGGCGTTTGGAAATGAACATTTCAAAAAACCGTCTAATTTATGGGAGCAGATTTTTTGCTCAGGGAAATAAAAATAGAACTTTTTTGGTCGAAATTCAATCAAAATGCTTTTGGGAAGAAATTATTACGCGCCGAAGAAAACAATTCATACCTGCAAATATGGCGGTGGATCAATCATGCATGATGTTGTTTTTGCTATCAGGAATGGGAAGAAATGAGGAAGAGGTAGGAAATATGAACGGCAAAATGTACGGTGGAATTTTGGAAAGAAATTTGATATATAGCGTAGGCTATCTAGACCTGAAACCAGGATGGACATTTCAAAAGAAAATGGTGCCAAGCACACAGCAAAACAAACTAAAGTTTAGCTGGATACAAATACAATTAATTTTTTAGACTGGCAGGGTCAATCTCCTGACCTGAATCCCTTCGAAAATCTGTGGAGAGAATTGAAACTCATGATAAGGAAGCGAGATCCACGTAATTTATCTGATTTGAAGAAAATATGTTTCTAGAAATGGAACAAAATCAGCCTAATCCACTGTAGAAAGATCGCAGGAGAGTACTTAAAGCACCATCAGGCTGTAAGTGATAACAAGGGTTATGGATCAAATACTAAATCATGTTTATATGAATGTGTGGCAAACCTTTGCGTTATCAAATTTTACTCTTTGACCTTATAAAGTTTTTCTCTTTTCCAGTTTGTTTTTAGAATCGTTACATTGTATTTAATACATAAATTTCCACGTGCGTTGCAATTTTAATTCACCTGGTTAATATAAATATCTAAATTAAAATTCCTAAAAGTGTATTGTAAATTTTTGCCTCTATATGTCTCTCTCTCTTCTCTCTCTCTCTCTCTCTCTCTATATATATATATATATATATATATATATATATATATATATATAAATATATATATATATATATATATATATATATATATATATATATATATATATATGTATATATATATATATATATATATATAATATATATATATATATATATATATATATATAGAGAGAGAGAGAGAGAGAGAGAGAGAGAGAGAGAGAGAGAGAGAGGGAGAAAGGGAGAATAAGAGAAACCAGGCTTGATACGAAGTTATTTACTCTTCAGAGTAACAAGAAACATTGACAAGATTTCTTTCATAGGGATGGAAAGTACGTCCGGGGACACGGAGCAGGAGGAGGCCCTCAGACGACTTAATTATGGAGAAACCTCCCACACTTCACGCCCTCAGCTCACGTGAACTAATGGGGTAGTGCTTAGTGGGATGTCCGGAGCAAGCATTAGAAGAGGGTTTATAGCAGAAGATGGAAATATGAAGTTAAAAGAGATAAAGTTTGGTGAGGAGGCAGGAAGTGCAACCCTGGTAGTAGTATGTAAGAAGGAATACCAAAGCCTTGGAACCAAGGAGGACCTGCTTATTATTGTGGGTAACGAACCACTGTACTGCATTTATCTATCTTTCATTCGTTTCTTTTTACGATTTTATTTCCAAGTTGCTTAGCTTTATTTATCAGGAGACTAACTAATCTCGGTTTTTATTCACTTCACTTCTCTAACCGTAAAATTCACTTTTAATTTGACGGGTAAGCCGTCTCATCTCTGTAGTTATTTCATTTATTGTCCTTTTTATTTTTTTAGTTTATGTAGCCTTCATGTCGTTTTGTTTTTCTGTTGACCTCGAACTGATAAAACTATTTTGTTTGTTTTTTTCTATATTTGTGTTTGATAGATATGTTCGTCTTTTCTTCTTCTTTTTTAGTATTTGTTTATTCCTTTTGTTGTTGTTCCTTATTCTTCTTATTTCTTATTTTTCTTTGTTTCTATTTTTGTTGTCTTCATCGGTACTTAGAAACTTCGTTCATTTCCGGGAATCATGTTCGTTTTATTTGGTTCCAGAGTCATGGGCCGAAAGATAGAGAATAAAGTCATCTTTGTTTGCTGGCTTCATGTAGACGGAGAATTTAAGCCTTCCTCAGTCCTGCGCAGTTTAACGTCTAGGAATGGAAGAGTGGCGTCGTCTTCCTCTTCCTCAGAGGTATATTTGAAGCTATCGTGAGGCTTGTAGATTCTGCGGTACAACTTCGCATGTTTTAGGGGTCGTGAGACGATCACAACCCTACGGGTTGTGATCGTAACTCCGAAGACTAGCATCAAACTATCTGCAGGAAAAAAAGGAAATTGTCCTTAAAATCCAAACTAAGAAGCTGTTTAAACAAAGCCGAATAATAGTTCTAAATTACTCGGAAAATTCAAAATTACCGTTTAAGAATGGATTAATGATTTCTGACAGAGGTACATTATTGAGGGGGTTGACAGACGTTTAATAACTATTTGTAATATAAAATTGGCTATTAACGTATAGTAAAATAATTTTTACAAAATATTGAGCCAATTTATAAAATGAAAGCATACACGAGCAAAAAAAGGTCTAAATGGCAAGATTTACAGGAATTTGCGAGAACTTAGACCTGTCCTAACTCCGAACCAATTCCTTAGAATTTACTAGACTTGTAGAAAAATAAATTGTGTTAAAATCTTTGAAATGGGTTAGAAGTCTAATCACTATACCTTTAATTAAAAAAGATTAATTTATTGAAAGATTTTTCTACAGCGCCGTTCTTTACCTGCGGCCAAGCGCCAGGTCTAGGCGTTGCTTTTTTTCAAAATGAGTAAAGTTTATTTGTACCCTAAATGACCTATATGACCATGGAAGATTTCAAATCTGCCATTGGATTTTGCGCTAAGGGCGCGATCTAGTGGCAGAAGCCTCATAGTTACGATTGTTTTCCAAACAATTCATCAGAAGGGAACAAGATTCTTCTTGCTTAACTTAAAGCAGGCTTTTAAATTGCATTTAGTATAGTTTTTTATTCATTATTTACAATTTCATTACAATAGGACCGATTTCCTCTTACAGGATCTTTCATCTTTTCTTTCATAAATGTCCGTTCTAAAAATCAGACACCCCATATGACTGCTCTTCTTGCCGTTGCTAGTCTGCCTTTCCAACTGTGCCCATTTTCAGAATTTTTACAAAGTGAATATCAGTGAAGGTGAATTTGTGCAACTCGCTTAGAGTAACAAGGAGTAACAAGGAAAGTAAGTACCCTAGTAAACCTTACGGTCCATTCAAAGAGGGTACCTTTGGACTATCAATCGATCAGGCACATGACTGCTCAATTGTTTTGCGTCCCTAAAAGGCCACTTTTCAAGACTTTGTCCAGTTTTGACTTGAACTGATCAACAGATTTACTGTTGACAACTTCCACTGGAAGTGCGTTCCACTTACCGCAGATACTGTAGGTGAAAAAATTTCCACACAGATTGCGGTTGTAACGCTTCAGTTCAAGTTTGAAGCCGTGATTGCGCGTTTTGTTCTCACTCAGTGTGAAAATATCCCGGTAGTTAACATTGCCGAACCCTCGAAGTATTTTGAAGACCTCGATGAGCTGACCACGCAGTCTACGGGTTTCCAGCGAGAACAGATCTAACTCCCTTAGTCTATCCTCATAACTTTTATGTCGGATAGAGGAAATCAGTTTGGTTGCCCTAGCTTGTATGCGTTCCAATCTCGCGATGTCCTTTTGCAATGAAGGACTCCAAAATTGTGTGGCATACTCCAGGTGCGGTCGGACAAGTGAGTTGTACAGGCACAGTACGATCTTCTGGTTCCGATAACCAAACTGGCGCTTAATATAACCTAGCATCCTTTGGGCCTTTTTCTCGGCCTCAATGCACTGTTTCGAGAACTTGAGGTCACTAGTGATTGTTACACCCAAGTCCTTCTCAGTGTCACTCGATTCAAGAGCAGTGCCCTTAAGGATATACTGAGATTGGGGATTTCTATGGCCGATATGCATTACTTTGCATTTTCCCACGTTAAAAGGCATTTGCCACGTGTCCGACCACTCCCCAATCTTCCCAAGATCTTCCTGCAGGCGGGCAGTATTTTCATCTTTTGCAACGTTCATACCAAGCTTGGTATCGTCGGCAAATTTGGAAATCTTGGCAACCATGTCACCGTCCATGTCGTTGACGTAGATGATGAATAATAGTGGTCCCAGGAGAGAACCTTGAGGCACTCCGCTAGTAACGGTCATCCACTCAGAAGACTGTCCATTTACCACCACCCGTTGCCGTGTGCCACTTAGCCAGTTCTTGATCCAGCCGGCTACTTTGTATCTATGCCCAGCGCTCGCAATTTCCGGAGAAAGCGGCGGTGTGGTACCTTATCAAAGGCTTTCTGAAAGTCTAGGTAGACCACATCCACCGCCTTGTCCCGATTGTGCTCACTGAAAACGAAGTGGAAGAATTCCACAAGGTTCGTCAGGCATGACCGTTGCCTTCGGAAGCCGTGCTGGGAACTCCTCAGTAGAAGGTTTGACTCTAAATACGACGTCACTTTGTCGACCATGATGCTTTCCATGAGTTTACCGACTATCGAAGTCAGACTGATAGGTCGGTAGTTTGACGGTTGGTTACGGTCTCCTTTCTTGAAGATAGGAGTCACATCCGCCTCACGCCAGTCTCTAGGAACGCATTTGGTCCGGATTGACTTTTTAAAGATAGCGCACAGATGTCGTGATACTTCATCGCACACTTCCTTCAACACTTTAGGTAGAAACCCGTCCGGTCCAGGGGACTTATTCGTTTTTAGGTCAGCGATCTTTTTCTTTATTTCTCCTTTGGTGAATCAATTGCCTCCAGCTTTTCCCCCGAGTAGGAATCCGTCGGCTGGGGAATGGGACCACACTCTTCAGTAAACACTGAAGAGAAGTAGTCGTTGAGGAGGTTAGCATTTTCTGAATCTAAGTGCTTTAATGTCCCCTCCTCATTCCTCAAAGGGCCAATCGTTCGACGGATTGGTTTACGGCTATTCACATATCCAAAAAATTCCTTGGGATTGTCTTTGCAGAGTCTCGCCACTCGGAGTTCCTCAGACCGCTTAGCCGCCCTTATGCTGGACTTCACTCTCCTGGCTAGCCTCCGGTATTCGTCAAAGTCACCCGAGATCTTCGATTGCCGGTACACAGTTATCTTCTCCCTAAGCAGTTGGCCGATTTCTCGATTAAACCACTTAGATTGAACAGAAGACCGACGGGGGCATTTCAGAGGGATAAAACGCGATTGAAGACTCATGAATGTGGTTTTGAAACTGTTCCAAGAGTCTTCAACAGCCTCGCACTCTTCTAGCCTCGCGTCAGTCAGTCCCGCGTGTAGACCTGCAAAGTCTGCTCTTCTCAAATCCAGTTTCCTTGATTTACTAGTTGCAGGCTCTGCCTTGGGGACTTTGACTACAAATTTAATTAGTCGGTGGTCACTGCCACCGAGCTCTTCGCCAACAGAGAGGTCCTCAACGATGTCATCCTCAGAGGTGAAAACCAAGTCGAGGATATTGTCTCCTTTCGTTGGCTCTCTCACCCATTGAGTGAGGAACTCGTTGTTCGTGAACTCCAGGAGTAGTGCGTTCTCGCCACAGGGTTCTCTGGTTTATCAGTAAACTTGTGTGTTGAAATCACCCATGACGATACACACTCTGTCTTCGACAAGTTCTCCTAGTAGCTGGTACAGATCTTTGTCCTTCTCAACGAGTTGGGCAGGAGATCTATAAAGCACCAGGGTCCTGTATTTGGCAGGACCTATCTCTAGGTCAACACCTAGTAGTTCATGGTCGGATACGATGTTGCAATCCGTCGAGTTGAGAGTATCCTTGACATACAACGTCACACCGCCGCCCTCTCTGTATGGCCTGTCTTTCAAGAAGAGCTGGTAAACGGGAATCGTGAATTCATCTTCAAAATCTCGGCTTAAGGGTTTTTATCCACGACTCCGTTATGGCCACCATCTCCGGTTCTTCTGTTGCCACGAGGCCACGAAGTTCTAGAAACTTGTTTCTGATAGACCTCGCATTAAACAAAAGAACTTTGAAGGAGTCCCCGACTGTAGGACTCCCTACGCTCTTCCGTTTCCCGGTTTCTTTCTCTGTGGCGGGGTCACTCCCCTCTTTGTGACTTCAGAAAAGGTCGTTCCTGAAGTAACACGGGTGTACTGGCGTACGTCCTCCTTTACTCGGGGTCTGACACTTCTTTGGGTCCGCTCCACAACCACAATAAAAACTGGTAAAGTGATAAAGCGTGATAAATTTTGGAAAGTGGACCAATAGCTTTTCGATTTACAAAGTGAAGGGTGAAATCTTCGCTCCTTTGCTAGATATTTGAACCAGAGCCACATTTGGCCCACCCGTAAGCCCTTAGGAAGTATAAAGTAAAGTGGTATAAAGTTTATTGGACTTTGGCCCCTTATTCTCTCATTCCACCCACCCCTCTCTTTTCTAAATTTTTCTCGAGTATAGATATATATATATATATATATATATATATATAAAGAAAGAGCAAATACAAGTTCTGCGGGTGATAACAACAACTACCACAGGGCTTTGGCCGTTTTTATTTTCTGCCTTTCAAATAAATTTGAAGACAGGAAGAAAGATGCAGAAACCTTGTATAGCTGACTATATATATACATATAGTACAAGAGAAAGAGAAAGTTGGACGCGAATGAGCAAATAAGACAAGAAACAGGAGTTTTTTAGAGGCAAGAGAAAGGGACATTAGAAGAAAATAGAATCAAAGAAAGCAGAGGGCGGCACAATGAAGGCGATCCTTTACCGAGAAGACAGAAAGGGGTATAAAAATTCTTTGGAGGTTCCTAGATTAGGGAGATAGTGAGTTTGATGGGGTAACGCTTTGGGTGAAATATAGTTACTGTGCCTGGTAGCTTAGCGCTAGAGCATCTGAATGGCAATCAGCAGACCGGGGTTCGTGTCCCGGCCATGAATTTTCAAAAATCTTTTTTCCCCTGGCGTTATTTCTGTCTTCTCGGTAAAGCATCGCCTTAATTGTGCTGCCCTCTGCTCTCTTTGATTATGGGTTCTTCTAATGTCCCTTTCTTTTGCCTGTAAAAAACTCTTGTCTCATTTGCTCATTCGCGTTAATACCATTCTCTCACGATAGGATGCAGGAGAAATGAGAGAGACATCCCGCATCACTCTCCGGGTTCTCTCGGAGAGACCAAAACCAGATAGAGGTAGGTTTTCGAAAACGTTTTTGGATCTTTGAGCATTGCTTTGGTTAGACTGATAAACATCCAAAATGTTTCCCCAGCCAATTGCGCCAGGTAGGCTGACTGTGAAGCCTTGACCTCAAGCAAGGCCGTTGAATTTCCTAAGACAATTAACTTGAAACCGACCACACCGCCACAAATTAGAAAACACCGTAGCTTAATCTGTAGGCGCCTTGACTCCTGAGTAGCAGAGGTAATAAACTTCAAACACAAAAAGGCCAAGAAAATGGTTTACTTCTCTTAAACGTAAGAGTCTGCTTAGACCAGATGGAACGTGAGGAGTTTTTCGACATACAAATGTGCTTTAAATGCTATCAATAAGGCAAACACACCACGTCCAAGTGCACAGAAAAAAAAATTACGGTGTGTTCCATCTGCACCGGCCGCGACCTTTTTTGGCGTGACTGCAAAAGCAACTCTCCTAAATGCTTAAACTGCGAAGGCCCCTACCAAACTATGTCTATGGCATTTCCGGTTTAAAAGCACGAAATCCAAAAGCAAACCAGAATTAAGCGCGATTTAGAAGAGAAAAAGGCAAACCCAACTTATGCTAAAGTATCCAAAGCTGCCATTGTCGAGACGAAAAACCAAGAAACATATCTCCACATTGAAAACGAACACTCCCCAAAAATAATGTGCTGCATATACTATGCGCACATTGCAAATATTACTCGCCCAGGTACCTTTGCCAGGGAAGTCAACCACATGCTTGTAAATAACCGGTTGCAAGAGATGTGGATTCCGGACAACCCACCCTCAGAGGATGTTATGAAAATTATGGTACCCATTCAGTGCTAAGAAATATTCCAAAAGATTTTCAGGTCACTAAACACAGCCAATACACGCGATCCTTATCTTAATAAACCTGCAGTAACACGAATAACAAAACAGGCGACAACCGCACCCGGGAAAAACAATATCAGTACAAACAACACGCAAAATCACTCACCTAACAAGGGAGCAGTGCGAGCTAAGGAGGCTAGGTCTCCACGAGCAAGGAAAACCTCCAAAACTCGCAGCCCAAGGTCAACCTCTCCTCATCGCGACGGATAGAGAATCAACTCAAATATCACGCAAGAGGGTTCAAACTCAAATCTTTGCCCCCAAATCAGCTCCCTTCCTAACCAAAATCGATTTCCGCGAAGTAGCTGAAAGTCTTAGGCACGGAAGGTACAAGTGGGAATGCTCAGATGAGGTTCCCGAGCGGCAGAATGAAACGGAGAGAGAGTAGCCACAAAACCCGATATAGTCGTATCTAGCATCAGTTTTCCTTACAATTACTACATTGAACCGGGCCCCATCATTCCAATCGACCACCAGGCTATCAAAATTACAGTACGAATAAATCCCATTCAAATTGATGTCCCAGAATGCAAAAGCTACAAGCAAGCGAAGTACTCTTAGATTATACCCCCAACCCTTTATTTGATGCTAATTTAGACGAAATAGATGAGGAGCTTTATAAAATCCCTGACTTTCTACAAAGGCAAATCAAAATAGTAATACCCGTATTAACTATAAAAACCTTCCAGCTCCCCCGTGGACCCTTCCCATGTAAGCTATGGCCCAAGAATATAAGGACAGGTTCAATATAATATTGCTGATAGGTCCCAACCAAAATGCCCACAGAAGACTAAGACAAATAAAAGACGAACTCCAGACACTGATTACCGCCTAATAAATGCTACTATGGGACAGACTAATAAAAAGATTCGACATAGAAAAAGACTCACACACGTTCTGGTACACGGGTAAACCTCTTAAGGGGAAACCTTCACAAACAAAAAGGACATTTATTCAGTACGGCCAAAAAATTAATGAGAGTGGAGAGATTGAAGAAATTTTTAGGATTTTCTGGTCTTTAATCTTAAAAATTACCCCAAAAGAAAATGACAATTACGACCTCGAATTCGAAACTGACGTAATCCAACAGCTAAACATACAAATACACAAACCCTCTCCTCACCACTGTGTGGCCCAGGAAAAATTGATGGAAGGCTATGGCAGTAAAATAACTGCCCTAGAACTCCGTTTCTCTAAAATCCTCTTCTCAAAGAGCCCCGCCGAATCCAGGGCTGACCCACAAAAATTTTATACAGGCCCCGCCTAACGTTTAGAGTGGCCCTCTCAACATCATGCGCACTGCTCTGATCACGGGCTATTTCCCCGAGCAGTGGAAAGTGGCCAAGATGATTTTCACCGCAGAACAGGGAAAGTCCCTGAACTGCCCTGCTAGCTTTAGACCGATATCTCTCGTAGATTTTCTGGCAAAGTATTCGAGATAATATTGGCTAACAAAGCAGACTCTTTTCTCGATGAAACCAACTTTCATGGCGAGCAGCAACAAGGCTACAGAAGGAAAATAGGGACTGACAGGGCACCAGCCGTCGTCACCGAAAAGCTTGCTAAGATCAAGGCAGACAAAAGACATGCCGACCTGATGCTCCGCGATGTCAACCAGCTTTTGATATGGTTTGAAAGAGAGGACTACAATTTTAGATCATTCAAGTGGGCCTCAACTCCATTCTTGAGAGGATTCTATGTGACTACATAATAGAGAGGAGAGCATACATTTAAAAAAGAAAAAATAAAGGCCCAGAATTCGAATTTGAACCAGGGGTTGCTCAAGGTGGCTGTCTCAGTCCCCTTTTATATAACATTTATACACGTGACTTACCACAACCTCTCTGCGAGAGGCCGATATACGTAAAGTTCACTGACGATATATCACAAATTTGTACCGCCGCTAATGTTCACAGGGAATTTATGGCGAGGAATACGGCTAGAAGAGATATCTAACATCAACTCTTTCGAGAGAAGATAGAAGATATCAACCAATGCCGAAAAATTCCAAATAATTTCCATGTCTCGCAAGACCTTCAACGATATACGTGTAGACGGGAAACGAATGCCTTACTGCATGGAAGGGACGGATCTGGGGCTCAAAATCACCACTAGGGGCTACACGAATCATATCAAGCGAACAGTCGCCAATGGCAAGGGAAATTTAAGGGGAGCTTATAGGTTCCGTGACCTAAATCCCTCGAATAAACTAATATATTCAATGCATGCATTCGCTCGAAACTTCTGTAACCCCTCCCTGGTGCCGCTGAACGCGAGCGCTAAGACCAACATTCCGGGACTACAAACGATCTAGAACAAAGCGGTGCTTCTCATCACAAACACCCAAGGAAGCGAACACAAACGACAGAGGGAGCTTTACGACCTGGTTGGATTATCTTCGATCAACGTGGCGACCCACGAAAGGGCTACGAAGATTTGGCAAACCATTGGCACCCACTTGTGCCCCGAGTTCTCTCGTGCACACCTAGACATCGAGGTCGACCGACAAATAAGACCATTTAAAAGCAGTAAGATACAGTCTGACGGCGACGTGACTCAAAAATACACATGAAAAAATCGACAAATCACGAAAAACGACTAGTGTAATGCTTTGGTTTCATTAGTAGAAATTTATAAAGCATCATTAAGATTTTCCTTTTTTAAGACTTTGCAAAAATTCAAAATCCAAAATCTAACTAGAAAAGCTTTTTCGAAAACCCACAGCGAGAACAATCAACTCCGCCTCATATAAAGGCTTGAATGCCATTAAGGACCCTTGAGATCTTTAAGATCATATATAAAAATAATAATTGAATGAACATGTTTAATTCAATTGAATAAACTATATTTTTTTATAGTTTATTAAAAAACAAAACAAAAGAACAACAAACAGAGCTACCATTTCACCAGGGACCTATTTATTCCTTCTCCTACGCAACCTCTATTCTTTCCTCTCTTACTATCTCTCTTTCTCTCTCTTACTCGCCCGAAATTCCACCACTTTTGATATCCAAGCTCTAAGGTCACCCCTTATTCCCACTCTTTCCTTCAAGGTAAATCAATAGCGTTTCAATTAGTAAAATAACATTCTCTTCCATTTGCCTTAGTCTAATATAGATCAGGTCAAAATATACTTTCATATATTATCATGAACGCTATAGCTAAAGCATCAAACGTTATATTGACATTGATGTCTTAACTCATCGCGTCGGTTCGTTGTTATGTATAAAATATCTATTCCTACTTTTACCCAATCTCTATTAAGAATTTTATGGACTCGGTTAAATTCTTAAATAAAGTCGGTTTTAGAACTTTTGATTGTGTGTACAAAATCTACTTTAGAGCCTCCTCCTCAACTTCGCTTGTTTAGGTAATACTTGTCAAATATGGGTGCAATAATATTACATTGTTGCGAAAGACTCTCCTATTATGAACTTGCACGAATCTTTCATCCATTTTAAATGAAAATTATAATACTTTTATTCGTAGCTTTGGCTTTTAAACTGGGTCTATTTATTAAGAGTTTTCCAGTTTTCAACTATGAATTAGGACGAAGCAGAAGTCCGCCTGAGTCAAGAGAATAAACTAAGAGTTTTTTCACACGCGATACAAAGATTCCATTTAGGAAGAAATATTGGGATTGACTATAGAATTTCACTGGCAAAGTATACAAACATTCGGATTGACAAAGAGAATATATGTATGTATAGGTTTATTGTGCAATAGCGTACATTTATAAATGATTTAATACAAAAAAAGTAGTAATATGATATAATAATATATAAATACACATAATATAAGCGTACACATTACACACAGCGGAGAGACCGCCAGTGTTGGCGTGCAGTAAGACGCAGTGGAGCGTCACACGCATGTCTTGTCTGCTGCAAGTGGGTGGCGGCGGTCCTCACCACCCGTCGCCCGGCTGGGTGCGGGAGGCGATCAGTGCGGAGAGGGTGCTGTTCTCATCACCCCCAACAGCTGGTTTGTTGGGATGTGGCGGACGACCTGGTCGGCTCTCACCTCTCGTGCCCTCAGTAGGGCGCCTCTTACAGGGTGAGGAGCTTGCGCTGGCTCTGGCCTGAGGCGGGCGGTGGCTGGGCAGGAGAGGAGGGAGTGCACCAGTGGGGGCCTATAGCGGCCGCCGCAGTGTTCGCAGCTCCTTGCCACAAAGTCGGCGTGCAGCTCTTCCCACTGTAGGAGCACGCCGTTTGCTCTGGGCTGCTAGAAGGATGCGTTCAGTGGGCGATAGGCTGTGGCTGCAGCATACCACGCCGCTTGCCTCTTAGTTGCTTCCCATTCTTGGTGCTGCTGATGAGCGTCGTGGGCGGCCCTGTGTTTGGCCTGAACCTTAAGCTGATGCAGGCTGGGGTGCATAGTCCAGGTAATGGTGGAGCCGTGGGCGGCTTGCTTTGCAGCCTCGTCGGCAGCTTCGTTGCCACGCACGCCAACGTGGCTGGGAATCCAGTGGAGCTGGACACGCCTGCCCTGAGCTGCAAGGTTCTGCAGGGTGCACAGGATGGTGATGGTGAGGTGGGTGTTGTCCCAGGTTTTGGTGTGGTCGTGGGCGTGCTGCAGCGCCTGCATTCCCGACCCAGATTCCGTGTGTATCACCACAGTGGCCTCCCCTCGGAAAAGAGCATGCTGGAGGGCGTGCAGGATTGCAACCAGCTCCGTCTTGAGGGTGGATCAGTGGTCTGATGTCCTGGACGCCTGCGTCAGGCCTCTCGTGACGAAAACAGAGCCGGACCTTCCGATGTCGGGGTCGACGGATCCGTCGGTGAAGTAGACTGCGCTACCTGGCTCCGTGAGCTCAGACATGGCTCTGAGGGCGTGCTGGCGCAGCCTCTCGCCGACACAGTGCGCGTGGCTGGCGGGCAGCTGTGTTGCGGTGAATTCGACACCGGAGGGCTCCTATGGTGATGGTTAGAACTTAGGTTGGGTTTGGGGTGTCGGGGTCGCGCCACAGCTAGTTCCCTGCCTGGTTTATGGTTTTGGTTGCTAGGCTGACGTTTACGAGCCACCTGTTGTTACACAGGCACTCAATGCCCTGCGCCACGGCCATTCGGAGTCTCATCTGCGCAACACCCTGCACATCGCGCTAGAGCACTCTAGCTACCCGACAAGCCACAATACAATGCACCTTGGCGGTGAGATACACCAGGCAGGCCTTACTCTGCATGGCACAGGCACTGCACCACCTCGGTGGCCCCAACATTGTCCTCATGGCGGTGTTTTGCATCACCTCTAAGCGCTGTTGTTGCTGCCGGGGTAGCGCTATAAGGACCGGTGCACTGAAGTCACTAGGGAGCCCAATGACTACAGGTAGTAGAGGCGGAGGACGAGGAAGGTTGCACCAGCGCTCGGCCGCGTCATGGCCGTCATCACATTCAGCCGAGCCTGCGTCCACTACCTCAGGTGCATGACATGCTGCGTGAAGGACAGCCGCCTGTCTACCCACACTCCGAGGTACTAGTAGGAGTCGTTGCAGGCCAGCCCGACTCCTTGGACGCGCAATTGCTGTGAGCAGGTGGGAAAATCTTGATGGCCATGGCCTGGGACTTGTCTGCCGAGATCTTGAGCCTGAGCGCTTCTTTAGCCCGCGCGAGCTTGTCGCCGCGCCCGGTGACGACGAGCGCCAGGTCGTCGGCGTAGCTAAGGAGGATGGTTCCTTCCCGAAAAAAAAGAGATTATACCAGTCATGAGTCCCCAAATTGATTTATTATCTCATTTTACTGGAATGGAATCACAATATTAGGATTGACTATGTCACTTCAATGGGAGGGAATCTTAATATCAGTATTGAATATAATACTTCACTTGTAAAGAATACCAATATTAGGACTAACTGTGGTATTTTACTGGTGTGAATCCAAATATTAGAATTGACTATAATAATTCATTTTTAAGGAAACCCAATATTGGGATTCAGTGTTAAGGAATTCCAATTTAGAGGATTAAAATGACATTTCCCTGGTTATGAATCTCATTATTTTCCTCTTTTTATCAATATACAATAAAATTTCAGTGAGAAAAATATTGGTCTTAAGTGATTTCTTCGAGATTTAATGCAACTCCTAGGGGGAAAACAGTAATGATTAGTCAATGTGAGAAACTCCTTTGGCAAACAAAAGAGGGAATTACCATACAATTTTAGTATAGAAGAACCTAAAAAATGTAGAGAATTAAGTAGAAGTATGAATGAGTGGAAAGTACCCTTCGAGCAAAGATTTTTCCAAAAGAATTATTTATCGTGTTCCAGGGACTGTTTGGTACAACTCCCTATAGCCTTTGTCTATGACATTAAATGTAATGAGAGTACCTCTCTCTTCGATGCAAAAGAAATCTCCCTTTCTCCCTCCCGTAATTTCCATCTCTCCGTTTCATCATTCATTCCACTCCTTTTAATTTTTTGTTTATTTATCCAGGCGTTGTAGCTTTCCTTATTGTTCTACTATTTTCACTGTTTTCCATTGGTGGTTTATTGACTCCATCTATCCAAGGCACAATTGGTAGGGGAAACATGAACGAATGCCTAAATCAGCTGAGTTCCTCGGCAAGGAAAATTTCTCCACTAACCTATACATAATCACAAACTTCGTCGCTGAAAAGTCTAATTATTTTATTTTATTTTCCAATTAAATACACGAGGCAAAAATAACAGACCAAGCGCCATGCAAAAAATGGTTGATTGTATTTTTGTTGTGAGATGTCCGTAAAATACTCGATTTTAAGTGAACCATCAGTAAACCGCAGTAATTAGTGAGCATTGCTATATTATTTTTCTACTTTAAAACGGTTACAACCTCGTTTTTACAAAATTGTCTGCGCCTTTATGAGCTCGCTACAACGTAGAAGTAATTTAAAAGATTTATGAACCTTATTTTTTTAAGGATTTATTTAATGATATTAACCGAGCATTCAACTTGAAAATATTCCCCTAGAAGAGACGTAAGTTGAGGAAGTAAAACAATTGTTTAAGATATTGCAGAGAAAATACGTTAATATGAGGGTTTTTGAAAGAAAAATAACCGTGGATGTAGATAATAAATTGTCGGGCTGCAGCCTGGTCATGAAAGAGCGATCAAGATAAGATAGGATTTGCATTACTGACCTTATATTATTGGAATATTTCTTTGCGTGATTAATCACTCGCTGAAGTTAGTCTTCTTTGCAGAATCTTGAAACGAGAGGTTACTCCTTCCTTTCTTCATCAAATGTGAAGGAATGGGAGCCGAAATTGTATTGGAAGAGAAAAAGATCTTATGGTCACGCATCTATCTTAAAGAGAGTCCAAATGTAAGTATTTCTTGAAAATTACTCATATGCAATCCAGGAATGCTATTCCCAGTAGTGTATTCCACGATAGTATTAAGCCATGAAGATTGGATTGGATGAAATAGTGTTGAATAAAACAATCATTCAAAAAATCAAACTTTTTTCACACTTTTTCTCATTTAGAGGAAGTGTGGGTATATGACCGCATTCAAATATACGGTTGTTTCCACTCTAAAAGTTCTATAAACTTCACCTTGCCATTGGGATTTTATTTATTGTTTCCCATATTTATTCTTGAGATTTTATTTAACCAATTTCTTTCATCATAGCTCTTAATCACTTCACTCTTCTTAGGAAAGAACATTACCTTTGTTTGGTTAGTAAACTCGACAGATTGATTAACTCTTCTAATACTTTAAACTGTTGCCAGAGAAATAAGGATTTTTTTATCTTTACTAATGTAGCTACTAACATTCTAGTATTTTCATAATTTAAATAATAATAATTAATGGAAATTAATAGAAATTTGTTTAAGATTTTCCAGAATTTTAGCTGATTAATTATCTTTTATACGACATTCTAATTAAACATTTTTCAAATTTTTCCCCATTCATTTCATTCCAGAAGCACCACTCGATTTTTCGGAAAATTTAATGCAAAATCTATTTAGAAGCTCATGACTCATGCTTTATAAAAGGCCAACCTTTTTTGATAGGACGTTATAGAGAAATGGAGGGGAGAAAATATTTATCGTGGTATTAACCTTGCCCTTTAGGATCTGGCTATGGAAAATAAGATCAACCACAAACCAAAGATATGTGCAAATTTATGGTCTTAGTTTTGAATTCCTCGTAATTTAGGATGAAGTTTCATACGAGAAATTGCATCCGTATGTCAAAGGACTACTATAATCAATTCAACATTTTTTCATGTCAGAAATCTTTCCTTTTTCCAAAATAATGAAATAAGATTCCAACAGTCGTAATTTATTCTATGCAAATGTCCCTTTTCATTTAGATTTAAAGGCAATGCTCCTTCTTTTCAAAATTTCTACCGAAAATAAAAAACTGACCAGGTTCTAGAAATAATGAATTGTGAGTAAACCTTTTACCTCAAAGTCTTAAAATAACTAATTTGACGTTTTGTTAACAGTCATCAATTAAAACTAATTTTGTGGCGGTGAATTTAAATATCTCGGGTAATTAATTTTTTCTTGAGAGAAGCAAATTTTTGACTTCTCGAAAAACCTGCGGGTTTCTTCGTCTTATCTTCATCAAAGAATGATTCCCGCAAAGAAGTTAATGGTTGTAGATAGGTAAAGACTCAGCTAATACTAAAAGTTGGACGACTAGTTCCCCCTCCCGATCTCTGTGTACCATGAGAAAGTTTGATTTTCTCTCTCACTGGTTGTCTTCTGCGCCTGTTTTAAATCTGCTACTATATTTCTAAGCCTGTATATACCAGAAAAAGAATGAAAGAAGGTCGTAAACATTCTAAAAAAATAAAGGAATCTTTTAGGAGAGGATAATTACTTAAAGGGGGCTCTTTGGTTTTACTTCATAATGATATGTATATGACAAAGAGACTATCCTAAATACGTTGCTGCGAAGGAAATAGTTTCGCCTCGCAGACCAAGATATTTGAAATGTCTTCACACGTTTGATGCCGGATTGCTAGTGGCTGACAGCTCTAATAAACGACAAGCAAATCAGGCCGCAGCAGTTGCTGGAATTTTTATCCTTAAATTAAAATGCAGTAACCTTTATCTATCTCTTTGATTTATCTTATCTAGACCCACGTTGTTTAATATGATATGAGAACAAGCACGATTAATAGTTAGTCAATATGTTCCGGACGTAGCAGAAAATTTGAAAACTTTAGTCTACATTTGCGTACACTCCTGCCTCTGTACTTATATTTAGAAGGTTTATTATAGCAGTTTCTTCGAGAGACGCAGTGGCTTGCGATAATAAAATGCAACATGCAGCTATGGATTTTAAAGTTTCGTGGGGAATTGTTTGCATATAATCTATCTTTTGTTAAAGAATGCAGATGCTCATTTACGTACTATAAACTTTCAAATTGATCATTGATTTTTGTGCGCAAAATTCTTTGCAGATTTTTGCTTTGGTTGATTGTATTTTCAATATACTTTTTTCACACATTTAGTTTCAACACAACCCATGCTCACATATAAGAGTCACTAGCGATCCAAAAATCCTAAATTGCAACAACTGAACAGCACATTTACATCCACAAGAAATACTATTACAGCATTATATTCCTTACAAATAGGCAAAACAGAAAGTACTGGTGCCATTCACCATAGGTAGTTTGATTCAAGTCATCAAATCCTTCAAAATACCTACGGTCACTGACTCAGACAACATCTCTCATATACACCTAAAACTACTTGACAACTCGATCCTCTCCGCCATTATGCAAATACACAATAATTATAGTTCAGCAACACAAACCATTCAATCTGGAAATCCTTCACATCATATGGAAATTTAAGCCAAAAAAAACCCCAAGCCAACTCATAATGCCCCATTTAGCTACTATGTATGCCATCTAAAACACTTGAAAAATCAAAATATCTCCTCTCAAACACAAAAAGATTAATGGAGGAACCATTCTTCAACGACACTCCTCACAGAACTCACAAAACACATGATCGACGGTTTCCTCAAGCTTTACCTTCTTCCAATGCAGCACACTCTCTTCCATAGAGAAAAATAAAAGCCCGGAACACTAACAAACTACCTATGTACTTGCATAAAATAAAATCAACACTAGATGCGGCAGACAAAATCAAGTGCCACACAACACACATTAATAGTATATAAATACACTGGAACACTGGCTCACACAAGACCGCCTAATAGCCTCAGACCCCAAATGAACCATTGCATCTTTCATATCAATCTACCAAGAACCAGTAAATACCTTAAAATTAAAATAATTGGAAAAGAATTTCCATTAAAATAATCTCACATTCCTGGTAATAGAAGCCCACATGATTTATATATAGCCATAAGTAAAATGAACGTGGGCAAAAGCACTATCTTTCATCAACTTCATACGACCAAAGGACAGACTCTCTACACTATAAAATCAATTAATTTGAACCATCATCAACTACGAAGCCCCCTGCATGGCCCTTAACTCATGCGAAATCCAAGGTAAACACCTCAAAAGAGCACTTAACGCATCTCAATTATTAAAGAAAGCAAAAATGATATATGTGATCAGGACTGGAAAACCAAAGAAAGCCATCAGTAGCTACATGTCAATCTTCATGTTGGAGTTTATAGGAAAACTCTTTGAAAAACTCTTGAACACTAGACTTAGAAACTACTTGTAGGCTCAGGACCTTTATAACAACCAACAGCACGTTTTCGAAAGAAACTGGGCAAGAAAACCACATTCGCCCTCATAACTGAGAAGATTGCTATTATTAAGGCCAAAGGAAATAGAGTAGATATAGTGTTACTAAAGGTGGCCTCGGCATTTTACAAGGTCTGGGTATCAGGCCTGAACAGATAGATTTACGACCTAAGCATGGATGATGGCACGACGAGGATTTTATGCAATAACCTTGAAAAACGAAGTGCAATGATTAGCATAAATGGTATCGAAGGGGAATTCTTCGACCTGGAAGCAGGGGTGCTTGATCTTCACATTGTGTGCCATATATACCAGCGACCTCCCTAACCCTAACTACGATTTTGCTCAGTATGTACACCTGGCTGACGAGATCACTGAAATCGTGACGAGCGAAAACCGTAACCCGAGGGATATAGCCAACCTAACAGGAGGAGAAATCGCAAATATAAACACCTACAAAAAAGAAACAAAATAAAGACAAACATCGACAACTTTAAGATAATTTCATTGGGATGCAATCGAACAATGGCAGTAGTGGTGGAGCGTGAACATTACCAATAGTCTACACAAGGAAAAGTACTACGCTTAAAGATGACAACTAGAGGATATACAACACACCTCAAAGAGAAGATCGCTATAGCCAGAAAGACACTCCGATCTCAATTCCGTTTTTAGACTACTGTCACCTTCCAATAAGAGAAAATTATAATTACTCGTCATGAGACCACTGCTTCCGTATCCCGTCATTCCTACGCACACCTTGAGAAATATAGCGCTAAGGATAGCATGGTGAGTACAAAAGATGGCACTGAGGTTTATCTCAAACGTGACTCTTGGACCGTCTTCACTCGACATTGGTATACGCAATAAATGAAATAGATCCAATCAACGTGACTATTCACAAGCGAGCAATCGTTATATGGGAAAGAAATAACAAAATATGCCGGAAGAAATAACGAATGAACTGAGACTACCGAATGAAGACTGACTACACTGATATAATCTCCAAACCAGCGTTTTAAAGCAGACACCTGAAGTCGCAAAGAGAAATTATACCGATATATACCTAAAAAAGAAAAAAATACTTTTATAACTCAAGAAAAAGATCCGAAGTGGACATATTAAAATAGGACAACTACAAAATAATAAATGATCAGAATTGGAGACAAAAAAAATAATAATAATAAAAATAAAATCTGAAATGGACAGATTAAAATAAAACAACTACAATATAATAAAAATTTGAAGTGGAGAAAATTAAATAGTTAAATAAATTAATATAAAAAGATCTGAAGTTAACTATTAATTAAAATTTATTAAGGCATTATAATGTAAAGAAAGAATCTAAATAAGAATAAGTGCTTAGCAAGTTATCCAAAAATAACCCAAGTGCTTTATCTAAGAAAAAGGCTTGAACGCTAAAGCGTTTTAACGCAAATTATATCATAAAGAAGCATAACTACTGAGTTTGCCAGACGACCTGGCATATATTTCTCTCGCTCCCAATGAAACATACTACTAGATATTGTACTTGTAACTATTCCAACACCAATATATTTCTCTTAAATATCACAATCACTGACACAAAAGAAACCTATCACACTACTTCCCCAACTGTTCAGAAAATTTCCTCCACAATCACAAAACCACAAACGAATAAAACACATCTCAATTCCAAACAATATCTTAATTCCCACCCAAATAAAGTAATAACTAAACATGACACACATATTCATTATCTCCCAACTAAGGTCAGTCTATCCCACTGTACTACAACCCTACAACACAGAATCAACCTCACACTATCACCAACATACACCAGATGCAAGAAACACACTAACAACACCAAACATCTACTGGACTACCAGAAATTCAGATACGCGCGCAACGCCCCAACCATCTACAACTTCAAAGACATGGGGTTGTCTTCTGGGGACGGAGTGTCCTTCCGCCCAAACGCTCAAATCATGTACAACCTCAAAGACATGGGGTCATCTCTTGGGGACGGGGTGGCCATCCCCGCGAACGCTTACCAATCAGAAGAGAGACCCTGGAGCTGAAAATTAAATCATGATACACAGATTGTAGTTCACCTACAACCATATAATTCCCGCTTTCACTTTTGTTATTAAAGTTTATGGTTATTAGTGCAGATCTCTGAAACAACACATTACTATATATGAAGTTAGTATACCAAATTAGTATGTTTATAGATGTTAATTAGTATTTTCTAGAAATCTTAACATAGAAGGCGTGGAGGTGCTAATATTATATATATTTATATTTAAATAGATTTTAAACCATTTCTAGAATAGTTTTATTGTTACATTTCCTTAAAAAAATTATCTACACGATGGTTGGTTTGGAAATTTTTCTCCATGATAATATTTCTGTGGGCAGTTTCCACATATGAGGAGTTTACCAATGGAAAATTTACCCAGTGGAAATTTTCTGAGAGTAAATTTTCCTTGAGTCGGTGGTGAGAGACCCTTGGTGGGAGCGATTTGGAAAATAGATGTTGAGGTCAAATTACCTACGATTCGAAGATATAATTTAATGTTGTAAGTATGATAGTATTTAGACACTGTTTTTACCATTCTTCAGATCATTTTGTTCACGACTCTTCGATAAAATATGCCGAACTCGGTATTTGACTTTGATAGACTCTTTTTTCAAACTACATATGTTAACCTTGGTTCTGACTAGAGGATGCGCTCAGTGTAACAAAACTGCCCGACTCTCCTTAGCTTTGATTCACTAATAGGCATGCTAGGAAACTAGTAAGCCTCTATTTGAAAAAGTTGGTTGAGAAAGTTTCCATTACGAAGAGCTTAGTAACCACAGCAAAACAAGAACATTAGGCATATACTGACATTCAAATGTGGAGAGCAAAATAGTTTTCGCGATTTTATCTTTTAGAAAAGCGTTTAATTTTTTGGCGAAAAACTTATATTATTTAGTAGAGAAATTAAAAGGGAAATTTAAGGAAGTAGTTCTTTTCTGTTAACAAGAATAAGATCAAGAAAATAAAGTAGAATGGAATATTTTAACACAAAGTCGCCTGGGTTCTATGCTCAAATTATTACACATAGTGACTTCTGAGTCATCCTAAGTTTATTTTACCCTAATACAACATAAACAAACTTAATCTAACCTAAACTAACTTATCGTATTCTAAATTAGGTTGATAGGCTAGAATAGGTTAAGATGAGTTTAGTTAGTTTAGGCTATATTATAATTGCTAAAAACTGGGGATACCTCATCTTTACAACATCCAAGGGCCCAATCTTTATTCATTAGTGTTTCTCAAAAAATGAATGCAAAAATAATTATAAATCAAAAATTATTTTAATGATCCTATAGTCTAAGTGACTTGCTCCCGTAATAAGTAGCGAGAAACAAAATGTAACCTGTTTCCCTTTGGTTAATGATTTCTAGGAAATCAAAGCCTAAACTTTTACAGTTTTGCCGTATTGGAAGCGAGATAGATGGACAAAGGAGAGCACATATCAACCAACATCAAATGAACTCAATGTTCGTTGCCAAATTAAAAATAAAATAGCCATATTATAAAAGCTGAGAAAAACTATCAATACCTTAATAAGATGAACTAATTGTTCATATTTAAGGAAACTAAATTTCAAATGTGGAGCAAAAAGGCAACTTTTTCACTCTTATAATACTTCGTACCTTTCCCAAAGGATGTGGAACAGTAAATCTACTTTTTTAATTTAAATGCCTAAACCAATAAAAAAATATTTCCAGTCCTATTTCAGAAGCCATGAATTTCCCTTGAGGCCTTCAAATACTAAATCAATTCAGGTAGCTGAAGGCTTAACCGCTAGTCTGAACGGTAGAATGAAAATCACCTAAAATAATTTATACAAAATACCCTATAGAGGTAAACATGTCAATCACAGTCACTGTGGAAAGTTTTAATAATGTCATAAAATCCCATAGAGGCATTTTACCGCTACAATTCACCCAGTGCACCTGATAGTCTCGAACTAGATGGTAAATAGCTAAGCCTTATTTTCTTAGACATTTCCATATTATATTATGTATTGGTCGGCGGCCGATCGCTGACCGGCTTTCGTCCATTCATTTCTGGTCAAGGACTGGATTATCTCTACACCTTTCTCTTGATGGACTGGTGAATTTTAACATATCTGCTCTTTCTTGATTATCATGCCTCCATCTCAGTCAGGTTAGGTGACACCGAAAGGCTTGTGTGACCTCCTGGCCCCAATAAAGCAGCTTGCTTTCCTGACCTAAACTTCTAAATGAGGATCTGAAATTTGCATGTTTTAAATTCAGCCAATAAATATGAGACTTAAATGGAAGAGTAGGTTTCAAAGAGGCAGTAGTTTAAATAATTTTAAACTCAAGGAGCAAACCAAATCGCTGAGAATTTGAAAAGAATTCGGATTCACTTCAGACAAATGGGAATTTGATTGTATTCATTATTTCAGTGCATTAATAATTCTTGTTCACCTTAAATAAATATCCATGAATAAATCTTTTCGGTGATTATAAATGCATACTTTGGATTTAGTTTTATAGTAATTGTCATAAACTATTTATTACTGACACCTCATGACGATTACCGTTGACGCTTAGCATTCTTTTTTTTCTCCTCCCTTGTGGGAGAAGTTTGAGTTGAAGACTTGTAAATGACCTGAACTACCAGGCTTACTTATACAATAGGTAAAGCTTTTCTAAATTCGTTAATCCCTCGCCACGGAAAATAAAATACCACGAAAAGCATTCTACTTAACAAAAAATTATCAAACAGAACATTTAATAAACACATTATTTATTGTTTTAGCTAAAATATTCCTTGAAAAATGTATCGGATAATCCAACTATGGCTTACTTTTTACAAGATATTTCACTTTTAAATAATCAATTCTTAAAACTCCAGAAAAATCTCTATTATAACGTATTGTTCTCGTTAGCGAATTGTATTTGTGAATTGCTGACGCCAAACTGATTTCGACGAAAGGCATTTTATGGGAGAGATGATCGATAACCACCTTGAATTCATTTCTTTGAAGAAGCCCTCCCCCCTCCGCTGAAGGTTCAGTCTGGATTGCTGCAGTGTTCTTTGCTTACTAAACAAGTGGCCTATTTAAGTTTAACTCTCACGAGTATCAATCCCTCCTTTATCCATTGTTCAATGCATATTTTACTTAGTTAAAATCAACGGAACACTTAAGAGTGCAGAAAGGTTGGTAAGTTGTTTTTTTGTGATATTAACAAACGAATTCGGGGGAATTGCAAATCAATAGGGGCTGAATAGCCCGAAAAAGACAAAAACGAGATGAACTGGTGCACAAAACATCGGTTTCACACATATGCCACAGAAACTCTTAGAATCATTTTGACGAAAGGAATATGAAAAAAAATAAACAAGTATAGCACAAAACAATTTAGTTTCAACTCATAAATTATTACAGGTGAAAGAAAAACAATAGAGTAATTGCCAAAATCTTAGAAACTAATACATATATTTATTTTTTTAATTCGTTTTTAAAGTTTACGTGATTAGAATAATTACTCTAATATTTAATTATATTTAAGGTTTGAGTAAAAGGTCAGCAATTCAAAAATAATAAAAACGAGGTCTGCTGACTAAAATTCGCTTACTCTAGCTTATTAAGATTTATGAAGTTACGATCTAAAAACTTTCAATAATTACCGGAATAAACTTAAAAGGACCTTGATATTCATGTCATTTGAAAGAGGATGTAAAACAACATAAAGGTTTCAAATTTCCTTAGAATCGGCAGAATAGTTATGAAGTTATTGCCATAAAATTCCCCAGCTAATCTTGGGAGAACTTTGGCAATTATATCATTCGAAACAAAATATGAAAAAAAACATAAAAGTTTCAAATTTTGTTAGAATCGGCCAAATAGCTATGATGTTATTGGCCCAAAAAAATAATTCCCGGGCTAACCTTTGAAGACTTTGGCAATTATATCATTCGGATGAGAATGCCAAACAACATAAGGGTTTCAAAGGTTAAATGATGAAAAATATGAGTTATCTGTATAAAGGGTTATATTTATAATTTGTTTTGTAATATTTTTGGCAACAAATAAGTGTTTGAATGTTTTTTATTACTGGAAATGGTTCTTTCAAAGAAAAGAATTCAGCCATTGTTGCTGTGCACCAAAGTTGCCAGAAATGCAGGTAGAGAGTTGCGAAGGGTATTGCATCAAGTAACATCGTTAGGATCATTAATACCTATAAAAAAACAGTTATAATGCTGTAAATACGTCATCTGGACTCCCAAGAGCCTTAACTCGAGAAAACCCCAAAAAATGAAGAAGAAAGGACGCGGTGCAATGTCTATGAAAACAACATCTAATCTTGCAATTGTTAGGTGGAATAACAAAAACATTGTGACCTTGGTTTTAAATGCCTATGGTATTCATCCAGTCTTTTATGTACATAGAGTTCCTTCAAGTAATAATAAAAAGCAAAAATTACTGTTCCTTGCCAAAAGGTGGATCCCATGTATAATAAATTTATGAGTGGAAAATGTCAAAAGTCAGAGAATCTCTTTTCGAAGAAGAAAATGGTGGTTTCTTCTGTTTGCTTGTGGCATTGATGCTGCTTGTCAGAATGCATGAAATATATATTAGGCAATGGTTGAAAAACAAGTAACATTCTCGTACTGTGAATTCCGCCGTAATATAGTGCAATGTAATCTTGGAATATATAAGAAGGCCCCTAATAAATCAACATGGTGTTGATCTTCAGTTAGCTCTCTGGTTTATCCATCGGTTCGCTCTGATAAGTGGACGAAAACATAAAAGAAAAATGTAAGCACGCACATTGTCACAAATGAACCAGAATCCAATGCAATAAATTTAAGGTTCCTCCTATTTAAAGAGATGAAAACCTTCCCAAATTAGACAACGTGGCCCTAAGTTATGGGGTATTTTAGCTATGGCTAAGAAGGATCACTTTCAGATCAAGGAGATAGATTTCTCCTTGTCAATCTGTCATATATATATACAATTCAGTAAAAAGGCATGAAGGTCTTTTCAGAAAGAAAGAAAGATTCTGGTTTGGTCAACTATGAATTCAACAGATCAATTTTATACCACAACTATTGGTTCCGATTGGGCCATATGGTGATATACTTTGGTTATTACATCGAAAGTGTGGTGTAACACGACAATAATATAACCTCTTTTGAAGTTTAAAGATATTTTTATGCACCGTCGAAGAGATGGAAACCTTTCGAAATTCGACAACGTGACTTACGAAGGTTATGGGGTATTTTAGCTGTGGCTCAGGAAGATGACTTTCAAATTTAGTAGATAGTTTTCTCCTTGTCAATCTCTCATATAAATATTTAAAATTCAGTAAAATGCATGAAGTCCTTTTAAAAACTTCGTCTTCTAACCTCTATGTTCAAATTTTTATTTACTGCTGCTAACTTACATATGGGGTGTAGTTGCTATTTCCAAGGAGTAAATAGAAGATCATTCATCTCGGGAGGATAAAATGATACGTTACCAAATTATCAGACATGCTACTGAGCCAAGAAACTTCGCAACAAAAAGGAACAACAGGAATAGCAGGTAATAAGTGAACTGAGGATGGGTATAAAAGTGTAAACATACGTCTGTTTTACGGTTTCACCTATATAACTAAGCGCGAGAAAAACTTTATATATTTAAAGAATTTTGGTACAAAAATGCATATATGAGACAAGTACCAAAAACGAAACCTTACTTATTCAGTTATACCAGTCTGAGCCATACAGCTAAATAAAACAGTTTATCTCTAAAACAGGGTCGGTGAATGGACGTAGAAGAGCCAATTTCTGAATTATAGCAAATATATATGGAATTCTAAACCTTAAGTGCGCACAACGATCTTAAAAATTTAACAAATTAAAAGGGACAAATATAGTAATATTATCATTTAAAATGAGAATATAAGACTCAAAAGGGTGTATATTATAAACAGGAAAACGGAAGAGTTGATGTTAAAAGAAATATTTGATATATACTATAAATTATGGTGATCAATTATTTTCCATCCTTAAAAATATTTGAATTTCTATCAGTGAACAGCTTAGTCTCGTAGTTTTTAAAGGCTCGTCTGGTGGCTCAAGAGTTAATCCTTATAGTAGCTCAGCACAATTTTATTCTTTTTAAATGTTAATTGCCATTAACTCCAATCTAAATGCAGCACACACTTGTCATTCTTCAAGTCGATCACCTATAAACCTGCGCTTGGAAAAGTGTGTACATTGGGTTTGTCCTACTCCGACAGATCATACACCTACCAAATGGACAGTACTCTACACTTTTCTGAGTTGAAGCGATCGACCACGGGAACAACGCTCCCCTTTCCTTCCTCACCACCATATTGTTTAGTCTGAAAACTTACCTATTTGGTTAAATATTCAATTGTTCTCATCGTGAAAATAAATATTTAATTAAATAGAGGCTAACACAGAGTAGTGAGGGACCTTGCTAACTACTAAGTAGTTGAGTTGCTGTTGATCACTTCTATAAATCACCAGCTATAAAATCCCTTCTCTATTCATTCCCCATCTTTGAATTTTTCTTCAGCCCTGTACCTTATTCAAGAACCTCGGTGCGGTACTTCATTTTAATCCTTTTGTAAGTAATAATGAAGAACGCACACCAGGGAAAATGGTCTTAATCTCCAATCATGTTATGGAAAATCTTAAGCAAGTTAATTAAGCTGGACCGCTTTCTATGAAAGCTACGCTGGGAAGCCTTGGGTAGATTGTGCAAATCTACTTATGTACATTTTCCTCGATTTTATATCAAATTAATCTTTCTAAATCCTATCCCACTACTCAATTCAGGTTTCTCATCAGGTAGGGCTCACAGAGCTTTGATCCTACTTCATGTAGTTAGCAGTTACATAGGTCATCCGCTAGTCCTTCCGATAATCTCGACTATGTAACGTTTCATTGACAATAAGCAATAGCTGTGGTGGCACTGATTTCTCTAACACGACTAACTATCGTACGTGTTAATTTCCTATAAGCTATTTACCTTCTCTCCATGTCTATAACTCAAACTCAGTGACTATCCCACACATTATTCTTAAATACCAAGGAAAAGTAATTGTTCAGGCCGTTTGAAATGTAGTTGCCCAGATCTCTTACCACTATATACCGCCATTAGGATGGCTAACATGGTGTAGATCTAGTTTTTGGCTGTTAACGTGCGGTAGACGTAACACTAACTTTTCTTGTACCTTTAGACTACTTAACCACTCTCTTTAATGTGAGCATTAAAGTAATATGCCTTTATATTTTGGGGCCGTTGTCACGTACTTTTGGCCTTTCTATTCTTGATTGATTTCGCGATCTCTCACGTAAACTACTTGGGTTGCATGGTCCCAGATTGTTTGAGATAAAGTATGCATTTTTCTAATCGCTGAACTTTTCTTTGAACCGGAACCAACTGGTAGCAACTCTGTCATCATTGGGGGTGGTCAACTCTCTGCGTGCTGTTGTGTATCACATAAATTCTGAAGCCTTCATTGACCGCATCTGGAATTTATTACTTGGACTAACCTAACCAAATTTTTATTAAAATTCCATAAACACTCACCAACAGACAGAATCTCAATAATATATAGAACGTTTAATTCGTGAGGGTTATTAGTTTTTAGTGGTCACTAATTTTTTTGGAGGGTAGCTTATTTAATAGGATGCTGGGCGAGTGCCAGTTTAGAGGCGGAATAACGGGTTTCCCGTAAGGGATGCCGGGGGAAGGCGTTTGAGATCCCTTGTCGAGTTTGATATGACTCTCAAAGATCTTACGCTGAAGCTGTTTATAAGCTTGGTTCTAAAGGTAACTTGTTTATCACTAAGTTAAAGGAAGGACTGAAAATAAAAATGGTGTGTTGTCGGTTTTATTCTTGTCTTAGGCCTACTTTAATTGCAGCAAGCGAGAAAGCCAAGTTTTAAGTGGTTTGTTTTAGGTATGCCTTTTCGTTGCATAATTAGGGTTGAGGACGGCTGAATTTCAGGACAAGGAACGGACTCGTGACGCCAAAAAGATTAATGTTAACCCTGAATCTAGAGGGATGAAAGTATCATACTAATAATACTGATGTTATTCTGCTGGAAATTCTCTGCCTTAAGGGCAGAGAATGAACAACCATTTAGTACTAAAACCTTTAAGGCCCTTAACATAAACTTTTGATCTTTTGCCTCATCCCAATTCTCTTTTTCCACAAGGAAGATTTTCCTTATCCGTAGCTCTACTTTCTGCAACTTAACTTGGGATCATGTTAATTAGGTAGCCTATATAGCATTGAGTACCTTTTTGGCATTGAATTCGTCTTATGGCTCTATATTCAAGGTGGCCCATAAGTTCCAGAACACTCCACGCACAACAATTAATTAAATAATTACATTTGTTTTCCGTTAATAACATAGTTATACAAAAGTTGTACGTGGAGTGTCCTGTGACATATGGGACACTCTGTACTCTATTCCATTATTCGCAAAGTGCATTCCTTGTGGCCAGTTAATATTCCAGGCTTTGTTTTTACAAAAACCAATTACCTGAAAGCTATAGGTTATCATCACGACTAATTTCAGACATACGTTTAAAATTAATTCATCAGCGTGATGGTTCCATCCACTCCTCCAGGAGATAAAATCTATTTTAGGATTTCATCACCTTGGTTGGTGGATGTTCCGAGTTTAGTTATCTTAACCTTGCCAACTTTAAAGTTTCAGGTGTCTTTAAAGATCGAGCTCCAATCTAACTGTCTGTTACTTGGACAAGACAAGGTGTATGGTATTTTTTTAATTTTCCCAATCACATTCTTCTACAATTTACCTTATTTGCTAAAGTTAACGTTAACCTTTCAAACTAGGTAGATCTCAAACTCCGCCTTTAAAGGCCCTTAACATCACCTCTAGATAACCTCTTTCTCTGACCAAATTGAACTTAAAACGTTCCCATTCTCACCCACAACCAAAGGAGAGCAATAATCTAGTTTTAGAAAGAAGTGTCTCTAATGGAAGAAAAAATGAATTAATAAGCATGTTAGAGGAGTTGGCAGGTATGAAGAATCATATTAGTAGGAATTGTTTCTTTGATAATTTAAAAGATCCTTCAAAGGTACCAAAGAAGGGCAATGGGCATGACATAGCATCCACATTATTGCACATTCTTCTACAAAAATAGAAAAAGCACAAAAATATATGCAGCAAAGAAGACTACAAGGCAGTATCAATAGTCGAGAGAGCAAGAGCGTAGGTTCTCAAGCGATGGGATAGGGTTAGTAGATAAAAGTGATGGGTAGGGGCTGCTGCATTTAAGTTATTTTAATTAATGAGAAGGATATTTAAGGTTATTCTTTATCAGATGTAAGGCAAGTGCAGAATGCGTAGCCGAGGATTACACAAGTGAAGCGAACCTGGCATAAACGAATGCCTCTGAAGTGTTTTGAAACATTTGAACACTTCGAAGAGATGAAGTTTGTATTCGATCTGAAAGAATGATGCTGGTGTGGGAGCTATAGAAGGAAAGAATGTCAACCGCCATGATATTGTGAACAAAGTACGAAATCATTGATTGAGATTACAGAGAAATCTAAGAAGAAATATAGACTCACACATTTTTATTCTATCAGTAAACGGCGCAATTGCTTCGAGTCACTAAAACCGCTTTTATTTGGATTGATTTATTTGCAGATAGTAGCTTACTAACTGGCACATCAACGAGGCTGGTAGAAATAAGAAATACGTTTGCTGCTCATCAACCTTAAAAAAAATGTTTCAATAAAAAGTCCATAAGAATACTAAAAGGAATATGATAGATGGAACCATGAATTGAACCAAGAACCAACTCTTGTGGAATACCAAAACTTACTAACGCAAGCAGAAATATATCATTTCTAATATGAATCAATTGAGTTCAAGCGGAACCAGTTAAAGTCAATTCAAGAGACACCCAGCAGTTCATCTCTGGTTTTGCACTTTAAAATAGCAGCTGTGAATCACTGGACAGCCTTTTAGAGAGGAGAATTCAGGAAAAGAGAGGAAAAAAAGTTTGTGGTCATTTGAGCTGATGTCATAGTTTAATTAATGATGGGTTCAGTGAGTCAACAGCTCTCGTTACCTCATTTTGGTTAATGAACTGCTGACGATGATAAGACCTATTGTAATAATGTGTGCGAGGGTTAGAGGAAGAGGAAGAAAGAAATAAAACTTAATAAGGAAGTGTTCAGTGGTAGAGTTGAAGATGTGAATTATGGTCTATAAATTAGGAAGCAAGAGGCGAATTGATCCATTTTATTTCCATGTGATGAGTGTGATCGAGAAGAATTAAAAGTTTTAAGAAAGTTTAAGAATTTTAAGAGGTTGTTGACAAGAGGGAATATGATGTAAGATAACCTAACTCAGTGATAAATATGTTTCTTTGGATAAATCGAGTGATGATACCTAATCAAAACTGTAAGAGTTGGTTTCAGAGGTATGGCAATAACCAAGTGAATTTGATGCTATAGGCCGTGATATAATGGTAAATAGGTAGTGTGTCGTTTATCAAACGGTTCTGCTGATATTGCTTTGAAGGTCTTTAAAATTAAAACTGTTCTTGATGATGTAAAAATTCATCTCATAGTAATAATACAAGTGACAAAGGAAAAGGCAGGACCTACATGCATGATAATATTGCTGGTAATTATTGTAGACAAGTTAATAGAATGTGTAAGAAGAATATTGAAGGACAGAAAAGAGATAAAAGTATTGTTTCGAATGAGTAGGGAATGTCTGGATCACTGAAAATAATTAACTTAGTTGTGAACTAAATTATTCGAACAGAAATACTACCGAGGCACGATGCCTCATCATTGATTTCTTTCGACTCCACTTCTTTTAATATAATCTATTTTCATATATTGTTTAGCTCAATATAATATTCTTGTTAGTTCCGCCTCCCAAGCAAAGATCACCGGGTTAAACAGAACTTCATCTTAAAGATAACTAAATTTGGGAATGGAATCAAAACTAAATATTGTTATAATTTGATTGATTCTCTTCACAACTTTTAACCTATTTAAGTAAAGCTATGCCTCTCTCGGACCATATGTTATAGTACCGAATAGCTGCAAAACAAGAAAATAAAGAAATGTTGTTAAGTAAATCTTGTTCCTGCGAAATAGTAAGACGTATGTTTATCATTAAAGTTATTTACATATATTTTCACAAATATGTAACCAGAAAATTAAAAAAACAATAAAAACAAACCTAAATTCATATATAAGCCTTTGCATTCAATTATCCCTGCCTCTTTTAAGAATACGGAACACTCCATTTAATAAAAAAAGAATGTAACCCTTAAAAGAGACCTTTCAACCACAGTTTCTTGATTTGGAAAACGTTGCAAAACTTTAATGGGCACGATTGAAATAACACATTGTCTCGATATTGTACATTTGTGCCGACATTTTTGGCATTTACAGCGGCCGTATTTGGTGCAATAAAAACGTTCCTCTATGAAATTCCCACCTATAATTCTTGTCTTATTCCTCACCAGAGGTTATTAGAGCCAGCAAAGAACATGCGGTACCCTCACAGCCATCCTTGTATGTTAGTTTGAACTTGCTATTCTCTTAGAAATAATAACCATACCCAAACACAACAGAATACATTTATAATGCTAACAGCCAAAAAAATCTTACCTAATATTCATAACAGAGCAACCAACTGATAATTTTCTAATGAATACAACAAACCATCTAACTTAACCAAATCTGAGTAACGGAGCGAGAAAGTATAAACCTATAGATCAAAAAACAATAACAATTAATCTCACCTAAACTTAAGAAAATTGAGGTTGTACGGAGACTTTTATAAATACTTCGAGCATTAAATTTAAGGGAACTAAATGCATATATATATATATATATATATATATATATATATATATATATATATATATATATATATATATATATATATCGCATTACATAGTTCCCTAGAAAGTTGTTTATGTAGAATTCCTGTAATATCTTACAACGAGGAACATCTCAAATTTTAGAGAATCTCTTAAAATTAAAAAGAGTGTCTCGTTTTTATAAATGTGGCTCACTTACCTGAAAATTATAATGATATTTGATTTGTAAAATTAAATATTCATTTATTTTGTACTACTGGATAATCCTGGGAAATTGCGTGTCCCAGCCCACTGAAACAATGATCGATGTGTTTGAAAGGATATGTGCGATAGTTAAGCGCCTTAACAATAAAGTAACTATGGCATAGTTAATTCATTTCTGCTTAAAGTTATATTTTTCCGCTGAATTTGAAGAAAGTGGATGTGTGGGATAAATATAAAAACATCAAAGCAATTATGATCTTTTTTGAAAATTAATAATCTTTTTATGTACCTTTTGATAAATATATATATATATATATATATATATATATATATATATATATATATATATAAGTGTCCGTGACACTTACCTCCTCTTGATCCAGGTAATTCTTCACCATATTTGCCATGTGGCAAATCATTTTATAAATTTCTTGCGAAATCCTGGCTGCTGTCTTGATTCGGTCCTTTTTTTAGATAAGGACTATTGCTTGTTCATCTCTTCTAGAGGCTTTCCTAGGCATATCAGTAGAAGTCTACTGATACATTAGCTTGTTGTATCTTAACAAAATATAGTATTATGTACGACATTTTTGGAGCGTTTAACATTTCAACTCTGGAGGGATGATCATCTTGAAGTTGATTACAATTAGTTCATGGTTATAGATAAGTGTAGTGGGTCCCGTACGCATTAGGGTGGTCTAAAAAACGGGGGTAAAATTTCAAAGTACCCTGATCGTTTCCCCACACCACTACTTTTTTTCCTGTTCCATTCCTATCGTTGTGTGCGAACTTTCCTTACAATAAAATGATATTTAGAGGTCGCCCCCCTTTCAATCTTTACATTTTTTTTCTTATTTTCAGGTTATGACAATTAGTACTATTTTGACCCCGATTGGTGGCTTCTCGGGAAGCCGGTTGATTTCCTGTCATGTGCCCGTCTTGCAAGTAAGTGGGATCTGTTCCATTATAACATGGAAAAGAAGATCTGCTCAAAAGGCCTGAATTTGGCCTGTGGCGAGGTCCTCACCGTATGAGAGACAGCCAGGATCCCGACACAGCGGGTGGATACTTTTATCAGGAAACTCCGAGGAATCCATGACCAGTAGCAAGCACTCAAGAAACACTGGCCACGTGGTTGAGGGTCGGACTGTGTCAAGGAGAAGATGTTCCTGGATGATCTTCAGGATCTCTTCGATGTTGCCGCAGGCGATGCCCACCAGACCATAACCAATGAAGAAGACAAGGAGTTCCTCAAGGTGCAGCGTGAGGACATCTTTTCGTGCAGCATTGTACGGATTGATGTGAAGAAATCTGTAGACGACACCAGGGGTGGGGAGAGAAATGACCAAAAAGCTCCTCTCAAGCGGAGATATGACGAACGAGAGGCCAAATTTCAAGTTGCCACTGCTGCTTTCAGTTACAGCTTGAAATCGTAAGAAGAATCACAGGCTGAAGACGACTACTAACCTTCAACTACTAACCTTCAACTTCAGCCTATGCATCTGGTCCTGATGCAAAGATGCCCAAGAAGATCTTCAAATATACTGAAGTTGTCGGCACCTTGGATCGAGTAAATCTCTCAGATGGTGGTGCGGCGTTCATCACTCGCACTGACTCAATTCTAGAAGTACAGGAAACAGATGAACGTCGCTGCAACCGCGACCAATGCCTTTCATCGTCATCTCTGATATTGGGCGGAATCCTTGGTCTACCTTTCTCTGTTGGACGACCAGGTTTCATACAAGATGAAGGCCAACTGCGTGATTAAGATGAAGAAGAAAAATCCCACCGAAGATCATCCACGCCAGCGAAAAATCGAAGACATACGCGACATCCGCCTTGATGCCTTCTTCACCATAAGGTCGCATCGTGTTTTCGACGTCTTGAAGAAAGGCGGAGCCCTGGAAGCAAAGCAGGGCTTTCTGTAGGTGGATCATTTGGCTTGGATTGGCGACAAGCTGTACGAGTACTTTCAGGCAAGAGCCAAATGTCTGATAGTGGTGAATGACAAAGCTGAACGAAGAGTGGCTCTGGCAGAGGCGTACAATTCAACGCTGACGAAGGATGAGGTTCAGAAGCAATTCATCTTTCGTCTCATTTATGAACACCCAATGGCCATCCCGGCACCCTCAAAGACCAACTTGACGAAGAAAAAGTGTAAAGTAGGGTGACAGCGAAATGATGAGAAAGAAAGATGAAATTTGACATGTACTTTCTATTCGTGAAGTCTAATAAAATGAGCACTGTGGAGAGAAAGAAATATAATTTTCAGTTTTTTGGACCACCCTAATACGCACATTTGCTGCTCGGAAATTAAAAAGGTATTGAATGAAAACGCTAATAATTCATGGAAGTAAGTTGCTACGCTAAATTATTTGGTTGTTTCAAAGATAGAAATAATAAAATTACTCTGTCCGAATCATTCTCACCACTTGCAGTTTAATTCATCCTAACATGTACAATTTTTATGTTAAACTTATAGCCATGCTTATTTTATATTTGTAATTTATCATGCAATAATTAACGGTAATTGATGATGAAAACTAAGTGTCTAACTCATGATTGCCGCTATTCTATTATAAAAAACGCTCATATTCGATTGGTGTGATACTCCTGTCTCATATGACCACTGCAAAAGACAAATCTTTATTGCTTAAGGATTCCTCAAAACTAAGTTTCATCCACAGGGAAAACTTTTCCTATTTATCTTTATTTGGCAAAAATATTAAATTGCCTTGTATTAAAAATGGGAGCAGATTAATGACGTTATTCTAGCCACTATTTATATTTCATACAATACTTGATATTTTAAAATAAGGTAAATAAGCATATCTTTGATCGTTGACTTTCAAGCAATGTCTTTAAACACTATATTCTCTCCTTTTCCACAACGGCCAAACTTTAATCTCTCTCCTAAAAATATCGAACGAGGAATCCCTTGGTGAACTATACTCAAATCCAAATTGCTCTGACTCGATATACGATAAAAAGCAACCATGCATCTACCCCTTCCCTAATTTCATTTACCCAACTATATAAAAATAATGCAAGCGAATGCCCTTTCCAACGTATTTGTATTGGTTTTTTACTCACACAAGTGAACCCAACATCTTAATAAATATAATTGGATGAAGAAAAAATTATTAGACCTTGCTTGATCTTCATTGGAACACTGACTTTTATTTAAATTTATTACATCTATTAATACTTCGATTTCTCGATTTTACCAATAACTCAAGAAGGTAATCGGTATTAAGAGAGAAATCGTGGTTGTTCGGCTGAGCGTACTATCCCGTAATCTGATTGTTTAAAAGGAATTATTCCATTACAGAATAAATTGAATGCTATTATACGAAAAATAGTTGGTTAAGTCGATGCTCTCAGCCAAGAAGAGTATCCCTGATTTATTACCATAATCCTCGCGCGTGACCTGAATTTTTTTCAGATAGGATTTGCGTTGACTTGGTTGTTGTGGCATTGATATATGACATTAATGATAAGCTACTTATAAAATCGAACTAACGGATTTTTCTGTGCTTTAAAATAGAATCTAGAACACGAAAATGATCGAGGGTTCTTATCGTGGTGAATAAATTAAATTTTACACCGCAATTTCTTTAGAAATAGGACGATATAATGAGAGAAAACTTGGGTAAATACAAACCACTTGAATCACTTGACCATCAAGCCCATCATAAATAGTTCGGTCTTCATATAAGAGCAAATTGGTGGTGGTATGATGTTCTTAATTATCGATATCGGAAGTGGAAGGATACGATGCATCATATGAGCTAAGTCAATCAAGCGGAGAGCTTACGTGTCTGAGAATAGGGAGTGTCTACCAGAGGTGCAGCGATAAGTCTTAAATTTTATCTTACTTAAATAACCGATAGGTGAGGTAATGGTAAAAAGGAGAAGAGAAATTAAATAAATGTCAAAAGATGCCGCTAAAAACACTGTACAACCAAACTCAGTGGCAAGAAAAATATAGATCTCATATGCATTTTATTAGGAGGTTGAGTGCGCTAAGGTCGAACTTGATTAAAAAAATTTCCCATCACGTAAGATTTTCTTGTAAATTGATGATTTGATAATTATGTAATTGATACCGATTTACACGATACCATGGATGTATTTTGCTCCCAAATTCAGATTAAACGTGTCCATTGTAATTAATTCATGGATATATAATGAGTCGGCATGTTTGTTCGCATTACATAATGTATTAACCTACATTTTAGCATTTACTTCTTCGTTTGTAAGAAGTCTCAGGTGTGTCACGCTTCAGGTTCCAGCAGAAGTCAAATAGCATAGCACGGTTCCATTTTCCCTCATACCTATGTTTCATTGACGATATAATTTGATGGAACCTCTCTATATGTTCATCATTCCCATTTACCTCATTTTCTGTGAAGAAGGACAGATGAGAATGAAAAAAAGTGTAACTTCAGTGACATATTGCACCCGAGGTGCTTTCTCAGAATTCCTCGGTATACATCTTTTAATGCACGCCAGGCTGCGAGCTTAGTTTAATCCATTGTCGCCTCCAAGTCCTCATCAGATATAAGTTGACGAATGTGAAGGACTACGAATGAGCCTTCTTTAATCTTTGCATTACTTATTTTATGGAATATGGCTTAGATAAATTGCTTTATTAGGCTTGGTTTTATAAGCAGTAGTGGCAAAATTATTTTCTCCTTCTTAAATAGTGGCTTATTAATTACATTATGGGATACAGGCATCATAGTTTCCCGATGTGACCCTTCTTAGCGTACATAATGTTCTAATCTGGCCCTACTGCCCCACCTGAAGGGAAAGCACATAAACTTGGTGTATCCAGTTTGTAGCCTATTAAGTAGGGCTACTACATTTAAGTCCAGACAAATGAGTCAATTAGGCTCCTTGTAACTTATACAGTCTTTAATAATAGCAAGATTCCAAAATGTCTCTCTTAAAATGACAGTGGGAAAATGGAACTGAAGGTATGGTGAGCCCAATGTGCCACAGAACCAGTTTTATGCTGTAAATAGATACATCTTTGAATAAACTCAACTCATCTGCTTCATATCTCAGCTCAAAAGCAAAGAATAGGCCTTGAATATCAGTCCAAAAGTCAAGTTCTTTTCAAAAGTGAAGAATTGCTCTCGATCTGCAAAACGCTTCCTCTATGCTATAATTCGAGCATATTCATCCAACAACTTTCAATGTTAAAGAGGTGGGGCCAGAAGTTAGTGTTAGATCACAAACTAGATTATTGAGTTCTGGCTGGATGATGAGGTGTGTTTTCTTGTCAGATTCAAGCTGTGCCACATATGGTGTATCTTGAGATTCTGAATCGTCTGAGTTGCTCGTGTCATCGCTATGTAATTCAGAGGGCGGCTGTAGTACAGGAATAGCACTTGAATGTCGTACTGGGCGAATAGCAGCCTGAAGATCTGGATAGATGATAGATTTCTTGACATTTCTTTTGCGATTTGCAGTGAAATAAAATAAAATCAGACTAAAAATAGATATTACTGGATGTCATCACTTTCAAAAATAGTGGAAATACAACCTATTATTTATTTTGATCTTTTAATTGACTAAGAAATAAAACACATTAAATACCCATCTTTAATTTCAGTTAACCCATTTATGCCGGAAAAAATTGAAGTTCATCGTTGAGTTACGAGTGTTATATATGTTCAAATATATGCACAGAACAGCTATAAAACCTATTTTATATAGTTATCCTATGTTTTGATAACATGTTATATTAAAAAATCATTGTTGAGAAAACGCAACGAGTGACATTATAAAGCCCGATTTGGTGCAAAAAATGAACGTCAGGAAGAGTAGGTTCAGGAGATTACAGACATATGTACTTCTAATAATAACGTGTGAAACCTCTCTATATTTCCATTAAGGAGCGTTTACCCTAGGCATGTGTGACACGATGATATTGGAACCGATGGAGTGATTGAGAATTTGTAGCACATTATAGATACAAAGAGTAATGCTATATAGTTATTATGTAGCTCTGCTGGATACTTTTTGCGTCTATACTAGGCTACAAATTCTCAATCTTCCAATCAGATGGTCCAGACTAGCTGCACTTCTTAATTTTGATATAAATTTCCTTAGGCTTCCGTTCTTTTGGATTCAGTTTTGTTTACTTAAAAACGCTTTGTGTAATCTTATTAAACCATTTATCCATACTCATAAGATCTCTTGGAAGTTTCTACGGGCCAATAGGTTGAAAATATTTTGTAACGCCTCCCTCAGGGGCATCGGTAAAATATATGAGTACCCAACAAGGAGTACTCTCCCACTTTGACTATAAAAGGACCGAGGGAGCGGGAAACCTTATCAGTCTGTTCTTTCGCTCCCCGGATCATCCTAACAGTGTTCCACTCCTATGCTGCTTTCGCGCAGTGAAAAAGTTACTATACTTGTAAGAAAAGTGTCTTCTCCTTTCGTTAAGTCGTTAATTTTAGGAACCCGTGAGGGTAACCCAAGCGCTGTCTGGCTATGCCGAAGAAGCAACTTATCACGAAACTGGCACAAGAACACTATCTTCCGGAGGACTTTGAACAGGCTATTGAGAGTGGAGAAGCACTCATATCAACATTAGGAACAACGTCGGACGAGTTCAATCAAAAACAGCCAGGACCATACTCCCAAAAAGTCCGCCCGGCCTTCGCTTCATCACCACGTGTCTCCAACAGCGGCAGCAGGGCACCAGGTGGGAATCTGGAAACCCGGGCCTAGTAGGTCGCAGGTCCCAGAAACACCCGAGTCCCAGAAAGAGGAAGAGGTCTCCGACCAGGAATCGGATATTCTCCTCAGCAGAATACCCTCACCGGTCCAGGCAGTTAGAGGTAGCACACCTCTTAACATTTGTCAGCTCAATCAATCTGATCCACCTCCTCGCTATGATAAGGTTTTTGCCCAAATGATGGAAAATTTTGAATCCGTCAGGTTCAAACGCAGGGAGTGTGAGGACATTGCCTCACTCATCACTCTTTACAAATACTGGAGGTACTTGAACGACGAGGAGTACGATCATCTCGTTCCACGAATCCGTCTTTAATTTGTCGTACTAAATAATGGCTGGGTCCAGCACTGGTGGATGCCAGGGAGAGGGCAACGCTGGATATTAATCCTATATTGGGCACAAAGGAGCTTAAGGCTAGAACTGGTTTCTCGAATTGCCAGTATGATGGAAACAACAATACCAGCAGAAAGGAAGACAATCCGCCACGGTGACTGGCAGAGGCTGAACAGGCCGTAGGGGGTAGCCTCTTGCTAGTATAACGCGTGCTAAGGGAGCTCCCTCATAAGTGTCAAATTACAGCGTAATTAGAAGACCTTAGTGCTTCTCTCGGAAAACTTTAATTTTCACCTCCAAATAGGGGCACTCCCCCGCTCTTTTCTCCGGCTAGACTTATGACCTCTCACCTAAAACACAAACTTGCCGTTCCTCTTTGTGCCGACGATACCGCGCTCGTAAAGTCCCGCAGCTTCAAAAATTACAGCTGTTCTTCTAGGAAACGTCCACGCAACTCGAGGCCTACAACATTGAAAACCCAAAGCAACATCGTGTGTTTCCACGCTCACTCAATGTAGACCTCCCTGAAGTCTCGCTTGCTCGCAGACTCCCTATGGCAAGTGATCCTCCGGCTCCTCCAGAACGGAATACTTCTGAGAGGGCGATATTCTCAAGACGTCCGCATCAACGAAGACCATCCGTTTAAAGAAGACGAACCGGTGGAAGACGTCGCAGAAGAACAACAACACCAGGACCAGGACCAACGACAATACGGGAACAACGGGCTTAAGAACAAGACCAGGACGAGGACGCCAACAAGGACAGCAAAGCTATCTGTCAAAAAGGATGCGAACTTCTCACCTTGCATTGACCCATTGGAACCCTCAGTTAAAACAGTGTGTAGTAAGCTTACATTGGGGGATCTTAGTTCAGGCACACTCCGTAACGTGCTTCAGGTATTAAACCAGGTTAAAAGTACTGCCAACAATGTTATTAAACTGTTTTTCCCTAAAGGGCGTTCTTCCCGACAAAACTTATATTTGTACATATAATTCCTCTCGTTTCATAAATGCAACAAGTGTGGTTTCCTATAGTACTGGTTGTTGTGGTAATGCAACATCCATTTTTTGTTCAAACATTAGCTGTCGTAAAATGAACTTTATTATTTATAGAATTATTAATATAATCATCTGCCATGTTCCTATACCATTAAATTTACACATACATAGCCTTTATTAGGGTAGCTAACAAGATAATTGGTACATACCATTTAAATGATGAAGACATGATATTCGAAAAATAGTTGCCTTATCAAAATGGAGCTGAAGCTTTTTTTTTAATTAAAGAGAGCTGAAACATCTAACACCCACTTCCCCTGACTCTCTGTTTGTTAATAATCGCTGTCTTGAGGTTGCCGCATGCGCCTGTTTGCGTACATGTCCTGGCCAGTATGTGCAGCTTTATGGTGGCAACAACGCAACGAGCGGTATAAATGAGTAGAAGTACCAATCCATTGAATGGTCCTTGGCTCCCTCCAGACCATTGATACACCACACAGGAGGACATTCCCTTTGCCTTTCATCCAGGCAAAACTAGAAATTATACACCTGACATAACTTATGTGTAGTGCCCAGCGTTAGTCCTGGTCACCTATTTACATCCAAAGTACAGTTCATGAAGTTTCTTCACATGTTTAGTCAACTGTCTCTTATATTGATTTTATGTAACTCATCCATATATGTATATTACAAAAGCTGTCTGGGAATTTTTGCATTCTCTAGGCATTTTAGCTTTCTCCTGTAAAGAAAATACACCGAGGTATTTGAAAAATAATATAAATAGTAAAATGAAAAAATATTAAATAAAAATTAAAATTAGGAAGCATTTATAGTAAGTTCCAAAATTTATCAAGCAATACGTAAGAGTTACTAGGGACTTGGACCCATATAACCAAAATATAATGAGTAAACTTTCATAAATTTCATAGATTAGGTTTACAAATACCTTATTAATTTTCCATTAAATTTATATCAAATTCCGTTTGCATCCAATTTCTACCGAACCAGCAGTGTATTTAACGCAGTAAAGGTGGTAATTTAAGAGAAACTGGAGGTTCGCAGAAAGAGATGGATGATATATTCATCATTTTCTCTAAAAATACCGATAGAAAAGGTTATTCTTATTTCCGTTTTTTTTCATTGTTGTACAGTGTAATACAAACCTACCTTCCGAAAAAGACTCTCCTTTCCTTTTCCATCAACCATAGAACTACATTTCTCATCGACAAACACACATTGCTTGCGATTAGATAAAAATGTATTTAAAATAGAATAAAAAGAGACACCTATACCTATTAATTTTAGTTTATATAACAAAGCTTTAGGATTAACTCTGTCAAAGGCAGAACTGAAGTCCACTGATACTAGCCTGGTTTTATACCCTGCATCAAGGCTAGATTGCAACTGGTGGACCAAATAAGACAAATCATCACAGATCTCTACACCGTTTATAAATCCAAATTGAGTAGAAGGTAGTAAAGATTCTTTCATAATGAACTTATTAAGAGCTCTAGCCAATAATTTCTCAAAAATCATGGATATAACAGGAGGTATTGAGATAGGCCTATATTCAGATGGTAAATGCGAAGCTGAGGCTCCTTTCGAAATAGCTGTTACATTGGCAACTTTTCAACAAAGTGCGAAGTTACGGGTACGAATAAAATGTCTAAATAGGATTGCCAGTTTAGGGGCCAATATTGCAGCATTGTTCTTGGTAAAAAAAGGAAATATGCCAGTAGGATCCGTACCAGCATAAACATCCAAGTCTAACATATAGCTATTTAGTTCTGATGATCTAAAGGCAAACCTAGACAAAATTTTAGTAGAAAAGCAACTAGGAGGGAGTTCAAGATCCCGGTGACTTTGCCTTCTTTGAACGAAAGATGAAATGAGATCAGCTTTTTCTATCGGGGTATATATAGGAACACCATTCTCATTACGAAGAGGTGAACGAGATAAAAGATTTTGAAGTGGACCACCATTTATGGGGTTGAGTGATGCTAGTTAACTTATCACAGTTATGTTCATTGAATTCTGCTTAGGCCGCATTATATATACCTTGGGCTTCGGATCTTAATTGTAAATAATTCAGCCAATTATCAGGTATTTTGTTTCTAGACCACTGATGATAAGTAGCTTGCTTACAATTAAAAGCATCCCGACAGGCATCATTAAACCAAACTTTATCCTTTGACTTCTTTTTAATTAGTTTTTAAGGGATTCTCCTTGATATAATTTGCACAAGTGTATCATTTAATGCAATATCAGGATCAATTGATTTAAAGACATCACCCCATGCTACATCATCCAAATCATTGGCTCTATTATTCCAGTTAGTACGGGACTTAAGATAAATTCTTCTTAAGATAGTAAACTTAGGATCATCAAAATTAGTCATTAAATTGGAACTGAAAACATCTGGCACATCAGAAAGTAGTAAATCCAAACAATTGCCAGAGTTATGAGTTGGGCTAAGGACAAGTTTAATACATCCCGATATATTGGAAAAGTCACGAGCAACATGACCAGTTCTGTTGGTTGGCGGAACAGAGTTTAGCCATTGCTGGCAATGTGCATTTAAATCTCCCACAAGACAAGATTTATCATCTGATTCCTGAATCAAATCAATCTTACTTAGACAACAATCATAAATATTATCTTCAAGGTCAGGGTTTAGCTAAAACTAAATAAATAGAAGTTTTTCAGGCGACTGGTAACCGTAAAACTTGAATTTTATGACACCCATACATAAGGTCAGGGAGTAATGTGACATTGTAACCCTTCGTATGTAAGCAACTAAGCCGCTCTTGAGAAGGCATCCCGACGAATCAGATGATTTTTCCTAAAATTTGGCAATAGGATTTCAGTGATATTTCTAAATTGGGAGAAAAGGTTTCAGCACACAAAATAATGTCATATTTAGATGATACAACCGTTACGTCATCTAATTGTCACCAGATAATAACCAAGGAATGAATAAATCCATTAAATAACTTAAATTATTAAAATTTAAAAAGCTATTAAGGCTAAAAATTAAAATAGTAATTAAACAAATATTTAAAGAACAAGAACAAGCATATTTGAGAATTAGATAAACCATACTACAAAGATATAAGACCCAGAATTGAACGGTCAACTTGGCAGAGCCGATAAACCAAGTAAGGCACTTATGATTTAAGTACCGCCCTGATTTGCTTGAACTCGAAACCCGACAGTAACGATGGGAAAAACTCACCAGGAGAAGTCCCACCCCTATGCCTGTCTGTACACCTTGGGACGAAAGGAGAAGAGAAGAGGTAAGAGTGGATCTTGCCCTCCAATGCTAGGGAAATGGGAGAGTTGTGGAATGTCAGGCACATGACTATAGCACCAACTCTAAATTTCCATTTTAGGCGTACCGTTAACAGCACATTTGCTGTTCTTTCGCCTTAGGGGCTAGCCAAAGCCCTATTAAGAAGGACACTCATACGCTCAATCAAGATAATTAACTGGTGGTGTCCTAATGAGATATTTGGAGACATTTCTTTCAACCCAGGGTTCACGTACCCTCCCAAGAAGACTCATCTGCCATGAAACCGTTGGTCTTCTAGGACTGCTGAGATATCCCACCTAGCACTGTTAATCAATCGGTTGATCAATCAAGATTAAGATAATTAAATCCTTTTCTACGTTGCCTGCATTTAAAATTTGAGGGCTTTATCTATTTCTTATTTACCATTTTTTGCTTGTAAATAGTTCCAAGTCAAACGCAAATTATGAAATTTTTAATAAAAATTCCTGTTAAGATCATTTATTTATTTTTTTAAAAAGCAAGTATAGCACAAGATATAGGAGTGAAAAGCCGTTTGCGTCCGAAGTCCAGGATCAACTATTTCCATTCACATGAACTATGGCTTTGGATTACCACCCAGGCTCCGAACAATTTTAGTATAGTACTTTTTCGTACCCATTTAGTATTGTCTTTTAGGTGCAACGGTGGGAAGTGATTGGTTGAAATCAATGGAAATACATCCACAGAGCTACCTAGGTCAAACGTTGCGATTATTTGGTGAAAATAATTCAAGCAAATTAATTAAACATGAGTCACTGCATCGAAAGCTGTGAAATGTGCTATTCATTAAGTTCTTTAAAGCCTGATGCTTCACGATCCTATGTCTATCACTGAATTCAAAGATTAACCAACAATTAGATTAAAGGAGAGGAGATGAGCGAAAATATAGTGGACTACTCTTTATGACTCTTTTGAAAATTTCTGTTACCTCTTTACCTATTTAAATCCAGGAAATTTTTCCTCGTTAATAAATTTTGGAGAAAATTTGACCGCGCGATTTAAACAGTTTGATTCCGATTTTTTTAAAGTGGGTATGAATAATAGGGTAGATAGGATAAAGGGAGGAAGGTTTGCAAGAATTTCTGAAATTCATTTTCCCACCCTGATCTTTAGATGGAGACAACATCAAAAATTATTGTGTTGCAATTTCAGACTTCTAAATTAATAGTTTCTGGTTCCTCAACGCAATTGAGATTTTGAAAAAAAAATGTCGTAGAATTCTATCTATTTTTTTTCAAACTTCAATCTGTTACATTAACATTTATGTCCTTTACAGGGTATATTATTTCTATAAGACTTTACAACCAATACTTATACTTCCTTTTTATTGAATAAAAATAATTTATTAACTACTCGATAAGTTTTCATTCCGTTTCTTCCATTTGTTTCCATGCAACCTGTAGATTTTTATCATCATCGTTCTGAAATAGAAGAAATTGAACAATTAACATTCGAATATTTCATAGATCATTCTCGTCAGCGAAGATTCGGTCAAGACGGTTTGCTGCCAATTAATTGGGTAGATATAGTCGTCAGCCTCAAATTTATGTCTGGAATCTTGAAAGTGCGTATTGATTTTCCTTTATAAACTTTAGGTACTTTCATTATTCTTTTCCATGCGAGTTCCCGGATATAATTTCTTTCACCTTGCAGCATACAAAGAAGAATAGTTTCCGCATGTACACAAGCATTCCTTTGAATCACTGGGGCAACTATATCTTTAATCTGTTTGTTCATGACTTGCAGTGTGTTCACTGTCTTAAAGAGGTTGAGTGCTCTATCTTGCGAAGAAGAGTTAGCTTTTATTTCAAAACAGCATGGTACATAAACCTTCATGATAAACAAAACCATAGATTTTAGCGTGTCAAAAGGTTCGGAAGTCGAATCATATAATCGACGTACCGATTATATGAGAGCCATTTCAGGAGAAGATTTAATTTGTGAGATAGATAAAAGGATATCAAACAAACACTTTTGTTAGTTGCTCAGATTAACTATATCAGCAGAAGGCAAGTTAGACGGAATTGACTCAAATTCAACAACAGTTAGAGTTTCACATTTATCCTGTTGTTTCATTATAGGTGCGACAAGTCCACGAGGCCCCGTTGTTTTCCCATTCAAATTGTTAATGAGATGGCGCAATATAAGCTGATCTGCATGGTACTTGCAAATAAACCATTGGAGTGGTTTATTAAGTTTTTATTCTAACATTCTGATCCCACCTCCTTTTGTTCGTGTATTCAGTGTCGTTGAATCGTATACAGCAACAACGAGTTCATCAGTTGCGATGTTATTTGCTTCTAGATACGAGAATATGGCGTCGCATATAGCTTTTGCAGAGCCGGTTTTCATTGTCAGGTGTCCAAGGTATTCTAAACGAGATTCTTATATCATAGGGATGTGCTCTTCCATTATTTTCTCCTAGTACTGAGTTCTTTCCATCGTCTCGACAACAAATAGATAGAATATAATAGATTATCCGATCTAATTTCTTGCTGTACGGTCTTTGACACGCTTTCTGCAAACTTTTGACCTGTCACCTACAACAAAAGTTTCTTTGCCTTCAATTGTCGACAAATGCTTAAGGATTAAACTTGTTATTAAAGCTGCAGCTTGATCGGACACACTAGTGCGGTCATATGCCAACGCAAATTCTGACAATTTTATTCGTTTAGATTCAGACTTGTATGCAAATTTTTTATTTACTTCTTTGCCTTTCACAAATAAAGGAAACTCATAGTCACAACCTTCGTTAGCAGATGCTGTTTCTGTGCTGGATAAAGAAAAAATTACTTCGATATTATCTGTCGAAGTAGATGGTTGATTTAAGAGACAATACTCACGATTCTTCCTAACTGCACTCTGAATATTCATCTTTGATTGAATTTGATCGATATAAGCTATTGCCATTTTCCTAGTTGTTCGTTGGTCTTCCTGAAACGTTTGCTCTAATAGGGGCTCCTTCTTTTGTTTGCTACAAGAACAGTCTTCAAGGCTTTCGCATTTACAAAACGAAATATCAAACAATTGTTTCCCATTCATCGCGTAATTGTTCCGCCAAACAAAGGGTTTTCAATTTCATGAAGCGTTCTAGGTTTAAATAAGACAAGTAAATATTGCTGTAATTTTTTATTTACATATTATTTAGCTCTAAAATATAATAAAACGTGTACAAATATTTATTGTACACTGTAAATAACTGTTCTCAAATACAAATAGAAGAATGTGATTAAAACCATAGATACGAGACAGAGCCACACACACACACACACATGCACTCTCAACGATATCCTCTTCGCTACTGAAACATAATTGTTACGTACGCCGCTATAATATGTAATTGAGGAACCTCTAAATATCAATCGGTTACTTTTCAATTTCGTTTACTTATTCTTTAAAATCCATAATTATTTGGTGAAAGTATCAGTTCAAAATTCGAATTTAATTTTTATATATAAACCATGAAATTTAAAATTTAATTTATAATCGCATTATTTTCAATTTTCAATGGCATTGAGGAACCTTTAAAATAAATTTCAGAAAATTATTTTCCGCTCTACCCTAATTTCGCTACTGAAACATAATTGTTACGTACGCCGCTATAATATGTAATTGAGGAACCTCTAAATATCAATCGGTTACTTTTCAATTTCGTTTACTTATTCTTTAAAATCCATAATTATTTGGTGAAAGTATCAGTTCAAAACTCGAATTTAATTTTTATATATAAACCATGAAATTTAAAATTTAATTTATAATCGCATTATTTTCAATTTTCAATGGCATTGAGAAACTTTTAAAATAAATTTCAGAAAATTATTTTCCGCTCTACCCTAATTTGAATATTCTTATCGAGACCAATTATTTTTAATGTTATCTCCAATAATGTTATATAATTCAGTCTTAATCTCATTCTGCTGCGATAAGGGTTTCTAAACTTTAAAGATATTTATTGGAAAACCATTTTATTTCGGACAATATTACTTCAACTTCTTTGGGAGAGTCAATTTATATTTATGTATTCAAACATTTAAAAACGATAACTTTACTGAATAAATTATTTTATCGGAAATATTACCGTAACAACAATAATTGTAATTATTCTTCAACTGAAGCTAGTTTCATTTTTAGTTATATTAATATTTTTAAGAAAAGTGTCGCCAACCAAACTTATTACGTTTTGAATTTTTAACAAGTTCTTTTTTTCGAGGATAGAATCTTTCGATAAATGATGATTTATTGCTTTCATTGCTTTGTCTGTTTTTTTAACTAGATTGACAGCCTCGGCATCGTAAATAGGTCCGATGCACACCCTATCTGGCTTACGATTATTTATCAATCTATATAAACGCATGGGCTCCTTATTAGACAATGATACCGCTAGTTCGTTTCATAAGTACTTTTATCTTTACTTATTAGGCGTTTGAGAAAGTAAAGATTATTAAATATTCTTTACAATCTTTACAGGAGACAAAACCAAAACCTAGAAAATGCAAAAATTTCCCAGACATTTCTGTTATTTATCTAGATTAGTAACATTAAGACAATACAAGAGACACTTGACTAAACATGTGAAGAATTATTATGAGTTGTACCACTGCATATAAAAATAGGTCTAATGAAGCAATTCACAAAACACTGCGACATAACAAGTCATGTTGCCATTGCCTCAAAGCGATAATCCTAAAAAAGATTAAAGACGGCATATTCCTAGGCTAATAAAGGGCTACCAAGGTCTTGGATTCTTTCTTCATTCTCATCTTTCCTTCTTCCTAGATAATTTAGGAGATGTGAGTAAAGAATATGGAAACAGGTTCCATCAAATTATATCGTCAATGGAAAACAGATATATGGGGAAATTGAGCCGTACTATGCTGGCTGACTTCTGCTGGAACTTGAAGCGTAACACACCTGAGACGTTTTATAAACGAATAAGTAAATATTCAAATGTAGGTTAATACATTATATAATGCTAACAAACATGCTGATTCATTATATATTCATGAATTAATTACAATGGGCAAATTTAATTTGACTTTAGGAGCTAAATATTTATATGGTATTTTATAAATCGGGATCAATTACATACTTATTAAATTGGCAATTTACAAGAAGATAATACGTGATAGGAAATAATTGTTAGGAAATTCGAATTCATCAGAATCAACATCATAATACAATGAATATGAGATCTATGTTCTTTTTAAAGCTCAAATTTGTTGTACAGTAAAATTCTAGAGGTGATTTAATGCACCCTCCAGCGGTTCAGGTTTTAGCATGATTTGAACCACTCAGTGCGTATTTGTGCTAAAACTCACTATTTAGTTACAACCTAAAGCAGAAACCACACTCGGAACATGGACAAAGTAAGAATCTTATTGAAATGGGATGCTTATCAACGGCGAGTGGAATTGTTTGGACACAAGCCAAATTTGGTTAGTCCTAGGTCTTATAGCCGAAGAGCGTAATCGTTGGTAATAACGATGATGATAATAATGATAAGAAACAACAATCACAACCTGGTTGTATACCGAGGAAGAAAATTAGAAAACTAAAATCCATTTTAACACTAGTCAGGATTTTAAGATTCCCCACCTGTTCTTCCATTTCCTACACTTGCCTTACCTGCTACAAGAGTTCTCATCCAGAAAATACCCAGCTATTTCATTCCCAAAGCACTATCTGTTTTCAAATTTCTATTGCTCCATTGCTTCAATCGCGCCTATGTAAGCCTCCGCGTTTGAATACCCTTTGGTCTTTGTATTACGTTTGGCTTAATGCAATCTACGTTATTCTAAGTAAAATGGGCGTTGTTGGAGGCAACATAATCCTTAAGAACATAATATTTAATTTTAGGGAGGTAAATCTGTTATTACTATTCATACAATAATTTAACCACTAGTTTGAAAAAAGACAGCTGCAAAACAACCAGAGGCACCAAATGATTATACGAGGTATGTCATGAAATTAACAGGATATAGTGTGCTGCATGAACTATGAGTGGGGACAGTATTGACCTGTTGGGTCAGCGTGTTAATTACTATTAACAGAGTATATTACTGTTTTGTCACCTCTATGTAGCGATTGTATGTTTATCTCACCTACTGTCGTAAACAGCTGCACAGGCAAGGACCGTCAAGCAATGTGAACAGAGCAATGAACCAACTTGAAGCTTCCGGTAGCCCTCAGAAAAACTCCCTCCCAAGCCCTCATCATGTTGTAGAGCGTAACCAGATAAGACAACCTCAATGTCGCGTTTAGGGCTTTTCTAGTGGCAACAAAGGCTCAAAGGGGATTCGAGAACTTAGAATACAACCACCGGACTCGAAGGCCCTCAACGCACAGCAATGAGGCCAACGTTAAATGTGCATTATATATGGTAGGTGGCGATCGTCAGCTGATTGCTTGACTGATTGCAAATGAGCTGGGAATGAAAGTTTGCAGCATCTGTAAGATTTTCAAATGAAGATTTGCTCAAAACTATTGCCAAAGTTGATGAATGATGACCGGAAAGAGCGGCGCATGCAGTTGTTTCAGGATATTCTCGAGCCTCTTGGAAACTAACCAGACATGCTAGTGAGAGTCATCACCAGTGATCTGTGATGGATTTTTGAGTATGCCTGAGATACCAAGGTCCAGAGCCTTCGGAGGAAGAGTTCGTAATGGCTGAGGCAACAGAAAGCAAAAGACTCAAAGTCCAAATTAGAATCAATGTCATGTGGGGTTTTTTTCTTTATCCCAAGCTCAAAGGGATCAGCAGGCGGATAAGTTTTCAGGAGTTAAATGCCATCAAGCGGACCGTGACGACGGAAATACGGAAAATTCTTGGAGAATCCTTCTTAAAGTTCTTGGAGGCGTGGAGGAGAAAGAAGGGAAAGTGCGTGAGACTCAAGTGGGATTATTTTATAAAGGAAAACTTGAGAATGTCTTTTATTGGGTGCTTTCAAGAGAACCTCTTTGTTAATGTTTCATTCGCTAACGATTCGGTCGGAATTGCGCCTTAAATTTCCGAAACTCAAGGACAAGACCTGTTCTAGTCATCCGATTCCACAAGGATCAAACACAAAAATAAAGAATAGATAAATAAATAAGAAATTATAATGAAGAAATCATGAATTAAAATTATCCGACAGCAGACCTTATCACCCAGAAGGTTTGTGGATTGAAGGGTAAATTAGAAGAAGAATTCCTACAATGATTACATGAACGGATTTAAAACTTGTTCCTAGAGAAACATAATGAAGCTATGTTGAAGTCTCCCTCTCTGTCCAAAGTCACCAAGATTCTTATAGAGGGCGTCTTTTTGGTTGATGTGTTGGCCAGAATAACACAGAATTACTTCATGTTGCCTCAAATGCTGTTCAACTAATCATATTCCAAGAGTTAATGTATAAGTAGATTTCATGTAAAGGCCAAAGTAAAGCTAATGGAATTAACTCTGATAAATAGATTGCTTAGATCTAAAGGAAAATCGAACACTTTGTAAACCTTATTCAAAACATTCGATTTTGCTTGTCAAAAGATGTGTTTTAAAATTATGGCAAGTCGATATACATGAAAAATTTACATGAATATTTGCTCAAAGAGGATTTGGGCAAGAAAATTTCCCGCTGGTGAGAATCTCAATCTTCCAAAGGTTCATAATCTTATTCTGGCTAGAACTAAACAACTTCTGGTGAGAAATATTTTGGAAGCTTTAAAGAATATTAAACAAGTCCTTCAGTTAAATACTTTGGAATTTTTTATAGGGCAAACCGCTCTTTTCATTTTCTGAGTTTGACTCCTACAAGGAAAATTTCTTTTTTTAGGCTTGTGTAAGTAAGGTAGGTTGGATATTACCATTTTAACTTACTGAAGTCCTCCTAGTTACAAAAAAGGAATCTAAAAAGCCGAGAGAAAGGAACTATAAGGGATCTTATTTGATTTTAGCTGGATGCGGCTAATTCCTACGTATCATAAACTAATTAGTTGAATCATTAGTTCTTTTTATTATTAGAACTGAATACATCCATCACTTTAATTCTCAAAAGACCATGTTAATAAATCCATTCAGTTAACTTTATGGTATTTTTTAATTCTAAATTATATTAAATCTATTATGTAACCCAGAATAAAATGAATTGGTAAGGACTAATTCAAAGTGAATAAGTAATCCATTTGTTTAATCTTCATCTACTTAACCATTCTAATAACCACTATTGTCGTTACGGTAATATTTTCGATAAAATAATATATTCGGTAGAAGTAGTTATTGTTTTTTTTATGTTTGCATATATAAATATAAATTGACTCTCCCAATAAGGTGGAAGTAATATGCGCCGAACGAAAATGGTTCTCCAATAAATATCTTTGAAGTGTAAAACCCCTCACAACAGCAGATTGAGATTGACATTGAATTATATAACATTATTGGAGATAACATTAAAAATAATTTAACTTTATTAATTGGATATTTAAATTGTAGAGACATAAAATTTTCTTGCGGACGGGGAAGGACAGAGGTTATTGAAATTTTTGGAATAAAACTATTTAACACAATTAGTTAATGAACCGACTAGAGGGAAAAATATTCTTGACGTGATTCTAACTAACAACGATAATCTAATTTCGGGTATTACTATTGGGAATGTTATAGATTCCAGGGATCAGAAATCAATAGAGTTCGAAATTAAAATAAATCATAACAAGGAAACTAATGATATTGAAGTGTAAAATCTTAAACATGTGGACTTTAATGGTTCCCCATTCAAATCTAGAGAAATCAGTGCTGGTCCTTTTAAACCGAGCATTTTAGAGAATTAGATGTGCAATTCATTCAGCGAAAAACAAAGGTTAACGCCTCAAGTAAACCAAAATGGAGGAATCATGATATCCAAATTAAATTGAAGGATAGGTACTGTGCATACAACGTAATACATCGAAAAAAAATAATCAAATTTATTTACCCGCCGTAGGGAATTTCCAGGAAAATACGAAAGGCCAAAAGAAAATATGAAATTCAACTTGCCAAAGAATGTAAACATAACCCTAAGAAGTTTTTCTATTATGTATACAATAGAAACCCGATGAAGGAAACAATCGGCCCTTTCAAAAATAACAATAACTAATTAGTTTTGGATAGAGAAAAGGTAGCCAATATATTAAATATATTTTTTGCATCGGTATTCATGAAGAAAGACGAGCATAATACACTATGAACGAACGACGTGATAAACTTAAACTAACATAGCTTTTAACTGATATTGAATTCTTCGAAGCAGAAATAGAGTTTTATATCAGTATGTTGAAATCCAGTAAATCTCGAGGTGGTGATATAAACTATCCGGCGCATTTAAAAAAAATTCCAAATGTGTTAGTGGGAACCCTAACGATATTTTTTAACAAATGTTTAGAAGAAAGTGTCGTGTCATTAGATTTTAAACTAGGAAATATAACTCCTATTTTCAAAAAAGGAAAAAGAGAACTTCCGACCAATTATCGACCCATAAGTTCAACATAGATCGTAGTTAAATTAAGGGAATCGTCATTCGCAATAGGGTAATCAATCATTTGGAAGCGCAGAATCTCACAAATGATATTCAACACGGCTTTAGACAGAAACGTTAATGTTTAAATAATCTTTTAGAATTTTACGATAGCATGACTAAAAGATATGACTAAAGTAGATTTTTGGACATAGTTTTCTTAGATTTCGAGAATGCATTCGAAACCGTTCCTCATAGACGATTACTAACTAAATTTTTTGCTCATGGAATTAGGGGAAACCTCCTACACTGGATAGAGTCGTGATTAAGTAATCGTAAGCAGAGAGTAGTTTTAAAAGGAAAATTTTCGGAGTGGAAAAATGTAACTTTTGGCGTGCCCCAGGGGTCTATGTTGGGACCATAGTTTTTCCTTATTTATGTCAATAGTATGGATACTCGCCTACTTGGTAAATTATGAAAATTTATGGACGACACAAAAATTAGGGGTAAAATCTCAAATGATAACGATAGCAAATGAATTCAGCGGGATCTAGATAAAATCTTCGAATGGTCTTATATATGGAACAAGAAATTCTATTGGAAAAAGCGCAAAGTTTTGCACTTAGGACGAAATAACCCAAGTTTTAACTATAAAATAGCTGGTAAAAATCATATCTCAGTGGAGGAAGAAAAAGATTTAGTAGGCTGGTTTCAGATGATCATAGGGTTAAAAAAACAGTATGACGAAGAGTGTAAGAAGGCGAACCGAATGCTTGGACTTATTGGCGAGAAGTTTTCACTACAAACTCTGAGATATAATCATACCTCTATGTAAATGTTTGGTAAGGACACAGCTAGAGTACAATTCTGGCCACCTTACAGGCATGTAAACATCAATAAAATAGAAAAATTCAAACACGGGAAACTAAACTAATTCCCTCGATTAGAAATAAGTCGTATATCGAAAGATTAAATATACTTAAACGACCGACGGTCGAAAATAGGCGATGGCGAGGTGAGCTCATCAAAGTATTCAAAATTTTAAATTACTTTGAAAACGTAAGTTATGAATTTTTTTTTCAACTACAACTATGGTATCACACGTAACAATAGTTTAAACTAAAAGGACGGAGGTTTCAAACGAACATAGATAAAAAAAATCATCTTTAAAATCATCGATAAATGGAACGCACTCCCCGCGGAGGTAGTAAATGCTAGTAGTGTGAATAGTTTTAAAAACAGAATTGACAGTTATTTTACGAATAATGATATATTTTTTTTAAATACGGAGCCCTGTTGGGGATTGAATTTCGTTGTGACAATGTCTAAAAGAGAACTACTAGCATATTAGTATAGAAGAGGATTGGTCTTTGAGCGGACTAAGTAGTCCTTGCTGGCTCCCTGTAACTATGTAACTATATAAATGCAAATTATGGTGATATCATTTAATATCCAATACTGAGCAAATCTTTATATTAAGGAGATACCACATTATTTTTTTCAACTTTTTAGTACATTAGATTATCATATAGAAAAGTTAAGCTTATTTAAAGTCCTTTTATTTCTAACCATATCATAATAATCTACTGCTCTGTTTTTGAGATACAGGGGTTTCTTTGAGAACCTCCCTTTTGAAATCTTATATTTTATAAATCACTATAAAATTAGTAAAAATTTAGCATTCGAACTTCATTCCCGAGCAAATGATGCTTATATGATTTAGTTATCATTTGAAATTAGTTTTCTTTAGTTTCTTTAAATTTTGCGTTACTGGTGGACTGAAACATATATTTTTCAGGCAAGGTCAACTATAGGTTTTGTTCCAGTTAGAAAAGGGAGTGGTAGGTGAATAGTAATGTTGTTCTCAATGCACTGGAATGTATTTCAATCTATATTGGAATGATCCCAAAAATCTAACTAGTTCTTAGGCGCCTTTTTTTTAGCAAATATTTAAAATCACATGGTATAGTTTTGCGTTTTGTTCACAAATCAACTTAAAAAAGCCACGGAGAATTTCCACGAATATATACAATTTTATATTATCAGAATTTTCACTATGTTCTAGTCATGTTGCTAAAACAAAATTTATACTATAAAAAATTCCAGAAACTTGCAATAAAATGCTATAAAAATCAATGGTGTAGTCTTTTTTCACAAATTAACTTTAAATATCTAAGAATAATTTTCTACGAATGTATACAATTTTCCATTAACTTAATTTTCTCTGTTCTATTCATGGTGCTAAAACATATCTATACAATAAAAAAGTGCATACAATTTTTAATAAAATGATATACAAATCCAAAAAATGAAAATAGCAAATGTATTTTTTGGTCTAAAGTGAATAAAAATGCTCGTAGAATTGCTCATAGTCTGGTCCAATAATTATTCTAGTCCTAAAATGATATACAAATCCAAAAAATGAAAATAGCAAATGTTTTTTTTGGTCTAAAGTGAATGAAAATGTTCGTAGAATTGCTCATAGTCTGGTCCAATAATTATTCTAGTCCTTGATCTGAACTCAGAGCTTTTGTCTAAGTCGATGGTATTGACCCTATGACTCAATCTACGATCATATATATATATATATATATATATATATATATATATATATATATATATATGGGTAGGCTTTAATTCCTACTGAACGTGCGAAAGCTGGTTAGAGGCGTGTTGTGCCATAGCCAGGATTCTCACTATAAAAGTCCCACTTGTTACTGGGGGAGAGGTTTTGTGTTTTGAATTCTAAGAGTGCATAATACAGGTTGAATAAATTATCCGAAGGGATGCTTAATTAAAGTCTTGCCAAGGGTACGTCAAAAGGGAGGAGCCACAAATAAACACATGTACCAAAAAATAAACTTTACTTTACACATATATAATAATTAACAATAGTTAAACAGGCAAAATTAAGGATTATATATTAAAAACTGACGTTAAGCGTCTAGATTTATAATGACTCAATGGGAGTATCAATCACTGTTAACTAAATAGGTAATTTAAAAATAGAAGGACACTGGGTTTACAGATTACCATTAATTGTGATGGATTAAAGAGACGACTACTCAGGTCCAGACGGGGTGGTTCGGGTAGCGTTAACACGAGTTCTCGGGGAGAGGGGGGATAAGACGACGGGTTTGGGGCTGCTGGCTGCAGTTCCAGTTAGTATACTTCTAACTAGATGTGACACTAACAAATAGTAACTTCCAGTAACTATTTGGCTGTTCCTTTTCTTTCTCAAGTTACGTTGAGCAACAGAGCGTATTCTTCTAGTCACAGTCTCTGCGGGGAGGGATTTACTTCCGAAACACTTTGAGACAGCGACCAAGTTATCTCGGCGGCGCGTTGACAGTCGATACGTTACGGCAACGACTCTCGTTCAACGTGAGGATTACGCGAGTGGGTTTGGGACACTGCTGTAGATAGAGGAATGGCGATGTTATTTATATCGCGGATTGTGGGAAATCGAGAGAGAGATTTCATTCACGACAATTCGCTTATCGCAGTGCCTTCTGGACAATCTCCATGGTGTCATAAAGAAGGCAAATAGAATTTAGGCTTCTCTGTGAGAGAGGCCTTCTTTCGTCTGACTTCCTGTTGCAAGTTGGGGAAAGGGGGGGGGGGGAGAAGACGAAGGTCAACTCAAACGACAAATTTCTTTCGTTCTCACGATTGTCTGGCGGCATGCGAGTATGTACGTTCACTACCCCCACAAAATGTTTATTTGATTTGATGAGCTAGGTAGTGAAATGTGTGGTAGGTGTAATAGTGGTGAAAGAATTTTTTAGTTTTAGTTACCCGGGTTGCGAGGGCATTGCCTTCGTTTTACTTCTATATTATTTGTCTTCTCTTGTTGTCTTTTTTAGCCTCCATTGTTCCTAGAGTTCGAATTTTTGAAAGGAAAAGCAGGTCTGAATCTTCCTTTTTTTTATATATATATATATATATATATATATATATATATATTTAATTTCATTTATTCCTCGGTCTTAGCTTTCTAGCCTTTCAAGTTTATTTTTGGCTAACTTTATTTAGGTCAATTTTATTTTTGTGTGCATTTTGCCACTTTTTTCTTATTTTCTTCTACTATTACTTTATTTTAATTTCTCTTTCGTTTAGGGGCATTTCGCCTGTTTTGTTTACTTCTTATTGTACTCTTATTTCATTTTCTTTTGATGGGCTCTTCGCCTCTTTTGTTTAGTTTAATATATTTAGTTTATTTCTTATTTCTTTACACTTTTTATGGCCATCTTATTTTTATCGTTCGCCCTTTTATTTATTTATTTTATTTGTTCTTATTCGGTATATCTCTTCTTGGTTCAGTTTTCATTTTTTGGTTTTATTCTATGTTGGTTGTTCATTTTTTTGTTTTCTTCGGTCTTATATTTGTATTTCTGATCTTAGTTATTTAAAAATCTGGTTTATTGCCCCTCCCGCGCAATTTCTTCTGCTTGGGATTAATGCTAACCTTGCAATTTTGTGTCGCTTCTGCAGCGGCATTGCAATATAGAGGTTGTCTAGTGTAGGTATAATTGTTTGCTGCATCTTTCCTTAAGTCTTTTCCTAATACAGTCGTTTCTTCTAGCTTCAGCTATTAGAAAGCTGGTATTAGTTTGTACACTTTGCATCGTCCTGAGAGAGGTACAACTTTCCATCTGCGTTATAACAGCCGGGTATACCAGGACAGAGCGGTTTGTTTCGAGTGTTAAATTTCGGAACCTGTATAGCTTCGAAAGTTGCGTTTTGGCTAGAGAGCCTCTGGTCTAGATATAGGTTTTGTACCCAGACTTGGATAACCGTAAATCCAGGACGTTACCCTCTTCCAAGTACGAGTATTAGTCGTCGTTCACGATTACTTCATCTATTTTGCGGCCGCTTATTTCGATTATTTCAAATTTTTAGCAGTGGTTTTAATTTTCCACATCCTTTCATATATGTTAATGTTGCTTATTTCGAAAGCTGTATCCCTTGCTTGAACTACGGTGTTTCAATAGGAGCTAGGAATGATTTGTGTGATGTCATCTGCAAATTGCATATACATTGTCTCGTCCCGCCTCGAAGCAGGGAGGTCTATTGTGTACACGAGATACAGCAACGGACTAAGACAGCTGCTTTATGAATGAAAATGAAATGAAATGAAAAGAGTAGTGGGAGACAAAGCACAGCTCGTCCCACACGCTCCCCGCCCCCTTTGGTTCTCATGTGGCGGCCAAGGAGGGGGGCGGTTCTCCTTTGTAGACCATTATCATTACACTATCTAGACATAAAGTAGGCTCCAAGCACTGTGAGTACGGCGGATAGGAGTGAAAGGGAGAATAAAGTTTAAGGATAGGACAGCGAAGAAAATAGTAGGAGACTTAGTAGTGGATTTAGTTAGTCATTGGAGCTACAGCTTAACTTGGAACCGAACCACGATGTGTCCCTTGTTTCTACATATAACTTTACAGTTTAGTGTGACCCCTGTCCCACGCATCTACTGTGAGCCCCGTAAGCAAATGTAATAGTAAAAAAGAAAAGGATACTACTTGTCTAGAGATCAGGATTATCTCTGTCCATTATAGGTAGTTATAGCTAGCGTGATAAAGTTAAAAAAATTGTATTCTCGTGAGTGTCTCGCATTGTTGTTTTTTTTTGTATATGTATCTATCTTTAATATGACTAAGTTGCGTTTGTATTTATGAGGCGTTCAAATAGTAATTAGTAATTCTTCTAACTAAAAACTGGTGTAGGTTTCTATCTCTCTATAAATTCTTTCCTATTAATATCCTAGTTATAATTGACTATATGCTATTCTCTGGTGATGCTTTGGTTATTTATTTACTCTTAGTCGTCGATTATTATTCTTCTTCTCTAGGTGTAGATTTCTTCTTGTCCTTTTCTCCTCCTTCTACTATCCTTTAGAAACTTGGAAATACTCTGTGTGATCTCCATCCTTCTCTTGGGGTAATTTAGTTGGTTAATTCAACCTCTACTTCATTCTGTGTCTTTTCTATGACTCTCCTTGCGCTTTTTTTGCAATTATTTTGTTTATAGCTCTTTCTTTACCTCCCTTTGCAGGTCTCATAGTCTTTTTCTACTTTCTCCTCTTCTAGTGCTTGTTATTAAGTATATGGCATTTTTCGGACTTTTGGAGTTTTACTAGGCTACTTCTCGAGATCGTGTATATTGCTATGGTTGGATAATAATTGCGGACTGTAGTATGGCGTGATAAATTTTTCTTTTGTTTTAAATTCTTAGGTTAACTAACTTGTACAGTAATGCCAGGCCGCTTTTCTGTCGATTTACCCTCTCAATTACCTGCTTTTTATAACATGATTTCGTAATGGTTATTCCAAGCACCTTACATTCTCTGTCGTATCTATAGCGCTGTCCTTCTACATATAAAGGGTCTTTCAACAAGGACGCTAGAGCTTAACAGGCGATAGTAGCCATGTTGTTAAAGCAATATCTGGCAACCTGACTGTGAACTGTTCAGTAGTACTTGGCAAGTCACGATGGAAGTTATAGCGTTGAACAGCGTGTGAAAATCATCAAATGTTATTATCAATATCAGTGCTCCGTTCGACAAACGTTCCGCGCATTACGTGATTTTTATCCTCGCTATAATCTTCAGCGAGGAGGCCCATTTTTGGATGAATGGATTTGTGACCAAGCAAAATTGTCGGATTTGGGAGGAAAACAATCCACATGAAATGCACCAGTGCCAATTGCATCCCAACAAAGTTAGTGTTTGGTGCGGGTTTTCATCTAATGGAATCATGAGTCCGTATTTTTTTTTTTGAGAACGAAGATAGGATTGCCATAACCGTCAACGGCGAGACATACAGATCGATGATAAGCAACTTCTTGTATCCTGAACTGGATTATATTCCTGATATGGATATTGACGACATGTGATTTTAACAGGACGGCACTACTTGCTACACTGCGCACGACATGCTAGATACTTTACACCAGTGATTTCAGGGCAGGGTCATCTTGCGCGGTGGTGACGTAAACTGCCCACAAGATCATGCGATTTAGCGCTATTAGACAACTTTCTTTGGGCTACCTTAAATCGCGGGTCTATGCGAATAATCCGCAAACAGTTGGTGTCCTCGAAGTCAACATAACGAACACTATATAGCAAATTCAGCGAGATTTATGCCACAAAGTCATCGAAAATTGGGCATCGCGATTATGTTCCACCAAGCGAAGCCACGGCGGTCATTTGAACGACCTCATATTCTACACTTAATGCCATAAAATGTACTTTCAAATTTAAAATAAATTTAGTGAATATATTGCACAAAACTTGTTTTATTTACATTTAAAAATCGAACGACCTTATTAGAAGACCCTATACATCTGAGATGCTCCTCCTGTTTACGGATACCATTTTAAATTTATACCTGTTAGTTTTAATTTTCCATTTTTCTTCGTATCTCTTAATAATTCTTATCGCGTCTGCAGTCATCCTAGTTTGAATTGGTCCGTTCTTGTATGGGCAAACTATAATCTAGGTAAAGGCTTTGGCAAATTGGATTTTCAAGCTGCGCTCATTTTTTGGTGGTGGTAAATCTGCGGTGTAGATTGAATAGAGATACCGACTCAGACATCCGCCTAGGGGCAAACCCGCATTAAGCTCGAATATTTCTCCAGGACGGCCTCCTATTTCCAGATAAGCATGTCTCTCCATTATATAATAACATAAAATCCTTTCAATCTTCTTCATTCCTAATCTGAGTATCTTGAGTTTCATACCCCTCCTCCCTACTTTGTGGAATGCCTTAGACACGTCCCGGCATACAATGTCTACGCTCAAATTTCTCTCTTTGCTTTCGCTATCTATTCAATGATGACTCAAAGGGCCATCTCCGTGTTTCTGTTTTTCCTGAAGCCAAAGTAGCAGCTGTTCCTCCGGCCGTTATCATGAATATCATCCTTGCCACTTTCAGTTCATCAGGAAAGTATCCCATGTTCAAGCACGCATTGAAGTAGTTTCTCATTCCCCCCAGTATGTTCGGCGGTGCTTTAATATAATTTAATCTGGTGAGTCCTGATTTGCATGGGGCTCTCTGTCGGAAGTTCTTTATCATCTCTTTTAATTCCTCTGATGTAATTATTGCGTATATTTCGTCGTTGTTTTATCTCCTTTCTTCGGTAAGTTAAAGGCGCATGTCCTTTCGATCTCCTCATTGAGTTCGGCTGCCATCTGATGTTCGAATTCAATGTCATAGTCCTCGTTCTCTTCTTCGCTAATTTTGCAATAAATTTCTCTCATGTTCTCTAAATAATGCCTCTATTTCTTCTTCATCTCCTAAAATGACGTTCCCTGCATCCTTAATTTTTATTTTATCTCTACTGTCCCTGTCTTTAATCTGTTTATACGCTTCTATGATTGCCTTGGTGATGTTTCCACATCTATTTTCTCAATGTGCTGATCCAATTTTTCTTTCTGTTGTTCATAAATTAGTGCTATTAGTTCTCTTTTCTGTCTCCTGAGTGCGTTGTATGCTTCCCTTGATGCATTCCCTTATATTTTCTGCCACCCGGCCTATCTTCTCGTTCAAAGCCAACCTTTCTAGTGTTCACCTAAATTGTTTGATGGTTTGGAATAAGTAAATATGGACAGCCCTTTTTTCTGCCCTTTTACGTTCTTCTCTGATCCTATCCAACTCCAAAACAAAATACACATACATAAGGGGAAATGGGAAATGGCCTGAATACGGCGAGTAAACGTCTCGCTGCAAAGTTGAACTTGCAATATTCATTCTTCTTTAACCTCTCTGAGAAATAAGCGAGGGAGTACTCCAGTCTTTGAATGAAGTCGATAACAGAGTGATAGATGCCTATCTTCTGCCGGAGGGAACTCCGGCCTTAGATACGTACAAGGCTGGGTTAAAGTGAAGGGTTGAGTCTGCAGCTGGAAACCTTTGGGAGGCGAAGAGGGGTGAACCAGACTGTATATGGCTGCTAACTAAGATGAAGCTGTTGGATACTGCTTTCTCAAAGCGATTCTCGAGGTATTTATACTGCTTCGACGAAAGTGAGTGGCTGGGCCCTTCAAAGGCGGACGGGAATCTTATTAGACTTGGCACGCCAGAGGGGGGAGGATAGTCTCGGAGTCCTCACAGCTTTGCGCAAGCAAAGGTTCTTGGCGCCGTGGGTCTAGTGCCGATTAGACGGTACGACGGCGAGGAATGGAACTCAAACGGATTACGCGGTCCCGCGAAAATCTCGTGGCCTCCTTGGGGCTGTCTGGCAGTAGAGGGGTATCTCCTCAGGCGCCACAAGTAGACGTTGGGTTCTATAGGGGGGAGGGATTAACTTTCTCTCTCTGACAGCCAACAAAGGAAATAAAACAAATATAAGATATGTTTACTTCAAATATGCTTGTCGCAGTAAAAATGCAGGGGAATTGCGCACTTTTTAAGCAACTCCAATGTGAGAGAAAATAGCGTCTTTGTTAAGGTCTGGAAACAACAGCTAGCCGGTGCCATAAGACCTGGGAAAATACATCGAGGCAATATCTAAAGCAGTATAAGGAGTTGAAAATCATCGAAACCTATAATCCCTCCTCCCCCGTAGTCACATCCTAAGCTTAACAGAATTATGCATTTGAGATAGTTTGGCAGACATTGAATTGATGAGTGATCAAATAATAACCTTCGGTGATGAAACTCGGCTTGAACGCAATAATACCCTAATCGTGCGTATTGCGCCAATGGTCCCCGCTAGTGTCTTTGCAAATAACAAAGCCATGAATAACATTTGCCTTTTAGTAAATACCTACCGGACAGAGGAGTATGGTTCCTGAATGCCTTCGAAGAATTTTATGGGTATTGTCGCTTATATGAACAGGAAGTAACATTTTTATGAAGAGTGGTTAATGTTTGCTTATAAAATTAAGCAGGATTGTGATAATCTGAGTAAATAAGAGAAGAGTCTAATCGGCAATTCATGAATGAAGCGGGAGAATACCCCTAACCCGAATGGCACCCGACTCATTATAGTTTACTATCGTTATATAAGTCCAGGCTTGAAATAAAGTAGCCTGATGGAAAAGCCTTATCTAAGAGAAGTAATTCCGGAGTATGGACGTTCGGGAATTGCACAACCATGGAGGGAAGTTGAGCTAGGATAACCATCTTAGAGGATTAGCATTAAACATTGGCTGAAAAACGAATAAATTCTGTAAACTGCTAGTACTCATGCCGACCGAAGGGTAGTCTTCCACTCGTGCTGAAACTCGTGATTTGATGGCGAATTTAGTGTTTCTGACAAAATGAGGTTCTATATGAATTTCAAAGGACGAGAAGCAAATTTGATTGTCAGATATTGCGAGGATCGTTGACTCAATGGAAAACAAAATTCTAGTGTAGGACAAGGTTCTGACACAACTTTAAGGCAGCTGAAATGTCTATATTCCTGTGAAAGTTTACCGCCATCCGCTCCAGAGTCAGGGAGGTCCATATCCACCTATAAACTAAATTATACCTTGTCATATTTCGTCATTCCACAATTATTTTAGGCTATTTCATTGTTATATAAACTGGACAGACCCGAGCAATAAATCTATAGAGGTGGAATTCCGTGTCATTTATTAATGAGAAAATCTTTACGCCTATAGATCCGTGAGCAGACAAGAGGAGGCAATATATGAGATTTGTACTCACTACTGAAGCCACCTTTGTCTTCTTTCTCCTTGGACGGTAAGTTTAAGGGAACAGCCGTGGCGTGACGGCCAGAATATTTGTTTCCCTCTCGGCCTTCATCAATCTTCTTTGCCAGGCAGCCTAGGAGGCCTTACCTGATTCCTTTCTTGTAGTCTGTGAGAGGAAGAAGAACCCGTTGGTGCGGTCGTCTAGTCCCCTCCATCGGCGCACTCATTCCGCGCAATCCACACATGTTCAGGAACGAAGCACATGACAATCACGAAATCCGACTGACCAGGAAAGAGGGGATGCGGAGATTCCAATGCTGCGAAAGCAATCCTTCTACAAAACGAGCAGGACGTCTTATCTTCAGTGCAGACTGGTGTATTTTAAACGGCTCGGCCGTTAAGACAAACCCGCCACCTAGTAAAGTCCCGCTGTTCTCAAATAAAGTGGATACGCCATGGAAACCGATCGTCTTATGAGACTTGGAGGCATATGTGTAAACTGGCATGGGTCCAGTGAGACACAAAGTGTGCTCCAATACGGTGGATTATAATACTATCGATTTTATAGTCACTTTGAGAGCTGAGACATGGCGACAAATAGTCAAAGGTGGCACCCTCCAAGATTGCCGCCTAGAAAGACCAAGAGGCACCTCTGACCCAAGAGCTACACCGAGCTGTGGAAAAAGTTTCCTAGCTTTAAAGCCAAAATGCTAAAATGATGTCTTTTAGCAAGTTGGTGGTGACCGAGAGAAAAGCTGGCCCGTGGGTTTAATCCCATAGTGCTCTGTGAAGGTCAAAGAGCAAGTGAGATCTTCTCATCATCGATATGTAACCTCTTAATGGGCGAAAGTGAAGAAGGCAGAATTTATCAGAGGGTGGCCGATATCATAGATTGAAACCACTTCCACAATACACTCTTCTTAAGAATTAGAGAGAGAAGGAATCCCCCCCCTCTTCATTCCACCTGACTTCCTCAGTTCGCCGTTGACTGCTCTAAATTTGTCTGGCCTATAATTAGAACACTGGAAAGACCCTTAAGTGAGTATTGCGGTTCCGTGCTATAGAACCTTATCGCGGGTCAAGGCAGTTAAGGAATTCTGTTGGCGGTGAATGTCTCTCCCTGGCTAGATAATTTCGGGTAAATATTCAACAATTCAGAATTCTCATGCAGATTGTGTCTGAAGCCGCCGTCCACTGCATTAGGTGTAACGTCATTCTAGTCCAGAGAAGAATTGAGTGCTTGTCGAAGAACCAAGGAAGAGCTAGTCGTCACTCAATGTTCTCCGTGAAAATAGTTAGGCGCTCTTCAACCCTTCTCAACACGTATTTGGGTTTTAAGGATCGGAAAACCATCCGCGAAGCACCCCCTGTTTGCCCGTTGAGGATAAGAGCCCCCCCTCCTTCCAACTTCAGTTTCTTGAAGTTGAATTGAGCATCTGTGAGAAGCCCACAATTTCAAGGTCAAACTTACCTATCTGGTGCTACTCGCCGCACATCAAAGTAAAAATGATTTAACCTCCGCTTCGTCACGCTCCTCCCACCTTTACGGCGTCAAACCTCAAGGATCCCCTTTGCTCTAAAAGTAGCATTGTTGTAAAATCATTACATATTCAATTATCTCTCGGTTCATACTTAATTGTTAATTGATAGTGTTAATCATATTTGCAGTGTACCCTCAATATTTAATTTATTGTCATTTAACTTGCCCTATATGTATATTCAATCTTTATTCCTATTAAAGTATATGTTTGTTGCCGTGTTTGAATATTTCTTGGTTTAGCAACTGTATATGTAAAGAACTCTTAGAACCATCCACAGGTTGAGCTTTAATTTTAGGCGGCCAGTAGGCTTGTGTGCGAATAACGGCGTACCCAGGTCATATCACGACATAAAACTAGCGTCAGGTCTTTAGGTTTGTAAAAGATTCCACTCTACCTCATCATTTTGCTATTTCCTTAAAGATCATTATTTCCACTCTATACAATTGCAAGTCTCAAGAATATTCAGGGAAAAATAATGGGACAAGTTTTTTTTTGATAGGCAATTATATTTTATCTTTTGACCGTATTTACGTGAGTCAAGATACCATTAATTAAACGGCAAGAATAGCCGCCAAATTCTGCTTTTGCTGTGGTAAAATTACCAGAAGACTCAGTCCTGAGTCAGGTTGCCTCGTTAGTTATTTTCTTTACATGTTGTGCATAATTACTTCGGAACCTTTATTAAGTATATTTTATTAGTTAATTACAAGTAGTTTAGATATGTTAGGAAGACCGTCACAGGATGTCTTCGTTCGATCGTTTTCATAAGCAGTGACAGATCCTAGGAATATCAGGAAATGAATTAATCGCTTACCTGTAAGAGAAATAACGAAACTAATGGGCAGAAAGGATAGAACAAGCACAGAGAGAAGCAGAATTGAGACAGAGAGAAGCAGAAGAAAGGAAAGAACAAACATAAAGAGAAACTTAAGAAAGACAGAGAGAAGCAAAAGAAAGGGAAGAACGAGCAGAGAGAGAAGTAGATGAAAGAGAGAGAAAAGCAGAAGAGAAAATAAATACGGCAGCACGAAAGAGAATTCAGCCATGATCATGTCGAGATGACTTCTGTGGGATCACGTAACCATCAGTCACAAGCATCCTCGTCATAACTCCTAGGGGATAAAGACAGAGGAGGTTTTGTTCTTATCTGACCCACTTTGAAAAAAAATTAGAAAGCAATAACTGAGATTTAGAATCAGATAGACTTGCTCGTATACTCCCCCTCTTAAACACTCGTCTGCGAGAAATCTTCAGTTGTTTCCCCTCGGAAGAAAATCTAGATGCTTCAACCCTAAAAGCAGAGCTCTTCTCTGCTATAAATATGAATCCAGAGTTCTATCGGGTTAGATTACGCTTGGCTACGATACAACCGGTACAAACGTTTAAGCAATTTGGGTTCACCCTTCGCCGCAATTTACACTTTTGGTTAGACTCTTCACAAATGACTAAAGATTATGAGTCATTACTAGACTTGGTTTTAAGGGATCAACTTATGGCTACCCTTCCCCGAGAATTGAAGGACTTCGTAACAGATAGAAAAGCTTCTTCGTTTAAAGAGTGTGTAGTGGATGCCGACCTTCGGGCTTCCAGCCACGATCTATATCACAAGGAGATTAAAAAGTGTTACCCCCCGTCCCCCAAACATAAGTTTGGGCCTAATAAGTTCCATGCTAAGAATAATGGTAGCTTCGTAAAGATTCAGGCGCCGCATGAGCCAAAACCTCATCCTCAGCGTGAACAAAAAGAAGTAAAGCCTCCAACATTCCCTTCTGCGCCGTCCCACTAGACGCTAAACCCATTGTATACTTTACGTGCGGCACTCATGGCTACTTTAGTTATAACTGCGCCCAGAACTCTCAGCTAAGGACCATCTCTAATCAACAGGTCCATCAGGTAACCGCTTCGCTTGCCCCTAACTCTTCTGACTCATCATCACAGTCACCACCTGCTCACTCTCGCTCGGAACATCGGGTAAATTTCCTGTTCAATGAGAGCTCCCCTGAGGGTTCAAGTTTGAGAAGAGCACGATAAATGAGTGCCGTGTGTCAACTCTTGTAAGAGAAAGGGGTTGCACATGCATGGTAGTCTCGGACAAGATATTGCCCCCAGCAAGTCCCCAGCATAAGAAATTTGCGATCGTTCACGAGAAGTTAGGTCGTGGCAATAAGTTCCCTGTTGTAAAGTGCTACTTTCAGTGTAAGTATTTTACAGGATAGGCTGATGAAGACGCCGCCCCGCTAAAGCTTTGCCCTGTTCTTATCGGACAGAGCACGCAGCATATCCCAAAGTACATAGCGCAACTAGTGATCACCAGGGCCCAAGCTGCGAAAGATACCGTTACCCCGGTACCTTTAACGACCTTTTCAACCCCGGACGTCGAGTGATCCAGCAATGATGAGTTTGCTGAAGCTCAAAAGAATTGCCCTTCTTTGTCACCATTGTGGGAACGGCCAAAAAAAATGAGCCTGAAACCATTCGAGAAAATAGAAGAATTGACTACATAGAAAAAGATTTGTTACTACATCGATCTTTTGTAGGACCAGGTAACGCACCGGTCACTACCCAGTGTGTAACCAAGATGGATGTACGTCTAATTCTGCAGATGGCTCAGGACGGATTAATGGCAGGGCACTTCAGTCATAATAAGACGGCCCAGCGCGCTTTCAAATATTTCTTTTGGCCAGGCGCTGCCAAAGAAATATCCGAATTTTGCAAGTCCTTGGACACTATCAAAAGGTCACCGACAAAGATCGTGTTGCCCCCGCTTCCCTTCAGAAGACTCTAATTGTGTCTGAACAGTTTTTCAGGGTCCGATTAAAATGATAGGCCCGCTCCTCCCCCGTCTATTGAGGGACATTCCTATATTTTGACCCTCGTAGATCGTGCCACTTGTTTCCCGCATGCGGTGCCCTGGAAGAACATTGATAGTATTTCGTGTGCAGAGGCGTTGTTTTCTATTTTCCCCCCGAATTAGCATCCTGAAGGAAATCTTATCGGACAGAGGCTGTCAATTGACTTCAGAATTGATGGAGTATGTAGGAAAGCTCTTGCTGGTCAAACCCCTTTTCTCAACTCCTTATTACCTCGCCTCAAATGGAATGTGCGTGAAATTAAATGGGACTCTCAAATCAGTTCTCAAAAAATTGCGCCACGCCCAACAGCGATAATGGCACCGCCACCTCCCCGTGGCTTTATTTGCGTGTCGGAAAATCCCACACTGAACTCTCGGATTTGCCCCGTTCGAGATATTGTACGGACGATACGTCCGCGGGCTGATGGTAACCCTAAAAGAATTATAGTCAAACCCCAAGCTTGATGAGGAGATTAAGTTGTCATACGCTTATGGGTTGGATATGCCTACTCACCTAGAAAATTGTGCAGACCTCGCCTTCAAAGATTCCAAGGTGAATTTGGAAAAATGCAGAACGTATTTTCACATCAAATACAAAGCACGGAAATTCGAAGAAGGCGACGAAGTACTACTTATGTTGCCCTCTGAGTCTAATAAGCTCCTATCTCAGTGAAAAGGACTTTTTCCAGTATGTGAACCCCGAGGTCAGGTTGACTACTTAATTCAGACCCCCTCAGGTAATAAAGTGCACCACGTCAAGCTGCTAAAAAGGTACCACCGAAGCGCGTGCATTAATAATGAGGTCGCTTTAGACGAAAAACTCGTCTTAGAGGCAACTTACCCCTTCGAACCGCTCTGCCTCGTTCAAACGGTCTGCGTTGAAGCAAAAGATGAATAACAAAAACCCCTTGTCCCTTCTCCCTTTCTCCCAATCGGACTCAGCCCCCGAGCTAGATTTTAATCCCCCTCTCTGACCCATCGAGCAGGCTCAATTGGCGAGCTTCCTAAGTGAATTTTTGGACGTAGTCTCTAAACCTCAGGTTGTTCAACTCAATTCACTAATGAGATTGTTTTAAAAACGCAAGAAACAGTAAGGACTAAGCCGTACCTTATTCCCGTTCATTTACACCCCGCTCTTAACGCCAAAGTAAAAAAAAACTGCTCAGGGTGGGGATCATCGAGCCTTCCTCATCTGACTTTTGTGCTTCGATTTTGATGGTCAGAGAGGGCGATCAATTATTTAGAATATGCATCGATTTTCGCAAATTATATTTAGTCATCCAGTTCGACGCCCAGCTCATACCTTTGATTAAGCAAAACTTACATATTTTCGAAGATGTAAAATTCATCTTCGAAAATAATCCCTGTAAGGCCTATCATCAGATTCTGCTCTCCGAAACTTCTAAGGGCTTTACAGCTTTTACTAGAGAAAAAAGCTTAATGCAATTTACCCGTCTTTTATTTGGTTTGGTAACTGCGTGTGGTGACTACAATCGAATAAAACACCGAATTGTACACGGCATAGTCAGTATAATCCTTTTATTTTGACAACGTGTACGTTACCACCGTACATGGGACCAACACGTAAAATTCCTTCGCGCATTGTTAATCTATTTGCGCTCACACGGACTCACGATATGCCCGTCGAAGTGTCATTTCTCATATTATACGATTAAGTATCTTTGTTTTAAGATAAGGAATAACCAGCTTGTCCCCCAAGAAGACAAAGTTAAAACCATAGCTGAAATGCCATTTTCCCAGACAAAGAAACAGCTTGGGTCATTTCTGGGTTATACTTCATTTTACAGGCGCGTCGTTTCCAACTTGCTCACTATAGTTTCAGCCCTTAATGATATGTTAAAGAAAACGGGATCTGATCCTATCAGTTGATCTCCCGCTGCGGAGTCAAGCTTTAAACAGCTAAAGAAGAAACTAATCTCTGCTCCTAACTTGAGACTCCTGAATTCGAACAAAAAGTTTTGCATTTGTACTGATGCCTCTCATGATGGTATAGGTGGTGCCTCATGCAGTATGAAAACGATGGAAGTTGATATTCCATTGCGTATGTGAGCTGGAAGCTGTCTGTCCTCCAAAAGGCTTACGCCACCATTGAACTCGAGGTGTTAGCTATAGTATGGTCGATTCAACATTTTAGAATGTACCTTATAGGAACCTAATTCGTAATTGAGAGTGACCATAATTTATTTTAGCACCTTCGTAATTTCAAGAGTCAAAATGGACGACTAATGCGTTGTGTATATCAAGGGTACTCAAAATTGTTTAGCGGATAGTTTAAGTAGGAATCATCTAGAAGACAATATTGCCATAAATTAAAAATATCATTCACCTATGTATCTCTTTGTAAATATGTTTGCTTATTTGTTTTATATATAGGTTAATTGTTTGAGGTGTCTATAATTATCCTCGGGTGTAGTTTTTCTTTAGTAATGGTACATTTTTTTTCTTTTATTTCGATAAAAGTTTTATTTTATTTTTACTTTTTTGTACCTGTGCGTATAGTCTAAAGTAATTATTATTATTTGCTAAGCCCACTGATGTCTGAATTTTGTTGGACTTTCGTTGCATAATTCAATTTTTACAGTATCTCCCCCTTAAAGAAAAATTAGTTGAGACATTTTTTGTTTGCATCCGAATTGTGAGTGAAAATGATGTTTCCTGAAAAGGAAGAAGGGGGGAAGAATGTCAGAGAGAAGGAATTCCTCGCCCCCTGACTTCCCCAGTTCGCCGTTGACCGCTCTAAATTTGTCTGCCCTATATATTGCAAAATTAGAACAATGGAAAGACCATTTAGTGGTTATCGCGACTTCGCCCTATACAACCTTATCACGACCAAAGGCATTTGAGGAAGTCTGTTGGCGATGAATCTCTCTCCTCGTCTAGATAATTTCGGGGTTTATATTCGACAGTTCAGAATTCACATACAGATTGTGTCTGAAACTGCCGTCCAGTACGTCAGTTGTAACGTCTTCGTTAGTCGAGAAGAAATCGAATACATTCTATTCAAGAGAGGAATTGAGTAATATTCGAAGAGCCATGGAAGAGATAGTCTTCACTCAATGTTCTTCGTGGAAATAGTTAGGCGCGCTTCAACGCTTCTCAACACGTATTCAGATTTTAAGGATAGGTAACCCATCCCCGAAGCACACTCTGTTTGCCTCTTAAGGATAAGAGCCCAGACTCCCAACTTCAGTTTCCCGAAGTTGAATTGAGCGTTCCGAGAGACGCCCACAAGTTCAAGGTCGATTCTACCTAACAGGTCCTATTCGCCCACATCGTTGTAAAAGGGGTTTAACCCCTTCTTCGTCACACTCATCCCACTTTTACTGCGTCGAACCTCAAGGATCTCCTTTACTCTAGAACTTGCATAATTGTAAAATCATTACTTTTTTAATTATCCCTCGTTCACACTTAATTTTTAATTGATAGTGTAAATCATCTTAGCAGTGAACCGTCAATATTTACTGGCATTGCCTTTTAACTTGGTCTATATGAATATGTAATCTTTATTCCGATTAAAGTATATGTTTGTTGCCGTGTTTGAATATTCCTTGGTTTAGCAACTGTATATATAAAGCACGCTTAGAACTATCCATGGATGGAGCTTTAGTTTTGGTCGGCCAGTAGGCCTGTGTGCCTATAACGGCGTACACTGGACATACCACAACACACTCTACGCTGGGTATGCGTAAAATAAGTATTCGTATCTTCATCGAATGAAGAATTAATAGTTAAAAAACTAAAGCATTAAAATGAAGTAGTTATCAGGTCCTGATGCCTAAACTTATCATCATTTAGAACACCTAACACCAGCTCGTCAATCAGCTCGGCAAGGATCTAACTCGTAATAGAAACTAACTCTCTCTTTTTGTTAACCGTGGAAGAAACTCCCTACAGATAAAGGTTCTACCGTCCAAATAAACGAAGAGGAGAAAGCGTCAACAACCGTACCACGACGAGAACTACACCTTCTGTGGAAGTTCAGCCAGTTAAAGTCAGCTGACCGTAGATGTACGCAGAAATTACAGTATGCCTTCTATACAGGTGTAGCACCACTGCCACTGACTGAAGTTGAGTATTTATAGCAAATAGAAGAACGTAAGCATAATACCTGGTGTAAATCGGAGTATAGGATCGAAGCTCCATTGGTGCTGTCCTCCTTTGTGGGGAATGATATATGAGTCCCCGGCAATGGCGTTCGCGACCACCTTGGAAGGGTTTACCTCCTGTGATTGTAATGACACGTTGGAAATGCACGACTGTTTTGCCTTACTTGAAGTACCACGTGGGACAAGAGGGTATAAATCTTGGGCTTAGCCGAGGGTGTATGCAAAACCATTGGCCCGTCAGCTCTAATTATGGAGCACCCACTGCCTGTAGAACATAGAGATTCAGGAAGCCTATCACGATCAAACGTGACAAAGAGGGTAGGAGAGGGTATCAAGCCCCATCCTTCCCCTGTTTTACCATAATACGCTCACACTTACTGTTTCTTGGACAGCCAGCTCTTCGAGGCTGTATCCTAAGGAATCGTCCACGAGTTTACTCGCATAAAGCACTTTTTTTACAAAAGTGTTTGGCGTCACGGGCATCGACGAGTGATCAAGTTTCAGAAGGGCATTAATTATAGCTGCCTCAGGAAGATCCACCCCATTCGCAGGAAGGCGCCCGTCCGAAAAAAGGGCCATATTTGGGTTTCGACCAGTAAATCTAGCTAAAGCTCTCCTTTAATTGTCTATGTGACATTTGTCCAACTTGTTGCTATCATTATCCAAATAAAAACTAAACGTACTCTCGAAATAAGGAGGGCTGCCTCGCCGCCAGACGTTTCGATCTTTGCCTGGTCGCTTCTAGAAACGAAAGAAAACCCGTCGTGCTCTGGAGCTGCTCACAGGAAGATGAAAAACTTGTCTTCTTCAATTTCTCACTCCGTTTTTTCTTCTTCTTTTGAGAAGAGGGCGGAGAATGAACAAGCATCTCACCTGGGAAGAGACCACGATGCCAAATGGTGGATCAGCCTCGGTCAGATCTCTCTCCGAAGAAAAGAAGATCTTAGCCATTAACAGGGCACCAGCCAAGCAGGAGATAGTGTCCCTCTCCTCCTTGTAAGTGCACGAGTGTCATTGCCACTTTAAAAGGGGCTGCTTAAGCACAAGGGCAGACACAGGTTTGGTGCCTAGTACCAAACCAAAGTTTGTCTTCATGAAAGACCTTTCATTCTGGGACTTGAGCAACTAAAGGATCATTGCTACCTTAGAAGGGACCTCCAACTAGCCTCCCAAGCTTTCTGATATCGCAAAAGGAGGTTCATGTTTCCTATGGACCGTCACTAACAACACAGTAGCAGGCATGTCGAGAAGCAACGTCTTCGCTAAAAGGTCTTGGGGATCCTGAAAAATGCCCTAGGGGGAAACCTTTTTCTCAGGGGGGTTACGAAGATTGCAAAGGGCAAACCTCTTTGCCACATTCATAGGATAAAATGGGAGCCCCTTCACCTGTCATGGTATTACCGTGGCCTACGTCATCATCTGCCCCAACACAAATGTTTGCCAGGATTTAAGAGAGAAGGAGTTAGTCCGAAATTTTGTAAGCCTTATATGAACTCGCCAACACGCGGGAGCTATTAAATTTATGACCAATAAGTAAAAAGAAGGTGGTTGGTTTATATATGCCGCATCCAGTCGCTTCCGCTTATCTGGCCTCTGTTTTTGGGACTTTGCATGGATCTATCTACCCTGGGTAACTTAAAGGTTGTGTTCGGAACATAGGATAGCAACGTACACCGACCATAATTTAGCCAGTGGTTGGTCCTTCCCCAAAGCAGGCACCCCCCAAATAGGCACTAAGGAATCAGGACAACAGAGCAGATATGCTTAATATACCGTATTGATCGTCGATAAGAGGAATACGATCTGAAGATCTGTTGTGGCTAACCCAGAGAAGGGATCAAGGCCTTTTAGTTCGCCTGGTGAACAAAAATGAAATAAAGCCCGCCCACAAGAAGCATTATACTTTATGCGGCCTAGAATGACCCCAGGGAGGTGGTCAGCCCTTGCCTGCTGGGAAATGGTTATTGGGGCAAAAGCAATATTCATATTATTCACGCCACAACGCCTAGGTAGCCTCAAGTACGGTTTCCTTGTAGATTGCAAGAGTTAAATGACGTTATTCTTAGAGGTCTACACCCTCTCTTTGGAGCCAGTAGGATGTAACTGTTTAGGTCCTTAAGCCTAGACAGCGGGTTGAGAGGATAGTTGTAGGCCAAATAAATGATAAGAGGGAGCGAGGAGGAAGCGCAACAATAAATTCAGCAGGCCTCATAAAAGAGATCTTTACAATCCAGTGACAGGGAACACTAATTTTGACTGTCTGGATGAGAAAAGTTTCACTTGCTACCAATTGCAGGTAAATAAATGTTCGAAAGGATAGTCATAGAGTAGAGAAAATATAGCCTGAGAGGTAGCGCGTAATACTAGCCTCAATAACTTCCTCAGGGTCCGTCAAAGAGTTCAATTCAACAAGGTATCGGTGCAGCCCCAATTTGTACTCAGGCCGGAAAGACATGTAGCCCCTCCAGATACCAAGTATAATAGGCTAGACACGTTAGCCTCTTGCGGGTTTGCTGCGACAAATTCACTGCACTTGGAATCCAAACTCGTAATAAATATACCAGAGCTATTTAGTGCTAAAGGGAAAAAATTGAAATATTGCTATTAAAGTAGTCTTTGAATCAGTGCTTACTCTACGTAGTCGTTATTCTAAAAATATTAGATTTATCAAGTCACTACTGGGTAAGTCTCAAATGATTGATTCGTTATTTCTGGGAAGTATAATAAAGCGCAAAATGATATCTTACATCCGATATACAAAACTGAATATTACCCTGAATTGTGTATTAAAATTCAGTAATTATGTACCAAAATTAAATTTGCCTGATTTGGGCTATCAGAGAGTAATGCTAGCACGGCCCACAATTCAAATAATAGCAGGTACCAATTGAAAGATTATATAAAATATGTTATGCACGTAAAAAACACAAAGGAGAGTTTGTGGAAGCCGTTCGCTGCTAATCGGAGGGCTACAAGCTGTCAGGTGGCTACTCAGTGCGGACTATAGTTTTTGCAAAACACACACACCTGTTTGGCAAGAATTAACTTATTTAACCTATCATAATAGTTCTAAAGTACACTTAAGGGCAAAATACTTTAGACTACTACATATATTTCTTTCATAGAATAAAACTAATAGACCTAATAAAACGTTGCATTTTTTTTAGTATCTTTGCATCATAATTTAAAGTACAAATATAAAAGGTAGAGCTCAAACCCATTTTATTAATAAATACAGTATATTGATGCGCGCATTTAATATTTACAAAAATGTCCTTTGTTCTTAAGAAGGGTTTCAATAAATTTTAGCATTCTAGGGACCAAAGTTTGATGATAACTTGACTTATATAGCTCCATTCATAATCAATAAAGACTCAGAAATACTCCCAATAGAATTTCTTCTGTTTATCAACCGCCACTTTGTTTATTGCACACAAATTCTCTATTTGCTTTGTAAAAGGTGCGGTATGATACTGAAAAATGGAGTTATTATCTCTATATTGCTAATAAGCTATTGGGAAAAGCTGCTGATGAAGCATTTCCCGGTACTATTTAGAATTCCTGGCAGTGTTCTTGTGCAGAATTGTTACTGCTATAGTTCACTAATACGAAAACAAACGCCATGGATTAAGAATCTCTAGATCGTTCACCGTGAGCACGGCACAAGTCTTATGAAGCGCTTTCCTCCTCTAGTCCTAACAATATATTTTCCTAAATCTCAAATTAAAGGAAGGAAGCTTCATCAGAGAATATCATTTTTTATCAGTCTTCAACAGTCCATTCATAATAATTCCTACCAAATGGAAGGTTCTTTGGAAACCTTTTCGACCTGAGACTTTTCTGAGAAGTCTCCACCTTTCTAGTCGAGGTAAAGTGTTTACATCTGCTTTTGCCAATCGTAACCAAGCTTAACACTGAAAACAACCCCATTCTTAAACTGTGACCTTACCCAAAAGCGACTTTGGTATTCATTGACGTTCTTGAGCGACTATAAGACTTCTTCACATGAGTGTAACCAGTCTTTTCCAAATCATTCATAAACTTAAATATGGTGGTCCTTGATACAATACCCTTACCAAGTATCTCCTTGCATTTTAGGCTACGATAGTGCAAAGCAAGAATCTTGCACGCTTTTGTTTGGAAAGAACCATTTCTGGAGTTGAAAAAGATAAAAACATATATTTTTACCTCAAAATATTACGAAATAGATAATAATTACACAGCGTAATTCATTTAATTCATGTCATTATTTTAAGCTTGTGATCGAATAGCAAAGCTTCAGGGGCTGAAACTGAAATCCTACCTGAGTAGGAACAGAGCGCGATTTTGGATTCAGCGAAGGAATGCTGTTTTTTTATTATTTTTTGAAATTCTGACCTTTTAATAAGCCTGCAGAATATAAATCTTCTAATGATTACTCCTATCACATAAATTAAAAGAACGATTGAAAAAAAAAGAAAATATATGTCTCAAAACTTTTGGAGATGACTCTATAATTTCTATTATATAATAAATACAATGCAATCAAAGATTTGATAAAGGCATCTTGGTAAAATACTTTATACTCCTGTCAACGCTGCCAGTTCTTTATCAACTCCTTCCGAAACTTTGTGTTTGATAGTTCGTCCTTTTGATTATGGATCTTTGAGACGAATTTCGTTTTGCAGAATTCGCCTCTCTTCAACCTCAGTATTCCTGGTATATCAAAAAGCTAGGTAGATTTGTAACCTGAAGATGAGCCTCTTCAAATTAGATGAATCTAATTTTCTTAACACTTCTCGTTTTTATTATTTATTAGAAAAAAGGCTAAAAACAACAAAGTAATGTCCACTATCTACTAAATAATTTTGAAAAGAAGTCGGCGTAAAAGTAATGAAAACGGGAGAGGAAGTGATGGAAGATAAAATTTCTGTATAAATAGAATACTTTCTGCGCTAACAACGAGATAAACCAAATTAAGAGATATTATATCATTTTATTATGAATGCATTTTACTTATTTTTTTAAAGAACATGGAATAATAGAGACCGGGGAATGTCTAAGTGTATATTGTGTCGTTTTTGTGCTAGGTGCACAATTTTTAGAAGTTTGCTTGTCTCTCCACCCTTCACTGGTCTGACCCAATTTGGGACATTACTTTGATCTCTGGTTTTTAGATTAAAAGCGAAATTCCTATTAAATATGATCCTCTCTCGAGCCCTCGTCAGGTAAAGTGATGCAAAATATTGATGTTGCTGCATGTCGTCCTTCACTGGAGAAAAAGCGGATTATAGGAGTGAGGGAGTCGGGGGTAACTTGGAGTTATTTCACAGAGCGCTGGTGCACGGGTAAGAACAAGAGTAGTCTCTAAGGGTCGGGAATTATCTACCTAAAGAACCAGAAGCATGTCACGGTTCTGAATATGATCGTCTTCCATTTGTTAAGCTCTATATAATTGGGCAACTTTGATCATTTAGTGTTACTCGTGAGATTGGCCGAAATCCGAAATTTATCGAGGTCAAATCACGTTCACTAATTCAGCCAAGGCCAATTATAGCTCTTTGGAGGAGGAAGAAATGATGGTTTATTGTGAGGGAAACGCTATACATGATGATGGTGGTAAGATGGATGGTACCAATATATTAATAGACTCTTGGCTATTATTGGCAAAAACCAAAGATGTCGTAATCTTGTCATGCTATACAAATTTACGAGACATTTTCACTGCTTCTAACCTATCCACATTCTATTCAATGTATAAAAAACAACAATAATTCCTATGCACAAACATGTTCACATTACACAACAATAAGAAACTCATACCACTCAAGAAATAAACCTAGACCTACTTAACACGACAGTTAGAGAAACTCCCACGAGACCCCACATACGCCCTAATAGACGTCTGACAACACGCCACTGTTGGCGTTGAGATAGACAGCTGCCCTAAATTTCCCACAACCAACAACATACAAATTTACAGCATCATGAGTATTGCGTTTTGTTTACTGGCGTCTCACGTCACCTACCCTGCCACCCAGTGTAAAACACTAGCACTACCAAAACACAAAAAACACGACGCATCGATGCCTAGCAATCGACCTTTAACACTTCCTTTCCCGTCTTAATTTTTTCCGTACCATTTTTCTTTCTTATTACCCGTTTTCAGTGGATTAACACAGTCATCCCTCGGATTTTCCTTCAAAACAGATCGTGTTATGCCATAGGATGCTCCCGTTGCTTTGGAAAATTTTGTCCTGATAATAAGAACACCAACGGGGAATAGTAACCACCCCCCTAATCTTTAAGCCTTCAAGCCCCCAGACAACCACTTGGGGAAGTTTTACTTAAATGGGACGTTATGTAGTCATGCCGTGACAGCCGACGACGATGAGCAAGGAAATAATCACATGAGCATTCTTAATTTAATAGGGCGGAAAACAAAGGAAGAGTTTATGCTAATAGGCAGTTGAAAAGAGCCCCTTGGTGAAGTTAGGGAAATTGAAAAGATATTGAAAGACCATAGTCCGAGTAGGAAAGAAATATACTTAAATTTCCTTTTAATTAAGTCATCATTAGGTCAGCATAAAGACCGGGGCGGGGAGAGAGCAGTTTTCCGGGCACAGTTGGTATAACTAGCACAGATACTCTAAAATATACTAACCCCTTGGCTGTTGCATATTTTACAGGTTGTAATTCAATCGGCAAAGAGGTCGTGTAACAACCTCGAAATTGACTCGACCCGCTATATACTCACCACTGTCACTTTCACTAAACAGGTAAGGCCCTCCAATAAATGACACTGAGAGGCATGTAGTAACGCTTCAACTTTCCATATGCTATAAATATTCAATAACTTGTTGCCTAAATTAAATAAACAAACTATTTATTGGCACCTACAGGGAGCCATAAGAGCTCATACATGGAAGCCCTATTAAAAATAACGCTAAATTAGGTTAAGCCCCTCTAAAAATTGTAAGCTATTTTAACTTTATTATTTTTAAGTAGTGATCAAATTTCGTCTTCATAAATTCTGTGTTTGGAGCGCTGACTACTTCTTGTGGTAGATTGTTCCAGAATTGAATGATGCGGTTGCAGAAGGCAAATTTTCACATTAATGTTTTGAATTTTTACTTCTTCATCTTCTTGTCGTGTCCCTTTATAGTATTATATATATATATAAATATATATATATATATATATATATATATATATATATATATATATATATATATATATTGTGGGGAAGTCAAAATCGCGAAGACCAAACAGATGCCAGTTCGGTTATACAGCGTCAACAGCTACGTGGCGTATGAGCCGAAAGTTTTACCCCACTACTCCCCTTATGGCTGGCTGGGACAAAAATCGTCGACATTACTCGCAAGGAAATCTTAGAATCAGCAAATTTCGTAGCCCGTTAGTATAAACAAAGAAGGGTTTGAGCCTTTCGTATACAAACCAATGAACAGGCCCACTATCCCCTCCTATTGATTAGGTCTAGTTTCGCCAAATTGACGAAATTTCACTCTTTCCGACGAAAACAAGAAGAGACTATTAGGGCTACGGGTTACAACGCTGAAAAGTTATGCCTTAGGATAGAGGCTTAAACATGGGAATTCATCTCCCCTACCCTCCTCTCAAGGGGATAAATGAAGTATATATACGTCGATGTGTAGAAAAGAAGAGGAATCAAGTTAGTGTTCGAGAGAAGACGAAAACCGGCGTCAGTCCGGGCCTTAAAGTAGAACCGAGTGGGAGTTAAGAAGAAAAAAGTTTTCAACCCGAGGCTCTTTCTTTTGGTCACTTCGAACAGTAGATCATCGTTATAGAAAATCAATCTCATACCCCTCTCGTTAGAGAAACCGCCTATCTCAGTTTTCAAATAAAACCAGAGATATCCCTCTCCATTGAGGAATACAAAAGTTAAGTCCTACTTGATTAAGGATTCACCTCTTGGTCAACGCTCATCATCGAGAAGCCCAACAAGTGTAACCCAAGGATTAGAATAATCATAAATCTACTGTCCCTTCGATTATATCCTCGATTATTATCCTCCCAGCAAGAAGCATCGACTCGCCACTTCTCCCTCATCTCGAAGTCAGCTGTTTTCTCCAGTCCGCCTCTCGTCTGGCGACACACTCACCCTGCCTCACCTTAACTCCCTCCTCCACTTACCCTTATTCTCGATCAAGGTCATTTCCCGTGTTAGGTCACTATGTTAATGGTAAAAGGATTCACATTTAATTATGTTCTTTAGTTAACATTCCGTACCACAGTGAATTTTGCGTCAACAATAGCGTAGTATTCATTAGTAGTAGTAAGTTTGACTTAGACCCCCTTATTATATCTTTAGTAGATTTAAAGTTTTTAATACTTCCTTTTTATGTAATTCAAAGTATATTTTTTCTCTAGTGGTTTAATTATTTTCTTGAAACGCTGTAAATGGCAATAGATATATAAATTTACTAATCCTCCCTGGGCAAAGAATCAAATCGAAAGATAAATAGTAATGTAGCACTCTTAGAGAAAAAAGGAACGGAGTTTTTTATGTAGGGAACAAATGTACGTACATACTCGGCCGTATACCACGACATTAATATTTAATGTCAGGTTTTATGGGTATTTTGACGAACTCAATAAGATTTGATTGTCTTGCATCCCCTTGGTTAGTAACAAATTTGTGCCTAGGGTTCGATGAAAATTTAACATAATACGAGTATCAGGTTGGTCCTTTATTTTTATGTTAATTGTCCGTGTTAGCCCGTTAATGGTATTAAATTCTTTTTTGTTGTATTCTGATTATTATAAAGTATGGGTGGTAAGGTTGAGTTAGGCAGAGCGCTACTTGTTCGTGGTTGGATAAGTACCTTTAGCAGAAATAAGTGAGCTGTCGACGTGCACCCTTAAAATGTCGTCGTTTAAAAAATTCCACCAACAAGGCCAAACTTTGGGACTATCAGGCAAAGAACTAGTTACCTTGGTCCAAGAACAAGAAGCCTAACAAGCAAAAGAGAAATAGGCCTAGCGGAAAGAGAAGAAAGAAACATACAAAGGGAAAGAGAACAGGCGCAAGCGGAAAGAGAAGCCGAAGGAAGACGAATAAAGATGGAAAGAGACAGAAGAAGAAATAAAAATACAGAGGGAAAGAGAACAGGAGCAAGCGGAAAGAGAAGCTGAAGAAAGAAGAATACAGAGAGAAGCAGAAAAGAGAGAACGAATACTTGTACATGAAAGGGAAATGAACAAGGATCTGGTGGAAGTCATTTCCTTTGGATCCACGTCTGGAGCTATACAGATACCTAATATGAAACTCTTAGCATCTAAAGACAACGAAAACCTCTGTTCGTACCTGACACACTTCGGCAAAATCTTTGAGTTTAATCATTGGGACATAGAAACAGAGGGAATCGCTTGTTGACTGCCTCTGCTCAATACCCGTCTCCGTAATATATTAATCTCGTTACCATCCAAGGCTTCTGTAGATTATACCACCTTTAAGCAGGAGCTACTAGCCGCCATTAATCTAAACCCCGGGGAGTATAGAATGAAGTTTAGACAGGCTAGATTTCCGCCAGGGCAATCATACCGTCAATTTGGCTTTATCCTACAAAGACATCTCCAATTCTGGCTAGATTCAGAACAAGTGGGGAATAAGTGCGACTCTTTCACCGACTTCATGCTTAAGGACCAATTGTTGTGTACCCTGCACCCAGAGATACGAGCTTTCGTGAAGGACAGGCAAGCCGCTACGTTCAAGGACTGCGTGTAGGAAGCGGATCTGCATGCTTCCATCCATAAACTATATCCGCGAAAGTTTAAAAAGAACCATTCGTTATCTCCAAAAAAGGGGGGGTATCTCCAGAAACCCCAACAAGACAACCCCCCCAAATTTGTCAAGAACTCCGGATACCCCAGAAACCCCGTAACGTGTTTTAATTGTGGCATCCCAGGTCACATTATCTTCACTTGTCCCCAAAATTCGAGGCTTAGGTCGTCCTCGATCCACAAGTACACAATATCATCGAATCTATTTCCCAAGAACAACCTCCTGCTTCTGCGTCTCCTTTGTCCACATGGAATTTCCCTGACCAACAGGTGAACTTTGTGTTTAATCTGAGTTCTTGCGGGGAATAAGTTCAAGACTGGATCCGTAAATGTTCGCCGAGTCTCAACATTGGTACGCAATACGCGTTGCACCGATATTGTAGTATCAGATAAATTGCTTCCCCCAGTCATCCCTAGCACCAGAGTTTCAGGGTCGTCCAGGATTTCCTGGGTAGATCAAACAAGTTCCCCTTCCTCAGATGCCACATCCAGTGTAAGTATTTCACTGCCTAGACCGAGGTAGTGGCAGCTCCGATTAAATTTTGTTCAGTCTTAATAGGTTAGAGCACGCAGCTCTCCCTAAATCCGGTAGCTCAGCCTGTAGTCACACAGATTCAAACAACTAAGAGGTCCACGACCCCGACCCCTTTATTCCTATTGAGGACCCTGAATACGAAGAGCTGAATTACCAAGCTTTTGATACTGCCCCGAAGGAGTGGCTGAATCTCCAACCCCTGGGGAAGAAGGCAACGAAAAATGAAGTAGAATCTGTTCGCGGAAACAATCGAATAAGATGCATGGTCGAGATTTCACTACTATTCCGGATGACTGCTGAAATAAACTTCCCGTCGGATAAAGTCTCATCCATTCCCTGATGTTACCCCCCCCCCCCACTGGTAGTAAAAATCCGACATGATGGATTATTGGCTGGACATTTCAGTTACCACGAAACCTCCCTAAGTAGTGTTAAATACCTCTTTCGGCCCGGCGCTGCTAAAGAGATCCCCGAAGACAGCCCATCATACCAACTGTGCCAGAAGGCTACCACTAAAGGCCGGGTACTGACGGCTACCGTACTGAAAACCCTGGTCATTTCCAAACCCTTCTTCAGAGTGGCTATAGACTTGGTGAGGCCCCTCTATCCCCCGTCCAGTGAAAGACACTCTCATATCTTCACTTTAGTAGACTGCGCCAATCATTGGCCCCACGCAGTTGCCCTCAGGAAAATTGACAGTATTTCCTCTGTGGAAGCTCTCATCTTCATATTTTCCCGGAGTCAGCATCCCTGAAGAAATCCTCTCAGAACGAGGCCGTCAGTTCACGTCGGAACTGATAGAATACGTGGGCAAGTAAATCCTCAGCAAACCCCGCTTGACAACCCATTTCACCCATCGACCCATTTCCCCTTTAGTATCATTCCCCTAGGACGTCCAGTCCACTGAGGTAGATGTAAACCCCCACCTTGCCCCACTCACTGATTCCTAATTGTCCGCTCGAATGAAGGAAAAATTAAGTTCAGCCCTATTTTTCGACTACTCAATCCCCAAAAGAAGTTTAGAATCCGAACCGATGCCGTATTAAAGGAATCGGTTGTATCATGGTACCTAAGGGAAACGATGTTACTCCTGTTCCCATAGCCTATGCATCTATAGAACAGGCAGCGCTAGCCGTAATTTGGGGGAAAGAGAGATTCAATTTCTATATAAAAGGTAGGGAATTTCACGTGGAATTCAAGCACTGGTCTCTGGCATATTTGCGTTACAACATAAACCAGAACGACAGACTCATGCGATGGGGTCTATGGGTCATCGAGTACCAATTTAACCTAAACTATATAAAAAGCTCCGCTAAATATAAAACCAATAATTTGAGCCGAAATTCCACCGATGGTTAATTAAACACCTGTTAGTCTTAAAACCATTTTTTCTGTTGTGTGTATATATTTAATGTGTAAAGGTTTTTGTGTAAGGAAGTAACGGTCTAGGTACCGCTTAATAGTCAGTTTCATTTTTTTTGTTCTTGGTTGCAATCGAATATTTTCATTTGTTAAGTTAATTGGTGTGAGTCGGACCGATTGGTCTCACGAGGCCATTGCGTTTCACCTACCTATCTACATGCGCGTGGGTTCGTACAATTTTAATATGACTCAGTTTTGTAGGACCATTGACTACGGTAACAGTAGGACATGGAATTGCAGTCCAAGACCTGTATTTTTTTATATCGTTTATTTTCGTGTTTTTTTTTAACTGGAGTCTCCCCCTCCCCCGCCTCCTCCGACCATTACCTTCTTTAGAATGGAGAAAATGTGGGGAATTCGAAATCTCGAGGACCGAACAGATGCCCGTTCGGTTACACAGTGTCATCAGCTACGTGGAATATGAGCCGATAAATTAACATCCCCCCCCTCCCCTTTTTTCCCCGCTGGCACAACAATCTTAGATATTACTCGCGAGGAAATCTTAGAATCAGCAGATTTCGTAGCCTGTTAGTATAAACAAAGGAGGGTGGTAGAGCCTTCGGAATACAAATCTATGAACAGGCCCACTATCCTCTCCTATTGTTTAGATCTAGTTTCGCCAAATTGATGAAATTTCACTCTCTCCGACGAAAACTAGAAGAGACCGTTAGGGCTACGGATTACCACGATGAAAAGTGATTGATTGAGAAAGAGGCTTAAACATGAGCACTCATCCCCCTCCCCCTGGAAGATAAGTGAGTTACATATACGTCAATCTGGAGAAAATAATTAGAATCGAGATAGCGATCGAGAGAAGACAAAGACTGGCGTCAGTGCGGGACTTAAAATGGAACTGAGTGGGAGTTAAGAAGAAGTTTTTGAACCCGAGGATGTTCCTCGGACAAGAAAATCACTCTCATACCCCTCTCGTAAGAGAAACCCCTTATCTCAGTTTTTGAATAACACCAGAGATATCCCTCACCATTGAGGAATACCAGAGTGAAGTCCCACTCGATAAAGGATTCACCTCTTGGTCAACGCTCATTAACGAGAAGCCCTACAAGTCTAACCCAAGGATTGGAATAATCATAAATCGACTCACCTCTTCTCACTCATCTAGAAGTCATCTGTTTTCTCCAGTCCGCCTCTCGTCTGGCGACACAATCACCCAGCCTCAACTCGACTCCCTTCTTCACTAAACTAGATTCTCGGTCAAGGTCAATTCCCGTCTGACGTCACTCTGTTAAAAGTAATAGGTTTCTTATTTAATTATTTTTTTAATTAACATTACGTACTAGAGTGAATTTTGCGTCAACCATTGCGTAGTATTCATTCGTAGTAGAAAGTTTTATTTAGACACTCTTATTATATACTTAGTAGATTTAAAGTTTTAATATTTGATTTTTTACGTAATTTAAAGTATATTTTTTCTCTAGAGGTTTAATTATATTTTCTTGAAACGCTACAAATGGTAATAGATATATAAATTTACGAATCCTCCCTGGTTAAAGAATCAACTCAAAAGGTAAATAGTAATATAGCACTCTTAGAGAAAAAAGGAACGGAGTTATTTATGTACGGAACAAACCTTTTTACATACTCGGTCTTATACCAGGACATTAATATATATTTATATATCTTTAATTCTAATTGTTTTACAGCAATATTTAGCTTTGGATTATCCACATTCATCCATTTTTTATTGTATGTTTTTCTTTTATACTGTTTGTATTACTATGTATCATTGGCTTTAGAATAAGTCCGTTAAGTTCCTTAAATTTCCTTGATCTGCCTATTTAATTAATTAGATGACGTCAAAAAATGCCGCAAGACTCAATGATTGAATGCAATTTATGCGCCAAAGAAACAGGAAACAAAAACAAGAAACTCCATGTATTTGCATCATTCCATCCTAAAGGAAATAAGATAATAAACTGAACTCAATTTTGAAAGAACTATTTATCGCAAGATTTTTCCCTCCCCCGTGGATAGAATTCGCCTCTCCTCTATTTAGCAATTAATTACTGTGTCTTTACCACTCTCCTGCGTGGTACGACGGCAGTAACTTGAATCCTTCGAAATAAAAAAAGCACCCATTCAATAAACCTCCATCTTAAGGACCACTTTTTTCGTAAATAATTCTTATTTTCGATACTGAAATGGTGAATTTATATCTCGATAATTAAAAAAAATTCTGCCCTCTTCGAATCAAATTATTTGCTCTTAAGACTTTTTCCATTCCTTTATTATCCAATTATACCCGCTCAGTATTTTTTTTCGTTGCATTGAAGCTAGATTTTGGCAGACGAAAGAAGAGATAAACCATCGGGTGCAGCATTAGTGGTCTATATTAGGTGGATAAATAAGCAGCATAGCCACACCAGGTGGAGTTTCATTTGAGAAATGTTTATTGATTAAATAGGAAATTATGAATATGCCTCAGTTGATTGGTGAATGGAGTGGAATATATTTCTTTAAAACGTTAATATGTCAGATAGAGGGATTTATGTGAGGTTAATATTAAATTGTTTTGGCTGTCTTTGAATGGCCTATCGATCCTTGTCATCTCTATCTCTCATAATACTTTAAAAAATCACGTATCTAATTTGTATTGGGGCTAATCGACTTAGATGATGATCTACTGAAATACTCTATTAATCCAAATTTTGCAATTTTTTCATTAATAATACAAAGGAGGGAAGCCCAAGTTACTACTTATAATGCTTACATTTATATATGTTGCGACATGTATTGAAGATTTACCCCAACTTTCATCGTGTTCAAGATTGAACTCTTTCCTTCTTTTTGTAAGCTTTGCACTGTTCAATTTATCTTCCTTTCTTTTTCTTCCGTCGTTGTTTTCACTTTTCCTACAGTGTAAAATTGTTGTTATTGGTTAGACAAATTCTTTATAATCACCTATCTTTTAAATTCAAAATTTTCTGCCTAAAATATATTCATATTATTTTTTTTTGTTTCAGTGCCTATTGTTGTAATTATATAAGACTTTTCAGTAGATTTGAATTGAAATATTCTGGAATTTTTCAGATCTTTAGTTAATGACCATTATGACTAAACCATTTTTAATTACTTATTATACTCTACTAACAGTTCTAAGTGTTTCTCATCGTATGTCATTTAGTAGTGCCAATTTCACCTTTAGAAAGATTAATTCTATTTCAGATATTTGCAACATTCTGCACTATAAAGGCTTGAGATTTAATTTTTTGTTTTTATTTTTCAAATGCATTTCATTATTTCCCTATTAAATTTAAGATGCTTGAATATAATCCTTAGGGTAAAATTTCTCTGGTTTGTGATCTCTACTGATATCAATATCTTCAACTGGTGTTATAAACTGAACAGCGCTATCTTTTCTTATCATAATATTGCTTTAAATATTTTTGCCTCTATTAAAATCCAAAATGCTGAGAGCGATTTATTTAATAACGTAGATGGTTTATTGCTTTGATAATTGTACCTATGCTAATTTATAATTGTATTCTAGCTTTGAAAATAGCGACAATGCTTATTTCAAATATTGCTTTGAAAATAGCATCCATGCTGATTTCAAATTGCAATATTGCTTTAAGGATAACAACTCTACCAATATCAAATTGCATTTTTCTTCCAATTCCATTCTTTTTGCCGATCTGAATCGTTTATCTCGTAGTTAAGGAAGGATTGAGGTAGAGAAGAGTGAGGATAATGCATAAATGTTGCTGTATTACTGGCATTAAGAGGACAATAAAGGCTCACTTTTTTATGGTCAGTAGAAAAGGATTAAATGAGATGAATATGAGTTATTAAATGTAATTCATTACGGTGTAGAACTATTGTAATAGGTTGTGGCCAAGTCTTCCTACTTATCTACTTTTATTACTTATTTTAAAAAAATAGTTGAAACTAGAAGAAGAGTCCCACCAAAAAGAGTTTTGAAAAAGAAATTCATATGAAAATCGTAATAGCTAAAGACAAAATTATTTATAATATTATAACACAGCTGAGGAAACTCAATTAATGATTTTATAATTTTTCTGGACACCCAAGTTTCTAGCGATATACAGAAACTCAATAATAAATAAATGTATTAATAAAAGAATGGTGTCTTACTGTAAAATTACGTTCTACATTAATCAAGCTTGCCCGCCCCACATGTACAAAATTTTATGGAAACCATAAAGATAAACAGAAAAGGAACAGTGAGGATGAATACATATCCAGATCTCGATCCTCCGGAAAATCCTTTAGGCATTTCTCGGACCCAAAGCCATCCCTCTACAAAATTCATTGAAATCCTTCAATAAATGTAGATAAGTTGCAATTAATAATGCCATCTAGATTTACCTCCAGCAAATATCTAATCACCTCATTCTTGTTTTAAATCCCACCGTTTCCTCATATTTCAATAAGATTTCTCTATAACTCTATGAAATATCCTGTGTACCATATATAACGCATAAATAATCCAGAATTATTTGCAAATATTGAACCCCTCAACCATAAATCTAATCAACCTTTACTGGGCCCAAGTTTCTTATTTCGATATAATTTCACTGAAATCTGTCATTATTCTTTTCAGATATCTATACATCAACGGACATTAATACAGACACCGGTGATCACATATACTTAAGTTAAATGTTAACCAGAGTTAAATGATATAATTTTCTATCGTTCTTTTTCGTTGCCTTTGAACCAATCTCATTTTAGACTTGTCAAGGCTTTTTTTAAAATTTAAATTCTTATGGTAAAATCTCTGAATGGAACCCTTCTAATTTATCATGTAATATTTTTTTAAACTAGATCATCGATTATTTTCTGGGCCAAATTTCGATGCACAAGTTGGGTTGCTATAAAGTAAGCCCATCTTTCTGGCGAAATGTGTCTAGGTTTTGCTACGAGTATATTTTCGCATCTAATCCCTGAATCCAGCTAATAAACTTAGGAAATCAGTTGCCGTAATTGATCCAACCCAAACAAGCACTAGCGATTACCGTGGCCGTCGTTAATGGAAGTCTAGCGGGAAAAGGCAATTTCAGTAGAGAGAAATTTCCATTAAATCTAAGCCACGAAAACAATTATTGAATCTCAAATAAAAAAGCCGCAACCCATTACTTACGGAGAAGAGATATATGCCTTAGTGTATATAAAATTCATTTTACCAGTTTTAAGAAGGAGAGAAACTTGGCAAAAAACCTTGAAAATATGTACGAACTGGAGAAAAATCAGAGAAACATGGAAGGATACAATTACAAATATCCCACATTTGCCTCGAACAGCAATTGGAAATTAGGAGTCATAAAATATTAGGTTGTGATAAAGCGGCCTATTTAAAGATAGATTTTCTACAGCCTTTTCAATTGTGGCTTGGTTATTTCATTCCCATTCTTTTAATTGAGAGTTAATGGGTCTTGAATTGAAATCTACGAGGGCAAAACTAGAAAGAATTATTGTTTTTAGTGGAATTTTCTCTTAATTAATAATTGGTTTACCAAATTTAAGAAAAAACAAAGAATATCAAAGAAACACGAAGTAACAGTGTTATATAAAGTATGTTAGAAAGTGTGAATTTTATCTTAAAAAAGCAATGAAATGTTTTTAAGAATAATTTTTTAAAGACAACTTAAGAAATATTTTAGATTTGATGAAAAAAGTCTAGAATTTAGAAGAATCTTATGAATTTTCAAGAATTTCGCAGGCCTTGCGAGAACACACATCTGGAAACTTCTAGAATTTTTCTGGAATATTACTTCAGGATTATTTCTACCTTGATTTTCGGATTTGCTACCATATAAGAAATAGCTACCATAGTAAACACATCATAAGAGAAAAGGAATCAAGAGGCTGTAATCATTCCCTACATGCATTCAGCCATATCTGCTGACAGGTCATCAGAGCAAGAGGAAAAAAGATCGGTGTGACAACATTTATGTTAATGTGTAAAGCCACTTATGGACCAAGACTAAATCTAGGTACCTCAATTCGTTTGTTACCACTATCAAAAACATTGGAAGATAATAAAATTGTTTGTTATGAACAGTAAAATATTATTCCAGAAGTATTTAAGCTATTATGCCTATTCCTTTACTTTCATAGACTGGTAAATGTAAAGGGGGAAGAAGAACCTTGAAGTTGCAATTTTCAGGAATTTGGCGTGAAACCACTGACCACTACGGCAATTGTCACTCCTGTATGATTCACTTTTCCAAACGTCGATGAAGCAAAAATGCACCTGATATTTCTTATTCCAATCTTTAATCCTCTATTTCACTGTACCTCAGAGTGCTGATACTCCAGTACCTACCACTCTAGAAAGGAATAAGACCCCTTCAGAAGAAAGCAACAATTCAAAAGGTGAAAAGATCAGTGAAGATGTATATATAGTAGAGAGGCGAGTCCAGGTCATAAGCATCACTTGAGCTCATCACAGATTTCGTATAAGACACATGTATAAAAAAAGGTAGGAGACGTAATTCAAACCACAAACTTATATGTCCACTGATAATTTAACCATAAGACAGAAATATAGTTTTAATATAAAGATTACTCACTTCATTCATACATAAACTCCAGTTGTCTTGGTTTTTCTGCAATATTTCTAGTGCCTGTGGCTTCTTTTTTATATCTAGCATTATGTTTTTCACCATTTCTAAGTTAAGGGTAAAAATAAAGCAACCCTGCAAAACACAAGTGATCTTTACACACCTAGGCACAGAATAACAGCAATAAAATAACCACAGTGGCGTGCACAAAAATCATTAGCCAGAGAGCGATCTGACCGTAGCCTGTACTCTACTATTAACAATAGATGCCATTTAGTCTTTAGACCTATAAGGCTCGTTTGTATTAGCCCAAGATGCGGGATAATTTTTCGTTCCTTTGAGAATATTGTAGAACTGAAACCTTTAAAGATTGGAATTTAAATCCTAATCTCTATAGAAATATATTTTTTCAACAGAGCATTAAATTTTAATTACTTTTAATTTTACGATTATAGATAACACCTCGGGCTCTATCTTCTGAGCCCAAGTCAAACGAGTGTGAACGATGTCGAGAGAACCTATTCGACGAATGATATTTTTCGACACAGGGCGCCTATAAGTGACCGCCAGACGCTGACGAAACTATATGAACTGCCAACAGGTTCATTAAAAGGAGTCAGTGTTGTCAGAAATCAAATCAGCTTGCAAATACACGTTCACTTTACTAAATTTATACGGGCGTTAAGCCCAAACAACCCGAGTTAAGGAGTCGCCACTGATATACTCCCTTGTCAAAGTTATGCCTGTTAAGAGGAATCTATATTAGCCAAACTAAAAAGACCCCAATGACCATATCTGAGATCTTGGGTTATCAAAGTCAAAGGTTAAGCTTTTGATTCACACTTCAAAAGAGTAAGATTTGTTGGATGAAAATTTACAAATGAAAGCCAAAAGAGAGGTCATATACATTTCTCAAGATTCTTTCCCTATCAAACTGGCCTATACTACTGCAATGATGTGTTTGCTCTGTTTGCTAAAATTCGAATTCCATTTAATTCAGATGAGTGGAGGCTCATCAATAAATGTCCCCTCAAGATGCATTAAATCTTTAATATCTCCCACAACAGGAATAAACATCAATTCCTTCACTCGGCTCATTCAGAATATCTCAAGATGGACAACAATCATAAAATTCTTAGTAGTTGGGAAGTGATTGGGGACTTCAAAATGGTAGCATTTCAGATGTGTCTCTAGAGAGGTTTTCCCAATCTTTAGTCTCCTTTCTGTCTGATAGACAGTATGGATAACACAGCACATTACCAAAAGAAGCACAGACTACAAAGGAGTGAGTTTTATGTTGAAAGGCAAAATGCCGAACATGAGCAAATGATAGAGCCTCCACATGTGTTCTTTTACCATTGCATTTAAAACTAGGTCTCATAAAGCAGTTTTTAGAGCTCTAATAAAGAGCTTACAGCCTTAAAGTACCTTCAAAATTTCTTTCCCAAACTCTCAGGGGCAAAGGCGAAATCTGGTGTCTTTGATGGTGCACAAATCAGGAAAACCATAATGTTCAGAATTCAATAACAAGCTTACTACAAAGGAAAAAAGAAGCCTGGAAGAGATTTGTGGAAAACCCCAAGGCTGAGACTTATGTGAAGCTGGTGGAAATCTTATTGTTAAACTATGACTAAATAGGCTAGGAGATGTCCCTGAAGGTACACATTATTGATGTCCATCTCGGTAAGTTCAAGGCGAATATGGGATCATACACAGAGGAGCAATGGGAGCAATTCTTTCAACTTATACTGAACTGTGAAAACAGATGCCAAGGAGTATACAATGAAAACACGGTTGGATACTACATATGGGGACTTGTATGGCAAATCGATTTACATTATAAACGCAAATTGAAGAAATCTGTTCACTTCTATCTCTTTTACGTTTTATTTTATATTTATTATGGAAGTTTTAATAAAATTGTACCAATTTAAATTATTTTTTTGTTTTGTAGCCCTACACTGTACGAAATAATGAATTCGACTATTTTTAGTAAATATTTCATCATACAATTCATGAAAGCAAATTTTAAACAAATAAGAGCTGTTTTCTATTGTTTTACAATAAAATGAGTTAAAAACAATACTTAGTGGCTAGGAAAATAATTATGTTACATACTGTTAAATTTATCAGATGTTAGATATTATTGATATATATATATATATAAAGTAACTACAGAGCCATAAGTGAACTAAACATTAATTAGGCAATGGGGCTAGATAACACATGCTACTGTGCAATATAAAAGGGAGTAGCTATTCTTATTTAGGGCAAAATCCCATAATTTACAAAGTAACCTCTAAAGACCACGATGCGTTATATAGTCAAATAATTTGCATTAAGAACGAAACGTATTTATGATTTTCCATATTTGAACGGAGAATATGACACTAGAACCTTATCACCGCACAAACGATGTCTCAAAGTCGAGTAAAATAAATATATGTCGAATAAATTTCTGGACAGGATACTCAGAGAGTTTTTGAAAATTGATTAGATAGTATTAAAGGATGTCTTAATGGGTCGTATATCAGGGTTTAACGGGCGGTACTACCACGAAATCCGGTCTCGACTCAACATAGTACCGATAATCTCCCGAAAAGTGTTAAGTATACATAGGAGCTGACATTCGTTAAGTCTCCTATGATCGTGGCAAACTCCTTATTTGTAATAAGGTCGTTACGGTACCAACTCTTCACATGCTCGGATAGTTGCAGCTATCAAGCGCCTGACCAATAAGTACTTGGTTGGATGGAGTTTTAACTCACAGTTTTGTATCCATGAGAAAACGAACGAATAGTACTGCTGTCGTCCGAAGGCCTTTGGGATTTCTGCAATGCAAGCCATCGCTCAAGAGAAGTCTAATATCCATATTATTCGTACTACTTGTCATTTTCCTGTATTCCGATTTTCTAAACTGACTTTTTCGACTTAAATCTTTGTTCGGTCAACCTTTAATAAGTTTGATTTGTTTTCAAAGGGAAATTGGCAATGCGACCTGATTCCAAATATTAACAAAGGGGAAAAAGATCTGATTACTTGAAAAGGGCAGAAGAGTCAGATCTATAAAGGACAAAATGACACAAGAAATACGCAATCTCTTCACCAACATCAGAAGGCCACTCTCACCATAGCGAGAAATCTACTTAACCAATTAATTATATTATCTATAAAAGAATATTGCAGATTTGCGCTAGTATGAACTCATCTCGCTGGAAACTGAACGATGATTGAGGAGAACAAGTCTTCAACAGTGATTCTGATTTGATCTCATTATAAACAAATAAGATATTTATGACCGTTTCCTTTATTTTCGGTACATTTATTTCCATTTAACCTTTTGTAAAACTCAGTTCTTTGGAAATATCTGGTTCTTCACATACTTACCTGGGATATTTGATCCAGGTAATGCAGATCTATAACGTTTGCAGTTTAAGCCTCAAACCTTTTTAGCAGCTATCATTTTCATCACTCTAAGTCATCCAGTCACCACACCAAAATTTTACTCCAAAACCTCCTCCTTTATCAGTCGGCAAATAGCTACACTGAGAATGACAACCGTACTTCAAGCTGAAACTGAAAATGTAACCTTAGCTCGTCAAATTTGTCATTCCCTTTTCCTATACCAAATTTCAACGCGCTTCAGCCGCAAAGCTAGTTACAATTTAGAGACAACTTTCTCTGGAGGACTCCATCAACTTGCCCATTCAATTAGAGTGGTGCTCAAAATCTTAAGACTCACTTTGGATCCAGATACGGTAGTCAACTTAACGGTTAATAGTGGTTATATCGTAGCATTATTTCCGCTTTTCTCCAGGATAGACGTCGATTTCCGATAGTCTCCTCGTTCCAAAACTTTTCATGTTATCCCATTCCGGTCCTTTCCTAAAAACCTCTTACGATCTCCTTCTTTCTCGGATTGTCTCTCTCCTTGTTGTCACCACACAAATTTAATTTAAGTGTACACCAGCTCGAATTCCTTGGATACCTCCTAACCAACGAAGGCATCTCAACTTTGCTTGACAGAGAGTGAGCCATTCATAATTTCTCTGCAAATGCCACATATAAATCTCTAAGAGAGTTCTATTGCCTATTCATTTTTTAGAGGAATCATGTAAAAAATGCGGCCTCCATCTTAGCCCTGCTAAGTAGCCTCCTAAAGTCCGTACACAAACGCAGCAATTCCACATATATTTAGCCGTAAAGTGGTGCTAATGACATTCAAGTGGAAAAACTTGAAGGTCCAAGGTAACAATTATACTCACCACAAGGATCTTGCTTTGGCATTTTTCTCACAAGCCTTTTCACCCTTCTCTTGTGGCTTGACAACTGAATTTCGTTACACAATTTGTGGCTGACATTCATTCCTCACATGACTAGCATCTCATCCCAGCTGAGGCTCTGTCTAAGAATACACCAATCACAGACATTCACTGTCACACTCAGAATTACGATTCTCAAATGACATTGTTCGATCGCAGCCCTGACTTACAATTTACTCTTATGTCTGCCACTGAAAATTTCCTAAGTTGTTTCAAACGGACAAATATTTCCTGCCAGCTGCAGACCACTCAGCTTCCGACCATTACTCGCTTCTTGAGTAAGAAAAACACAATACTCCGAATTCCTCCCTCTGTTGCTGAACACCGACTACAAATTTATTTTGGATTTCTCGTTAAATAGGATTATGGTCTTCGTGCCTCAGACATTCAAACATAAATATTTGACCTCTTTCATTGCTTGGCTCACTCTGATGTAAAAGCCACACTCAACTTTCAAAGCAATTTTTCTGGCATTAATTGCGCCAATATATAAAAAAGTCTTGTTTTTACAAACATTCCCTTTCAACAAATGCGCACGAAAGAATTAACTAAACCTCGATTTATCACTCGAGGCTAAGTGTGCTTTATTTAGACATCACTCTACCCTACGCCCAAACCCGTGGGTCTAACTATCTATTATAAATCGTAGATAGATATGCCAAAGGAGTCTAGGTTCAACCTTCGGAAAATTTATCTGTTGCAGAATCAGTTCAGACGATTACACAAAGATGGTTAAGCAGGACGGAGTTGGCAAAACGCTCATATCTGAAAATCGGTCTAACTTTCGTTCTAACTTATCATTTGTATTCACTAGGACTCTTGACATTAGCAATGTTTTCACTCCTCCTTAAAATTCAATTGACTATGTGTATTCGAGTAATGCTACGCTTAAACGCTCCCAGCTTGCCGATCCCCAACCCCCACCCCTGATCATTGGCATAATAACTTACCATGGATGCTTGCGCCCCGCTCTCAAACAAAGGAGGAATCTGGTACATCACAAGCACATGAATTATACGAATGTTCTATCTTTCTTTCGTCCACACTTTCAAATTCTTTAGATGCCCACATTCTCATCATTGACTTCGTGGAGGCCTTAAAACCAATTTAGTATAAATGTGCCTTCTGTCATTGAGCAAGCTCCCCCAAGATCAAAAGGTGCACATTACTAACGACTCCCAAACTTCAACCCATATCTCCTTCAGTATATGAGAAACTCCCCATAATTCCTCAAAAGAAGTAATGATCCTTTTTTCGTTAAAGTCAACAGACGGTACTCACTTTTGTGATGCAAGTTGACTCAAGTGATTTAAGGAGAATTTCGCTCAGAAATCGAAAGTTGGCTAGGTTAATTCTAAAACATGAAAGGATTGCAAGTCTCTTTTAAGGCATGTCTCGCCACTAACGCAGACACAGGAGTTACCTGTTCCGACCCCACGGCTGTCGGATTTATTTTAAAACACATTTGTTCATGACACACACATAACTTCTCACACGTCAGCCTAACGCAAAAATTTATTTCTCTCCCTGAACAAGTTGGAACCTTTGACGTACTTGGGGAATGGCATATGCCAGGGCAGCTGTTTATACCCCGTACCATTCCACACTTGCCCGGAGAATAGACATACATAGAATAAAGTTACTTAACTTTCATTTTAGGTGGATCAAACACCAATTGTATTAGGCTGTTTTGGCAAACTCACTCGCTGGCATCCTAGCTGCAAGCCAAGTACGATTTTTACCGTTAACCTCTAAGCTTTCTGGAAAATCACACGAGCTGTAGCTATTAAGTTTGATCAATCATAAAGAATTCTTACCTGACTTTGTCAATCTTTATCTATGAGACGCTCGATCTGTTCCTGCGGTCACAACATTGTTCGCTCATGACTAACGGTCATTCATGCATAATAGTAAACTGTCAGGCGCGCACTGTTAAACGTTTACTCATTGTAAGTTTATTATACATTATATGATAGGGAGAGTGTGCAATTCTCCTAAATCTACCTTCACTCCACGAATAATAATAATGAAAATTTAAACAATATGCATCTGTATTTATTTGCGATAGGACTTTTATCCCGGGCAACGCCAGGTATCGATGCTACTAATAAATAATATATTTCATACTTGAAGGGTGCATGTATAATCAAACGCTTCAGATATAAATTTAGAGTGAGACTCATATTTACCCCAATATTATCGCCATAGAGATCACTGATATTTTCACTCTATAATGACAAGGATATTCGTCTATTTGCAGATATTATCGGTAAAGTCTTATGTTTTATTCTTGGATATTTGATTTACGGACAAGAACTTCAAATCTCGCTATTACGGAAACTGCTCGGAGAGGGAAGCCTGCACTCCAAAATTACCACATCAGTTTGTTTAACCACCCATTTTATTTTAAGTTCATGTTAAATTTCTTAGGTGGACAAGTTATTTTATGTTAATGCTACCACCTGACGTTACCAATGTGGGCACGGTATCCTCCGTATAATGAAACTCACATAACGACCGTGTAGGGAAATCGTCACTTTTCACCCCCGCCCGTTCACTCGTGGTGCAGTCACAATGCGGTTACCGCAAAGACATCCGACCCATGCATCGGCGGGTCCAGTGCATAACCGCAGCGTCGCCTATTTCGGCGCCATGCAAGACCCTAAAGGTCAAAATGCAAGATCTCCCTCAGGAGAGTGAGATCCAGTTTCACGTCAAATAAGAAATTAGAGACGTGTTTCTCCCAAGCTCGAAGGCTAACGAGGAGCCGATGTAAGACTCGGTGGAAAAAACCGTTGGGCATAAAAGCTCTCCTAGTGCCGGCCTAGAGCCCCTCCCCCCTTACCACTCCCCCAGTGGGGTGACTAGGTATAAATCAGGAACATTGAGGAAAATCTAGTGGGATACATCAGATTCCAGGTGACGAAGTCCTCGATTAAAACCGAGCTACCGAGACTGGATTGGTAGTGTACTTGGCTCGCCAGACCAAGAAGTACCCTGCAAGAGAGGCAGGGCTACCTACCTTAAGGGGCTAAGAAGAAGCTCATCCTTGAGCTAGTCTCTGGTTATCAAACAAAATGATAAGTTAACTTTGGTAAGTTCAACTTACTCTCTCCAGAGAGACTCCTCATATCCTGGTGCACCTTAAAAACCAGGGGTATTCCTCGTTCTTGAGGAATTAAGAAAAGAAGAAGGAAAAGGCATTCCCCTCTAGCCCCTTATTCGGTGGCCACACCGAACATATAAGTTAACTTGGTGAGGAACCAAGTTCAACTTATTCTCGTCAGAGAAATCCCCCTCCGTTATACTCGCCCTTGAAGAAGACTGGAATTAAGAAGAAGTTATCCTCGAGCTAGTTCCTGGTTACCAAACCGAACTTTAAGTAACTTATTCTCGTCAGAGAAACCCCGCCTCATCGATCCTCGCCCTTAAAGAAGACCCTCCTTGAGTTCAGTCCTTGTCCATGAGGAAATAAGTAACGAAGGAGAAAAGCTCCCCCTCAAACTCGTTACTCGGTGGTCACACCGCACTCCAAGTTGACTTGATTTAAGAACCAAGTTTGACTCACTTTCACCAGAGAGACCACGACTACCTAGGTGTTGCATAAAGCACCGTAATTGTTTTCGTCCTTAAAGACCCCCCCTCCCACGGAATAACGTGTGGACCCCCCAGCTGCTACCCTCGCCCAAACGACTATGTAATCTTGCCCATCTACATCTGGCCAGACGGCACGCGTCGTGTTCAATAACATTTCTGAGGCCTTTAAATTCTAGTAGAGTCCGTAAGCCTAAATCTTATATTATTGTTGTGTGTAGGGAAATTAACCAATTTTTGAGGGTTAAACTAATTTAATTAATTCTTGTTTATGATAATATTCAGAGTATTGCTGTAGTTAATGTTTAGAGGTTGTGTATTCAATGGTTAAATTTAAAATATAAGTTTATTTGGGGATTTTGTGTGTTTCTGTCTTATATCCTCACGTGTCTCGGAACGGCTCTGTTCGTTAAGATATTCAGATATCAATATATTAGCATTCTTAGCACTCTTAGAACAAGAAGAGAAAGCATTCTACTACATATTATACAAATTGGTGTCAGGTGTCAGGCTTTTATTAGAAAGAACCAAGCAGTGTCTAATTAAGAAAGAGCCAAAACGTAAAGGAATATCGGATCAGGAATAAGAGAATAATTGACCAGAGGAAAATTGGTGGAGTTATGGGTGGTAACAATCTAAAGGTAATTGGTAGGTCATGTGGTAAATTTGTTGTCGGAGTGGTATTTCAATCAGCATAGTAGTCTGATTAAGGGTAAGTAATGCTGAGTGCTTCCTTGTGAGTGCTGGCATAATTACCTGAAAGTACAGTAAGGAAAATTCGACGGACCAACACAAAATGGATCCGGTTGAAAGTTTCAGCCTACAAGCCCAAATTCTGGGATTTAAAGGCAAGGATATAGATGCCTATATCCTTAAGAATTGAGAATACAAAGAGAAAGAGAAGAAGAAATAATAGAGTTTGATAGAAAAAGGGAAAATATAGAAATACGGATGAACCGGAAAAGTAAAGGATCCTGAATACAGTGGAAAATAGAAATAGAGGAAAGAAGATGCTCAAGCGGAGGTAAGACAAACGAAAGGATACGACAGTTGAAAAGAGTAGCAAAAGAATTCAGAATAAGGATAGAAAGGAAAGAGAAGGAAAGAAGACTAAAGATAAAGCTTGAAGATGAAGAAAGAAGAACTCGACGGGAAAATGAAATAGCGAAAGCAGAAAAAGAGGCGGAGGAAAGGAGAATGAAGAGGGAAAAAGAACGTGCTCTAGCTGAAATAAAAGAGAGAGAAGAAAAGGAAAGATTGCTTGCACTCGAAAGAGCACCTATCGCGAACCCCATAGAGGCCGAGGAAGTTGTAGCCCGGCCTGCACCTAAGAAAGGACCATCGAGAGAAACCTAACCAAATGGGTTAACGATGGAATAAATAGAAAGTAAGGATGAGGTACCAGCAGGAGTACCTAAAGGAAAACCTACGAGGAGAACCCAGCCAAATGGGTTTATCAGGGAAAAAGTAGAAGGTAGGGTAGAGGTACGAGCAGGTGTATCTGAGGAACTACCTGCGAAGAGAAGCGAGTCAAATGAGTTGACAAGGAAGGAAGAAAGAGGTGCTATTGCGATAAACCCAGATAAAACTAGTCAAATGTTAGACACGGATGAGTATCCTCTACCCCTAGTAGTCTCTTCCCCGAACGGAACGTCCTCGGAGGTACTGCTAAGACGCCAAGTGATATTGAGCGCCACGCCCATTAACGACCTCGCGGGGAAAAGTTTTCTTGATCCTCAAAGGTCGAACCCAGACACTATTTTCCCGTGCACCTGGTTAAAGGAGAGTTATGGGACCCACGCTCCCATTAATTATGCCCCGCTGCCACATGCCGCTCTAGCCATAATGTTCAGTTTAAAGGTAGTCAAGTACCATAAGAAGGGTAATTCGAGTAGGTTGAAATACCGCTACCATTTAGTAACATACTGGGGTAGACTCAATAACCCGAATGGCCGACTCAAGCGCGGTAAAGTATTAGTATTAGAGCACCATTTTAGTATTAGCTACATCAATAGAGCCGATAAAGTACAGCTGCTCTATAGGCGAAGACGAAATACCATTGAGGGTTATTTCAGTATCTAATGAGCGTGAAACCGTGTTTTCATTTGTTGTTCGGTAGGATTTAAGTTCTCAAAACTTAGAAATGTAAGGAAGTAGCTTGTTTTGTTAGGTTTTTTTTGCGGGTAATCGATAAATTAAGGTTTTGTTATTTTCATGTAAAATTGTAATGCGAGTAGGTCTAGTTCGACACATTGCCTTGGTAAACGCGCGCGAGGCGCTCATGTGTAAGGAAACTTAATGTAAGAGAGGGCTCAAAGAAATACAACTTTGCTAAATCTCGACTAGGTTGAGTAAGTTCTTTTGAGTTGCCGGGAGTCCCCCCCCCCTATTAAGTTTTTTGATGGGAGGTGTGTAGGGGAATCGTCACTTCCCCCCCCTTCCCGTTCACTCGTGGTGCAGTGACATGGCGGTTACCGCAAAGACATCCGCCCCAGGCATCGGCAGGTCAGTGCGTAACCGCAGCATCGCCTATTTCGGTGCCATGAAAGACCCTAAAGGTCAAAATGCAAGATCTCCCTCAGGAGAGTAAGATCCAGTTTCACGTCAAATAAGAAATTGGAGACGTGTTTCTCCCAAGCTCGAAGGCTAACGAGGAGCCGATGTAAGACTGGGTGGGAAAAACCGTTGGGCATAAAAACTCTCCTGGGGCCGTCTTCAAGCTCCTCCCCCCCTTACCACTTCCCCAGTATGGTGACTAGGTATAAATGAGGAACACTGAGGGAAATCAAGGTAGTATACGTTAGATTCCAGGTGACGAAGTCCTCGATTAACCGAGCTACATAGACTGGATTGGTAGTGTACTTGGCTCGCCAGACCAAGAAGTACCCTGCAAGAGAGGCAGGGCTACCTACCTTAAGGGGCTAAGAAGAAGCTCATCCTCGAGCTAGTCCCTGTTTATCAAACCAAACGATAAGTTAACTTTGGTAAGTTCAACTTACACTCGCCAGAGAGACACCTCATATCCTGGTGCACCTTAAACAACAGGGGTATTCCTCGTCCTTAAGAAATTAAGAAAAGAAGAAGGAAAAGGCTCCACCTTGAGCCCGTTTTCCGGTGGCCACACCGAACTTCTAAGTTAACTTAGTAAGGAACCAAGTTCAACTTATTCTCGTCAGAGAAATCCCCCTTCGTTATACTCGCCCTTGAAGAAGACTGGAACTAAGAAGAAGCTCAGCCTCGAGCTATTTCCTGGTTACCAAACCGAACTTTAAGTAACATATTCTCGTCAGAGAAACCCCGCTTATCTATCCTCGCCTTTGAAGAAGACCCTCCTCTAGTTCAGTCCTTGTCCATGAGGAAATAAGTAACGAAGGAGAAAAGCTTCCCCTCGATCTCGTTACTCGGTAGGCACACCGCACTCCAAGTTAACTTGATTTAAGGACCAAGTTTAACTCACTCTCACCAGAGAGACCACGACTGCCTAGGTGTTGCATAAAGCACCCTTATTGTTCTCGTCCTTGAATAACCCCTCCCCTTGGAATACTGTGTGGACCCCCCAGCTGCTACCCTCACCAAAACGACCGTGTGATCTCGCCCATCTACATCTGGCCAGACGGCACGCGTCGTGAGTCAATAACATTTCTGAGACCTTTAAATTCCAATAGAGTCCGTAAACCTACATCTTATATTGTTGTTGTGTGTAGAGAAATTAACCAATTTTTGAGGGTCAAACTAATTTAATTAATTCTTGTTTATGATAATATTCAGAGTATTGCTGTAGTTAATATTTAGAGGTTTTGTATTCAATGGTTAAAGTTAAAATATAAGTTTATTTGTGGATTATTGTGTGTTTCTCCCTTATATCCTCACGTGTTCCGGAACGGCTCTGTTCATTAAGATATTCAGATATCAATATATTAGCACTCTTAACACTCTTAGAACAAGAAAGGGGGGCATTCTACGACAGACCAGAATGACAATCGCTTTCAAGTCCGAAGACACCATGAGCAAGTCTTTAGAAAGTGTGAAGGTCTATTCTTGAGTGGCAATATAGTTTTGCCATTACTCAGCGAGCTGAATCCTCTTACTGGCCCAAGGGCAATATTGATATGGAAACTAACGAAATTTGTTCTATTGAAGAGTGATGTGTTGTGTATGTGTGAAGTTACTCAGGATCGAAGAGAGAGTAGTCTTGTATTGGGCTCCGCATGTGATCACTTGTGTAGTTGAAGCTTCTTGGCAACGCTTCAGACTCGGTGTACCAGCTATAGGTGCACTATCACTACGTATGCCGATCTATTTTTCTGGCGTTTTGCTAGGAATCGAGTCGAGTGTCTAGGGTTCGATACTGATTACATATACACTATACATAATACTAAATAATTTAATTTCTTCTAAATGTTTTCCATTTATTTCCTACGTGCACAATGTATTCGGAGTTCTCTCATTTCACTCTTCTTATTTTTCAAATAATTAAGACCCCACCCTGAATCCCACATAGCTAATCTCTGTCAAAATCCACAATAAACTTCAATTTCTGGTGATTTAAGGGGTGCAATATACTCGTATTAGGAGTAATTTCCTAATGAAAGATGATGAATGTGAAATTTTCTTCTTTTCCAAACGGTTCACTCGAAATCAATAAAACCGTGCTTTCCGTTTATCTCGGTTTTCTCTTTGTTTTGTCGGTTCAGATCATAAACATCAAAGCTTTCGATTGCCTAAGTAATAAGTAGTTATGACGGTAACAAATCCATAAATAAGACTATAATACCAGTCTGTTATGGCCCTGATTTTCTGCATAGCGAATATTTTGGGTTTTTATGCTTTATTGTTTCTGATTATTTAGCTACAATAATTGCCCTTTCTTTGGACACGTTAAAGGCCATGTAGTAGGGTACATATAGGATTTATGGGTTGTAATACGGCCAATCTACCTTATATAAATGTGACTGAATTCTGAGGTTCATTTTGCGTTGAAATCAATTTTAGGATGAGTTTTCTTTTAATTTTAGATCTTTGCTCATGCGGCCATAGACATAAAATGATTGTAAAAATATAAAAGGCTAATTTAATATACAAAACAACAAATAAACAACAATTAGTTAAAATAATAATAACGAAAGGTTCGTGTAAACAACAAATAAGTTACATGCTTTGGTGTAATATGCAGGAGAGATCTTCCTCCTGCAGCTTCCTATGCGCACAATATACATTTAAAAAAGGGAATATAAAGGAGGAGGTCTGCGTTCTCTAACTATTCCAACGTGCCCAACCAAGAAATCAGCAGCCTACCTCACGCACAGTCGTCATGGTATTGTGACGCCGCTATTCCCTATTTGAAAATGGCAAAAAATGACTGTTTCTTTCTTTCTTTACATTTCTCACATGCAGGAGCTACAAGGGCAGAATGATTATTTTCTTACTTATATGTTTATGCTAGTGTGAAAAGAGTGCTGTGGCTTTGAAGTAAGTTTGTTCTTGTCCAGATGGAAATCTTTGATATCTGCGATGGAGAGAAAAAGAAATGAGTGGAGTGTTTTTCAAAAGTTGAGGAGATACCTCATTCTAATATATCAAAAGTGTGTGTAATTGCATAGAACACAAGTGAGGCCCAAAGGTGACTCTTTCCTCACTTTAGAAATAATGAGTGAATCAGGAAGGGGCAGTTTTTTTTAATTCTGCAATGCTTTTTGAAAATCTTGATCAGACAAATCCTCCGTCAAAGCTGGGTCACAGATGCCACGTTAGGAAAATTGATGTTATGACCAGTGTTAAGAATCAGTAGATTTTCTTTTCTGTGGTCATCTTAGCACTTTCTAGGATGGCTTCCCAGTGATGATTGAGATGAATTGACAGCAGATTTTGTGACTAAAGAGTCATCAGACTTCATCCTTCTGTAGAATAAATTATGAGTAAATGTCAAAATAACTGTACTTCAAAGTGTTTAAAACAATAGTCTATTTATTTAGACTGAATCCCTTTTATGTGATCCCTGTTCAAAATATTCAGAGCCTGATTGTGAAACTTAATATCGTTTTAAATCTCAAACCATCATCAGTCTGTATACATTTCCAAAATAGCCTTGCTCGGCTGGTAAAAGTTATCTTACACGGCTGAAGAGTAAGTGATTTTGTTCCACAGAAAATTAATCTAATTGATTCTTATTAAACTGCAGTACTCCAAAAAAAAAAAATAATGTAAGTGTATATGATTTCTGTCTTGCTTAAAATAATTAATACCAATTTATCATTCAAACTAACTAGTATCTGAATGTAAATGAAACTTCAGCGGAGTGATAAGTAAAGACAATATATATAATATATATATATATATATATATATATATATATATATATATATATATATATATATATATATTTGTGTATATTAAACTCTCTCGAAATACGGTTCAATAATGTAATTGCAAAGAATCAGAAAATAGTTTATCGAAAATCTTCCACTCCAACCGCGCCGCCCTCTAAAAACGTTCGTTGAAATAAAAATGTGTCTAACTATTTAGATCTCTAAATTCATCTCAAGAATGAGTACTTTAAATATAGATATTTTTAATTCATTTCAAACACCATTTTACTATTTCCATTGTGATTGCTAACAAACTATTTTATATATCATTGTGATTCGCTACCAAGTTATAATTTACATCCTATTAATATCGCATTGTGGTAGCTAACATACTAATATCGTACATTCTATATTATATATCATTGTGAACCCACTACTTTTGTAATCCTATTTTAAAATTCGCAAGCATCTAAATTAATATCCGTGGGATCATATTTATTTAACATTATATTTAATAACTTCCTATTCTACGACCTCCTAATATGTATTAAACTATAACTCGTGTATCCCAAATTGTATAAGTTATATTCATCAACGCTGTTTTCATTTGTTAATTCTTAATACATTATATTTTCGTTATCATTCATTCTTCCATTCATCTAGTTCGCAAACGCGTTAACAGTCGATCCTCTTTCGTTAAGCCTAAATTCATGGCTCCATTTTCATTTCAAAAATTATTACGTGATTAACTTTCGTTCGCATTAATTAATTGCATAATACAGTTTTATCCAAGGTTTAAGGCTGGCTTCTCTAACTTTTAACATCGTTTTGAAGTAGACCACGGATTTGTACCCATGTTGTATAGAAAATGTGAGTGATTTTCAAATAAACACACATAAAGACAATCACACTACTACTCCATCCTTAAGGCACCACAAACACCTACAACCTTTGCTATTCTACCTTAACCTGCTAAATTATCTGTAAAAAATACAAATATTTTATAACATTGGAAAATACCTTGATTTTTTCTCTAAAACCCGACTTCCAAGATCAACCTATCTTGGTACAGATTAAATGAGTAAAGGTGTAGGTAGAAAAGTTGCCATGCTTAATCACTCTTCAATTTTTAGAGCTAAAGAGAAGTAGTAAATTACTGGTTACGAGTTCTCTTTTAATTTAGACAAATTAAAATATTTTTAGTCAATTTCAGCTAAGATATAATTAATGTAACTAAATAGAAAATTTTAAGCAATAAAACAAAACAACAATAGAAGAACGATTTGAAATTGAAAGCACTTGTATTTTTTGGCGAATCCGCAAAAAGAGGTGCACATTTATCATTCTATATCACTCGAACTAGTTGTCTTCATTGTCTATTGTCCATCTTCCAAACATCTTCCTCTAACTTAATTTTCACCATGTAAACTACCTTGTGTGTATAAATAAATGATTGGCAAGTGATTGCACGATTCTTTAAATAAAAAAAAATTTCAAATGACAATAAATGTCTCCGTAAAATTCCTAGCATTCCCAAATACAAAGCAAATAATCACAAAGAAAATCTGGTCATTATTATTTATATTATCCAACTGAGGGGTATCACAATCCTGAATAATTGCAGTAATTCGAAGTTGAGCATCGAACGCCCATTTCTGAAAATACTGGAGAAAAATGCAGTGAGCTGTTAGACAAGCTTTGCGGTGCTAAAAAAGAGCGATAAATTATCACCGAATGTAAAAAACTTGCAATAAAAAGTTCTGAAATGAGGAGGACTCTTCTTTGTATGGTTGAGGAAACAAACAAAGAAGAGATGGCAAGGTGGAAAGAAAGATGCGAAGTAAATGGGTTGTGATAATGTGTTCAGTAGTAGTAAAAGCTCTGGTAGATAAAGTTGATCCTACTAAGAATGGTCAAACCACAACTGCCAAGCGGCTAGGACAGAAAAAGAGCGATAATACTCTCCCAACAAGAATCTAAATACATCCCAGACTGTTATTATGGCCAGGAGAGTTGCATGATTGAGCTCCATGTTACTTCAGGCAATATTCTCTTTGAAACTACTGGTTTTTACACATTTTCACGACCCCTAAATTTATCACTTTCACCATGATATCACAAACTATTTTCTAATAATTTGAATTGTGGCTACTCTGCTTAAATTTTCACCCTGACCGAGGGAGGCAGGTACTCATCCTTTTCCCCTTTTTACCTCTTGAGTTAGTCTTCAAGTTTACACCTTTAAGCTTATGTGTTTTTTGAAAGAATCATTCAGTGAAGATATATTTTCAAGCCTAATTTTTGTCCTACGTTTCAACGTCAGTTGGACGAAGTGGAGGGGATCGTATTAGGGCGAAAGATATTCAACCATTTAGACAAGTAATTGTGCAAGAGAGGCTCTTAAAATTAGACCCAGTACGCAGGCAAGAGTGATAAATATGATTGGTTTAAACAAATAGATTGATTTGATAAGTGACAATTACACGGTACAACGAATTTCAGTGTTAATATAATAGATCTCATGTGCACTTTATTATTAAGTTTAGTGTGCTGAATTTGAATATGATAACTGAAAGTTTGTATCAGACCATGAGAAGAGAAGTTCAGGGATGTTTTATGTCCCTTGATCTCTTTAACCTATATGAGGTGATGATATTCAGGGAACTGCATGGGCTTGAAGGAGTCAAGATAGGTGGTTAGAATATCAACCGTAATAGGTACACATATGACAGTGTTGGTGGCGGACTATGCAGAGAAGTTTCGACATGTGTTGGATGTAACCATGAAGGCTAGCAAGGAAAAAGGCTTGAATGTCAATATGGACAATACCAAAGCGTTGCTGGCATTTATGACGAATGAACCCAGAATAAGAATTGAGCCAAGAAGCAGAAGAATAGATTAGGCGGAACATTTTTGCATCTAGAGAGTTTGATAACAAAAGGCTATTGATGTTAAAAATAAATTAGAACGAAAATTGGCATTGCAAATAGAGCATTAAAAAGAATTAAGGTATATCTAACAAAGTTGTCTACGGGAATTAGAAAGCAAGCAGCAAAAACCTTTGTGTAGTTAACATTGATTTATGGATGTAAGTCTTAGACAGAGAGCCGGAAGATGCAAAAATAAGTTGGAAACGGCTGAAATGTGGCTATGGAGGTGAATTCTGAAAAGACCATGGGCAGCAAGACGAACGAATGTGGACATGCTAAGGCAGATGAGAGTGGAAAGGAAAATGATGGCTACAATAAGATGAGGACAATTGAGATTTCTCGGAAATGTGATGAGGAGTAATGAGATGGAGGCAGTGGTGCTGACTGAAATGGTGGAGAGAAGAAGAGCAAGAGTAAGACAGAGAGATAAATTTATGGATGGTGTGACGAGAGTTGCTGTGGGACATCTTAATCCTGCATATTTCTTGCATCTAACAGGTGGCACTTTATGGTTGCTGAAGTCCAAGTGGATGTGGCAGGTTAGTAAGTTAAGTTACTCTGTAAATAAGCACACTTATATTGTTTTGCAGGAATTAATAGGACTATTCAGCTGAGATTTTTATTATTTTGTTATCTACTTAGTTCTGATCATAAATATTGGAAGTTAAGCTAAATTCACTGTTTTATTAATTTAACTAACAATTTGACCTCGACTCGTATAATAAGCACTATTAGCAAACGGTGACATCTTATACTTGTGTATTTATTTCCACGTGAAACGGTGACTACTATTTGTGACTACTATTATATTCTGCAAAGAATAAATAAAGGTCTGTATACAATGGGTTCCTAGACCTTATGTAAGAATTTTATGTAAGTATGTGATTGATCAAATTATTTTTTATTCAAATAATTATTTCCTTTCTCTCAAATCATGTCTGCCCGTGCTTCTTCTCTTCTTAAGTGCCTAAACAGCCCAGATTCTTCTTGTTGCATATGTAGCAGTTAAACAATTGATAGTTAAAGTGTAGACATCATCGTATTTGCCAAACAAGCCTATTTTGCATCTTTTAAAATAAACATTCTTGGTCAAGAGAAGTCTTGATATGGAGATTGTTGGATGTAAACCAAGAGAACACAAGATGGGATATTTTGACATTCAGTATGCATATGGATTGGGCGAGAGTCAAATGATCATGGCTCAGACTGTTATCTTGCTTGAATTTAGGGATAATTTTAACAGCAGAAATTGAAGAGCAATAGTTACGAGTATTTACTGTCTTTTAATAGTTTACTGATTAATTGCTCATTTATAGACTTAACAAGCTTTGAAACTATCAATGCAAATATCAATATAAATATAAACTGTTTGCATATAATAGAATTTGTTTTGTTTTTATCCACAAAGCTTTGTTGTTGTAACTTAGTGGATTGTTTTCGAACACACTTCTGCAATTATGGGGATAATACCAGTTCAATGTAGTGTTTTTAACTCTTTCTTATATTGGGACTGTATTGCAGTATAATCTAGTGTAAGATGACATATTCTTATTATTAGAGTCCCTTCTTGCCAGGAAAAAAAATAAAAAAATAAAAATATATTCTTAGCCCAAATAACTAAGAAAGGTGATGGTTAAATCTCATCGAGAGAGATTAAAACATTTTTTTGCGTCTAATCGAAAACATAAGTTTTGGTAAAACAGCCTTTTTTACGTTGTTTTTCTATAACAATATCTTCTATTACATTTACAGAGAAAATCCAAGGTTTTAAAATTGTTGTCCGATAAAATTGAAGTGACAATTTGGTCCACACAACAGCCTAATAAATATATATTATAAAATAACGATGAAACTTTAAGTATAAAACTTTTGTACAAGTTTTAAGTAAAGAGTAAAGGAGTCAATTATTTTCTGTTGTATTTTGACAACTCCCGCTACAGAAACGAACAAAGTTTTGACTCTTATTCGGTAATCTCACCTCATTTGTCTTACATAATTACCCAAAGATTTAACTGTTCGGAATCCTTGCCTTAGATGTCTCCTTGAGAATCTTCCAAATATTTTCAATGGAACTCGGTTTCAGAATACGAACAGAAAAGATCCTAAAAGTGATGAGCTCGTCGTAAAGGTAGGACTTCACGGACATATTGAGTTCAGTGATGATGGGGTTAAATTACACGAAATGAAAAGGGACTCAATCAAGATTTGAGCTATGCATTAACCATAATAGTTTTATTCAATCTTAGGAAGGTTTGTTCCTTAACTTGATGGCAAAGGTGAGTTTTTGTTTTAGAAACTTAGCAAAGGAGGTTGTGTATCTAAAGCTCAATGCCAGAGGAATGTTCTCAGAAAATGAACTAGGACAATAACTTGCTACTTAACCAAACTGCCGCATCCTTTTGAGCTGTAACGCAGTTTGGTGTACAAAATAGCAAACGATACAGATCACGTAGAGTTGTTGATTATACGAGAAAGGAAAGTTGTGATAAAGTTGAATTTGGGAAGAATTCTAACAAAAATTCCATCGTGCCTGAAATTTGAAGGGGTAAAGAAAACAAGAAAGGAAATGTCTCTTTCTTGTTAGCTTCTTCATCGAATAAAGTTAATTATGTGAGTAGATGAATTTGTTTTTTTTTGGGAAACATTTGAATCTGCTACGAGAATGAAAGGAGGTGGGGTTAGAGGGAAAGCCTAATTAAAATCATGAATTTTGGTTGGCAGATGTGAAACAATATAGAAGAAAACGTTGGTCCAAACGTTGAAAAACTATTAGGTTATCCCCGATCGATGCATTAAAGGAAAATAAGACATAATGAAGTAAAGAATGTAGGATAGACAAGTGTATGACAGACAGCAAACAGTCTCGTTAGAGTAAATCTCATATGATAAAAAAACCGCGAAATATATAGGTTGCAACAGGCGACATGAAGAGCCTCGTTGATCGATCTGAGAATGAGATTTTGTATGTCAAAAACTACGGTGAAAAGTAGTGAGAAAAAATTACGGTATTTTGGAAGAGGACGGGAAATACTTGCCTTAATGAGCAATGCAGAGTAAGCATTATAGTGATCTATCAGTTTTTCATTTTCTATTTATGATGAAACACATAATGGAAAATGATTTAAAAAAGTAGACTACAGTTGATTTAAATACAGATCAAAATGTAAAGAAAGTAAAAAAAACGAATAAAGGTAATTTCGGTAATTTATCGGTTATTCAAAAGCTAGAAATTCGACCACTCTTTTGCTTTAATTTTTAAACGAATTTCTTCATATAACATAACATAATTTCAAGATGACAAAAGCGACACGGGCCTATCAAAGGTCATCCGCATCTGCCAAAACACTCAAACAAAATGCATCCATAGGATTGTTTCAGATCATGCATCTACAATATACAATTTAAACCATCCACAAGAATGCGTCAAAAACAAAAAATATCATTATCAAGGTTCCTGAAATTCCAAATCACCCATAATATACAATAATAGAAAACTGTATTCACATGAATGAGTTCGGAATACCCCCTGCCCCCCAAAGGAAGTTAACCCTCCATCCCCATATAATCATCTAATCTGCGTTTGAAATCATTCAAGTTTGGAATGTCTACAGTCTCAGGTGGCAAACTATTCCAGTAATCTACAACTCTGTTAGAGAAAAAAATATTTTCGAATATCTAACAGGTACCTCCGTTTTTTTATTTTTTAGTGGTGACCCCCTTTACTAACCTCCAACTTAAAACACTTACTAAAATCCAACTTATCCATCCCAGAATAAATTTTAAAAAGCTCAATCATATCTCACCACACACACCTTCTTCCAAATGAGAAGATATTTAGTAGCCTTAGTCTAACTTCATATTTAAAGTGTTTTAGGGAAGCTATTATTTTTCTTGGCCTCTTTTGTACCGACTCTAGCAGGTTGAAATCATTTTTAAAATGTTGTGACCATGCTTGTATACAGTACTCTAAATGTGATCTGACATACGAGTTGTAGAGTTTAAGGATAACCTCTTCACTCTTGTAGCTAACATTCCTCTTATTGTATCCTAGTTGCATATTTGCTCTATCTTTTGCTGCAATACACTGGTTTGAAAACTTCAGAGACCTATCAACTCCTACGCCTAAGTCCTTCTCATCCTCAACTGAATTCAGCCAATGCCCATCAATTAAATAACTATATTCCCTATTATCCCTTTCCATAATAATAACTTTGCATTTTTTAGGTTAAAAGTCATCTACCACTTCTCATCCCAAGCTAATAACTTCTTTAAGACTCTCTACACTTTAAAGCTACGCTCAACTTATTTGACTACAGTTGCCAATTTAGTGTCATCGGCGAAAATTGACACTTTGCTATTTACAGCCACCCTAAATTCATTTATATAAATCTTGAATAATAAAGGGCCTAGAACTGATCCCTGAGGTACGCCACTGACAACGTTTCTCCACTGTGACCTCACCCATTCAGTACAACTCTGTTTGCTGACTTTCCTGCCATTTAGCTATCCATTTTAAAACTTTACCACATATCTCATGCATTTTTAATTTGTAAACTAGTCTCCTATGTGAAACCTTATCAAAAATTTGCTAAAATCTAAGTAAATTACATTAACATTCTCTCCCTTATCTAATTGTTTGGTTACATAATCCATTAAATCCAGTTAATTTGTTAAACACAATCTACCTCTTCTAAACCCACGCTGAGCATCATTCATTAACCTACAACTCTTTAGATGGTCAGAAATTCTCTTCTTTTCTATTTTCTCACGAATTTTACAAACTATAGAAGTTAAGCTTACCAGTCTAAAGTTATTCGGGTCCTCTTTACTTTCCTTTTGAAAAATAGTTACTGCATTCGCTAATTTTCAATCATTAGGTATCTTCTAAACTTTATTGATCTTGTATATATCTCCTCAAGAGCTACTTGAATACTATATACACCTTTTGTGAGTTACCTAGAATAAATGTTGTCTGGGCCAGATGTGTCAGTTTACTCCACTGCAAATTTTACTTCTCCTTCTCCCCACCAGATGCACGACCTCTGTATCCCTAATATTATTTTGGCTATAAATTAACTGGACGCTACATCTTCTATGGGACCAGATGACATTCATCCTCTTTTGCTAAAATCCTGTGTGTCTACCATTGCTTACCTACTTTTACCTAATTTTAGACAGTCCCTCAGTCTGATTCCCTCCCTCTAATTTTAAAAAAATCACTGGTGATTCCCATCTTTAAGAAGGGTTAAAGATATGATCCCTTAATGTACAGACCTATGTATTTTCGTTATTTCTACATGTGTTTTTACCATGTAACGCATTTTGACTAAATTTATATACGAATATAATGAATTTAATAATATGCTAACCATAAATCAATTGGAATTTAGGTCTGGTCACTCTATTGAAGACCAATTTATCCTAACATACAACGAAATAACATAGTGGTTAGACCAGGGTTATAATACTGACTTAATTCTCTTTGACTTTTCCAAACCTTTCAAGGTAGTTAACCAAGACATGCTTCTTGATAAATTATACAAACTTAGCCTAAGAAACAAACTACTCGTATTGCTAAAAAAATTCTTATTTAATCTCAAAATGTTTGTCGTTGTAAACAACCACCAAAGCAAAACCAGGGGTGTTTTTAATGGAGTTCCTCAGGGTTACCTCCTCGGACCATTCCTTTTCTGATGTATGTGAAATATTCAACCCATAATGTGCACTCCTCATCAAAGTCTTTGGCAGATGACCTCAAACCCTATGTAAAGATAAATGTAAGGGATTACCAAAGTATAAATACTTAATGACCTAAATGACTGTCAGACTGACATTGACATAATAGACACCGTTTCTAACTCCTGTGGTCTAACTATGAATAGTGAGAAATATGTATTACTCTGCTTTGTCAGGAAGCCCGTATCTTGGGATAGACTTAATCTCTCAGGTATTAATACTTAAATAACTCACCTGTCCCAATAAAAGACTCTGCTAAAGATTTAGGAATACTAATTGACAATTCAATAAAATTCCATTAACACATAATAAATATTGTTCACAAAGCTGGATGACTTTCCTGCAACATACTCAAATCTACTGTGAATAGACACCCATCCTTTATGGTACCGCTATACACATCACGCATTCATCCTCTACTAGAATACTCTTCTTCCTGCTGAACATTGGTTACATAATGGACCTCCACTTACTAGAGTCAATTCAGCACAGGTAGACCAGGAATGTATGTGGATTGGAAAATATGAACTATTCTGATAGATAAAATTTTTGAATCACTTTTCTGTTCAAGGGAGACTACTTAGGCACGACATTATTGAGTATTTGCAAATCTTTCATGCTAAATTCTCCCTAACACTAATCGAACTATTCCTTCGCCCTCGACACCCAGGTACTACAGGTTATCAGTTTAATTAAGGTGGATCATTCCCGATGTGAACTCGAAATACGTAAAGTATTTTTACTGAAAGGCTTATTCCAGTATTGAACTAATTACCAGGATCGCTTATATCTTTCGCTGATTTGGCGTCATTCAAAACAGCTCTTGCTAACTATCTTGGTGACCTACTATTCTCATATGATTAAGTGCTGGTACATTTATCAATACTTTATTGCCCATGCAACAAGTTACAATGATGCACCCTCCAACCATGGCGAAGTATTTGCATATCCATTTGATTCGTATCCCTGAAGGTTGGCGTATCAGTAGTTTTTGGCTTCTGTAGACCATACACGAACTGGTTATCTCTTGGCGATAAGACGCCGTGATAGGTACGCCAAAGGTAGAGCTTTGCGAAGAAAAGGAATTCCGTGACGCCGTGAATGAAGCGAAGATTTTCCCTTCTCTCGACCCGATTGATAACTGGGAGTCTCATCTATCACCACCTAAGGCATGAGGCAAACCGCTTCCGGATGCGTCGTACAAATAAATACATAGAACATGGAATTAAGAATTTAGTATCGTCCCTTCTCCGTGAGCATCTCGCCGGTATTAACCCATTTTCGCTTTGACTGAACGCGTCACACAACTCTCCCGATCGGATTACACTCCGAGGCAGGATTCAAGTTCAGCTAATTAATAGCCTAGTATCTACAACAGTGGATCTTAACCTTTTTTAGTGTCCATAACCATTGATATCCCATACAATTTTTTCGTACCCCCTGTAAAAAATAAATACTATTAAAAAAGTTAAATGGTTTAGTGATGCAAATCTAGTTCATATCTTAACTTTATTCACTTACTGAACAACATAATGTATATATGGTTTCTAATCTAAAGTGTTGTTTATTAGGATACAATGCAAGAATTTTTAATTATATAGTAGACATGAACGACAACAATACAATAATTACACAGTACACAAAGTACACATTAATTATTGTCACATTTTTAGTGGCTTTTTACTACTGTTTATCTTCAATGATGATACTCAAGCGAGGTTCTTTATTCAAAGGTGGCACACGCATATCGTCCCTTGCATCCACTCTTGATGTGTAGGAATGCTAAGAAAACTTGCCTTGCATAAGTATGTGGTTGCAAATGGCGTGATGACCTCCAGAGCTCTCTCTGCTAATTGTGGACATTTTTTGAACAGTGTACACCAAAGCATGTCTAGCTGCATTGATTCAAACTCTTCCCGGATTGTGTTTTTGGCCGGCAGTTCCACAAGATCATCTTTCATTATATCACAATCATCCATGGAATCAAGGTTGAAAAGAAATGGATCCTGTATCCATCTTTGTTTCACAGAAACCTCTCCATTGCAAAAACATCCTTGGACGGACTTAATTAGCTCTTGCAAATGACATTTCACTTCAATCAGGATAGGCAACTCTTCATCTGCGCCAGCAGCGTCATCAAGTGAAGGGAAGTTAGCAAAATTTTCATTCTCAATGCGCTTTATCCAAATTGGAAGTTTCTGGGTGAAGGCAGCTAACTTCTCTCTAGCGGTGATCATGTTCATCCTTGTCCCTTGGATGGAGATATTCAGCTCGTTAAAGTCCTTGAATACATCTGTTAGGTATGCCAGTGCCAAAATGAACTCCCTGTTTTCGAAATGGTTAGCAATGTTACTGTCTTGATTTCTGAGAAACTGCTAGAATTTCTTCATATAGGTCGAAGACACGTGTAAGCACCCTACCACGGAAAAGCCCCCTCACATCTGTGTGGTAAAGAATACACTCTGCTCAGGTCCAATTTCCTCACATAAAAACAAAAATAGGCGGTAATTCAGGGCTCCTCCTTTGATGAAATTTACTGCACGCAAACAATTTACAAAACCTTCTTGAATTTTTCTGGCAGCATCTTTGTGTAAGTGCAACAAACAGTGAGTGACAGTTACATGGGGCATAAAAGGCCTTTACGAGGGTATCATAGCCTGATTTGTTTCCTAACATGGCAGGGGCTCCATCAGTGCAAATGACAAACACATGTTGAGAGTCATCCCATGTTTCAAGAAAAAATCTTTCACAAGATTCAAAACGTCAACTAATTTTTCAGTAGTTTTCAGAGGCTCACAAAACAAGAACTATTCCACCACTTCTTTCTCCTTCACATACCGAACAAATACCAGCAACTAACTACAAAAACTAACTTCGGTTGACTAAATAACCTGAATACTCACTTTGACAGGACTTACTTTTAAGTTGGTGATCACCTGCTGCAAAATATCTCGACACATGTCACTAATCCTTGAATGGATAATGTTGTTTCACAAAGGTATCTTTTCCAGTTTCTTTTCAGCCTCAGACCCTTAGACTGTTTTTACCATTTTTAGTTTACAAGGTTTCATGAGCTCTTCTGCAATAGTGTGAGTGTTTTTATTTTTTACACATAAAAATACAACATGATAATATGCTTGCAACAATAGTTTCTTAACTGGCCGAAAATCTAGCTTTTGCAGGATAGCACTATGATCAAATCGTTCCTTATTTATTTTCAAGCTTTTTGAGTCATGCCCAGCGTCTGGGCCTAAGGCCGATTGTTGAAATGCTTCTTGAGTCTTGAAGGTTTGGGATTGGCATTTCAAAATATAGTGCAGCAGATTATGCACTGCGGTCGTTTATTTCCATCTGCCCCCGTCGCACAGGTGAGTGAAACCATAACAAACGTAGTCATCATTCCACTTGCGTTTCTCAGACATCGTACGTGAAAATGATGATCACACTGATACCTGGAAAGATGAAAGTACGTGTAGTGAATATGTGAACATATAAAAAAATGTGTGAAAAATATTGTAAATTAAGCAATAAACTGGCTACAGCACGCTAGCATATCCCGTTCCCTCCAAGCTTAAGCTTTCGTACGCCTGTGGTTACAGGTAACACAGGTTAAGAACCACTAATCTAGAGGCTATTGTCTGAATCCCGGCATCCTTTTAGCTCGATGACATACTCTCTCGGTTCCTATTCTCGAGGTCACCCGTGCTAATCATAACTCCCCGTTGACCGTATTCTCTCTCCCTGTCCACTTTCCTGAGACCTTCCCGCTAAATCGAGGCTACGTGTGAGTCGTTCGTGACTCAGGCCTCTCGACTTATGACAAGTGTGCTTTTATTTTTATTTCATTGCCGCGTCCAAACTTTCCACGATTTAATTCTCCGTTTGGACCTTACCCAATTGTATATTGTATTATTCCCTTGTTAAATTATATGTTTACCTATTGGTTTCTTAGAAGTAAAGTTTATTTTGTTTAACTAATTTTTGATACTCCTGAACCACCAAAGAGGTATATTGTTACGACCAACTTTTATCGCACTCTGTTCATGTATATAAATTCGCACGCACATTTCGGCTAATCTGTGTACGTAGACTCGCTTCTTGAAAAAGAAAAGAGCCGAGTAAAGGTGGGTCTTTAACTGATCTACGACATTCCTCATCAGATTCTTTCAAAACCTCTTCATATATAATAGGCCCTATTTTATCACTGTTAGATTTGTTATTGATTTTATACTAACTGAGGAATTTTCTTGTATCTTTATTATTATTTTGAGCTAAATCATTTTCTGCTGCCCTTTTGCTCTTCTAAATAATCTTACTTAGATCATTTCTGGTCAACCTATAATGATTTAAATTGTCAAAAGTACTTTCTCTCTATAAAACCATAAGATGATATGTAATCTTTAAACACACTTTAGATACCTAGACACCAACGGAAAGCATTGACATAACTTAATTAAAATACATTTTTGCGATAGGGCAAATGCAAAATAATCATTTCCCCCAAAGAAACAGCTTGATGTAGTCCTCGAATGGCCAAGTGTTGAGAAGAAAAAAGACTCATACTCTATAAATGAAAGAATAAATAGGTGGATAGACACGTTAGATAAAATGAAAATATAGAAAACAAGAATAATGAAAACAAAATTGAAATAACAGTTACAAATACGGAGAAACATCACCGTAAAGACTTATGAATATTTTAACCTTGTAGAAAAAGTTTTAAAAAGAATTCATTGTTCATAAGTACGAAATATAGCCCTCCTTTTTTATGATTAAACCACAATGGCCCCCTAAATTTGTTCCTATTAGCATTCATTGGGATACACATCTCCTGGACGATGTTTAATGTCGTCTTAAAAGTGTCCCACATCTCATAAGTATTCTTTCCAATAGATTCTTTATCTCACCTGATCTGAATTACAAGTTGCTTAACTTGTCGTAATCGCCCCTATAAAAATTATAAAAATTTGTATTATTCGTGAAGTTTGTTGATGTTCTACCTTTCACTATTCCAAAGTTATTAAAACGAACCATCTGATGATCACTATTTCCAAAATGCTTCCCCAACAGTCACTTCCTCAACCAAGTGATCAGCATTTGAAAGAACCAGATCTAATATATTGGCATCCTTTGTTGGCTTATTAACAAATTGAGTCAAAAAATTATCCTCAAAGCATTTTATAAACTTACACTTGTTCTATCTCTTTCTATCATATTTTCTAAGTCCACAGAATTTAAATTAATGTCACCAAGAATAACTATATCTACATCACATCCTTTCCTTATTTCCCTGATCAATACAATCAGTCTGTCCGAGTGGTCTGTAAAAGGCTCTCGAGAGTATTATCTAAATTTAACTGACCATAATATCTATCCAAAGTGGCTCAACTTTTTCTTGCTTTATCAAATGATTTAGATTTGGAGCAATGCAATTGCTGATTTAAATAATTAACCTACCACCAGTCCTATGTCTTCTTTGACTAATGTACATATCATAACCCTGTAGTTCAAATTCACTCACATTTTCATTAAATTTAATTCCATTAACCCATGATTCTAAAATACATATTATATCTAGATCTTCCCCCCAAATATAACTAAATAGCTCATCCTTATTATTTCTTAGGCTAAGAGCATTGGTTAAAGCCCACTCAGCCCTTATATCTTTGAAGCACCTCTTTTAGCCTGTATACCTTCCACTCTATCTACTCTGCATCTCTTTCTTCTCCTAGATCCACTCTAGGCACTTGTATTTCCATGACTACTATCAGTAACTAGTTTACCACCTGTAAAGACCTAATGAGACTATCTAATTCCTACCACAACACATCATTAGACTATGATAACTTAAAATAAGATATAAGGACCAGGGGACTGTTATATATTCCTTAATAGTTATTCCAAGTAAGTGTGTAATAATTATCTTTTAAGAAATTAAGCTCATTGCCTTTCTTTGTTTAAATAGGCCTTAAGTGGGAGGTGAAATAGTCCTTCCTGGAGTTACTGTATTGGGGACATTGAGTCTCTTCCTGATTATAGGCCCCTTACAAATTTCCATCTATTATTTGTTGAATACTTTGCAGAAATTTCATCATCATTTTATACTCATAAATAATTAACTATTTACCTTACTACATTTTAGCAATATGCTGTGGGCACTTTACACAACACGACACACCTTTAGTTATCCACTTTCTATAGTGAGAACGTCAATGATTTGGTGAAAATTAACTTCACAAAAATATTTACGTCAATTTAAACTCATAAATTATTTAATTATCTACACTGCAATATTTTTCTCAAAATACTATAGTATCTTTAAACATAACTTACTTATTAGTGATATAGTTTCTTAACCCTTTCTTGGACTGAATCATTTTTCCCTATGATCCATATTGTTTGAAGGCTTCAAAATTATCAACTGCCTCTTCTTATGCCTATTTCTGCAGATTTTAACGAAGGTCAATAATTGTATAAGATAAAATGGTGTTTCTTAATTCACCAAAATTTTTAACGAAGTCCATGAAACTAGAACACAAGGTCACGAATATTTTTATTATTGAAAACAAATCTTCACTAGCTTTTACAGTAAAATACAGGCTTGTTTGCTTAATATGTAAGCCACTAATGAGAAAATTTATGGAAGTAACTGTAACATAAACATATCCTGTTTTGCTTTAAAAATTTCAATTTCAGATAAACTAAGTTTGAGATTAACTTTTTACATGAAAAGACTCGAAACAATTTCTCTGACGTGAATTACACAGAAGCACTTGATATACAGAGTAAAGCTAACTTGTAGTGTGGACTACAAATTTTGTGCTACAGTGATGGCACGTCTGCTTGCTGGACTAGGTGCTGGTAAATGTTTTGCCTGATCTTTTCTAACTTCCTATGGAATTAACCTTTTTCACCAGTTCCTTGTGCATGGAATTAAAGTGTCGCTTTCTCTTTTCCTCTGATAAGGTTAAATCCTAACTAACCATCGGAATAGAAATTCCAGAAATAAAAAAAATGTTCTGGCAATCTGTTGGACCGGTTTCATTGTAAACAATGAAGCTGTTGGTTACCAAAACATCTAGAAAGTGGAAAATAATTATATGCCCAAACTTTCTTGATTTTCTAGTAATCTCATGTGTACTTTTAAGAATATCTTTAAGATCAACACCTCCCATATATTTTCTGAGGTCAGCGTGGGCTTAAGGATAGATCATCTCAACAGATGCGCCATCCTTTTCTTTCCTTTGTCAATTAGCGACGTCAGTTGGTTTATAAGAGTTAGAAATGATGTGCACACCTTTATTGTCTATCTAATGTGTGACTGAGATTCCATTCTCTTCCATTCTCCAGTCACCCTCTCCTCTTTTAATTTCCTAATCTTTTTTTCAGATTTGGGACATATTTTCTGTTCGGTCGAATGATCCCACAATATTCTACACCCTTATCTAAAAAAGAGTTTTGGCGAGTCGCACAGATGAAAAGATTTGCAATTATTTTATAACCCTTGAGTTCTAAAGATTGGCACATATTTAGCACAACCCTTGTTCCCAATCCAACTTCAGCCCTAATTTTGTCTTTTTTGACTGTATAAATATTAAATTGGCTAGCATATCAATTTGGAAATGCCCTAATCCAAACTCTGTTACCTCGTTTTATTAGGTGAGAGGCATATAATGTATGATGGAACTTCGTCCTTTACATTTGATCATGCTTTTGTCTACACTTTGCAATTCATGTGGAATGTAGAAAGTTAGAAACTGTTCTGAAAGAACATCAGGTATCGGTCTTACTTTGTATAACTTATCATACGCGTTTTCATTACGCCTTAGCATTTTGCGGTTGGCATTAAAACAAAGATTATTTAGGAACCACTTAAAAATTTAAGTGGCATTTTTGATGATATATTATCATCCTGAACATTTTTTCTGATGACCAATAATTTCTATAACTAGCTTGCCTTTTGACCCTCACCAAAAGAGTAATAGCGAGAAAATATCTAACTTCATGAGCTGTTATGGGCTTATAAGGTTCATTTTTTGACTTGCATGTAAATTTGTTTAAAATGTTACATGTTCAATCAAATCATCTGTGAAAAACAAAGAAAATATCCCAGTTACACAATGGTCAATGAAACTGGCAACATCATCACTTAGCCCTAGCCTTTCCAAGAAAATGAGAGAATCTATATGGTAATCAATTTTTCTCCACTGAGGCTGGAATGTTGTTTCCGTTTCTTAACTTTGAACTTCATTAAAAATGTCTAATGCTGTATTTGTTTCATCCTTTGCAAAAATCAAACATAAGCTGTATAATAAATAAACTTGGTAGTGAAAGATTCATCAGTAAAAGCCGATTTCTTTTATACATATTTTATGTTAGATCATCTTGCCTCTTTTTGACAAGATCACAGTACTTTTCTCGCTAAATCAGCTTTGTGTTGCTTTACTTTCTTTTTCTAGCTATTACCAGGGACATTGCCAACTTGAGCTCTCTACATGTGTGCCTAATCCACTGAGGAGAGCGTGTGAAATCCGATTTTTATTAAACTCTCACCCCTATTCTGTTCAACTCTCTAATAAAGCGGTTATGTGGCTTTCCTTATCATTTATTTACTCTACCACTCACCTCTGAGATAGTCCACCCATCTCCATCTTCCATCTTCTTACGACTTGGAAGCTTTGAAACGCAGTGTCTGGACATGTTGATTCACCCGGATGCCGAACTTGAACCCATTCGATGGGATGGGTTTTCATGGGCCCTTCGGGCCTTGCCCTTGTAGAAGAGGTTTTCTGGGACATGAATAAGCTAAACGCTAAATAATTTCCCAGACACTATCTTTCAAATATTAGTCATTTTATAATAAATTTCCTTATTACAATTCCCCAGAGATTATAAATAAACATATGGTGAAGGTAATGTTTCCACCAATAAGCGGAAACATAAAATTATTTGACTAACAGAAGTTTCTCTGTACAGTACCTGGCAAGGCAATCGCAATTATATTTAAGACTCTCCTTCATCAGTCTCCCGGATACTTTCAATATCATCATCTGGAAGATCTTTGTGAATCTATGGGGGTTACGTTGGTTGTTAATGCCCTGTTTATACAAGGGAGGTGCGACCGATGTATATTATTATTGACCGTCATCCGGATTATTAGAGGGAAGGGAATTAATGTCACGAAAAATTTGGAGAGGTCCCTCAAGTCCTGTGAGTGAGGTGGTAGGTAGCTTTAATATCGAATCTGACTCCAAAGATACTAAAATAATATTCTGACTTGGCTGGGCTAACTGAACGCTTTACTTTATTATTTGAAAAAGGACTGAGAGAAACCACGTAAAAAAAAATGTTTAATGCCAACAAACGAGACAAGCAAAGCAAAATGTAGGCTAGCGTTTATACGACATGGTCAAGGAATATTTCACTACTGGTCAGGAAAACGAGTGTTACGGGAACAAGAATTGGGCGAGTACAACGGCTTTTTCGCGACGCTAAACAAACCGTAATTATTTATTTAAAATCGATCACACGGTGTTTCTCCGTCTGTCTGACTTCACTGTCTACCTGAGTGTCGAGTTTTCCATTTTTCTTCTATATATATTATATCACAGAAGGCGTGGCCTCTTTTTGCTTCCGGAATCACAATGTTTTTAGGTTCGCCCCGTGGGCGGGATTTTCTCATCGCATGGTCTCCGAAGCTAATCAATTTATGTCGGCAACGAATTTTCTCATTTTCGCTAAAATTTTGTCATTTCTGCGAAGCAGATAGCTGTCTCGGCCCAATTCCATTCCCAGACACGGAATGTTTGCTTTTATTACACTGTCCCTAAATTTTACTGTTATCTGAATTCTCACCTTTTCGCTTAATTCCAAGACCGGTTTACAAATATATATATATATATATATATATATATACAGCATGACAAGGACAGAGCCATAGATGCCTCGGAACGTTTATTTGAAACGTTTCAGGATTATAACTAATCCCATCATCAGTGCTAGAGAAAGAATACAAAATACAGAGTTAAATGTATACATAAAAGGTTAACACATGTAATAAAATTGTGAAACATTAATATTAAATTTGCGACTAATTATTTACATTAGAAATATGAAGCAAAAACAAATTAAACCAACGAGGGAATTTCTAAAAAATAGGAAGGAGAATAATTGACAGTGGATTTTATTCTTGCACCCTCCTAAAAAAAACAACAAAAAACAACCACTGTGAAATTTACCAAGATATTTGCTAATGTCGTACCTGCCATAACATATCCTGTGCTATTCTCCAAAGTTGCCAGTTCAGTCATTTTGCAAGTTAAAATGAGGAATACTATTTACTTTGATATGCACAGGAATTTAATTTTTTCCATACCCAAACACATATGACTCTCTTTGTTTTCTCGAGTCGTTTAACTAGGTGAAACCAACTTTTAGAGGCCTCATACTGTGAAAGGCGACTATATCCGGAGATGTTGGTCTCCAAATACAAAGTTTCCAGAGCGATAAGAGTGGAATAGATAAGAAGTAAGTGTCGTTCCCAAAATTAATATATATTGTGAGAACATTCTACCTAATAGGGATATAGAAGCTACAATACTTACATTTGATCTCTGCTAAACAGAAGGACCAGTCATTTGAACCGGCGTTCGGCTCTCTTCAGATCAAAGGCACACCTAATTTAAGGCCTGGAGCAGTGGCATAACTATATAATATCAAGGTCACATGTTAAAATAAATACAAAATAATATTAGATGATCTGAATCAAATTAGAATTTTGTATGAAAAGATAAATATGCATTCAGGATCATGCCACATGCTGTGGTATTCGTATTCTATGGATAATGGTTCAGCGCGCAAATGTGGTCATAATAAAGTAAATGATGTGACCTACGTATAATAGGGCCTTAATAAAGGCCGGGCTTGATTAAGCTTTTATCATGGCATACTTTATCTATCGTTTTTGCGAAAACTCAAACGTTTCTGGAATCAGTAGTGGTGTTTCTTCTCGGCCAGGCTGTAGATGATGTTGTATCAAGTTTGATATTCATATTTAATCGATCTGTAGTCATTTACGATGATCTTTATTTACCAGGAGGAACTACTTATTAATTTGGGATCAAATTCGGGGCCATCTACAATATAAAAGCCAAAAGTTAAAAATTTATTTCCTCCGAGTCAATGATTATATCACTGCAACCACACCTAAAATCATTCTATAAACTTCATCCATTGTCTAAAGTCTGGAGTATAGTGATTCTCTTTAGAACCGTTTTCTCCTCGAGGGGCACAATGAGTAAGATATGGAAAGAGAGGGCGCCCTGCTGAACGCCGTAGTGCAAATTTTCGCAGTCGGTGGCTAACAAAGACCAATGGCGATATTGTAGCACTCGTTCAGCCATTTCCATTGAGATTTATTAAGTGTTTACATTGGTGCTACCCAGTTGCTTTGTCCATTAGAGAGCTCACTGAGAAGCAAAAATTGTGACTGGGGAAGATCCTATGACCTGAAGACGTGACTTTCTTTTCGTCGCAGCGTATTCAACAAAATGACATTGATACTGATGACCTTTGCCTCCTCAAAGACTTCGACCTTGATAAGGTTCGAGGCTAAGCGACGTTAGTCAAATATTGGAAGAATTTTTTCTTACAGTTTTCTAGGTGAACCATGACACGGAGCCATGCAGGAAGGTAGTCAATATGCTGGTTCTTTAAACTCTAATCTTACTGTTTTTCCCGATTTTTAATATCGCTAATATCCTTTGTTAGTCTTTCTAAATTTCTATTTATTTTAGCCTCTTACGAGAAGGAACGCCCCAAGTGTATAAAGTCTTGAGCTGTTTTCAGCAATGTTGTACCAATGATAATTCGAAAAGTGCAGTACTTTTCATGTATCAGGTTCAAAGAGTTCGGCAGCATATGCAAAGAGGGATATTATTATACGATGCGGAGATGTTTGGGTGTTAGCTACAATAACAATAGCAGCTTCGTCGGTGAAAAGTAGATCCAGGCTTAATTGCCGCAGTTTGTTTTTGTTGGCATGTAGTCCCCTCAGGTTAAACAGGCTGCTATAAGTGTGGTATCGTATATCGGCTTAATCTTCATGAGCCATAGATTTTGTCGGCCGCTAGAGTATATAGCACAATAAGGTAGTGAAAAGGCTCTAAGAGGTGATTTTTGTTTCTGACTGGCATGCTTAGTTTAGGTGCAGCTACAAGATGTTGTGAATAATATTTGGGGTGGGGATGCTTTTTTACTAGTTAAATGTTTTGCCATATACCCAGTCTGCTTATTATTGAAAATTTTTATATTCTAAAAAAATCTTTTAAAGGAATTTTTCATGTTCCATACCTTATTAGTGGAGTTTATGTTGAGTAGCTGCGATATGATCTTTTGCAATAGTTAATGCCAATCTGTTCAGGAGTACTATTATTAAGATTTCTCCTGCGATGTGGATAATAAATATTCCCCTGGAATTTGTCCTATTCAAAACAGTAGATAAAGAGATCAGTGAGTTTGTGAATACACATGACACCGAAGCTCCCAAATTTCTGGTGAGCAGCCATCGCGCCCGCTTCCATACCTCTTCTCAGATGTTCAATGGCCTTGACAGTTTCTTCCCGCATTGGCATATCCTTCAGCTCTGTCTTCATTAGTTGTTGCTGGATTAGCTAAAATAGCGAGTCATGGACTGCTATTAATCGCTGAAAAGTGTGTGAAAATGCCTAGGCTACAGGTTCAGTATTAGCATATTGCCATTTATGAGTGGTTGGCCTATCGTACTGCGAAACGAGAACTGGATTTGGTGGAAAGGGCTGTACACAGTTTTATTGGCTTCGTAAATGTTCCAATAGTTACCCGTTCTTTTGTAAAACTAAGTTCATTCGGAGGGATTGGTTCGTCACTAGTTCTGCATCTCTTGGAGTTTGTTAGAGGTTGCTGCATATTGGAGGGTAGATAGCTTTCTTGTTAGGAAAGTAGAGCTCGATTGTCAGATATCTTCTTCGCCAGTAATTCTTAAATCCCCTGGTTAGTTTCATTAAAACAGCTTTTATCCTCTTTAAAGTTACACTTAAAATTCTTCCCCCGTCTTTATGATAGTTGTTTTTATGTGTCACAACGGATTCCTGGAGAGGGTTCAAGAAGCATTGGGCAGTTCAAGCTTTTTCTCTGAAGATTTTCTTAAAGACAGCAATCTCTTCAGCTAATGTAAGATTGCTCTCCATGAGTTTCTTTATCGGGACACCTCCTCTTTTTTGCTAGGACTTGTACTGAAGGCTGGATTTGCAGTAGACATGGTAAAGATAAGTACGAGGGGCGGTCAATAAGTTTTGAGAATCGGTAGGGCAAAACAGAAGAAGGGGAATGGCTGTTTGTGGGGGGGGTAGGAAAAGTTATGACAAGTTAAGACCTGCAGCCGCACGCTCCTGCCTCGTCCTTTTAAGAAGCAATAGCTAATCGCAGATTGTTAGTCACAAATCTTTCAACAATAGAGAAGGTTAAGCACCGTGCAGTGATCAGATTTTTGACCAAGGAAGGCAAGAATGCAAAAGAGATCCATGAACGCATGGTTGCAGTGTACACCGACAGCGCCCCTTTCTATGCAACCATTGCTCTTTGGAATAGGGAGTTCTGCCATCTTCATGAGTCCCATGAAGATGACCCCCGTCCAGGACGCCCGTAAGACGTGATCAACGAGGACAACGTGGCTCGTGTGGACAGGATGATCCTCTTAAATCGACGAGTGAAGGTAGAGGAAATCGAGCGAGAACTTAGAATATCACATGGACAGTCCACAAGGCCAGAGTTGCACAAGCTGCCCTGCACGATTACGGATCTGAGGAGCTCAACCATCTCCCCTAAAGTCCAGATCTTGCCCCTAGCGACTACTTTTTATTCTGCTAGCTCAAAGCTGCACTGCATGGACACCGGTTTTGGAACGATGAAGATGTCCAGCTCGCCGTCCAGGAGTAGATTGAACATCAGACGGAGGATTTCTAGTTGTCGGGAATTCGAAGCCTTAGGCACAAGTAGCGCAAGTGCATTGAAGTCGAGGTTAGTTATATTGAAAAATAATAAAACACTTTTCCTAATATTTCGTTTCCTTATATCCGTATTGCAAAACCTATTGACCGCCCCTCGTTAAACAAACTGCAGTTGGAGTGGCTTCAGTGCGTGAGACGTTTCTTATGTCTTTCTGGGGCACTTAAAAGTAGTCTAAGAGGTTAAAATATGTCTACAATTGACGCATCCAGGTTGTTTTTCAATTATTCTTTTGCTTAAGCATGGTGTTAGAGAGAGTTTGTTGTTCGCCCAGCATAACACTCGAATATATAACGTTGGACATTTGGTCTTAGGCCAAAACGTAACAAACTCTGCACAAACGGCACGGACAAACATAAACTTGCTGCTACATATTCATACACGAGAGGCCTTATACATTGACTTCCTACCTATCAAGCCAGCCAATTTCTATACAGCAATCACTGCACCGTGAGAGGAGTGGCTATATATTATGCATAACACTTTGCTTGGATTATCTGGACATCAGGCCTAGATTTCAATATTATATATAATATTTACAATTCATACTACAAATTTTAAGCAAAAGTTTTTGTTGTCAAATTTTTATTCTGTGCCTCAATTCCTATCAATACCACCTACCTAAAGATTATTCCAATATCCAACTTATTTGTCCTATATGTATAACCTTGTAAATATCTTAAACATATTTCTTTTCACAAACATTAGGTCAAATGTGAGCAATTTTAGTGTTTTTAGTCTAAGTACATATAAATGTTGCCTGAGTAAAGCTATCGTGTTGATGCCCTCTTCTACACGCCCTAAAGCAAAAGAATATGTTTCTGAAATGTGTGGGTCCATACCATTATACATTATTTTAAATTGACCTTACACAAGTTACATACGTTGCCTATTATTTGCCTAAATGAACTGATAAGAAAACATTAATAACTAATATAATACTTAGAAGTCCTTCTCACCTTCTGCTCATTTTTTCTTCTGCAAATCATTTACTGAACTATCTTCGTAATTATCTTATGAATAATTCTGATTTTTCAAGGTATCTTAGAAAGCCATCTTGCACCTTTGTAATAATATTTTGTCTTCAGGATAGACAAATAATTGTACCAGTTCTGACCCCTTAGGTAATCTTCTAATATTATCCTTGCATTCTAAATTAACGACATTTTATTCTATTCTGTGATTCATCTGTTTCAGCCATACGATTCCAAACTATCCAACATGTACTATGCATTTGTAATTAATAATTAGTCTCCTATGTAGAACATGTCACATCCTTTACTAAAATCTAAGTAAAAAATGGCATTAAAACTAATCCAGATAATTATTGCTCATTTTATTAAATTCTTATGTCGAAAACAATTTGGGTTATTTTATAGAAGAAATTATGAAATATTTAGTCTCCCAAAATCTCATAAATGATATCGACATGGCTTTAGGCTCCATTCCTCTTGTCGGATAAATTTGTTGGAATTTTTCAAAAAAAAGGTTCAACCCTTACCAACATAAGGCTCTCAATATAGTTTATATTACTAATTTTTATTTTTTTGAATTGAGCAATAGTGAAGCGTATTAAAACCCTTTTAATAAAGTTAAAAGCCTCTGGATTAGTGAGAACTGTAAATAACTTGATTAAAAATAAGTTAGGCAACCGTACACAGATTGTTCTGATTGATTTGATTAACTCGAACATGGTACCGCTCAGTAATGGAGACCCTCTATGTTTCGTTCTTGAAATTGTTTTACTATGCAAAATTTTAAAGCTGTTAGATGATAGAAAATTGGATAATAGAGCAAAATCTCGATGTAACTTCCAAAAACACAGGGATATTAAGATAAAATAATGCATGGGCCTGAAAAAGAGCCGATGAGATCTGAAGTTGAAAACTGTAAACTCTGTATTTAATAACAAAACCCAAGGCAGGTTTGCAACATAGTTATGATCTATTCCGGTAATTTTCAAACTGGCTAGGAGTGATAATTTCTAACGACATAAAGAATTCTAAGCAATATATTGTAGCATCGCAAAAACGGTGATCTGTGGGTATATAGATAAGTGTTTTGCACATTAATAATATGATTCTTCTATTATATAAGGCAAATGTTTTACTATGTAGTTCCATTTGAGACTCTTCATGTGCAAATGGATATAGAAACCTTAGAACATGTTATGTCTGAGTATAAAATTAACCCGTGAAATAAATGAAAAGAGTATAGTTTGGAGGAATCTTACAGATTTGTCATTGGATTCTTTGTTTAATAAAAAAATAATTAAAGTTTTTTAAATAATAAATAGATTTACTAATATTAGAAAAAGTATGAGGTTTTTATGATTTCGGTATTCGATTAGCCAAAAGAAATAGGAGATAGGAATTTGGCAACCAAAGTACTAACACTATGATAGCACAGATTTGATCTCATTTAGTTTCGACCAAATATGCAATAATTATTTAGCGTCACAAGTAATTGGAAGTACCTCAAACAATATGATTATGAAGAGATCCAATAAAAATTATTCGAAATAAAAAATTATTAAAAATTCAAAATGTTTAAACTTGATACTCTATTAATATTTTTATCATCGACTATAATCTATTCCCCATTTATTTCTTCCTCTTTTGAACTTACCTAGACTATACTTTGAGGATTTTGCTGGTCGTAAGTTGGTAATTTATTGTTTCCCAACAGGAGAAAAATGCTCCTTTTGTAGCGTCATAAGGAGTCAATTGAAAACGGGTATCGCTTTTCTAACCGGAATGCCATCATTGGTATTTTTTACTTAATGCTGCATGTGGAGAATAAGTAAGTGTCTATTCCCTTTCAAAAGAAAAACCTGTTTGATTATTAAAGATAGAAATATCAGTTCCATTGTCTCATGAAAATTGAATTCTTTCATTTCTTGGGTTGCTATAATAAGGTGCATTACTTTTTGTCTCTCGAGTATTTTCAGCCAGTTAAGTCGCTAATTTTGCTTTCATTATATGTTTTTAGTATTAATGTCTGAAATTTGAGCAATAAAGTTTTTCCTCAGTAATTTGGGTGTGTCAAGGTTACGTATCAATGATTAAATTATTTGGCTATTCTAAATCTAGAGTTTGGTTGCCTTATATTTACAATCACTGTGAAGAGGTGCTTTAGGTAGAAATCCCTTCATTTACACACTATCTTACATAAACTTACCGCCATCAATTTATAGAACCCTGTTTTCAATCCAATATATTTAAACGTCGTTTCAAGCTCTCTTGATTATCATCACTGGTAAAGAACAGCAAGCAATTTCCCTCAGTTTTAGGGGCAAATATCTGAATAAATTCTCGCGGCCAGTGATTATATTAAATGCACTCCCAAGTTTATTAGTTTACAGAGGCTTTCTTTATGCTGCCAATGATTTCCATGCCTGGCAAATCAACTTTATCGGGCTGTTTTTAAATTAGACTCATTAAGTGAAATGGACAATTTTTCATCTCTACTACGCAAAATTAATATAAAATACGTAAATTTATTTTACATTATTTCCCATTCTCACTTTATCTAGTGTCTAGCCAACTATTCATATACACATCCAAACATTATATTTAAGTTTCTACCTTGTACTTTCGCTTGCAAGTTTTTCCACATTTAAATCTCGAAATCTTTAAAGAGGAATTTGTCAAGTTACAAATTGAAGGCATAATCATGTCAGATTTTATTCTTGTGGCTTAATATAGGATCTAGTTTTAAAAAAATGGTGCTTACAAGACATTTCGAGTTCAATAGATTAAATTTGGTCATTAAACCGAAACTATTATACTCGTTGCAGACCGAAAGGATTTTGTAAGCTGAACCTTCGACGAGAATATCATCACATAACCATAGATAATCAAGTGTGTCTAATACAGCGGTAACTAAACCCTTTGCGCTTTTTTTTTGTGGAAGGGGGATCTCTAAATGCTCCAAAATTGATATCTTAGCATTTTTGTAAAATTTAATCTTCTCTAACGGCTGCTGTCTTTGTTTTTCGCATAATAGTTTTAGGGGTGATGAACTGAAACTTACGAGTCATTTTGACTTACACTAACTTCATCACTTGGCACATTGGCACACCCTACAGCCTTTCAAACAAATTAATGATCTCGTTAAACAAAATATATTTATCTAAATTCCTATTAAACATCGATTCGTGGATGTGACTTAATATAAGAATAGCAGAGCTTTTTTCACATCGTTGACAGAAAGAGCTTTACAAGTATTTCTTAGAAAACTTTCACAGGAGGGATTAACTCCAAATCTGCCGTAAGTAATTGCAACTTCATCCATCTTCTTGTCTTTTAAACTCAAATTGCCAGGTTCTTCTGTGTTTCAGTACCATTCTGATTTAGTTTTAGTAAGCCCTATGAAGTATTATCGTCCTTTGTGGGGGGGAGGACCTATACACATACGCCCCACGCGGAACCATGTAGGGTTCTATGATAGATATCTGGTGTCAAAACACTTTCAACCCAATACCTTACCCCAAAATGTAGGCCAGCCCCTGTTTCCTGTGTGAGACAACGGTGCCTATTCACGACAATTTTACTGCAAATGCGGGATGAGGAATTCATTCAAGTCTCTCTGAGACTGTTGCCTTTATCATCTGCACGACGCCTCTTACGATACGCTTAGGAAGATGAGATTGTATTATTAATCTCCACATACTAGGCACTGGAGTTTAAATGGCAAGGTATTACTACAACACCTCTACAATAATCTCCTTCCCCAAACACAAAACCACAAGTTAATAAAATACATCCACACTGCCCTCACCAAAAGATACTTGAACAAACTACTCGTACCCCTAAACAACTTCCTAAATCACCTCGCCACTCTAATAACCCAATCAATACACAGAACACACCAAGTAATCTTTCTCAAATGAGGTCAGGCCACAGCTATACTACAACAATAAAAACACAGAATAAACCTTGCCCCGAAACTAACATGTACCAGAGGCACCCCCAAATCCCAGACAATATTAAATACTTATTCAAAGACTGGCAAAACCTCACTCAATCTCTCGCACCGCACAACATCTCCTCCTTTATGGATCTTAGCTGCCTTCTCTATGAATTTTAGCTGTCGCCTTCTCAGCCTAAGTGAGGTAGGGCGTGGAGGGCTGTAAGTAAGTGCCTAAATTCACTTTTGTTCTGGTCACAAATTTCAAACCAATTGCACTGAGAGATTAGGGATTACTTCAAAAGGATTTAGAATCTTGTAAATCTTGTAATTCACATAAAGAGAAAACCTAGATGAGCTCCATCTGTAATAAAAGGCATTTTAAAACATTTTTCGTAATAAATCGTCTAAACTTCAACGATTTGGTTGCTACATGAGCTTACTTTGAGTCACAGATCCTCTTAAATGAAAGTAGAGTTCATTTTTGCCATCGTTCGCTCTAATATGTTTCAAAGCTTCTCACTTTAGAATAAGGACTAAAAACTTTCTCGTAATTGATCCGAGATTTTGCATTGGAAGTTGTTTAATCAAGCAAATAAGAACTCTTGCATGTCTTAATTTTGCTTTATGTGTGTCAGTTAAATAAATCAATTTGATTTTCTTGATCAAGTTTTCGATCATCAATGAATAGAGAATTTGAAAAACACTATCACTCATTCAAAATCCACCATCACAGCCATAATCCCTAAAACACTATTTTGACTTAATCTATATGAGTGCTTAGCATAAAATAAAGTGTTATTTCAAGTATTCTCAAGTTTCAAATGAACCTATTAGAAAAGAGAGGAAACTGGTGAAAAACGAAGGGATTTTTATTTATTCGAGCAATCGAAGGTGAATTTGAATTAATTTTTTTAAGAATCCCCGCAATAGTGGTTAACCAGGTATAGTACTTTCATATAGCTTAGAAAGAATGATGTTACTGAGAGAAAGAGGAAAGGTAACAAGGAAAATAGAGAAAAGAGGATCACTAAAAATGGATATAGAGGACAAAGATGGCATAAATGAGCATATCAGTCCTCACTCAACCCATGGGCGGGGAGGGCGAAATTATATTTTGATCTCGTAAAATAAATCACTTTGAATTTATAACATTGTACAAAATCGTAGGTCCAAAAAGAAAAAAATACCTTATTCATCACCCATATGTACAATCAAACTAAAAAATATTAATATTTAACCGAAGATAGCTTCTCTTGCTTGTGCAGAATGAATCCTTGCAGAAAATACTGACATTATTAAGGACAAAGAGATATCTTTACAATATTTCATGTCAATATTTTGGAGTCACCTCCTATTGTGAATTAGAAAGAATCTGTGAAGTATGATCAGTAAGCTGTAAGACATGGGCCAATACTCTGGGCAAAGGAACCAGAAAGAGGTAAGAATATGCCCTGAAACGCTTGTACAAAGAGATTGTCTGTTAATCTATCGTTTGTGTGCTCTAGGCGTTAGCCAAAAAAGGCTAATTGTAAATTCTTGCAGAAAAAGGGCTAAAATCTGATAACCCTCTTACGCTTGCCATTATGGCTTGAGGCGAAAATTTTATGAATTCAGAAAGATCTGGTAATGTTAAACAGAAAATGACGAAAATTGTTTTCTTTCACAGAATAAATATGACATTGTCGTCCAAGTTGACCTATCCATATGTAAGAAATAAGTTGATTCAATTCCATAGAGTACAATTTTCGAGCCGACTGGGCCTAAGACATTTATTATACCTATTCACAAAATATGTCATATTGTTTTGGTAAGATTAAGATGAACCCGAAAACTCAATTTGAATTGCAAGGATCGTTCGCATTTCAATGACAATAGATACAAAATAGCTTTGTATATTAGTGTCTAAGTGTTTTCATGATATTCAATACCAGGAAGCTGTTTGATATCGATCTATTAGAGCTTAATACAAATTTCTTGCAGTTAGGGAAAATTGAAACAGGGACGTGCGATCTTTGTTGGGTTTGAAGTTTCCATATAGGTACATGATAATATTTCCAAAATTTGTTGTAAATAAATATATATAGTCCAAAAAAGGTTCTGAAGGATTTATAGGTGCAGGGAAGTGGGTATATTTTTAGGCGCGGGCGACTCTACTTCTCATCATGTCGGTTAGTCGGTTGGTCCCCGTTTTGCTTTTTGGCGCTTTATTGTTTAGGGAACACCAACCAAAAATGGCTAGAGAAGTGACCAGGGTGCATGCCTGTTAGATAGCTATGTGATGGGCGAGTATGGACGAATAGATTAAAAACGCATTTATCTTAAAAGGACAAAAGTATCGATTTTGGCACTTTTTTGGTTATAGGTCTTAACCAACCTTAATCTAAACAAATAAAGGTAATGGGACAATTGAACCTGATTTAGTGAAAATAAAGTAAAGTAACAACAAAAATTTATTATTTTAAAAGATAGAAATTTCAAATGACTTTGGAAATTTGCTGAACCAAGTCCAAGCGAAGCAGCTTTACAGTGGCCAGTCGACCTGTTTTTGGAGGGAGATAATAACATTGTAACTATTCTGTTGATTCTAACGAAATTTGAAACCCTTATGTTGTTTTACATTCCCTTTTTAATGATCTAATTGCTAAAGTCCTCTCAGTGTTAGCCGGGAACATATTTGGCAAAAACATCATAACTATTCCCCCGATTCTAACGAAATTTGAAACCCTTTAGGTGTTTGACATTTTCCTTCGAATGATATACATAATTGCCGAGGTACTCCCATGTTTAATCCGGTAATTATTGGAAGTTATGCAGGTTGTTAGCTTATAAATCAGAATAAGTGAGAGCTCGCGACATGTGGTCAGCAGACCTTGTTCATGACATTCTTCCTATCAAATACCGGGAAATTTCCTTGTATTTAACAGATACCACATAAATTCATGGTTTCTATTACTAATGCATTTGTTTAGACAAATTATAGAACCATATTAAAGCAACTGCTCCAAAACTTGTTTAATGAATTGTAGATAATGCCAATGTCAAAATAAATAAATTAACATATCTAAATGAAAAGATGAAACGAAGGTAAAGTTGAGTTCATTTAGTTGTAGTAAACGGAATCCAAATTTGCCAATTTATTAGATCATTAGTTTTAGAAAGATATTTTTCTTTTAATGAAATTAGATGTAATACATGGCGAAGAACAATCCTAGAAAAATAATTATGAAATTTTGCTTAGTCCAGCAAAATCAGAGACGAAACGGAGAAGATAGTGGTCTTTTTACCGACCATGGTTAATGTACGAAAATCACAAAGTACCCTGTTAATTATATCGCTCTTAGAAATAACGTTTAAGTGACAGGACTAAGACAAATTAGGAAATCTAATATTTGCTCCAGTTTTTTATCTTTGTACACCAATCTTTTATGCCCTGAATACTGCAAGATGGAAACATATTGGCTGCAAGTGTACAGGTTAACCACTCTTTTAAATTTTATTGTCTTTTTTGTGTTAACATTTTTGTTTCCTCGAAATTGGATCCCTGAGTCCGTTCTTACGACGTTTATCTTCCTCTAAAGGGAGGCAAGAGAAGGTACTTCTGTATAAAGTGAGGGGAAAATACTTTATTGTAGTCCACATTATTGGGCTGACCTGAAGTATTTAGCATTGCTGAAAGAATTATGGTACCTCTTTCTGTCTTCTCGAGATGAAAGGGACAACGTCAATAGTTGTACAGGTTTCGGGAATCTAACCCTGCTTCGCCTTCACAGATGAAACGGGTGCTGGTCAATTATATTCTCATGTTGAAACAAAAAGATGGAAACATTCTTGGGGTTTAGTGTTTGAAGGTCGAGATGATGCTTAACTTAACTTAGAGAACATTTCTTTAAGGTGACGCTAGTGGAAATTTCAGGGTGCACTGAGGATCGGTAATGAGTACGAGATCAAGGACCAGAATGAAGTGAAGAAAGGTTTGCCAATATATTCCCTGATGGACCTGGGAAATTATCTAGTAGTAGGTTAAAACCTACTGCCAGCTAGAGTGACGTTGATTTCAAGAGGTTTAGGAGCAAGAGAAAAAGACATGGTGTTTGTCACGTCACTTTGGCTCGATGAAAAGGGGACGAAGGTTGGTTCGTCTAAAATGTGAAACGAGATTTACCTTGATTACATATGATACTTGCGCATGTGGTCAAGGAAGTGTAGTCTTTAGTCCAGTTCCTGATATAAATGGAGTGTGAAGAAGGTCCAGAGCGCAAAGAGTAGTTGAGTTCGACACTTAAGGAAATGGAAGGGTAGCCCCATACTTTGCTTTAGTTTGTTTAGTTTAAACACTGAAGTGAGATACTGGAAAAATTTAGTAGATGCATTCTTTAATTCTTTAGGACTGAATTTTAGTCAAAATAGGGTCATCAAATGATATATTAAGGGCTAAGACCAAAAACAAGGCTAAAGTTAATGTCACTATATATTTTATCTCTATCTTTATCGAACGAGACCAGCATTATTCAAGAGAGTGAGATAGCTAGCTACGTCGGTTTTAAGAGACAGGGTTTGATTTTGAGGTCTTCAAATAAAACAAGACATTCTACGTTACCTTTAGTTTCCATTTTGTGATTCAGACGAGTTATCAATAGCACTATATTTTAGGAATCCAAATTTTTTAACGGTTTGGATTTAGTTTCTGAGACACCAAGATATATTTGAAGCTTTTACAGTCCTGTTTTACTATTTTTAGCTTTATCAAAGTTCTTTCTAAGAGTTCAGGAAAATAAATATGATTTTCGAAAGTTTTGAATTACTTTAAAAAGAGTTAGGTTCATAAAATATTTTAATAAATTAAGGCATGGCTATTTTTTTGTATTTTTCGTATATAGAAGCAAATTCAGATGGATAATTAAAAGACCTCCGAGGATTGATTTTTTCGTTTATCAAAGAAATCCGATAAAAGCTTTGTCTTGCCGCATTCAAGCCAAGAAAATAAGCATTGATCTGAATAAACCTAGACCAAAAACAAATTCGGATGGATATGAACAGGAAACTTTATAAAAAAATAGACCAAAAGGTCATTGGCAAACCCACCTATGCAATAAGGCACAGACCGAAAGTATGCCTACTAACCGCAAGCTCCTTCTGTAAAGAGTGGTGACGGGAAAGAGGAGTTGATTTAATAACAGTAAACTTATAAAATAAATTTTTTAGAAGTAAACAAGATGAGCGGCTTGCGCTTCGCAGGCAGACCTTTCGTGTGTGCCTATGGCCTATCCAGCTTTGGTAATGTTTTTTTGGTCTAAAGCTTTTAATAAAGTTTCCAGTCAATATTTCTTAGAAATTTACTCTTGGTCTATTTTTTACACATCGATGCTTATTTTCTACGATCAAAACCCCCAAAAACTTTTATAGGGATTCTTTTTAAATACGGAAAATAAATTCTCTATCTAAATCTTTTCTAATAATTTTATTTTGCTTTACTTGTTTTTAGGGGCGAGTAGCTATTTCCTCTTGATAAATATTAAAATTGAAATTCTATTTTAGAAGTAGTTAATAGCCCAAGGAAAAGAAAAGTGGTATCACAACCCGATAAAACGCTGAGGAATAGATTATGTGCACCAGTAAAAACTCAAGAAAGAAAATGGAAGATTTATAAACGGGGAAAATAGGGCAAACAATTTTAACCGCTATATGAAAGTGAATAAAGGAGTTTAATTCAAACCTCTGTCGTCAAGCGCTCATCGCTATCAGAACCGCAACGCTCATCACTGACTCGCCATCCTCAACCCTGAAAAATTTCGATTCAAGAAGCTTTTAGAATAACGAATTTTAGGTTTTTAACCATTGAGTGACAAGTTTTTTCTAATTAGAAGGGTCAGGTGCTTTTTTGTTTATAATAAGCGAAAATCATATGACACGTAATATACAATGGATTTAGTTAAACGCCCAAGAAAAGGAAAAGTCGTATCACAAAACGGAAAAACGCTGCGGAATATATAGTACAATTTGAAAAATAAGATCAACGCGTTAAGTAATTAATTAAGTAATTCACAAAATTTGTATCTTTGCTATCATAGACACATAAATCAGTGATACTATACATAGAATTATGAATTGGATATGGTTATATGGGTTTAATAAAGATAGGATTAGAAAAAAATGCGGCTGGGTTTATTTTGCTTAAAAACTATCTAGAGGCGATAATGATTTATATAAAAATTGCTAAATTCTCAGTCATTTCAGCTGCTGAAATTTGAAATAGTGATTCTAAAAGTAAGCGTCTGGTTGTCTAGACCTCACCCATACAAAATGAAAAATGGTAATAAGAATCTTTAAGAAACAGTTTTCAGTTTAATTAGAGAGAGAAAAGCTGGTTACTTGGGGATTTTGAGTTCCTGAACGTAACTTTTGTCAAACAAATGTCGGAAAGTGAATGAAATTGTTTTGTAGAAGTCAGTAATGATAAATTTCTTATTCAAAGGCTTAATGAGCCGATGAGTGAGCACAACGATTTAAATAAAACATTGATGACGATTGACACTTGGTCGAGAACGAACATGTTGGAGAAAAAATGTTAAACTGCTAGCATTTATTTATTAGTTTTTAGGTCAAAATTCCTAAAATTGTTACCTAACGCTGTCAATGCATTCCATATCTAAAACTGTAAGTTTAACATTATAGAGCTCTTGGAATTTGGTTATTGGGATGAGCTTAATTAGGCTTCTCTCCCACAAGAAATCATTGCATTAATTCGCCATTAATAATTATCTCGTGAATTATACAAAGAAATTTTCTATTATATCTAAACAGGTACGAACGTAAATGACGTTATAAAATTATTAAAAATTGAGATATAATTTACAACTGTGACTGGTATAATTGTTAACCTTGTTTGGTTAAATAAAATATAATGAGGGCTGAAATTATTATGCGGTTGAATTATCGATGGTAACTTAACAGGAACCTAAGAAAGTTTAGCGATAGAAAACTACTCGCAAACAATTCATGAAGTGCGTCGGCTTCTAAGGACTCTGATGGTCTGCTTTGTGATGAGCCTTGACATATATTGCGACAATCAAATGAAAGTTTGCTTGAGTGTTCACTGATGAGTACACGACACTTTTTTCTAGTATGGACCTATTTAATTTTGATAATAGCAGGGTTCTTTCGAATATTAGTGTAACCGAAAACGAAATAAACTAAAACATAAATGAAATGACAATATGTAAAGAGCTCGAGACCATAAAAACTAACAAATTTACCTCAAAATATTTTAAACAATATTGAGAAAACCAGATTGTACCACTTTTCTTCAATCAATTATTTAAGGAATAGTATCAAGAGAATTCAAAGTTGTCAATTATGACCCTTATTTGTAAAATGGTATTTAGACTATAAGTTACAAATATCGGCCCATTTCATTAACATGTGTTGTGCAAAGAATCATTGTCCATTATTAAAAAAAGAATCTTGCAGCATTTAGAGTCCACATACTAAATAAATGCAATCCCACATGCTAATAAGCGTTAGCCCTTTTTTAAAAATTTCTGATTTTTTCACAAAATAGCCACAAATCTTGAAAAATACAAGTATTATCAGAAGGATCCTTTCTGGCGACATAAAACACAAAGCTGTAAATATAGTTGATATAGAATTTCCAAAAAATTCTGACTACACCACATTAAAGAATTATGATAAAGAGAAAAGAGCGAGGATGCGGCCCAATATCCTTAAGTGGATTCAAAACTAACCAATCGACTGCTGACCGATTTTGGTAATTTAGACGACTAACTCGAGTTTTGCATCGGAGGGAAGAACTCGTCAAGTCTGCCTTTCGTAAACTACGCTATGGTAAAACTATTTACTGGTAAAGGTGGGGACAAGAGAAGAAAGCCAAATGAAAGTGGAATGTGAGTGTAACGCAAGATCTACGCGCAGAAGAACCAGTGCTTGATCGGAAGAGTAGAATGGCTGAGTGGTAACATTGATTTTCATATGAATATGGGAAAAATTGCATTAGAAGAAGAAAAAGAATATACAGACCACAAAAAATAATACTCAACTTTACATCAGAAGATTTAACACTATATAAGATAGCTCCTCATTTTATCTTCAACATTTAAACTTATTCAAAATAAAAAAATGGATTTAAGAGTATTTTTATCTATACCACTTTTTATAATCAAATATAATCCTCTTTCCTCGCTTCTTTCCCCTTTTGGACTGGCTTCGGGTGGCCCTATAGGCTCTACTGCTTCAGAATTCTGTAATTCTTTTGCGGGCAGATGGAGTAATAGGTGCTGTGGAATTTACTCCATTCAGCGTTATTTTCTCGCCAGAAGACCCTAAACACCAGAACTCATCCCACCCACACACAATAACTCTCCATACCCACCTATCCTACACAATATCCTTTATTGTTCACCATTTTACTGAGTTTTTCATGATGGATTCACCTTTTGGTTATCCTGTTTCATATATTTTTACTCTAGTGAGGTGAAATAAATATTGGACTCTCAAGACAGTCTATCTAAATTATTTTCAAACTATATTTTAGTATCATTATTACTATTATTTGAGAGTTATTTATCTATTTAAGAGAAACAATAAAGATATTCTTCAAATGTCCTTACATTATATTAACAAAAGTAATATATTGGTGGATATAGTTTTATGGACAATGGCTAGAGAACTGACCAAGTCTTGGCAAAACTACACCTGAATATCTGCCTACTTATCCTTCCATATAGCTAAATCTTTTCAATCGGATTAAATTCAGTAAATTAACTAGGCCAATTTAGAACATTAATATTGTTCTGCAAGAACTACTCACGTCTTTCATTTGGCAAATTCTTCAGATCCTAGAGCCGCTGGCACATCACGTCATCCTGCACCTGCAACTTCTTATCAGTTGACGTTAATTTATTTGCTAATATTTACTGGCCTCTTTCTTCATTTCTTGATCATTTATACGAAGTTACCAGTATCAATAAAATAAAAACAATCCAACACCTTAATGCTACTGATGCCCCAGATAACAAGCACAAGTTCAAAATATTTGACATAATTTGGGTTCCATCAAAGCAAAGCACATCCTTCCAAAATTCATCAGCTTTCACTGTGATCCTGGCCAAACTTTTGTCATCTTAACTAGTTATTCTTCTTCATAAATGGGTCTTGCATTTATTAAGCTCACTGATGATTGTTCTTATCGTAACTCTTGTCCAGCTGTTCGCAGATTCTTCCATTTCTGCTCTAATTATCAAAACGTCATTCGATACTTAACTCAACATCCATCGAGAAGCTTTACTGTAAAGACGCTTCACAGCAGCTGTAGAAATATTTCCATAGCTTTTAACTTGCGTGTGGTGTTTACTTATCTTCCTTTTAAATCAATTGAGAGCTCTAGCATGTTAACCATGACGGCACACGGTTATCGTAACTCTTGTCCAGCTGTTCGCAGATTCTTCCATTTCTGCTCTAATTACACAGGCCTGCGTTTGAAAAAATATTTTCTGTTCCTGCGGTTTTCTTTAGTGATTCCTAACGAAATTGTTCTCTTAAATTGAAATATGACATTCATTTTGCTCAATCAGGTCTGGTTTTTGAGATATAGCGCACTACTGTTTTTAGAAAAGGGCCATTTTTGAAAAAATCCCTTATTTATATAAAAGTTATTTAATAAATTAAATTACTTGTAATAAAAAAATACCGACTTAATTCGACTTTCTTTTAATTAATTTTAAACTTACAGACTACTTATGAGCTTACCCAGGAGTTCAAAGAAACTATTTTCCAAGAAAAGAAGTCCTTGATGACTTCCGCTTGTGAAGTGATGTTGGTTCATCGCGTTTAAGACACCAGCAATAGTCAGCTAACATGTTGATGTCCCAGCGTCCTTGATATCTTGTCTCCATCGTCTTTATGTCTTGGTGAAATCTTTCTCTTTGTTCCTCGCTATAATCTCCACAGTTTGCCGGAAAATAGTCAAGATATGACTGGATAAAATGCATTTTTATCGACATGCGAGCTACCATTTTTTCGAAGCTTTTCATAAGCTCATTTACATGTGAGATATATTCTGAGCTTCTTTTATTTCCAAGAAAACCGTCGATTACTTTACTAAACGCTCACCATGCTTCTTGTTCACTGGCTTCCATATTGGTGTAAAAATGATTGTCCTTTAACAGAATTCTAATTTGGGGACCATCAAATATGCCTGCATGGAGCTTAGAATCACTAATCTGTGGGAATTTTTGCAGTAGATACTTAAAAGCTTGGCCTTCTTTATTCAGTGCTTCGACAAAGTTCTTCCTTAGGTTAAGCTTTATATGAAAAGGAGGCAGTAAAACATTTTTGGGAGGGACTAGAGGTTGAGCTACCACATTGTGGCAGTTAATTTGGAATGCCTCTCGAGATGGCCAGTCTTTTTGCTTATAGTGAAGACTAGCCGCCCGGCTATCCCATAATCACATGAAGCATGGATATTTTGTGTAGCCTCCTTGCATCCCAAGAAGAAGGCACACAACCTGAAAGAAAACATATTGATTCATATTGATGTACATGGTTTCTAAGAACTTCTATTTTTTGCATAGGCAATTTTCACTAAGTTTAATAGGGGGAAGGAAAAAACTAATATGTGTATAATATCTTTCTGTCATTGGTATTTAGAAACAAACATTCCTTGAAATATTTAACTAGTTCAATAAAGTAAAATATATCTTACCTTGAGATCACCACATATTAACCAGTTCTGGTTAGAGTACTTGATTGTATTAATCAATACTTTCATATTTTCGTAGCTCCTTGTTAACTGAACTGAATGGCCAATAGGCACAGATGCCATTTTCTTGCCAATATTTAAGAGTACTGCCTTCAAACTTCTGCTAGAAGAATCAATAAAGAGCCTCCATTACCTTGATTGGTGAGGAATGCCAAGTGCCTCAATTAAACCTTTTACATCATTGCAATACAACAAAGAGCTGCAAGAATCAACTGCAAAGAACTTTCGAAACTCTTCGTCACTATTTCTGAACCAAAAGTATGTAGTTTCTTGAGAGAGGAGGTTGCTCTCACTAAGACGGGATGCAAGAAGTTGTGCGTTCTCTTTAGAAAGCCTAAGATCTCTAGTCAAGTCATTTAATTGACCTTGAGTGAGTGGTCTTGGCAAAGTCATTGTAGACGTAGGCTGATATGTCACTGAAGTGTCAGTGTCATCCACTTCTATATCTTCTATATTGTCTTGTAGCTCAGTATTTTTAGGTGAAAAAGGAACTGGAACTCCTGGACCATGTGGCTGTGGTTTAATGGCAGAAGGAATATCAGGAGGATAGACTACAGTATGTTTGTTCTTCTTATTGACACCTGAAAAAAAGTTTCGCATACTTAATTTACATACTTTTAATTCACTCGACTCTCGTTTCCACATTTTTCTACACATTTTTCATACCAGGTAAATTTACAATTTTTAAATACAATCAATTTTTATATACAATTTAACTACAATTTTTCTACCAGCATAATACACTATTTTTATACACAATTACAATTTTAATAGGCTACCAAAAGATTTATATAAACATTTTTAGATTTGTCAAGGACTATATTGTTCAAGAAATTATCTCACCTTTAAGATTTTTCATGCAAAAAATAACAGTCTGTAATTTGGTCCTTGCCTTCTCTCCACACCATAGGTAAACCAAATGACAAACAGTTCGTTTTGCCCTCACTCCAGCGCCTTAAGGCTATGACACAGGCTTTGCAGCACATATGTGGAGCAAAGTTTTTGTCTTGATCACCTAGCTTTATTCCAAAATATGCATTGTGAAGGAACTTTACTAACGGCGTTATAGTTCATTGCTGGTCACTAAAAGTTACCTTTCCACAAACAAAACAAAATCTATCAGGACTGTTTTTACACTTTCTATTCATTTTTATGAAATATAAGGAGTTTTGCTAATGTATTATTTGCCTGCAAAAAAATTCACAAAGATAAATAAAGTTTTAGAAATCCACTTTAAACACTGTTCATAGATGAGAAAAGTCATGGATTAAAAAACCAACACTTACTGGAGAGTGAGCAAGCAACACACAACCACTCGCACTCGCGGTCAGCTAGAGACTGAGCTCTCTAACGCCATCTAGGGAGTTTGGTATGTATCTTAAAAACTAGACCTGATTGAGCAATATAAATGCTTTATCTGGATTTAGAAGACAAACTACATTAAGAATCACCTATGAAACCCTCAGGAACATTTTTGACGCAGACCAGTGTTATGAAAACGTCATTCGATACTTAACTCAACATCCATTGAGAAGCTCTACTGTAAAGACGCTTTACAGCGGCTGTAGAAATATTTCCATAGCTTTTAACTTGCGTGTGGTGTTTACTTATCTTCCTTTCAATTTAATTAAGAGCTCTATCATGTTAACCATGACGGCACACAGTTGAAGTCTGACGGTAGAAACATACCGAAATATACCATTATTCGACCCTATCACCTCGTTCTCTATCTTTGTAGAATATTCAATAATAACGAATTATTTAACTATGCTAAATATATATTGTATCCATGAATGGCTAAATACTTTTTTGCTCACGTATTTTTTCTTTTCGCCATAATATAAAATATACTCGTTAGGTTCAGAAATTTTCATTGTTTTCCATTAACATACGTATATCAAAATACGAGAGTTGAAGGATGGCCATTCACTTTTAAAGGCTGGAATATTAAATAACCTATTTAACTGTGTGACATTATTTGTTTAACTTCAATGTATATGGCCGTATTAGTTAAAAAGTTTCTCGATCCCAACCCATCCAAAACTTTTTTTCACTCCATATGCCCCTCTTACACAAAATTTGACAAAAACAACCCCTACCAAATTACGTGATTGATTCTTGATTTCCTACCGAGGGTTTCTTTCTGTTTTTGCTTTTTTTATATGACATTAACTCTTAAATTTCTCTCTGTTAACGTTGAATTCCATCAGTTTCTTCACCGATGAATCCCGATGAGATTGCCATATCAGCTCCGAAAGGAGTGATTGGATAAGACTCAGAAACTCTGGCTGTTATTCATGCTCCGGGCAGGAATTGTTTGAAAAGATTCGAGTCTCTCCTGACTGAATACTGAATAGTGGATGCAATATAAAGCGTCTTATAGTCTAAACATAAATAATATGATGAAGTTAGACCTTTTCCGCCAATAAAGTTGGGTAGTAGGACCGTTAATTAGGCTATGTTGATATAGCTAGATACAAGCCGAGAAGTATACCTGAAAAAATGGGCGTTTCCTGGCAGGGAATAATCGGAAAAATCAAATGGGCAACCAGATAGGATCGAACACTAATTTTAAGGGTATAATCTCATCAACTAAATCTCTTCAGAAAAAATATTTCAGAATTATTCATTACATTTTCAGCTCACTTTAATACATTAATAATAAAAAGATCAGGGAACATCTCTGGAACAACATACCATTTCATATGGTTTAGGTAAAAAGAGGTCAAAAAAGAGAAAATCCTTGGAATCTTAAAAGTTACATATAAGACCTGTCTTTTTAGATCCTAAGACTTCCTTATAACTCGACATCACATGCCACTATTTCCAAGAAATTTCAATTTCACTGAACCAGAGGCGAATGCAAAAATTTGGAGAATATTTGAATTCCTTAAAGCACAATATGTCACGGATGAATGAAACAAAGGCTTTCTCCATCCTCTAAACGGCCCTTAGGGCGAGAGTACACGAGCGATGCTGTGGCGCCACGTCATCACGTCGTTGTGTGGCGGGAATTTGGATTCCCATAGATTTCCATTGTTTAGAAGCCACGCCACTTACACGAGCGTCTGTGGCAAGGGACTGTAGCGAGTTGTTGCTGATCCCCGTCACAGAGTGGCGCAGCTCTGTGTCGAGGACCCGCACACATGAGCGACTGTGGCTGAGCGACGACCACGTGCTGCCTGGCAGTCACATATCTAAGGTTGAGTAATTTAAAAGTGACACACTTTACTATACCATGGCCTCATTCGATCTAGAAAGATTTATTATTGAAATTGAAGACCGACCAGCGATATGGGTCAAACGCTGCAATGACCTCAGCAATAAAATTGCAAAATCCAAGGCATGGGAGGAGATGTGTGACATCTTCGTGACCGGCTTCAGAGAGATGGATTCTGCAGGAAATAACAAATCAGGTATGTTTCTGTATTACAATAAAGTCCATATGCGACTCCGCTACATTTATGCATTAAACACTATTAATTATAACGCATCTCAAATACATATTTTACACAAAGAAACAAACACATTGGAATAGAAATTAAAACTAATTCCTACTAGGTTAACTGTTTACATTTAACTTGTCACTATACCTACACTTTGTGTCCAATCAGTCTTTCTTGCCAAGACACTGATGATCCTTCTTCACTGGAAAAATATTCTGTAAACTTATTTCTTATTGTTAGAGCTGATGGAGGGCCTCCTACTTGTATTGCACCGTACCATCAAACAAACATACAACATTAAGTGTGCTTCTAAACTCTACACCATCCCTTTCTCTTACAAATTGTGCAAAGTGCAACATGCCCTGATAATATTTGCAGCATTCTCAACCTTTACATCTAGTGTTCTGTAAGATATGTACCATTGATTTGTCAGAATGCTAAAAGAACTTTCTATGTATTGCTTTGCTCCTGATAGGCGATAGTTAAAGATTATCTTCTTGTGTGAGAGATTTTTGCCATAATATTGTCATAGCATGTGAGTAGAGAGACCGAAGGCCTCGTCACCAACAAAAACAAAGGGAAGTGGGTCTCCATTAGCTGACACTGGTTTATCACTCGAGATGCAGAATAAATGCAACTACTTCGTCCTTAGACTCCATGCATGCTGGAACTGCAGCTTGGAAGGTCAGCGCCTAGTGCAGTGGCGTTTTGCCCATACACACGAGTCACACTGTGGTGTGGCTCAGTCAAGAAACAGTGGCTTAAAAACGCGACGCTGTGGTGCCACAGCATGGCAAATACAAAGTCGCTCGTGTAATCTTGCCCTTATTAAACCGCTTTGATATGAATAAAAATTAAATTTTAGAGGACAGAAATAAGACTCCTTTTCATCCGCCCTAAAAGACAGGAGTTTAGTGCAGGAAAAAACCCTCCCTATTTCCTACTCCTCGTTTCAGGTGTCGTGTCCCTTTTATCCATCACGGTATCATAGAGACCATGACACAGGATGGTGTAAGAGAAGGAAACGATAGATGTTCACGTGATGGGAAAAAGGTGAATCCATTATAATAGATTAATTCCGCACTGAAATCGATCAACAACAATAGCGTCATCATCTTAATAGTATAACAGGCGAAGTAATTTTTCTAGTTAAATACATTTCGAACACACGATTTGAAAACTTAAAGCACAAGATATATTTACCTGTATGAGATTAAATATTCAAAACGAGGAGGCAGCACAATTAAAGATTAAATCCGTAGTCGACCAAATACATAAATAATGGATAAATGAGTTGCCACAATAGTTGCACACTATTAATCCTGACCTCATGATTGTGTTAGACAAAATGAAAAAATTGTACTTTACTGAATTGTACAATTTAGATTTATAATAGCGATATCCTCTTGCCCTGGAACAAAGGAGCTAATTCTCTGGTAAGGAAAATGAGCCAATGTCGAGTTTAAAGAAACATAAAAAAGATTCAAACCCTTGAACACAGCCATGAACTACCACCCAAAAAGAAATAATTAAATATAGATATCATTAACTTATTGTTTAGCTATTCAGGAGGGTGAGTGTTTTTAAGGCCTAAGGCATCTGGGAGGGGAGAGTGAGTGCAGTGAGAGAAATGCTGTATATTAATCACGGTCAACATTGGAAAATCTATGTGGCTGCCAGACATCCCTCTCTTCTCTATTCAATGATATGGCTTGCAAAAATCATGAAAAGGCTTATTTTAAATAGTCAGGAAAATGGTACCTGACTAATAGAAGAGACACTCCTCCCTGGGCATTATAAGTCAATTTTGGGGCATTCCTGTTCCAATCAAGTAACGCGTAATTTCGCTGCTTAACTATCGCAATAGGTCAGAAAAGTTTCATGTAACTATTATCTTGATGATGTTTCATACTGTGGCAGGCATCGATCACTTTTAACCGCATGGTGGCGATACCTGGCAATCTCACGCTATTTAAAGCCTTTTTAGTGGTACAAAGTAGAGATAGGAGTATAGATCATGTTCTCATCGTCTCTTTATTCTCATACCTCTCCGTCGGTCAACGCCAAGTGCTACCTTTCGCCGTTAACCTCTAAACTCCCGTTACACGCGAGCTGCAGCGACTTGACTTGAGGAATCAATAGGCGTTCCTACCTTAAAATGTTAATAACAAATAACATACTGTATTATATAATTTGAGTGTGCTTGTATAAGCAAATGCCTCAATAACAACAAAAACTTCTCGGTATCATTAGTTGGTGTTGTCTCTCTACAAAAGCAAGAATTTAAATGGGTACTGTACATTCAATTATCTTTGATTAGTTCTCTAAAGTTTGGAACTTTGGACGTTATCAAGCCTAACTGCTTCCTATATCGAAATATTCAAGGGATTTTCTAACAAAATGAGTCTTCGCAGAAAAGTTCTGCTTCTTGTATCATAATTTTCAAAGTTTTTTTTTCTAAAAAGTGATATTCTTCAGGATAGTTAAATTGCCCCCAATTAAGTACAGTTTCACAGTTTGATCTTTCGTTAAGCCTGGGGGTTCTAGATGTCTTACATCGCAATTCTGGAATGCCCATTAGTAGTACTGAAGTTCTCGCCACTTCAAATAACACTATTTCTAGAGTTATTTAAGCATTAAATCAGCAAACTGGATCTAAATTCCGTATGTTTTGAATTCATAGACGCTTTTTGCCGAGTGTTCTCTATAGAATTATCGAGTTTTAGCAAGGTAAAAATGTTTCAAAATCTGTTATAGGTTTCGGTCAACATTAGCACTGCAATTGGGAAAGTTCAAACTTGTGTACGTTCCGTTTCCGACGTTTTGCACTTTTGTTATGGTAAGAACTCAATGATGTCTGATCCAGAACAGTTTATGAGTATCATCTTACAATAAGCCTCATATTAGGGGAGATTTTTGGTAAGGAAGCTGAGTTTTAGGGCGTTTCCTTAAAAATTGATGGGTTTTTGAGTCCTATGCACTCCTTGATCCAAGAAATATATACCAGTGTCCAAGAGCGAATCCATATCTCCTACAGAAAGACTTTTTTCTATATAGAGGAACCAAAAGAAAGTAGTGAAGTTAAAGAAGTGAAAATGAGTGCAAGTTATGGAGCCCGAGAAACTAGTAGAATCTTACGCTCCGGTTTATCGTTATAGAGGTCTATAGGTATCTACTATATTTGTGCCTTTTATGTGATAGAGCTTCAAAGGATACTTTTCTGTAAGTAGGGTGGTAGAAGAGCAGAATCTCTCTGGCTTAAATCTCTACACCCTTTTCTGAAATTAATGTCATTTAGTATAAGAAGATTTGGTAAAGAATGCAAAGTAATAATTTATATAATTCTCTCATATTTTATATTTACATCCTTTTTCCAAATCAGTTCATTTCAATCTCTATTTATCCATCCTACTTTATCCCTCAATAATCCCCAAAAAATTAATAAGAATTATATGAGGAATCTGATGTCTTTTATTTCCGTGAATGAATAAATAAATAAACAGTTTTCAAATGTAAAACCTAAACGTGATTTAGAATGGAACAGCAAATAAAAATGGAAAACAGGGGAGGAGTCAGGGTAAACTAAATGTTAAAAAACATTTGTGATTATTTCGTGTAATTATAAATACTCAGTACGTTAATCGTTTAATGACAGTAAATCATATTATTTCTAAAACTTATAGCAAATTTTAATGTTAGCAAACAAGAAATTAAAGTAGTGAGGCAATTTTAAAAGCGCCTGGTTATCGTTATCAATCGAATAAAAATGTATATTGTGCATCTTGTGATGATTTTCTAAATATTCTAATCTATGTATGAGTCTACATATATAAGGGGGGAAAGATTTGAACATTGACAGATGTGATAGCATACTTAGAGTCATGACTAGCTAGAAAAGAGAGATAACAGTGGTCTGCGTCAAAAATGTACCTTAGATTTTCTGCAGTGTTTCATAATAAAATTGTCCTCCTATATCTGAATCTGACATCCGTTTTTCTCTATCAGGTCCAGTTTTGGCAATAGAGGGGGTGATAATAATTTTATAGTTTATACATGTCCAATATTACATCAAACTTTCAATAGTTTTTGCACTACTGTATTCGCAGTAAATTTTGTGTACATTTTAACTCTTTATGTTAAAAAGTTTCTTTCTTTGTAGGTGAAAAATTGCTTAGCATTATAATAATAAGAATAATAATAGTGGTTGAGTTAAACATGAACAGAAAATGTCAGAATAGTTCTGACAGATTTTGCTATATTTGCGGCAAAGTGACTTTTTCCGAGCAGCAATGTACAATCTCTCCTGTAATTCAATCTTTCTATCATGCATATTTTGGAGTAAGGCAAGGATATCAAGATAAAGGTTTTGCACCACATGTCTGCTATAAGGGATGCTACATAAGTTTAAGACGCTGGAGTCAGAAGTTTCTTTTTTTTGTGTTTTCATAATGTGGAGAGAGGGCAAGGACCACTCTACGGACTGCTATTTTTGCGTGACAAATATTAAACGTGAGCATTGCATAAAGTATTTACGCTTTCTGTATTATACTGTCTTCTGAAAATGTTATTATTATGCATAGACATACTCGTAGAATAAAATTAAAAACTAATATATGTACTATCTGCAACTCCAAATCAATTCCTTTATGTAATATGCAATTATATTTTCCACAGGTATAAATAAGAAGAATAAACATTGTTGTCAGATATCCAGATGTTCCTTCTCTTATCAAACACCTACCCCATGGTCCATAAATTCCTATACCACCTCTCCTTGAACATATGGAGGTCAATGAAGAGATTAATATGGAAGTTGATCAAGATTATGATACATCTGAATCTTATCAGGTTTCCACACATGATATGTTCACAAGACCATTCACTTAAGTTCAGTTGCATGACTTGACCAGGAACCTGGGGTTTTCAAAGAAGAATGCACCACTTTTTGGCTCTCGACTTCGTGAATGTGTTCTTCTCCATAAGGAAACAAGATTTTAGGGGTACAGAAATAGAGAACAGTAGTTTCGAAGCTATTTTTACAACATTCTTCCAGCTCTTTAGTATATCACGCCAATATTAAAGGACTTGTTGAGGCCTTTGGAACTCTCTACAACCCATTATAATGGAAATTTTTCATAGATTCCTCCAGTAGAAGTTTAAAAGCTGTGTTACTAAATATTGGTAACAAGATAGCTTCCGTTCCTATAGGCCATTTAATCCAACTTACTGAAAGTTATGAAAATATAAAAAGATTGCCGGATGCAATAAATTACTCTACCCACAATTGCAGGATATGTGGTGATTTCAAGGTAAGATCGTTTTACACTTGGCATTTCTAAGCTCTTTGATATTGTCATTTCCATATTTTTATTGATAATACTTGTATACACCTTTCGGTCAACTTACATTTTACAAAAATGCAAATCTGGAAATCATGAGTCGTATTTGAGTTATATTTTGTTGTTTAAGTGTGTCCCTATAGGTTGATGCATCCTTTTGGGTTAATGGGAAACTTATCCTAATTGAGAAGGTATACAACATAACTCAACAACTCAAAATAAGATATAGATATATCCAATTAGTTCCAATATAGGGATTAAGTGCATCGGTATCCAGGATTTTTCAGTATATATTTATATTCTTATTTTTTTCTAAGAAATATTACTTTGAATTTGTTTTTAGAAATATTAAACTTTGAATTTACATACCCTGCTAAATTTGTTTTCAGGTAGTGTCTCATATATTTGGGATGCAAACAGACTACACAAATTATCCCTCTTTCCTATGCTTATGGATCAGTCGTGCAGATAGTATGCAATATAAGAAGAAGGTCTGGCCTCCACGAGAAGAATTTAGAAATGGATCAAACAATGTGATAGCTGAACATTTTGTGCCTCCATACAAAATACTACTTCCTCCACTGCATATAAAGCTTGGCATGAAGAAAACATATGTAAAAATCTTTAATAAATAAGGCTAAGCTTTTAAATTTCTTCCTCAAAAATTTTAACAAATCAGTGAGCTAAGCTCCATGGGGGAATTTTTGATGGACCTCAGATCAGGAACTTGATGAGAGATCAGCAGTTTAAGGCATCAATGACGAACATAGATAAAGTTGCCTGGAAAGCTTTAAAAGCTTTAATTAACAATGTTCTAGGTAATAAAGAAATCCAGAATATGTTGCCCTGGTCAATTAGCTCAAAACAAGCCTCAACCATTTGGAAGCTCGAATGTCTTATAGACATTCGAGATCCCAAATGTTTGAGAGTTGTTATGAGCTGATTGACCAGGGCAACATATTCTGGATTTCTTTATTACCTAGAACATTGTTTACTAGAGCTTTTGAAGTTTTCCAGGCAGCTTTATCCAGTCCTATCTGGAATATTTTCCCGACAACTGCGGAGGTTTCAGTGAAGAACAGGAAGAAAGATTCCAGGTTACAGGGTAAATGGGATGCAAACATGCTTGCTGACTGCTGTTTGTGTTTGAAGCTTGATGCACCAGATGAGAGGCACAAACGAAAATCGTCAAGGGCTTTTTTCTTTGAAATTAGAATTATTTTCTTCATTATATTGCATCTTTATTTTTTTGTTTTATTAAAAGGACTATACTTCACATACGTTTATTCCTGTTTTTATGATACAACAATAATAATGCATTATTAGATAGAGAAAGGTTTTTGAAATTTTTTTTCAGGAAAAATGAGGTAATCACAATTAAAATGGTATATGCTGTACTGAGACAACCTGACCATATTGAGCAAAAATACATTCATTTTTTAGCTCAAGAGGTTTGATTCATTGAGAAACCACAAAGAAATCCTGAGAAACATAAAATCTTTTTTAAAAGCAGGCCTGTGTAATTATTCCAAGTTATGTCCCCTTAAACTTCATTTTAAAAATCGATTTCTAGACAACTTTTTTATCAACAAAAATGTCACATGAGGAGGCAATATTAGAATACTTTGGGAAAACGCAGCTGTAAACATTCAATAGGTAGGAAACATTTAGAATTTGGTTGGAAAATTTTGTGCAGGAACAATGCATCAGGTGATCGTAAATTATATCAACAGAATGAAACAAAGGAAAAATTTGGAAAATTATAGGAATAGTTCTTCATTTATTAACCCAGTATGGAAAAAAACTTTTCCTATCATATTTAAATTGCACAACTTTGTTACTTCGTTACAATTTTTGTCGTAACTGAGAGAAATTAATCATAATGAAACAAAGCATCATAAAGTGAAGGAAACCAGTGGAACATTGCAACAAATCATACCTATATATGACTGTAAGAGTCATAAAATGTTTCCTTACAATATGTATTGAGTACTCTATTCTCTACCACTACAGAAAGTAGAGGATAGTTGAGACAATATAGGTTCTTTGATAACAAGAACAATAGAGAACACTAACAATGGAATTGGTCGAACTGATCGTAAGGATCAAAATAACAAGTAATTTTTGAGTATAATATGAAAAAAATAAATGGTGGTAGAGCATTTTTAAGTTACTTTTAAATAAATTCATACTTAATTCCTGCCTTAATATAAAACTGCCTATATAAGATATGAGAGAGGCTTTTCTAACTCAAAGAGCTATGACATTTTAGAGGAATGAAAACGTAACGCCACCCAGAGGGCCAAGCGGACATATATATTAAAATCCCTCTTTGGAGAGAGCTAGAGAAAATAGAAAGTAATTGAGGTGCGTGAGAACAAGAGGCGTTTGACTAACAGTCAAACTGCCGAATGGCTCTGATCTCCCCGCCAAGTTGGTAGTCGAGTCGAGCTGCCCGGACCAAGGTAGCTGCAAAAGGCCATTAAGCAGCTCTAATAAGAAATTGACCCCAGCGAAATTGAGGAAGAAATCCATATAACTGATTTTTTAACAACTCGCTAGAGAAAACATCCAATTACTTACCTAACTCAAAATATCCGATTCCTACGAGTTCAGGAGGCCCGCGGTTAGAGCGCCGAAAAGCGGCGTCATATCAAAAGACCACGGAGAACAAATAATGTGATGGTTGTTGGTGCCTCTCATTAAGAAGCCGATCTGTGCTCAACTGTGTTCCCCCTTCTCCCCCTCGCACTTCCGTCAGTTGCATAACCTCGCCGCCCTTAGTTAGAGCGGTCCCCAGGCTATAAATAAGACCCGTAAGGAAAGAAAGAGATTCCTTTGTTAGAGAGGATAGAGGACTAGAATTTTGTGATCAGTCCCTCGCCCTGTTCCGGACTTGACTTCTAAGATTTAGAAGTTCGTCTCGTTTTCTTATCGGTGCCATACCGATTTATCCTTCGCAGACTTATCAAGAGGTCTGGATGGATCAAAATTCCTAATTTGCCGAACTGAAACTTCGGTAGCAAGATAAAATGTGATCCGCTCACCCCTTGAGGGACTCTCAAATCGCAATCTCAGTAATTTTGAGAAAAGAAGAATTAATCCCCAGGCAAGTTTCCTTTAGTTACTTTCGTGATCATCCCGTATACCAAAACTCAGTTTGGTAACCCTGTGAGGGAGACGAGGGTACAAAAAGAATTCAAGAGCTACAAAGAAAAGTACTCCTTGAGCCAGATTGATAACCGGATCGATAAAGTCATAAGAAGAGATCGACATTGGTTTCTACTGTCACCGTGGGAACCACCCTCATTCCCTGCAACGCGAAGACTCGCTGAAGAATCCAGTTTAGCGACATCCGTCAACCCCTGTTCCGATCAAGGTCATGTAAGTCCGAATGACTATATATATATTTGTTTTGATTAATTAGGATTTTTAAAACTGTCCCAAGCTAACTAAAGGAGATAGAGGATTTCGTGACTTCTGTCATATTTTTGGTTAGATTAGGGAAAGTAAATGGGGGCGTAACTCTGTACCTTAGGGTCCTCCCTAAAGTAGCTATCTGGCAATGGGTTTGTTTGCGTGAAACCTACATTGTTTTGATCTGAGCTCTTGTCAGGAAAGGCCAATATTCGATTCGTGCGATCCATTTTAAACTTAGAGAATTTCGTGTAAATATTTAAGTTCATTGATAAATTAAAAGATATATATATTTTTTATTAATTTTTAGTGGTTTTACTTGATCCTAACGTGTTGACCGGCTCTTTCCTTAAAACTTATTATATGCTGTGGTACTCTGCTAACTCAGTATTTAGCCTCCTTTAGACGAACCCGGAGTCAACTCAGCCAATTGAGGAATTATTTCCATTCCGAAGTGGTGTCAGACTGACTCGCTAAAAGTCATTAAATATATAAATACTTTAAAAAAAGGTATTATATCGGAGTAAATGTTAAACGGCCAACAGTTGAAGAATAATTCTATGACAAAAGTAGAGAGACAATTCCTCGACAGACATATATGAAGAACTTTCAAAATTTCTTTTGGAAAAAAGAAGAAACATTGGAAATGAGTTTGACTTTTGTAGTCAAAAGTTAATTCTTGAAATGCAAAAGAGAAGGCATTTTTTTAATTAAAGAGGAACTCTATTTATTTTGTACATACGAATAATTTTATTTTAGTCATCATTGAATATTTTTTTCTAAGCTTCTGGGAATCTTTAGATATGGACTGAACGATCAATAAACATTGAATGTCATTTTAAGATCTTAAATCAGTTGTTTGTTTCCAGATTACATTAGCCTTCCATGTATGCTGCGTTCAGTATTTTTGAAACGATTTATGCTTCAAACTTTATAGTCTTCCTCTAAATTAATTTTCGTGTTTGGGGTAAAAGAAACAGCAAAGTCGGTTGCCCCCAAAAGTATGATGTAGATTTATATGAGATTTGTAGATATGTTCCATTTCTAAATGTATTCTCAAATTGTAAAGCTAATAAAGGCTGTAATTAATTTGTGATTAAATTATTTCCGATAACTCAAACCTTTACTTCTCGTCACAAGAAAGAGAAAAGCTAGCTGTTGACCTTTGGTAAGCTGAAGATGACTTTATATCGTCTTCCTTAGAGAAGAATGCTATTGGTCCAAGCTGAAAAAACACACTTCTAGATCTGCTGAATTTTGGGGTTCTCTTTGCCTATTTGGATTTTTGGTTGTTTAATTTTACATAGTATTTGCATAGTTCATGCTAGGATAACTTACTACGCTTGATTAACAAATTAATTAAAACGTAACCTTATATAGCCTAATTCAATTCAAATGTTAAATAAGAGTATTTGAAATGAGAAAATGGCTAGAGTACTCGTAAAATCAGCTGAAAGCGTTGTCCACACAGAAGGTGAAAATTCCGCAATCGATAATAAACTACTTTGGAAAGGACATCAATGCCCAGTACCGATAAACCGTAATGGAATAATTCTCGCTGATGAAACGCTTGAACAACCGTCATCATGGATACGAATAATCCTGTTTACAACTATCCAATTCATTAAATGCTGTAAATTGGCATTGAAGTTTCACCTGTCATCTCCTATGTGTATATTTTAAACCTTTCCATGCCAAAACCGGCTCATTTGGTAGGGTGGTGACGATGGAGAAAATTTCTTTTGCTCATGATTTTATTTGCAAATAAAAAGAATCTTTTACCATTTTACGGTGTTATTTTCTCATAAAACCTCGGCAGTAAACAAGTTTTTTCACTTCAATCTCATAGCAGGCAAGTTTATAATGGGCCCCATGATGCAGCTAGAATTTGTAGAATTACGTGTCCCAGGATTGGTCGCAGAAGGAACGCGGCTATATATCTCCTACCTAGTTTTGGTTTCCAAAATTTCACTCCTTTCTTTAGAGAAATGCCCGCATTGATTTTCGCTTTCACTTCAAAAAAGCAATTTCTCAGATATACTTCAAATTCTCAGTCTCATTATTTTCAGAAAAAAATAAGCGGCTTTAGACGCGCCTCCAAATGCAGAAGTTTGGTTGGAAGTTATGAAGAAAAATTCAATTAATGCCTCGAACTTTTAGCTTTTTGGTTGCTTTGAGTTCCTCGAACTTTCCTGTCCTATTTTTAGGGTAGGAAGCAAGAGGGTACAAAAAAATATTAAGGTTTCATGTATCCGGAAATAAAAGAATTGATTTTCAAAGTCTTTACTCGGAAGGCACGCCCCCATCCCCTTCCTTGTTGGCACTCTTTGGACATCCTGAATTCCTTTTAGATCACAATTATCCCGCAATTCATTTTCTTCGCAACGTTCCGATGGACGAATCTTTCAAACAGCTACTTACTTTGCTAATTTCGGTCCAAGATAAGCCCTTAAAGCGCAGACAGTTATTTCCTTCATGAATTTGTTTTATTTTATTAAAAAGGGCCAAAGCCAAGGAAGACGAATACCAGAAAAAAATATATGAAATTAGACGAGAGGGGAGAGGTTTGATAATAGGTGCGATTTCTATTAATATATGTACAGTACCGCCCCAAAAGATCATTAGGTCTGCATTTCTATCACAAATGTTCATAACCTTTGTTAGAAAAAATCTAAGATTTCCTAAATCCGAGTACAATAATCTACAGGCATAAAATACTTATGCCTAAAGGTCATGCAAATATGACAATAAAACGAACAAGTGTCTAAAATTATCCAAACGATAGTGGAAACAAGATAATATTGGAATATAACGATTACATTATCGCTGGGAAATATTTGTACAAGTTATAATTAGTTAGTATTTTGTGTGAAGGCCTTTAATCTCGATGATACTCTAACGCCTCCTGCCACAGGAACGAAGCAACTCTTGACACACTTGCTCTGTAGTCTTGCTCCATTTATCTTGAAGAATTTCTCAGTTAGTAAAGTATTTTGGAATTCATTGTTTTTCATATCTTTAATGTTTGGCAAATATTTTCAATAAAATCAGGGCTGAGTTTATCTTTCAGAAAAGTCTTTACTGACTTGTCCATGTGATATAGTGCGCTTCCTACATAAAAAAGCAGCCTGTGCTTCATCAGCTTGCTGGGTCCAAAGAATGCTGTCGCAGCACAACCGCTCTATTTATTTATCATTCGTAAGACTTTAAAATAAATATTTTTTATGCTCTTTTATTTGTTTCTTTCCCAATATTAATATTTCTTCCGGCCTCTTTAAATTTGCTTCTCTTATTGAAAATGCTTATTATTAATGGTCTAATTCTCGAGTTTAATCCATAATTGTTTTCTTTATTTGCTTTATAATTTTTCCCTAATATATGATATGCAATATGCATAATTTATGTTTTTAATAATCATTAGCTGGGGAAATTTATCGTTTCTTTTCTGTTTTTTCTCTTTCTTTTCCCTCACTATTTCTTTCATTTGTCTTTGTCTGCTCCCTCTTTTTTACGTGCACTGGATAGTGCGGAGATAATATCTTTGTGTAATAAAGATTCATAATAAACTCTATAAAGTTGGATTATTCTAAGGGAAGCCATTTTCGTCAGTGAAGCTAAATTTGTTACCGTTTTTCTCTGAGTAGAAATCGTAAAGGAATTTACAGAGTTTATCTGTTTTTTGTTGCATTCTGATCAAGCCAAAAGATGGATTCTATTTTAGGCCTTCAATTTCAAACTCTTTAAAACAGCTCGTGGAGAGGAATGGGAAATACTTTGCTTGGACTCAATCTGTCTTGGGAATTGTTATGTTCCTGGTATTCCCTCCTGAAATAGAATATTCATTAGCTGCTATCTTAATGTTTTCTGATGGAGCAATTTTGTTCTACCACTAGCTTTTTTCTGGCTATTGAACCCGTACCCAGCAAGGAGGTACCCTGTGTAGCCTGGTGTCCTAGGTACCTGAAGGTTTTGCACATACTCCATGCCTGAGTGCAAATTGGCGAAGCACTGTCAATGAGTTAACATGAACTCTCTTCTGGTGACCGAGAAAGTTGTTGGTTTTGTTCACCCTCCCTCTGTCTCAACGTTACTATATATATTTTTATATTTATTGCTATTATTTATTTTTATTTTATATTATTATTTATTCTTTATATTTTTGGCGACTCTCCCCTCACCCTTTTGTCTACTCGCACATTGTACCAGGATGAACTCTTTACACATGTAGCGCCCGGATATGCGAACAACCAACCTACTCGAAAGTCAATCCACCTACATCTACTCCTCTCTATTAGATACCTGCCTATCTGCTACAAATCCCGCTGAGCAACCAGGAGAAGTTCTGGATACTCGGCACAATTTTGGTCCACTTATGGGTCCTAGTCAAGTGATAGTTTATACTATTAGGTATTAGCCACAGAGTGTACTGGACCGTATACTCTGCTCACCTTCTTCCAAAACACATATAAGGTGACTAGGTCGGCAACATCCTTTAGATTCAAAGCTCGAGGTCAATTTCGCATCAAAGCAGAGAGGTTTTTTAAGGCCCATCTTAGCTCTAATCTATTGACCATGTGGGAATAAATAATAAAATTTTGTAATTTTCATACCCCATGCAAATTTACTCAAGCCACACAAGGCAGAAGGTGGTCATAGTATATATTTTCCATTCAATTTAATTTTATTTCTTACTTAACATGGCAAAAAGAGAGACGACAGCATGCACATGAAGAGTGAGATTTAATCGCGCTCTTTCTTGCCCTACTTAGGAGTTAGAGAAGACGAGATAACACAAGACACCCCTTCTACATATGGGAGGCTCCCTACTTACCATCTTCATGGGGAAAGTGACTTTTCATTTGCCACCGCAGAAAAGAATCTTCTACCTCTCTATTCTTCCTCTGGGGGCCCTACATGAATCTTCTAGCCAAGAAAAGGATTACTCCTCTCCTAGGCATATGGGATAGATGGCCTACTCTCATACTTTTGTTTGTAATAGCCCAAGGATGACTCTTTGAACAGCGACGGTACTAGCTTTCCTTTTACAAGGAAAAAAGATAGCAGCGCCTCTCAGGCGGCGCACCCTGCAATCATGCATTATGTGTTTACAGGGGGTCGTGTTTACCTAATGGATGTCAGCTCGCCGGCAATAAGAGTGAAGACCACAAAACTCAATATTTCTCGACTGGGATCTGGGATTCCCTTGATGAAGCACATGGAGGCCATCACTGAGCTACACATGGTCCAGAAGTTGACCCCCCCACAAATAGCAGGATCTTCTGTGTGGGTGAGCCAGGGCTCAATGCTAAATACTAAACTTTAGTCCGCCCTGTGCAAGCTACTTCGTAGGGGCTTTGAGCCTCCAAGACTCAGAAGGATAGGAGGGACGTTCTGACCAAGTTCTTGCCCACTTAACAGCATATTCATTTTCCATCTCGAAGAAAGAATTTGCTGAGACCGGTCTGTCAGGCCCGGGGACGCTTGTCGGGAAGGAAGAAACGGGTTTACTCCACGCAATCCTCTCATACAAAAAACAAGATAGGGACAAAGATGACTAGCAGTTCCTCTCCTACGGCCGTGTCGCCGTAAAAAGAGGGGTGCGCTGCCTCTTCGACAAGTGACTAGGCCAAGATCGGCGCATTCTACCTATAGGAACCATCAGCCAGTGAAGCCCAAAGACCAAATTCAAAAGTGCGATAATCGGAGCCTCGATTAAGTCGCGGCCTTGATTTTGACAATCCAGGTGATTTTAAGCTGCTAGCTTTAAACTTGTTCTGGTTATTCGCTTCAATTTTGAAAGCATGTTTTCTAAAGGAAAAATGGACGTTTAGAGGATATCATTAGCTAGGAACTCATGGAAAAGAGCTAAAGGTGAGAGACTTATCGGACGGAACCTTCTACCGAATACGTGGAACCGCTCTTTATTATCATGAACAGTGCCCTTCAGACACTCACTAGCTCGCCGGTGACTCTGACGGCGCACACTATCATGAACTTGGTAAAAGGTGTAGTTAATTTGAGGAAACTTCTAGATTACTCCTTAGAATACTTGGCTTTAGCGTTGGGCCACAAGGGAGCGGTTAAGTTTGATCGTGTTTTGAGAAAACAAGGAGGAGCCTTGAGACCAACCCCTGCACTCTTCGTCACGTTCGACCGTGACTGTATCAGTGGGTCAGTGCGTCCCGGTGCGTACCATGTTAACTTATTTGTGCCTATGCCAATGAGGTGCTTCTATTTTGACCAATTCGAACATACGAATATTTCATGTAGACGTGCAGTCTGGTTTATACGAACTCTGTGTAAGTTGCTCAAAAGCCCTTCAAGATAAATACTTATCTTGTAACAAAGAGTAACAGGGAAAGATAGTACCATAGAAGACCTTACGGTCCATTCAATGAGGGTAACTTTGGACTAGCAGTCGAGCGGGCACATTTCTGCTGAAATGGTTTACGTCCTTAAACGGCCACCTTTCAAGACCCTGTCTATCTTGACTGGAACTGGTCAACAGATTCACTGTTGACAACTTCCACTGGAAGTGCGTTCCTACTACGGCAGATACTGTACGTGAACATTTTTCCTCACATATCGCGGTTGTAACGCTTTAGTTCAAGAATAAAGCCGTAATTTCTTGTTCTGCTCTCTGCCAGTGTTAAAATATCCCTGTAGTCAACATTAGCGAACCCTCGAAGTATTTTGAAAACTTCGATGAGCTGACCCCGCAGTCTACTGGTTTCCAAAGACAACAGACCTGATTCTCTTAATCTATCTTCCTAACTTTTATGTATGATAGAGGGAATCAGTTTGGTTGCCCTTGCTTGCACGCGTCCATTCAGCACCACTCGTTGCCGTCTGCCACTTAACCAGTTCTCTATCCAGCCGGCTACTTTTCCGTCTATGCCCAGCGCTCGCACTTACCTAAGAAAGCGGTGGTGTGTTACCTTATCAAAGGCTTTCTGAAAGTCTAAGTAGACCACATCCACCGCCTTGTCCCGATCTTGCTCACTGAAGACGAAGTGGAAGAATTCCACAAAGTTCTTCAGGCATGACCGTTGCCTTCGGAAGCCGTGCTGGGAACTCCTCAGTAGCAGGTTTGACTCTAAATGCGACGTCATTTTGTCCATCATGATGCTTTCCATGAGTTTCCTGACTATCAAAGTCAGACTGATAGGTCGGTAGTTCGACGGTTGACTACGGTCTCCTTTCTTGAACATAGTACTCACTTCCACTTCAGGCCAGTCTCTAGGAACGCATTCGGTCCGGATTGACATGTTAAAGATTGTGGTCAGGTGTCGTGATACTTGATCGCGCACTTCTTTCAACACTTTAGGTAGAAACCAATCCGGGCCAGGTGACTTATTCGTTATTAGGTCACTGATCTTCTTTTATATTTCTCCTTCGGTGAAGTCCATATCCTGCAGCTTTTTTCCCGAGTAGGAATCTGTTGGCTGGTGAATGGGACCACACTCCTCAGTAAACACTGAAGCGAAGTAGTCAAGAAGTTTAGCATTTTCTGCAGCTGAGTGCTTTTATGACCCCTCCTTATTCCTTAAAGGGCCAATCGTTCGATGGATTGGTGTAAGGGCAATTGTGTCAATTGTGGAGAGCTGCATTCTACTCTTTCGACGCCACTTGGTGCTCTATTCCCTGAAACACAATACTCTCCGTTCTGGTTGCAGATCGTCTCTCATTGCACGAAGCTACAAACTTGGTTATGGGGCGCCCAATGATGCCTAGGACGTGTTATCCCTCAATTTTTAAAAAGGTCCCGTACACTCCTCAACCCTACATACCTACAAACAGAAGCGTTTCTGTACCCATTTTGAATCTTTCTACGTGTTCTCTCTTCTGGGTGCTCCCCTGGTAGAGCTGACGGCAAAGTTGATACCACCTCCCTTCAGCTAAAATCCGGCCTCTCCCACCTTCCCCACCGTGACTGTTTCTCGTATGACAAAATGGCCACGCGCCTTCACTGCAACATTACACTCATTGAGGCAAAACTTCTGAAACTAGTCGTGAGACCGTCTTTCTTTGTTCCTATAGCTTTCCCTGGGAAGGAGGACAAGACTTAAGGAGCTATGGCTCATACGCTTCTACACAAAGCTAGAGTGGATGGCTCGGAGACGGTGCTTCCTCCAAAGGAGCGACTCCTGCTCCCAAAGCAGCTACATCCTGCAAGGGTTTCGTGATAGAGGGAAGAAAAGACTTGCATAGAAAGCCCAACCTCTCCCGATAAGCCATTGAAGGTGGCATCGCCTTCAGTGCCTTGTTCGGACAAAGAGCACAAAAGTTGGCCTTCAGTTTGTGTATTGCCCTGTCACTTTTGGTTAAATATTCACGCACGATACCTGTCCTGGTATCTGTAAGAGCGTGGTAAGTATCGCTTGTTCTTTGTACCGGGATGAATTCATGCAAACGAACTCATATACTATCTGACCTTTTAAAAAGGCACATTTTATTTTACTCTGATTCGTGATTGTCGTATGATCCTAAGCCGGGGATTGAGAGTTTTACCCCGACACCGGAACGTGCTTCCTTCTTCTTGCTTGATTTTTTCTTGTTTATTTTTCGTCTTTGTTTTTTATTTAGATTTGATAGCTATGTTGGTCTTTTTTTTAATCCAGCCTAAGTTTAAGTTAGGGATGATGCGGCAAACTATACCCTAGATTTTATTTCACGTTAGGAAATTCAAGACTCCTTCTATTGCCATTCCAACCTTCCTTCTTAAAACATACTCCAATTATGATTTTGTGACCTTTAAAAAAACTAAAAGGATTACTTTATCCTACTTATTCTAGAATCTTATTTCACACACCCTATCTCTGCACGAGGCGCACGAGTGGCATATCAATTTTTTACACATAATTAACTGTTAACTATAACGTAACTACAATATAAGTTAAATCAAATTTGACGTAATTAAAATACATGCAAGTTAATGTGCAAAAAATATTGTGGCTAAGAGATGGTAGAGTGGGTTCGAGAAAAACTCTTGAGAGGCCTCAAGATGTGCATAAAAAGACCAAGGATGGAAACCCAGAGTTCTCTGAAGATAATATGACGAGTTTTGTTGAGACGCTTACGAATACATTCCTACAAGATGCAGCTGGTAAGGCTTTAAAGCCACGTGACAAGCAAAAAGCAGACAAATCTGTATTTAAATTCCGGGGGCACTTGAAGAACATGACTTCGATAAAGCCCTGGTTTTCAGTAATGACACCACATTTCATGCCATTTACAAGTAAACAAGCATAATTTTTGCAATTTGTTCATAAGAAATACTCATGCCATAGTTGATCATGAAAGGAACTCACCAAAAGGCAAAAGCACATTCTAATTGTTCATTTAGATTTTAAACAATAATGCCTATATTCCCTAACATGAAGACTGTTCTGTTTGATTTGCCTAGACTATCTATTTTCTGCTATATTTACACAACTAATTCTATTTTTTTTAGATAGAGTCGATTTTTCTGGTCACTTAATATATACATAACGATTTCTTAGACTAAAGAAAATTTTAATCAGCATACTCGTATGTTTTAAAATCTTCAAAATGCACGAAATATTTCATTTATAAAAAAAAAAATTCGAAACAGGAAATCAATTTAACATTAAATATATCTTATATATCTTTCAAATACTCTTGATTCTGAGTCTAAAAATCAAATTTCATTTTCAGTCAAACGCCAAATATTAAGTTCCATTGCATGTCGAAGATAATCTCTTTTGTCTTAATTTTATATGCAAAATACATGATAAAGATGCATATATACGGCCGCTATAATTCTAATTAATAAGGATGTTGAGGGTGTTTAGGGGGATGTAGAGACAGTAGATAAAATAGAATAAGGAAGATAGGTTTGATTACATGTGATATAAGCGCTGCTGGACCAGTAGCAAATTAAGGCAGCTGGTGATTCATTTTTGCCATCCTTAATCATGTGAGATAATTTTCTTATTTGGGTCAAATTTTAAAAACAATTTACATGGAAAAGGATTGAGGTGACAATGGCGAATGATCTAAATTTTCGAAATAATGCAGTCTAGCTTACAAAATCGATTATGATTCTAGATACATTTTCGTTCTAAACGAGAGATATTAATTTCCTTTAAATGTCTACCACGGTTGTATTAACTCATTTGGAACCTGAAGTGCAATTCTGGTCAACTTACATTCCTTACAATGACCTACAGCGTTTTGTGAATAGTCATTGCATTGAAGGTTTTCCATGGTTCAAATCAATTACAAGTGCCTTTGAAGGGCTAAATGAGGCTTCTAGCACTAGATAGCGTCACCCAGCGCTAAATCTAATTGCAGATTTGAAATCTCCAGGGGGAATAACCATATATCCCATGGTCATATGGGTCATTACATGGCTCTAAATGGGTACAATTGAACTTTACTCATTTTGAAAAGAAGCGACGCCTTGTTTTAGCGCTTCATGGCAGATAAAAATACAATTAAAACGTCTTAAGAGTTGAGCATCAAAATTAATTTCGGAATTTAGATATAGATCATACAAAGAGAGAATGATGCACCGCATTTTATTTCTTTTCAAAGATCGAAATCTTGCAGCCAACCTTTTGATCTTCTTAAATGACTAAATCGGATTACTGATAAAAAATTCTAACTAAAAATAACGATTTCAAGCAATTTTTAAAAAGTTTACACAGCGATATCACATGATGTATTTTTTTGTAAATATACACCAACTTAGATTGTCTTGCCTACCAATGTTGTTTAAAGCTTTCCACTGATCTTTGGATTTTTGCTCTTTCGTAATTATTTCACCATATTTTTATGTTTTAAAAGATTGTGAGATCTGAATCAGGAAACGTGTAGTTAATGGCTTTAACATATATCCAGGTGTCATATTGGATTGGATGAGCTAACGAGAGTAGGATAACCTTATAAAGAAACATTACAGTATATGTATGTATGCCTATAGTATGTCATATTTTTGTGAACACGTCAAACCACTCTCTCTCTTTCTCTCTTTCTCTCTCTCTCTCTCTCTCTCTCTTTCACTTTACAAGTCATTTTATGACAGTTATCAAAACAGTATTGAGGGTAACTCCTCTTGAGTCAGTGAAAAGCGGTTCGCTAAAATGTTTGAAAATTGGGAGTGGAAAATTATAAGCAGTTTCCTAACCAAAAAACAGCTAATTAAGGTTTATTGACCGTGAATTTGTTCTAGTAACAATAATATCTCGAAATGTGAGTCAACTGATTAGAGCGCAGATTTATTTGCGTTGCCATTAAAGCAGAATATAGAACAAGTTTTCACGAACCCTAAATGGTAAAGTAGTTTAACGGGTTGTAAACTGTGCGTATAAGATATAATACCTTTGTAAATATGATTGAATCAAAGAGTAAAGTTTGTTAGTGCGTTGAAAGATCTAAAAAATTAACAGGTAGCTATAAAAGAGGATATATGTAGTTGTAAAGATGCTATAAAGTGGAGGATTTTGCATTGTGGAATGTGTCTAGTGATTGTGTTACAAGGCATTTGAAGTGGAAAGAGGACACGATGAGTGGAATAATTGAGTAATATTGCGGTTTTGTGAAAGTAAAGAAGAGAAAGGTGAATGCAAGAACTAAAATGAGATAAGACTGTTGAGTATTGAGGAAAGTGTATAGAAAAGTTGTCATTGGTTGTATCGAAAGAATAACTGATGAATTGATATGGAAGGAGCAATTGGGGTTTATAGTGAATACTTCACGTAAGTATTTGCAATATGAAAGCAAGAGAAAAAACAAGAGATAAGATATGTAAACTCAAGTCTGTGCTAATGCATCTGGTAAAGGTAAGATCATGTAGAAAAGGAAGAATTATGACATGGTGCAAAAATATGTGGAGTTTGTTTCTTGTGGTCAAATATGGCCAGAATAAGTGATTTGTTTGATACTCGAATATGTTGGGGGGAAAGGCAAGGGTGCGTGAAGTTTCCATGCAAGTTTAATGTATTACTAGATGGATTACTGGGAGAAGTATGAATGAATAAAGGGCAAAGTTGCGTGAGATTGATGAAGAATTAAGCTGAATTGGTGCTATCTATATAGTTATATACTAATAATCTGCTTTTAGTGGATGATAGGTAGAGGGTGATTGAAGGGTTTATCAAGGAGTTTAAATGTTTATTGTGCTAGAATTAAATTTATAAACGTGTAAGGTAATATTCCTAGAGAATAAGGATGAGATTTAACGTGATATTAGTGTATGTGGTGTTGATGTTGAATAATCAAGAGCTCATAAGTATCTATGACTCAATTAGAAGGAGAGAAGTTTAGACGAGACAGTTTGAGCACCAAGTACAGTCATGGCCAAAGGTTTTGAGACTACTATATTTTGAATTAAACAAAATTTATAATTTATAGAACTAATCAAACGTTCAATTTTGTCTTAGTATTAATAAATACATTCAATTGATTTACGGACTTATTTTTGCCTTCTAGATACCAAATTTGTGATGATATCATGACTGATTTGGATCCATTTTTCTTCAATAAACACCGGCAACTACTCACAATGAGATGGCTTCTGTTTATCTACTGCCAGTTGAATTATCGTACACACCTTCTTTATTGGGTTAGAATATGCCAAATTCCCTAAATTTCGATGTTATTTTCAGCCAAGAACTTTTTTACAGCTTTTGCTTTGTGAGAAAGAGCGCTAATATGCTAAAAATGCAGTTTTCATCCACAATTTGGTCCTTAACATTTGCAAAAATTTAATAATAAAGACCGTTTGCTACCATTTTCATTTCATGGCGATGTTTTGGGGCATAATTGTAAGTGTTCCAGTTCCCTTAGATAAGAAGCAAACCCCAAGAACACAGCTATGAACTCAAAATAGTCAAAATAGGGCTTTATCAGGAAATTTTCCCAACAATTGAGAACCAATTTAGGGATAACAATGTACTTGACTAAAGATAAAATCAACTAGCTGTTGATAAACACAAGCTATCTAATGGTGAGCAGTTGTGGGTGCTCATTGAACAAAAAATCGAGCAATATCAGTTTAGATATATTCAAAAATTTGGTCTCAAGTATGCTAAAGGGTATTGAAACTGTGATAGAACGGGTTGAGCAGCGTTAGTTTCAACTCCTATCACATATTATTTTAAAACCACGATGCTTCCACGTGCATCTTCGCGTCGAAGCTTGGCGCCTTATCACAGCCACCAGATGTCAATGTTTAAACAAGAAGGTTATCGTCCCCCCGTTCGCCCCCATACGCCGACCTCGCCAGATTGAGTTAGGCTTATACGCAGATAAGGCATTGTTACCAGGCTCGGCTGTTCATTCCCTCGAAGCTCCCACTCCATTGTCCTACACGCCAAGGGAGTGTCTCGACTATTTAGATGGAAACGTTACCACTAAGATCAGATTGGAGATCCAGATTTTCGTCGCGAAACATCACGACGACCCTCTCTCCCTTTGTGCGCCAAGGGACCTCGACCTCAAGATTTACCATCACTTGTCCAAAAGGAGGACAATATCCCTTGAAAGCCAAAGGTTCGAGCCTTTCGTGACGCCAAGTCCTTAAGGCTTCCCCCTCGTTGTTCAGGAAGAGAACAACGTAGAACAGCCATTGTTATTTTGAGTCCTTCGCCAAGAAACGGTTTTCACCTTTCCCCCTTGTTGTTCAGAGGAGAACAACATTAGAACAGCCATTGTTCTTGAGCCCGTAAACAAGAGACGGTTCTCACCCCCCCTATTGTTCAGAAGAGAACAACGTAGAACAGCCATTGTTCTTCAAGCCGTTCGTCGAGAAACGGTTTTCATTCCCTAGACGCAACGTCAGGATCATCTTATTCCCCCCCTTCGGCTGGAACTCGCCAGCGGACCGAAAATTCCTTCACGTCGCCTTTCACTGCACCACTCGTATAAAGTTACGTAAGCCAAACGTCACCTTTGAGTACTTAACCCTTTTGTCAATTCTATCCTGTTCTTTAAATGGTTTAGCAAACCATCCCATCTCTTTAACTCTATATTTGTTTTACCTTTTTAAATCCTTTAATCCTCGGATTAGCCCGAGCCCCCACGACCCTTTACATTCTCTGTTTATGTCAATATTTTCCGTCTTGTGTTTGTTGATAGTTATTATTAATAAAACTCTATTTTATTAATGATAGCAATATTATTATCCTTGAGCTCAGTCCCACTTCTTAAGCATATCGAAGATACATAATATCGGCCAACCAGACATTAACGCACTCTAAAGATAATAAGAGAAGTTCCCTCAACGAATAGTGATATATGATATATCGTCGGGAGTCCATTCTACGACATATATATATATATATATACTATTTGAATTTGGTATCAGGTGTGTAAGGTTTAACGCTATATCTTTGCAAACACTGGTCTCAGTCGAGTAAAGCATAGTGTTATTCGTTATAATAATAGAGTATCGTAGTTTTTTTTCTGTTTTAACGATTGCTACTACCTTTTTTTGAAACTTAAGAAGCCGGAGTAGCTCAAGGAACTGTGATAATAATTTGTTTGTGTTTTTTTTAGTCAGTGGTTATTTAGATCGAGAAACCCAGTAAGTATAGGTCAGTGCCCATATTTAGGTAGGCTAATTTCTCTAGAAGGCATAATTCTCATTGCGAGGAATTTTAGTTGGTTGACTAGTGCGCTCCCAAGTGCGAAGATGACTCAGTTCAAAATCTTTAAAGCGCAAGGAGAATCCTTGGGCCTCTCAGGAAAAGAACTAATTGAGTACGTTCAAGAGGAGAGAAGAACAGAAAGAGAAAGAGAAATACAACGAGAAGAACAAGATCGAGAAATACAACGAGAAGAACGAGAAAGAGAAATCCAACGAGAAAAACGAGAAAGAGAAATCCAACGAGAAGAAAAAGAAAGGGAAAAAGAAATCCAACGAGAAGAAAATGAAAGAGAGGAATGGATAAGACAAGCTGAGCTTCACCATCAGATTGAATTAGCTCGTGTTGAAGCAGAGATACAGTCCGCCAGTTCCCGTTCCAAAGGCCCCCAATCTCTCACTAAAGCTCCTCAATTTTAAGGATCGAGAGGATTTCGGAGCATTTTTAGCCCACTTCGAAAAGATCCTCGAAATCAATAACATGGATCTGGAGGCTGAAGGTGTAGCCAGAATACTTCCCCTGTTAAATTGTAAATTGCGCGAAATTTTTATATCTTTGCCATCTGAGTGTACAATTAACTACAGCACCTTAAAAGCTGAGTTATTGGCTGCTCATAATATGACTCCACATTTCTACCGCCAAGAATTTCGAGGAGGTCGTATTAAACCCGGAAGATGTCCCGTCAATTCGGATACATTCTTCAGAGGAATTTTAAATTTTGGTTAGAATCCTCCAAGGTTGATTCGAACTACGAGTCCTTAACAGACTTCGTGTTGCGAGATCAATTTTTGGCGTCTCTCCCGACGGAGATCCGTGCGTTCGTCAAAGATCTTCGGTGCCAGACCATTAAAGAATGTACAGAAGAAGCGGATCTCTATGCCGCCAGCCATAATTTATACCCAAAGGAGAATCGAACTTCTCACCAATCCCCCTACAAGGAAAGAAGGAAGGATTCGCGCCCCTTCACAGGAAAGCCGTCGAAGTTTCCGAGCCCCGTAAAACCCCCAAACTTATTTCCCCAAAACCAACATCGGGACTCCAAACCTCCCGTTAAGATTTCTCCTCCATCTCTCTTCCCGAAGCGAGCAATCAAATGCTTCACCTGTGGTGTAGAAAACCACATGAGCTGGAATTGCCCCCAAAATTCTAGGCTTAAAAGCGGACCAGCCCACCAAGTTCACCAGATTAATGCAACCCCGGCTCCCCCGGTGGTGCAGACCCAAGCAGAAACTTCTCTCCATCCGTCAGGCCCCTAGGTAAATTTTGTTTTTGATAAAAGTTCATCGGGAACTTTGAAATTTGAGGAGGGCAGCGTGAACGGCTATCAAGTATCGACTCTCGTCAGGGACACAGGATGTACGTGTTTCATCGTGTCCGACGAACTCCTCCCCCCAGTGGACCCTAACAACGAAAAATTTGCGGTGGTACATGACTACCTTGAGCGGGCGAACCAATTCCCCGTCGTTAGATGTTACCTGCAGTGTCAATATTATGATGGCTGGGATGAAGTCATTTCAGCACCCATACAATTCTGTTCCGTACTTATAGGACAGAGCCCCCAAGTAAGTTCCGACCCTGTGTTTCAGGCCACCCTTCCTCGAGGCTGAGCTAAGAAAGAAGCCCAGGAGCCCGTTCCCATCAAAACCCCGATACCGTCCGATTTCTCGGAAACCCTTAACCAGGACTTTAGGAAGGCACAAAAGGAGTGTGAATCACTAACACCCTTAGGAGATAAGGCCCGAGACAAGGACACGGAGACTGTCCGTGGACCCCAAGAAAAAACGAACCCCCAACGTGCCCATGGAGATACCTTCGTAGAACTGGACGAAGCATCGGCGCTTGAAGAAGATTACCCCGCGGAGTCCCTTAAGGTAATACAGATAGTGTTCCCCCAACCTGATGCCGATTACCCTCCTCCTTCCCTACCAGGTGAGTCTTTGGAACCCTCTGCCCGGGATATTGACGCGCAGCTGACACCACATCGAAAGAGTCAGCTATAAGAACTATTTAAATGGACTCATCATTTAACCACCCTATTAGCTCTTTTCGAGCGACTGCGCGAAAATGGCCTCACCATTGGCCCCAGCAAATGCCATTTTGCCAACGAAACCATCAAATATTTGGGTTTCAAAATAGGACAAAGCAAGTTAGGTCCCCAAGAGAACAAGATTAATGTAATCGCCGACATGCCCCTCCCGATTACAAAAAAGAAATTAAGATCGTTCCTAGGATCAGCTTCTCACTATCAGTGATTTGTTCCGAATTTCGCTGCAATTTCGGCCCCCCTCAGCCCCTTCAAAAAAAAAAAAAATTCCCCCGATCGTTTACGTTGGAATGCTGTCGCTGTTTCCCATTTTAATCAGCTCAAGAGTAAGCTCATTTTTGCCCCCATTCTAGGGTTGCCCAACCCGGAAAAATCCTTTAGGGTTAAGACCGACGTGAGCAACGAGGGCATTGGAGGTGTACTCCTTCAATACGAGGATGACGGCACGAGTCATTCAGTCGCATATGCTAGTCGTCCATTATTACCACGCGAAAAGAGATATGCCACTATGGAAAAGGAAGCTCTATCAATTATCTGGGTTATAGACAAATTCAAGATGTACTTGATAGGTAAAGAACTTCAGATAGGAACCGACCACCGTCCGTTAGCCTATATTAGGAATTTGCAACACTCCAACGGCCGCATCATGCGCTGGAGTTTACTCTTGCAAGAGTATCAGTTTAAAATAAATTATATAAAAGGTTCCGATAACCAGGTCGCTGACGCACTCAGTAGGAATGGCTACTGAATAGCGTAGAAAAATTGTATTCATAGGATTAGTATCTCCATCTAGGTATATACCGTCTTGTACGACTTAAATTAAGATTCTCTTGTATTATAATTAGTTAATGTATATGTCTGAATTTTGTAACGCTCAATGTCTATTTTATGTGTATGTATATATATTTGTGGCATTAATTACGTATAAATTATTTTGTCCCGTATGTACCAATTTTAAAATCCTTTCATTGTTCCATGCCCTTTTTTTTTATTAAGTTGTATTAAAGGTTATTTTCCCTTGTAATCTAAAGATCAAAATAATGATATGTATTGAGGTAATACGAGTTATGTGCAGGAAGGTACGGTTGGTATAAGAAAACGAGTTCCCCACAACGGAGCTGTATCGTTGTCCCTTCTCTCTTTTTTTCGAAGTGACAACTTCCCCCCCGAAATGGAGGGGTGTGATAGAACGGGTTGAGCAGCGTTAGTTTTAACTCCTATCACATATTATTTTAAAACCACGATGCTTCCACGTGCATCTTCGCGTCGAAGCTTGGCGCCTTATCACAGCCACCAGATGTCAATGTTTAAACAAGGAGGTTATCGTCCTTTCGTTCGCCCCCATGCGCCGACCTCTCCAGATTGAGTTAGGCTTATGGGCAGATAAGGCATTGTTCCCAGGCTCTGCTGTTTATTCCCTCGAAGCTCCCACTCCATTGTCCCACACGCCAAGGAAGTGTCTCGACTATTTAGATGGAAACGTTACCACTAAGATCAGATTGGAGATCCAAATTTTCGTCGCGAAACATCACCACGACCCTCTCTCCCTTTGTGCGCCAAGGGACCTCGACCTCGAGATTCACCATCACTTGTCCAGAAGGAGGACAATATCCCTTGAGTGCCAAAGGTTCGAGCCTTTCGTGACGCCAAGTCCTTAAGGCTTCCCCCTCGTTTTTTAGGAAGAGAACAACGTAGAACAGCCATTGTTCTTTTGAGTCCTTCGCCAAGAAACGGTTCTCACCCTTCCCCCTTGTTGTTCAGAGGAGAACAACATTAGAACAGCCATTGTTTCTGAGCCCGTGGAAAAGAGACGGTTCTCACCCCCCCTATTGTTCAGAAGAGAACAACGTAGAACAGCCATTGTTCTTCAAGCCGTTCGTCGAGAAACGGTTTTCATTCCCTAGACGCCACGTCAGGATCATCTTATTCCCCCCCCTTTAGCTGGAACTCGCCAGCGGAACGAATATTTTTTTCACGTCGCCTTTCACTGCACCACTCGTATAAAGTTACGTAGGCCAAACGTCACCTTTAAGTACTTAACCCTTTTGTCAATTCTATCCTGTTCTTTAAATGGTTTAGCGAACCATCCCATCTCTATATCTCTATATTTTTTTTACCTTTTTAATTCCTTTAATCCTCGGATTAGCCCGAGCCCCCACGACCCTTTCCATTCTCTGTTTATGTCAATATTTTCCGTCTTGTGTTTGTTGATAGTTATTATTAATAAAACTCTATTTTATTAATGATAGCAATATTATTATCCTTGAGCTTAGTCCCACTTCTTAAGCATATCAAAGATACATAATATCGCCCCACCAGACATTAACGCACTCTAAAGATAATTAAAGAAGTTCCCTCAACGAATAGTGATATATGGTATATCGTCGGGAGTCCATTCTACGACAGAAACATTCCTAAAGAAAAAGCAACATCATTGGTAATATTGCCTCCGTACACCTATTGACGATAGCTATAATATAAGGGGTTTGGGCTGTAATTTTTGTATAATTCACCTTCTAATTAAGATTAAAACATACCAAAACCGAATGCAACATTTGATTAGTTCTATTCCCTTTCCTTTATGAAAATTATAGTAGTCTCGTAATATTTGGCCATGGCTATATATAATGGTAATAAGAGCTAGGCAAGAGATGAGCAGAAAGGAATGCTAACGGTTATATTCTGTAATCTATCATTATGAGTTGATGACATTTTGAATGGTAGTTGTGCATTTATCGGAATTATAATTGGTCTAGCACTGAGTTGAGCTGATTCTATAGCAAATAACACCCCATTGCGCCGAATTAATTCAAAGTTTGCACCGAGAACCTTTGGGTGATATTTTGCTTGATGGAAGGTAAAAGGTTTTGGAGACGGTGGTTGTGATTTAAGAGTCATTGATATGCGCTAGCATCACACTCTAGTTAAACGATTAATGATAATAACAGCTCTTGGTCCATTCACCTGCACGAATATTCCTTTCCGACTCATGATATCAGTTATGACTAATAACCACAAAATGATTTCATTTGCACCTAAGCCAACGAGGACATTTCGCCTAAAATATTGACAAAAGTTCGTTTCGTGGTATTGTAAGGGCAGAGTGGTGGGAGACGTGCGTAGGTTTGTTACATACTTGAATAACTCCTTGATTACGTTTTCTTTAAGAGTGCTATATTATTTTACGTTATATAATTTTGGAGGATTTTTAATGCCATGTGCAGCGTTTCTAAGATTGAATTAAATACTTCTAAAAAATATATATCTTTAATTAAAACATAAAAAAGTGAAATCTAAAAAAACAAACTATACAAATATGAATAAACGAGTCTATGATAGAATTACTAATTTAAACCAAATAAATATAAAATAATGGTTGAACCCAAGCTCACTTTAATATTGGACGCTAATTGACACGCAAAAATAATTGAATTTTTTTGCCGTTAAAAAAACAACACGTGAATCCGGCTGAAGAATGATCTTGGCTTTGGATCTTATGTAGACGGAAAAATGGTTTTGCGGTTAGGCGCGTGTGCGTGTTCACAGATACCTAGCTGTTTGACTGGCGAGGAGACGAGCTTAACGCAACAGCTGATTTCGATGGGGGCAACTGATGGCGTTAAGCACGTTGTCTTATTCAGATGAATTAGACAACGGTAACGTGAAGGAATGCTTTTTCCAATCTTCGGGTTAATTTTGAGATGGCTCGCACCAACGAGCGATGAGCAAAACTTGAATCCTTTGATGACTGGGGGATTGAGGGAGTTCACTTTGGGTATTCCTCAATAGCGAGGACTATCTCTGGTTTTTGTTGCAAACCGATATAGGGGGTTTCTCTGATGAGAGATATTTGAGAGGGATCCTCAATACTGAAGTTAATTTTTGGTGTGACCACCAGGAACTGGTTCAGAATGAACTTATTTTTTGTTCATTTATTTGATTGCCGGGCACTGCCACCGGACTTCGTCGTGTCAATCTCTAACTCGATCTTCCTGGTTCTTCTCCAGTTATCCGTCTATATACTTCACCAACTCACTGGAAAGAGGAAGAGGGGGGGGGGATGAGGGCTTATCAATTAAGCCTCGCTCCTCTAACCACTCTTCTCCGAGCCTCTTTCACTTAGCCCTAAAGGCATCTTCTAGCTTTCGGTCGCACCTCCTATAATTTCGTCTATGACTCGAAATTAGACCTCAAATCTTTGTGGAAATAGTGCCTATTTACCCATTTCAATTGCACCTGGTCTCCTTCCATTCATATTGTTATGCTCTCGGGCAAAAATCTGTTGATTCGTACTTCTCGTAGTTTGAGGAGGCATCTGGCCACCAGCGGGTTGAGGGAGAGAGGGGGTGTGGGTTAAGTAATCGGGTTACGCTGCCAAGCGCCAGGACGCTGTAGTGACCGAACAGGGCCTCTGTTATTTGGGTGGGAAATCGATTTCCCTACAGTTCGTATTAAATGTGATGAAATTAGGGGAAATGAAAATATGCTTAGCAAAAAGCTTTCCGTCTGGGTGATTCCTGCCCTCATAGTTGTCTTCCACATGCGGAATTTTTCTTATTTAGCTTTGTTTTACTCAAAGATGCCTCCCCTTTCTTTTCCTACCAGGGCAAAATTAATTACGTTCTTCCAGACAATTTATCCATCTATATTTCATTCAATTGTGGTGATTTCAAGTAACTGCAATCTGCAGTACTGAGGCTTCTTTCTCTTTTACACAATGCCCTGACACATCATATTGTCTTTTTTCTTACGCCTGAAGTACACCTATCTGACTTTTGAAGCCCCCTCAACAGTGACTTTCCATTATTCTAGGTCGAGAGTACCTCTCTCTTTGGGCCACATCCCCAATTTTTATTGCTCAAATGAGATATCGATACACAATGAGTAATAAAGCCGCCTAACCTCTTATAGCAGTGGCCCTATTAAATAGAAATAAAAAAAATTGTAGTTGGGAATGTATTTGTACCAATTTTACCCTCACTCCATTTTGATCAAATATTTAATATAAATAATCAGATGAAGAAGAAATTATTGCACTTTTAACTTTATTGCATCATTTTTAGCATATTTTTTACTTAAATACTTCTAGTAAAATTTTGTTTCTCGCCTTTATTAATAATACAACATTAAGATCTTAATTGCGCTTATTCTACTGCTTTTCTATCACGCAATGAATAAAAACACATCCATCAGTCGGAATCACGCATAATCAATAACGACTGGCTGTTATGACAGGAAAGAAAGGGTAAAATTTATGACAACAGAAAATAAAAGCATTCCAAATTTACAAACAAACACCTTAACGTCAATATAAAGATAAATTATTTTAGGGCCGAAATTGGTTTGACTTGGGTTTGGTTCTTGGTGAGGAAATGATAAATGCTCTGTTGAGCGTATGATTATTATTTTCCATTAGGATATATTTCTTGTCATTAAATAAGACTCCTGAAAGTATAAATGCTTGATATCATTTGGTTTAGAGAATCAAATAAATTTTTCTATAACGTTTATTTTGAAAGAACGGAATGAGAGAAAGGTTTGCTAATTAGATCCAACATATATTAATTTACCTTCTAGTCTATGATACAGAACTTTATTTGGATCCAGAGATATGTGACAGGGATTAGGTGTTGGGATTATATCTCTAGTTATTGGTAGAAAGGAAAAATGGATAATGTATGAAATAAGGAAGTCAAGCAGGTGTAGTAGTCTTTACATGTGTGCTGAATGGGTCTCTCAGAAAAGAAGCGATGAACGGAAATTTGGGTATTCCTGAAATACTTGCCCAGATAAGGTGAGAAAATGGAGAAAAATGAACGGAAAATAAATAAACCTCTAATGTTGATACAAATAATCAAACTCCGCTTTACCAGTCGCTTACTTCACTCAAACCCTTAAGCATATAAACCCCAAAATGAGCTACTCATCATTCCTCTTTCTGCGTGGCTCGTAATTCAGTGGTGAGAGGAAATGGAATATAGCCTTGAACTCTTGCTTCCCCCCTTTCCTAAAAAACACAGATTAAAACAAGAAATTGAAGCCTCAGGGACTATCATACCGCTCATTGAATTGTTTACCGAGAGTCTTCCAAAGTGTCGCCTTCAAGCGTTTCTTTAGCATCCGCGCTACTGATGAAACAAAGTTCTCCGAAGGACAAATTTTCCTGAGTGCAAGGGCCTAGCTGCGTATCTCGGTTAGGGACTAATTGCCTCATGCTGTACGGAAGTAACCTTTCTGGAGGTACACTCCAGTTAGCCAAATTGAAAGGTAGCGAACACTCAATGCCCCACCTGTACAAGTAACCCGCATTCTACTAGAAATTTGTAAAAGGGGTAGTGTTTGCCGAAAATATGGCAAACACCTCCGTTCAGAATATTAATAAAATCTAACAAGTAGGTACCATTCATGGTTAAAAGAGTGTTGATGAAACAACGAGGAGTGTCTAGAGTCCTAAACTTTTAGTCAAGTTTGTCTTTTACTAAAATCGTCTTCATGGGTCAATGCAGCTTGTCAAGTATTGCTAACGCGTCAAACCTTTTATTTCTCTACAGAAATATGTTAACATGGTCAATGCTTCGGCTATTCTAATAAATCCTGTAGAACCGCTACTTCGGATTAACATATTCTGTGCAAACTGCTATACATATTACGATACATGACAAAGAAATGTTCGTGTAAGAACAAGTTTATAAATTGCTGGGGATCGAACCCTACCTGTTCCAATCATTGTGATTCATATTTCTTTGAAAATGATTTCATATTTGTACAGGTTCACGGAAGAAAATTCGTTTAGATAGAATAAGGATTAGCTCATCTCGTGTATTTCTACGCCTCTCTGGATATCTATAACTACGAGCGTGGTAGCTCAAACGCCTATTAGTAGCTAATTCATGGAATCTACCTCTCGCAGTTACTTAAGCGTTCTGGATATTAGCAAACTAAGGCAAGTCCTACTTGGGACTAAACCTCCATCCCCAACCCAGGCCTGAATACTTCTAATTATACGAAGCTGTCACGCTTTTACAACGCTCGACAGGAAGGGGGTACCAAAGGAGTCTTGGATCTTTCTCTCCTCTCTAAAGTATACAAACCACCCTAAAGTGCTCCGAGAAGATAAGGGCTCAAGGCAGCAGAAGAACAATGCTTGCATGTTAAGCAGAACCTTTTAAATCAAGTTCTTTAAGCTGACTCCGACTTCACGTTTTAACGCAGTCAGAAGCTAATAGATAGCCTTCTATAAATCACTTGTCATGTGATTTTCAATTATTACAAAGCTATACTAATGAGGATTTTCTCTGAGAATAAGGCCTCTGCACTTCTCTCTATGTAGAGCTGGGGGACATTTCCTTTAACAGAATTGATGCGGAATCTGGGTAAATTCGTAGGATTTTATGAGGTTTGTCTTCTCCGATTTCTCATTAGCTGGGTCTCGCCAGAGCAGGATATTGGGTGCGTCAACGTGCTTAGCCTACTTTGCTATAGCGCATCGTGTCCACATCATCACGAAAAAAGGATCGCTTAGGTGGATACACAATATATACACTATTTGGTCTTAGTATTTAGTCACGTGCGAGTCTAGTCGCAGGCGACTCTATATCTGACTATGTCGGTCGGTCTCCGTTTTGCTTTTTATTTCTTGGGGAATAAAATTGTAACTCTTTCGTTGATTATAACGAAATTTTAAAACTTCATGTTGTTTTACATATTCTTTCTAATGATATAATTACCAAGGTCTTCCTAAGGTTATTCCTAGAATTATTTGGCAATTACATTATAACTATTCAGCCGATTCTAATAAAATTTGAGATTCTTAGGTTGTTTTACATTTTCGAATGATATAATTCATACAGTCCTCCCAAAAGTTAGTACGAGAATTATTTAAAGTTTTGTAGGTAGTAAGGTCATAAATCAGAATAAGTGAGAGCATGTGACCTTTGGTCACCAGAGCTTATTTCTTTGAATCTCCATACCTTCATATAAAATTGCATCAATTTCGCTACAACTTGATAGGAAGTATTCTACTGTTTCTCTAACTTTTTTCATTAGAAAGCTACGATGAAGCGAATCTCCGATTATTCTTGTCGCAATTGCTGAACTATTTTTCTAATTCTTGGGTAAATGGCAACCTCTTCCAAAGACGCCAGATTTCTATATCTATTACTGGAATATCTTGCTGTTTTGAAAAACCGTCTGCATGCCTGATTGATGGGCAAATGTGGGACTGCCCTTATTAGGAAGCGATTTTGCCCATAAGCACTAAAGATTGCAAGGGTAAGATATAATTATGTAAAGAAATGCCACGTACAGATCCGGTTTCGTTTCAAAACACGCTCAACGATCTTCATGTCAGGTATATGTATTTTAATTAACTTTCAAGAGCCCTTTTTCTGAGGTGTGGAACCGTGTCTAATTGCTGTATGGAAAGTTTTCACCGGACGCCTCTCACTTTTGCAAAGTAGTTATGGCCACAATTTCAGATACGACATCTGTAGCAGAATCTGTTTCGTCCAATTTCTCTAAATTCTCTAAAAGGAATAATTCTCCACTGGCAATTCAAATACACCACTTGGTCAATGAACATGAAGCCTGAACTTCCCTTCCAGAGGCGGCAGAAATTTTTATGGCCTGTTTTAAATGATCGAGATTCTTTCCTCTCTCTCGTATTTTACACAGATGTTGCCGTTATTTATGTTAGCTCTGTTCACTAGAAAATTGTTCTTAGAGCATCGCCTTTGTTTTCTGCAGTCTCGCGTGCTTAGATTTTTGAAAGTTGGGAGGAGATAATTGCAGACCTACTGGTTTCCCATCAATATCTAGAACTTCTTGCATCAAAAAATGGATAATCAAAATGGCAAATGTTAGAAACTGTATTTTCTGGAGGAAAGAGGTTAACTATAGTTTGCACAGCTATGGCATGTTCCACGCCACTTCTTTTGCTCTGTTCAGGCTATAGTATGCTATCTGCTGGGCTTTCCTTTCCATGCACCATTTTGCCACTGTTTTTTTTTTAAATTTAAAGAATGCCTAAGGTATCGAATGGCGATTCAGTATTAAAGAGACTCTCCATTATTTGAATTCACTTAGAACCTAGCCACTTTTCTTAGTTCCTACTAGATCGTCGATTCCACTTACTACCGTAGAAAAGACCTATACTATCCCGTAGTTTAAAAGGGGTCTGTCCCGCATGAAAATATCCTCAGCGTCACTCTATCTGCCCTAATCCTCAACACAGTATCAGCACGTTGATGCCTCTTGATGTTCTCACCATGATCAAATACCTATCCTGAAGTGTTGGTTGCAACCTGTTATGAATAGCGTCTGCGGATTTGCGAAGCACAAATGATTTTTTTGCAACAAAAAATGTAGGGCACTTATGCCACTTTCACTGGCACCCATCCGACCAGAAGTATCTCCTAAATTGGAAGAACGCCTAAGATATGGAATGGCGATTCGGTGTTAGTAAAGATACTCTCAATTACATATATGCGATCAGAACCTAGCCACTTTTCTTAGTTATTACGTGCTCGTCGATTCCACTTACTCTGGGAGGGAAGCCTTCTTCTAGCTTGTAGTTTAAAAGGAGTCTGTCAGTGTCACTCTATTTGCCGTAAGCCTCAACAGTATTAGCACGGTGCTGATACTGCTATTGGTGTCTCGAACTGATTCCTTTGTCTTGTATTTAAGAGACCGCTTACCTAGGTGGCGCATATCCACAAACATAATGTCTCTTGTATAGGCACTATGGGCATTCTTGTGTTTATCGCGGTGAGCACAACGGGTAGTAATAAAGTTATGTTCCTGCTCTACTACCCTTCTTTTGTTTGCAAAAAGCTTGACAATGCTAAAGTACTAGTACCGTCCACACTTCCCGTATAGAGAGCCGCCTTGTCGATGCAGGGGAGATGCCACGCGTTTTAGGTCGTACACAGTGTACTATGCATTTGTATGCGCGAGCTTAGCATCCCATCCAGTCGCAAACGGCTTTCATTTCTCCGAAGGCCAATCATGATCTAAGCAGTTTGGATTTTTTGTTCGTAAATTCTTTGAGAAATAGGCGTAACTCTTGGTTCGGTGGTGACGATCCTTTTGTCCAAGACGTTACTTTGTAGGATACCACCTTTGGACCTTTATCGTTACGCTTCTGCTCCCAATGCTTCTAAAGAAGGATAACACCAGAAAGTTTTCAGTGTTAAAGGAGAAATTGGTAACTGTATTATAGAACGACATGTTTGCCGAGGAAAGACAGTTTAAAAGAAATGGATAAGGTAACACAATTTGTGGTCGATTTCAACAATAGTAGAGAATTCCAGATCCATATATTCAGGGCTCTCAACTCGTTAAGCCCCTAGATACATAGAGAAAAAATAGAGCGTTTAACTTTGGAACTATAAACGGAGTAAAAATTAATATATGCGTTTCAAATACTCGATATAAATTAGCTCTATGTATAAACCAACTAATCTAATAACTACCATTTAGTTGGAAGTTGATGGGTGGATAACAATCACGTTTTTCCAAAGTTTTAAAAACTATAATATTATTAAACTTGTTCCACAGTAGACCCTATTTTAAAGGACTAAGAAATGTATTTACGCATATTAGCCCTCTATTATCAACACATAAGATTACTAAAAGAATTTTAAATGTGTATATAAGTATTAGGTTATGCAGGAGTAGAATAAATGCACTTGGGAGTTAAGTAAGTGTAATTAAATTAATCACTTATAGATAAGGCACAATAAGTAAATGAAAGAAATATGTTATATTAAACGACTTAGCGAAAAATCGCCCTTTAATATTTTTATTACATCCCCTACTGAAAAAAAGCCGGATAATAATATGAAGTTGGCTCACAAATACAAAGTGAAGTGGCCCAGCGTCACATCCTCAGATGGGGTATGGCTAAGTAAAGCTCAGCTCAAAGGACTTTTATTGACTAGAGCAAGAGACAAAGAAATAGATGAAAATAAAACTCAGGGGTCAAAGTCTAGGCCCACAACATGACCAATTCGGACCCCTTTCAATATACTAATTGCATTGCCCCGCTGAACAACAATACTTTGTCTTTGCTTGAACTATTCAGCCTCTCTGGGATCACCAGTTGTCTCTCCGAGAAGAGAACCTATTTACTAATTAATCCTACGTGCACTTGAATGGCCAAAGAACAAGCTAGTTTTAATGGTTATTAGTGCAAAAAGAAACCTCTCGGTCAGAGCATAATACTTTATCCTTTGGGAATTTTCTGCAGCTGTTGCAGTTGAAGTTGCAGACACAGCTGACCTGTCATTAATATGCTCTTCATAATTGTTGCAACAGGTTACATCCCAACATAAACTCTTTCCATTCTTAAAAGGAAACATTGTTATCCCTCCAAGACGCTTAACATCTCCTCGATCAAATCCAACTAGTTCCAAAACAGCTGGTAATCGCACTCTTTTCAGGATTGGGACTACTATATCATTGAGAGCAGAGTTTCTGGGGATCTTTCCAGCAACCAGTGAACAGGACAAGAGATGCAAGCCTAGAGGATCAACACCAGATCCACATTTACACCTATGTGGCTCACAAATTGGCGCACCCACCCTCAAAGCTATGGCAACTCTTAGGATTTCTGGATCCAACTGAGTTCCCAAAGATGGGACCGGGATGGCTGACAAACAACAATCACTATCAGGAGGCCCTGCGGCTAGCAGATGGTCTCCCGCAATCTGATTTGCCCTCTATTTGAGATCATTCAGTTTGAAGAGAGCAAGAAGCAGATCCAAATATTTCTGCCTTGAGCGGTTCTTATTTTCAGGATCAAAGGTATTCTCCCCAAGTATCCTTCTCCAGAATCTAATAGGTTCGAATACGCTATCAACTTGGGCCAAACCGATAACCGGTGAAATAACAACTCGCATTAAAGAATTAATTGAAATCAAAGATATTTCAGTCAAACGTATTTTTAAAGCCACCCAGCGCAATTAAGAGACTCCATGAATCCCTTGAAAAATCAACGTTGATTAAGTATGGAGAGAGCATCTTTCACAGTCTTACAAAAACTCGAAAGATGCCATTTTCCTGTAGGCGGGAGAGGATCTCATTATTTACTGTAGCTTAGGCAAAGAAAATTATTTTTTTAAAAGGACCAAGGCTTGGATAGGATCAATTAGTTGGAGGCGGGATATCATTCTGTTTTAGGGCTTCATGTTTTGTGTCTATAGCTTGTGTGATTGCTTCCTCAAGGATGGGAGAGCCAAATACATATAGATCATCCCAAGCCACAATCTTAACATGGGGGAGAATTGTTTTGCCTTTTTGCTTATGGTAAAATTAAACGTAGTTATAAAAATTGATATCGTTTAATATGGAGTCATTATAAAAATATCCCCTTGTAGTTATTACATATCTATTTAATACAAACTTAGTTATACATTTATTCTAACTAATTATATCAGGTTATTTTTAAATTTTAACGGCAAATAATGTATTTCTGGCCCTAAGGTAGAAATTACATATAGTAATGGGAATGCGCATAGCTGTTGAAAAGAAATGTTTGTATTGATTGGTTAAACCAATATAATGAGAATATTATCCTTGACTTGTTGTATGAAGAATTTATTAAAAAAGAAAACTATTCAAATGAATATATATTCAGTTAGTTACGTTATTAATTATAAGAATAACATTAATGTGTTTATTTATGGAGAAAAAAAACGAATCAGGTTCGAAACCTATATCTGTGAAATTAAAAGCTAATTTCTTTTGTATACTGAATCTGAATTAATGGAATTATGATTTTATTAAAATGTATATTTCATATTATTAAAAAGATGTTAACAATGTAACAGAGAATTAAGTATTGATTGTTTCTAAAGAAAATCTTTATATTCAGATTTAACTCATAGGGGAGGAGTGTCTGCCTAATTTGTGGTATGGAATTGCTTATAGAGATTAAAGACAAAGAGAAAAGAATCCGTAAAGAATTTATATGCACAATTTGCACGTGACCATCTGTGTCAAAAATAAACTACCAAGAATTGAAAAACTGAAGATTTTATATTCCTTTATCAAGAAAATGCTTGTTCCAGTTACTTGCCACCGAACTAAGCTAAAGTTAGAAGCATTCTGCTATTCAACAAAGATTTAATTGTAATTATATCAAAATGTTAAGGTCGTCATCTCAACTGTTGACCGCATATCTCATCGTAAACTCATTTCTTCAAATTATCTTCGAAGAAAGAAGCTAGTTGGGGACCCAAAATATTCCAACCCCTGTCTTTGGCATCCATATGGGATTATCCAATACCCGCTATTTTACCTCAGCTACAAATACTGGTAACCTTCTATGTCTAAGTATTGCCCAGTGTACGGGAATATGCGCACACAGGTAGGCCAAGCATGGCGATAACTGTTATTATTCTAAGAATGCCATTTGAATAGATAGCTGCAGCCGCGTAACAAAGGAATATACCAAACACAACGACATAAATAGATTTTAATACACACTAAATAAAAGGCATACAATAAATAGAGCTATATATAGATACATGAATAAGACGGAAGTAGGTTCCGAATACTGATTAGATAACAATGGTTATAATTGGAGATTTAGGGTAGTGAGTGATTTAGCTCCTTTGAACCTCGAGAGTAAAGCAAAGCAAACTTGAGGGGAGGACATGGTGACCTTGATTATTCACGGGGTAGCCCCGAAAACCAGCAAGAGGTAGGGTTACTTTCTTGATATTGGTGTTTTGCGAGAAAGGGGGGGTAGAGGACTTCTCTAAACTCGGGTCGAGCGAGCTATCGGGCCTCTTGTCCTCAACAGGTCACCGGCCTAACTTGGAAAAGGGAGGGGGGGAAGGATAACTTCTCCACACTCGGCCTGAGAGAGCTATCGGGCCTCATGTAATCAAGAGTTCACTAAAAGAACTGCGGAGGGCGGCATCTCCAATCCTTGATCCGAAGGCGGTTGAAAAAAGGCTGACGTTGCCTCAAGAGACTATTCTCACTGACCCGAAGATACGGGTGTGATGTCCAGCTCTTCCGTGGCTTGCAACCGTCACTCATACTTCTCGGGAGAAAGCTTCGTTGAACCAAACTCCTTTCGGTAAAGTCTAGTCTAACCAAATCTGTCTGTAATCCTGGGAAGAGAGAATATATACGTGAAATTCTTGAAAACAGGAAGAGAGATCGAGACCTTCTCGTACTCTTGATATCGCCCGTAACAAACGGAGCGTGTCCATGCGGAAAAGCGTAAGAGGCAGGGATCAACAGCTGGAACCATGTTTTTTTTAAGAGCTCATCTAAGGACTGCCTTCGTGGGCATTAGTCGCCGTATTAAAAACCTACCTCTTACTAGGCTACTTTAAAATCAAATTGAAAATCACACAAAAAAACTAACACCAAAAATGAAAAAAAGAGAAAAGGCAAAGAGCAGGAAGCAAGTTCCTGTGTCGCGGAGAGGTCCTCCCGGCGCAGGAACGTGCGGCCTATAAAGGAAAAAAAACAAAAAACAATAAAAAACTGGTTAAATAAAATGGAGAAGGCCAGCCTCCCCCTAAAAGTGTACAAGTCCACCAGTCAATGTGCACGCACTCGTCCCGAGTATAAGGGGAGGGTGGTAGCGACTTCGCCCATCCCGGTAGCGGGAAAGGTAACGTGCGCGAAAATGGCTAAGACTGGGACATTCAATAAGAATGTGCCGAAGAGTCGGGGGGACGATGCAGTCTTCACATTAGGGCACTCGCGATCGCTCCATGAAATGGTGGTGCGTACCGCGAGTGTGCCCAATTTGGAGACTACAGAAAGCAATCTGAAGTCTTCGCGGCATTTTGGAGTAGCTCCATGGGAACAGTCGCGGCGCAATCGCACGCAACTTTATGTTCCCTTCGACCCTCTCCCATCTTCATTGCCAAAGAGCCCGAGGAGCTGCCCGTATTCCTGCCATGTAGTCGGTGTGAGGAAGAGCAAAACGCTAGTCCGGTCGCAGATTCCTCGCAGACTCTTTGGTGCCCTTATCGGTGCGCTCATTCACCGCAATTCCTACATGTCCAGGAAACCAGCAGAAGATAATCTCGACATCTGCCCGGCTCGCCAAAACCGTGGTCTTAAAGATATCACGAACCAGGGGATGCGGAGACTCCAATGCCCTGAGAGCACTCCGGGCGCTTTGTGAGTCGCTATAGATACAATCCGTTCTCCGAACCGGGCATGTCGCGTAATCTCCCATACAGAGTGGTGTATTGCCACAAGCTAGGCCCTGAAGACAAACGCAGCATGGCAGAGCCCCGCTGACTTCAAACAGAAGGAATACGGCGTGGAAGCCGACCCCCTCTTGGGACAGGAGCGATCCGTATAAAATGACATGATTCCAGCGTGACACAAGGTGTGCTCCAAAAAGGTCGAAGGCAATACTCTCAGGGCGTGGCGACAAATATCCAAATGTGGTACCCTCCAGAGTGGCGTCCTGGGCAGAACCAGGGGAAACATCGGTCCGAGAGCTATACCTAGCACTCGAAGGATTTTCCTAGCCCTAAACCCAAACCACTTAGGGTATGACTGGCTTCTCTCGGCAGCATAGGCACCGTCGAAATCAGCTGCGGATGTAGTGAGAGCTATTGGCGAATGGGGGAGGCGCCGGGCTCGCGCGTATAGGCAAGTCATGCACTGTACGCGGCGTAGAGCGAGTGGCATCTCTCCAGAATCGACTAGTAGGCTCTCATTGGGGGAAGTGCGGAAGGCACCGGTCGCCAGGAGAAGGCTGTTGTCGTGGATCGAGTCCACCTTCCGCAATACACGCTCGGCTGCGGATGCATAAAACTCGCATCTGTACTTGAGCTTCGAACAAACAAAGGATCGATAAAAAAGGAAGGCAATATTCCTATTAGCGCCCCAAGCGCTGAATGTCACGATACGGAGAATATCTATGGCGCAGGTACAAAAGACACTAAGGCTGCGAATATTAGCTTCCCAAGTGAGGCGTCCAGCAAATACAAAAGCAAGGAAACGGTACCATTCAACCACTTCCAGGCCTAACCCATTAAGAAACAAGTCTGGGTCTGGGTGGAGACGTACATGGTGGCAGAAGTACATCACCTTAGTCTTGGCCAAGGAAACCTGAAACCTGTGCGTTTTGGCATGGTGAGAGACGCGGTTCAATGCCTGTTAGAGTCGACGCTCCAGAGTTTGCATCTGGGCCGCGCCAAAAGAGATCGAAAGGTCGTCGACGTAGAGCGTAGCGAGAACATCTTCCAGCAGCACCAAGGTGATGCCCTTGATGCTCAGGGTAATGAGTGTGACACTGAGGACACTTTCCTGAGGGACACCCTCTTCCTGGGCCGGAGTGGGCTTACCCCACCCGTACGCGAAATCGACGATCTCGCAATAATTCAGATATAAAGATTTAGAGGCGTCTCCTAGCCCCCATCGTGTGGAGCTCCTACATGATACTGTATCACCATGTGGTATCATAGGCCTTCTCCAGATCAAAAAACACCGTGGCCTTGTGTTATCTACGAAGGAAAGCCTCAAGACGGCATTTTCCAGTCGGAGCAGAGCATCCGACGTAGAGTGGAACTTGTGGAAGCTGCACTGTGCAGAAAACAGATGGTCTCCGCTATATATAAAAAGGATAATCTAACAGTTACTAATTTCTCTATCAACCTGCACACGAAAGAGGTTAGAGAGATTAGGCAGAAACCGGTCGGAGTAAAGTGATCTATCCCCGTTTTGCGAAAGGCGAGCACAGTAGCGATTCGGGAGAAATCTGACAGGATACCCTGAACCCAGATCCTGTTGAACAAATCTAAGAAAAAGGCGATGCTGTGTTCACCCACGCGTCGACGCATAGCGTATGGGACATCGTCTAGAATTTGGGCGGTGTCCGCGCACGAAGCAAAAGCGGAACGCAACTCACTCAGAGTAAACCTGTCATTAAAGCACTCTACGCCTTTGCTGGTAAAGTCCAGTCGGCGGGCTTTCGTGACATCACCACTAGAGAATACAGAGGAAGCGTTCCCGAAAGATTACTTTATGGACACGGTGTCCTAGATTGTGGTCCTATTCTCCTGGAGAAAGGGGGGCGTCCTGCGAAAACATGCCCCGAATCCTTTTGACTCTCTTCCACACCTCTGCTAGATGTGTCTTTACCGTTAAGTGAAGACACGTATGCCTACCAAGAAGAGCCTCGGGCGTGCTTTGAAATATACCAGAACCTAGCCCTAGCCCGACGAAATTGACCGACAGTGAAATCGTTCGGGCGGCGCTTATAGCGCATGTAGGCATAACGCTTTTGTTTGAGGGCCGTCTCACACTCGGCCGACTACCATGGGAGTGGTCGGCGTGCAAAACAGCCAGACGTTCTTGCAATAGTAGTCAGGCCCGTGGCGATGAGGTTACCGGAGAAGAACTCAACGGCTACATCTATCGACCTAAACTCCTCGACTAAGATAGAGAATTCAGTCGATTCCAGAAATGCAGATCACCGCGCCCGCACAACACCACCAAGGTGTGCTCTTAGACGGCAGTTGCCCTGAAAATGATATTTAAATGGGGAAGTGATCACTACCATGGAGGTCATCGACCACCTACAAATCAAAATCAAGCTGTGCATCCGAAGAGCACAAAGATTGATGAAGGCAAGAAAATGAAGCAATTCTCGGACAGTGATGCGTAAACTCATCCACATTTAGGACACCTATCTCAAACTCTTCGATCAAATCTGTAAGGACTTGTCCCATAGTTTTATTGAGTAATCTCCCCAGAGGATGTCTGCAGTTTATTTCTCCAAGCAAGAGAAAGAGCCTCGGCAACCGTGTCACGACGGTTGCCGGAAGTCACCTGCGCAGAAGTCAGCTGACGGTGGAATGTACGCAGAAATGATAGTATACCTCCTATCCGGGTGAAGCTGCACAGCGCTAAACACGCTGTCACCTTCTAGGATTTATTGGAGGAGGTTAAGATCGCCATGCGAGTCTTTTCCAACCTCCGCCTCGACACATTAGGTTGGTGTGGTGGCTTGCGAAAGGGAGGGGGGACCTCTTTTCGAGAATAAACCGTCTACTAGCCACTCTGCCCACCAATAGCGTGGGAAAAGGGACCGAAGCTCTTTTGTTGCTGTCCTCCTTTCGGGGAACAGCTTTAAGAACTCCTGAAGATAGGTTGATGACCAACTTCAGGGGTGTTGACTGCTGTGAGTCTAACGAGTCGATGGAGGCGCGTGGCCGTTTCGCCTTACAGGAAACGGTTATGCCGGGGGAAAGGGGAAGGACCCCTTGGTTTTAGCCGGGATTGGGTGTGAACCCTTTGTGCCATCAGCTTTACCAGTAGAGCAGTCGGGTTGAGTAGAACCCGCAGAAGGGCTCCAAATGGGCGCTGAAGCAACCGTGTTCGTTGTCATGGATGAACCAAGAGCAGAGGATGTCTTTCTAACCATTAAGGAGTAAGACGTCCCAGGCAGAGCCAGGCGCGCCAGGACCAAGTCCCTAGACTCGCTGAATAAGAGTAGATCCTGTGCCTGAACGGCCAAGATTCTTTTCTCAAGGAGATATGCACCGCATTGCATCGAAGAAGTGGGATGCGGCTCTCCGCAATTAACACACTTGGCCACACATGATTTGGACTTATCGTGTGCGGCCTTGGAGCAATTTACACATACTTCGGGTGACCCCGACTTTGCCCGCCTACATGAACGATTCGTATGGCCAAAGCGGTAAGAGTAATAGCACTTCTGCGTTAGTGGCATGAATGCCTTCCCGCGGCAGCGTGAACAAACAGCACGCAACGACGCAGGTAGCTTGTCACAGTCGAAAATGACAAAGAGTGAAGGGGTCGGTCTCGAGGCTCCTCTCTGTTTTCTCATCACACGTTTGAATTTGACCGACCCCATGGTTGGCCAGCTCTAAGGTGATTTCCTCTATTGAGTATTTAACGAGTTTTCTCGCATAAAATACTTTCACAAAGTTCATGGTAGACTGCGGACTAACACTCACCGGGGTGCCTTCAAGTGTCCGAAAGCACTTATCTTGGCCACCTCGGAGGGATCCGCCACATTAACAAGAAGGCTCCCGTCCGAGAAACGGGTCACTTTCGGCTCTCTACCAATTACACTAGTTAATGATCTCCTCTGATGGATGTTGCCTTTGGCCACATGCTGCCATCATTGGAGCGAATAACGAAAAAGCGTTGGAAGCCAGCGGGCTCGAAAACACCAGGTAACTTCGGAATGAGGAGCCCCGATGTTTTCGATGCTCCGCCCTGTCCACATTTTGTCTTATTCAGGTGCTCAGTGCCCTGGTGGGGCAGAGGGGCCTGATGAGCCGATCTTGGCTTGGTCGCTGACTGAAGTGGCAGCAGACATATATCCGTCCCCGCAGCCCCCGCGGATGGAGAGCAGTCTCGAGCCTTCCTAGTCTTTTTCTTATTTTTGGTATTTTTTGGAGAGGAGGGCGGCGAATGAACCCGCTTCTCCCCTCCGCCGACAAAAGCCCCTAGGCCAGATGGACCGGCGTCAGCCATCATCCAGGTCGTTCTCCGAGATAAAGAAGGTCCTAGGCAGTTCTTAGGGGCACCGGTTGGATTAGATCCCTCTCCTCCTTGTACTGCCTGGGAAACCCTAGCCATTTGAGGAGGACCTTGCATAAGGGTGGATTCGAGTTTGGTCCTTGGCGCTGAGCACGGATCTTTCCTATGGAAGGCCCGACCACCAGAGGTTGGGTTGCCTCAAAGACCACGTCTATCTCCTGGGGGCCTCTAGTTAGCCATCCCCCCCCTCCCTTAGGATATCACAGTTCCCGTTTGCAACGCTGTCAAAAGTCAAGTTTGGGGAGGCACAGGCTTTGACCTGGCAAGATTCAATATTCTTGATAGCAGGTCTTTTGAGGGAAGCGACCGACGGGGCCTGGCTTCCCTCTTCCCCCTAAGGGAGTTTGCACTACCGAGCCGCTTTAATACGTAGGCTATGGGCTGCCGCTGGCTTTCTTTGCAGTACCCTTGGAAAGTAAAGTGGGGACTACCGCTAGAGAGAAGGCATCTCCACACAAGGGGGTGAGGGGGAGTCCTCTACACCCGTATGCGAAGGAGAGAAGTAAGCCTCATCTCCGGTTAGAGAAATTTGGAGGGTCTCCTGCGCAAGCAAAGAGAGGGGGATCTCAATTTTCTGTAGGGGTGCGCAAGGGCAGCTCCTTCTATGGAAAAGGGGAAATTGAGGGAAGAATTTTTATTTTTTCATCATTGGGCATTGTGACCCTAAATTTTTCACGATATACATACGCTCATCATCACTCGCAGTAGCCCGCCCTGAAAGGGGTGCGTAAAGGACCACCCCTCCCGCCTGGTGGCAACGCACTCCCTCCGCATGGCAGCTCCACCTTGGCCATGGCGTAAAAAAAATAGATGGTGGATTGAGAAGGAAAGGGGATGTGAGGAAAAAATGAGTATGGATAAGGCATGTTGTTAAAAACCCACCACCCTAGCCTGCAGCTCAGGGGTTAGAGAACATTGTCCCCTATCCTCTCAGCTCCGATCCGGGCCTGTTGGCTGATATGAAGGTCACCATCTACCCTGTGAAATTAGCGGCTCACCAGAGAAAGTTGTGGGAGAGGTTGGGTTGTATGAAAAGCGAGGAAACCGGCGGGAAACAAGTGTTTTGAAGAAAGGAGAAGAAGCTAAGCTGGGGTCGGACGGGGTGCTGAATCCCCTCAGCACGGCGGCCAGAATGGCAAATAGACGCACCCCTTATGGAGGGCTGGAGCCATGAAAGCTGTTCGCGGCGAACCTACACAATAGATGGGTAATCTCCTGTCCCGATGGGGAAGAGGGAAGATTGATACGGCGGGAAGGTAGCCTTCACTTTCAGCGTCATGCCTCGGTGTGATTTTTCCGGTGACCAGGCTTCAATTCCAAAAAAAGGGTTTGCGTCGGTGGTAAGGGGAGAGGAGTAACGGCTTGCTTTCTCACTCTAAGTAATATCTTAGGAGGTGGGGAAATAATATTATTAAAGGGCATCCCTCTACACTTCTTCCTAGCCAAAGACATCTTTACAGCACAGGAAACTTTGGAGCGAAAAAAATGTCTACAATAATTTCCTCCAAAAAGGAACTTATGAAGCTACAATTTTAACGTTTAACAACAGAGAACAAACCTCACATTACACGGGATTTACATATATGTAACCACAGATAACTTAATATATACATACGCACACACAACATGAACAAGGCAAAACAAAAGAAAAATAGTATTTACAAAAAATGAATCTAACGTGAATTTTACTATACACTCAGGTGTATAGGCAGTTATCGATGCCTTAAACAAACATTTTGGCTCTTACAGCTATTTAGGTACGCCAGGGGTTTGTGATCACTTTCGACAATAAACTTACGAATAGCCCCTTATATGGATAACGCTTCAAGCTCTATGGTGGCATACGCCTTTTCGCGATGGGACAGCTTCCTGCTAGCATATCCTTCACGATATCCCACTCCATCGTCATCATATTGGACAAGAGCCCAACCTAGGCCATCCTAGGAAACATCGGTACGAACTCCGAAAGTTTCATTAGGGTTCGGTAATCTCAAAATAGGAGCAGAGATTAGCTTGTCCTTTAACTGGTGGAAGCGATCTTCAAATTGACTAAATCGGGGGCCTTTCTTTTAAGCATGTCGTTAATAGGCGAGGCTATTTCAGCGAAATTCGGCTCAAAACGACGATAAAAGGACACGGATCCTAAAACGGAACGGAGCTGTTTCTTCTTTCGGGGGAGCAGCATTTCCGAAACAGGCTTTATCTTGTCGTCCTGGATAAGCATTTGATTCCTGCCAAACTGGAAACCAAAGTAATTAATAGTGTCATAGGCGAAGTGACACTTATTCTGGCCTACCGTGAACCCGTGTACGCTTAACCGGCATAGAAGCGCGCACAGACAAGCTTGCAGGTAAACTGAAATAACCCCTTTTCAGTAGGGAAAGCGGTAAGGCATTTTGATTGCTCTTTAAGCGGCATTTGGTGGTAGGCTTTACAGAGGTCGATGCCGGATATGAACTTCGCGTCTTCGAAGGCATGAATACTTTGGTCGATTAGAGGCATCAGTTCCGTGTCAAATCGTGTAACTGCTTTTAATTTGCGAAAATGGACGCACATCCTAAACGACTTGTTAGGCTTCCTAACCATGGCAATGGTTCTATTATGCCTAATTTTAATAAGCTCTTTATCTCTGCATCGAAAGTCGACCGTAAATGTACGGGTATGGGGTGAGAATTGATCCTTATCGTATCTTAGGTAGTGAGAATAATCTCATGCGTAAATTGATTTAAGCAACCCAGGAATTCAGAAAAGACGTCGGGAAAGCTTTCCAATAAGGCAAGCAATTGAGCCCTCTCATTAGGGGCGAGATTGGGGTTTAACGGGTTAGGCGGCATCGAGAACGAGTTCTTTATCTAGGGGGACTATGTTATTAACGCAAACACGCCGGTGGTATTTCTTTAGGAGGTTGATGTGTTAAATCTTATTACCGGAGGAGATTTCGATTAGGTAATCCACCGGGCCGCGGGGCTCTAAAACGGCGAAAATTCCTTTCCAGTGGGAGAGGAGGTTATTTGCTTAGGAGGGAAGCAAGAGCAGTACTTCGTCTCCTGGTTTGAATGCACGCGCCTTTGATTTTAGGTCGAATTAGGTGCGGTATTTCTTCAGGCTTACATCGGTGTTCCGGAGAGTGATGTCCGCACATTTTTCTACACGTGTACGCAGGTCCAAAACGTATACGTAAGAAGATTTAATTTCCTCATTTACTTTAGGATTGGACCACAATTCTTTCAAAATTCTCCTCGATCCTCGGACGTTACGTCCATAAAACAGCTCAAGGAGAGCGAACCCCAAAGTTCTATGGGGGACCTCGTGACAAGCAAATAACGCTACGGGGAGGTAGTGGTGCCACTCTGGGGGCTGGTCGTGGCACACCTTCTTGAATACATTTTTGAGGGTGCCGTTTAACTTTTCGTACATCCTTTTAGCCAAAGGGTACCATGGCGTCGTGAAGAAGGGTTTGATGAGGAGGAGTTTACTGACATACTCTATCACTCTAGAGGTGAATTGACGTCTCCTGTTGGATAAGATCTCTTTCAGGATCCCTACTCGTGAAAAGATTGCGATTAAACCTCTGCACAAAAAATGCTGTTAATCTTCTTCATGGGGATAGCCTCTGGAAAATGGGTGGCGCAATCGACAAGTGTTAAAATATAGGAGTATCCCTCGCTCGACAAGAGATGAATGGGGCCTATTAGTTCAATTGAGAAGAGGGCGAAGGGCTCGGCCACTCTTGGGTCTTGTGAAAGGAAAAAGGGCGGAGGCTACCCGTTCTTTGGAGGTCACCTTCTGGCAAAGGTCACAGGATTGCAGAAGTCGTTTTTTTTTGGCCGCTCCTGGCCAAAAGAAATATTAAAAAACTCGCTGGCCCTTTTGTTGTGTCCGAAATCTCTGGCTATAAGGCCATCATGAGCCATCTTTAGAACGGGTTCAATATACGTTTGCAGCACACACAACGAGTGGGTTGGGGGGCTCTATGGTTTAACAGAAGAACGATATAATAACTGATCCTTCCCGATGTACTCGATCTTCCGATTGCCTCGCACCGTTGCAGTCTCCTTCTTCTTTGCTTTTGCCCACAGATGTTGTAACGTGTGGCATTTCTTCTGCGTTTCAGCAAATTGGACACTGGTGGCAAAGTCGATGTCTGGGGATGATAAGGGTACCAAAAGCGGTATATCCTTCTCGGCCTGGGCCCTAGTAACGACTGGCTGGGAAATTGGGTTTTGGGAGAGCTGTGCGCTCTGTCCAATGAGGACGGAGCAGAATTTTATCGGGACCGCGACTACATCAGTCCATCCGGTGAAGTACCGGCACTATATAAGGCACCGTACCACAGAAAATCGAGTGACACGACCTAAACGTCATGCCTCAAAGCGAAACTGTTATGTTGGGGACTTACAGGGGGTATTAGTTGGTCGGAAACTACTATACAGGTGCAACCTATATCTCTAACTAAGGTTGACACTCAGCAACTATTTACTGCGCCATTTTCAAACTGGAGCCCACCGGGGGGACTCTTGTGGAACAGTAAATTTACACGTTGATCCGGCTTGGGAAGAAGGAGCAGGGCCACTGGCGATGCAGCTGGCAGATTAGGCGAGAGGGAAGCAGAGATTTGGTAGACCTGGTGAATCGACGAGCTACTGAGTCGAGAATTTTGGGGGCAGTTGTAACTTAAGTGACCAGGAGTGCCTCACGTTAAGTATACAATTAGTCTACGGGCTAGTGGCTAGGCGTGGAGGGGATAAGGAAGGCTTCACGTTCTTTTGTTGTATAGGCGGGGGAGGCCTGTACTTTCTCAGGGCCTGCACTTTTACGAAACTGTTGTTGCCCTTGGGTTGGCTTCGGTTAAACCCAAACTTGGAAGCGTTAAGGTCGGCTTCTTCCACACACTCCTTGAAATTAGATGCCCTTTCTGTCCGCTATAAAGGCCCTTAGTTCTCGAGTGAGTGTCGAAATCAGTTGTCCCCTAAGAATGAAGTCGATTAACGACTCATAATCATTTGCTACTTGGAAGGAATCCAGCCAGAATTGGAAGTTACTCCGAAGCAGGAATCCAAATTGTCTGTACGTTTGGCCTGGCTGTATTCGCGCGGTGCGGAATCTAACCCTATAAAATTCTAGATTGAGGTTAAGAGCAGAAAGAAGTTCGACCTTTAGGTTTGAATAATCAAGGGTGGCCTCTGAAGGAAGCGAAATGAATATGTCGCGAAGGCGAGGATTCAAGAGTGGAAGTAACCCTGCTCACCATCTGATTCTAAGTCCCAGTTGTTGACTTCGAAGATCTCGATATGTGTTATATAAGAGCAAATATCTGCTCCATCCTTGTATGCGAGGAGTTTTAGTGGGGGTACTTGAGCATGTTCATTTCGATATCCTACGGATTTTAGCTCGACTTGGTGACCGCTTATCTCTCTCTCATGCTGCCTAATTCTTTCATTCCCTTCTGCTTCTGCTTTTCTCTGTGTTTTTTCTTTCTTTGACTTCTGCTTCTCTCTGTGCTTTTCTTTCTCTTTCTCTTCTGCTTCTGCTTCTCTTTGTACTTTTCTTTCCCCAAGTTCGTTACGTTCTTCTTCCTGGATGGAAGCGATTAAATCTTTCCCAGATAAGCCCAGCTATAAATTCCACTAACGACAAAAAGGATTCAAATTCCTAGTCAATATCGGGCAAATATATATATATACATATATATATATATATATATATATATATATATATATATATATATATATATATATATATATATATATATATTTATTTAGGGAGAGAAAGACATACTCTCATTGTTCAGAATCCTTAGTCATTAACTCAGTTCATTCCCTTAATATCGTTACGGAATCGTGTTTACTCGTCTAAGTCCTGCTGCCGTCGGACTCGATACATCGCGTAGAACAGAAAGCCTCACCATTTACCGCAAAGAACTAGAGACGTTGCTACTTTACTATTAAGAATAAAGTTATATTTTCTTAGCCGCGTCCTACAAAGTCCTTTGCTCTTCCCGATTACTGAGCCACTTTCGGTAAGCCCAGCCTACCGCATAACCCCTGTGAGAATTAATAATTAGTCAAAGCCAATTTGATATAGGCGTAAATTGTCCCCCTGCCTAAGGTCCTCGCCACCATTCGAAAAAATAGCAACGTTGAGTATTCAATACATGCCCTTATAATTACTGACCACTCACCTACATATCGCTAATCTATAGCACTAACAAAAACTTTAACATTCACCCGGTAACAATATAACCCCCCCACCCCCACATAAACTGGTGACACCCTTTTGGCCGAACAGTGAAGGTGACGAGAAAATGGACGCTTCAGACTATCAATAGTTAAGAAGAGGAGAGGCGTACATCTTTAACGCTATCACCATCAAGCCTCCCGTCTTTAACGAAGCTGCAGTCGCAGGTTGGTTAAAAATTGTCGAAGCCCCGTTTCATATTTCAAGGTTAAGTAAGGAGGATACTAGATTCTTTCATTATTTGATGCATTACCTCCCAAGACCATTCACCGTTTCCTGGCTGCAATCCTCTTTAGTCATAATTACCAGCTGTTAAAGATTAAAGTGAATGGGCTCTTTGAGAGGACGAAAAGCGAGCATTTTGAGAAGCGCACTGACCCCTCTACGCTCACAGGTTGACCTTCTACGAATTTAGAAGAAGTATGGAGAACTGCTCTACAGGTAGGCGTTGGTAAAGAACTCTTGAGGCACAATTTTATCGAATCCCTGCCATCCAACATAGCATCTATAATTGCTACGCAGAAGGAACTTACTCTATTCCAGTTGGAAAGCTTGCGGATGAACTAATGTCATTCTATAGCCTACATTTTATTTAATGTTAATGAGAGCAGTGAATCCTTAGTACCTATTCCTACTTCTTTCTCCAAAATGTGTATTCCTAATCTAAATAATGAAAGTGATATTTATATAGACAATGCTGATTCTACGGGTAGTGCGCGATGAGTACCTATGAATGAGTGTCCTAATCGGAACCGTCCTAATATTGTGCAGTGAAATAATGATCACAGTGCTTATAATATACCAGTAGGATTGCGACCATTTCGAAGTAACCAAATACCTATAGTCTGCCGTGCAAATTTTACTTAGGTGAGAATGCGAAATTCTGCAAACCCTGGTGCAAATGGCAAAAGAGAGGATAACACTTGCGGATGACCCATCCTCCAGGCCATCTTCGCCAGCTCAGCCAGAAAACTAGCATGGTATGCCATTGTAAGTGCGGCCGCTTGTATGCCATCTGTTGTCACCGTCACCGCTAATGTGAATAAAAATAAATGTGAGTTTCTAATTGATACGGGCGAGAGTGTGTCGTTAATTACGGCTACATTTTTTAATTCATGTGAATTGAGCCAGTCCAGTACAAATAATGGCGGTAAAATTGAAGTGCACGTCGTCGTCCACACGGATATAATTATCTCTAGTTTTGGCCGATGCTCAGGTGGTCATTTGTGGTTGCGGATACAACTTCACCATTATTAGGAATTGACTTTCTGCGCCAATTTAATCTCTTAGTTGACTATGCACGCAGCATACTTAGCGACGAACAAACCAAACTCGTACCTCACCTATAGCCCCTTTGCAAAGCCATATTGGAGAAATATAAGGCTTTGTACAGTCCCGCACCCGCTAATTCATCTTCATCTTCGCCGAACTCAGTGACGCACACAATTTATATGGTAGTGCTCAGTGACATTCGCGTGACCGAGAACTCTTTTAATGGAGAAGCTGCATGTTGCCAAATCAACCTTCAAAACACCAATGAATGAGGGAGTCGTGCGCCCGTAAAAATCACCATGGGCGTCGCCGATTTAAATTGTATCGAAGATGTCGCCGGGGAGTACCTTGTGATTGGCGATTTTCTAGCGCTCAATGAGATCACTAAACTCGATAGATAACCATTGCCGCGAATTCAAATTGTGGCAAACCACCTCCATGACAAAAGAATATTTTCAATTTTGGATCTGATTCATGCTTACTATCAAATCCCTATGAGCCCAGCGGACATAGATATAACTGCGGAGATTACGCCCTTTAAATTGTAGGATGAAGTGAAGCTTCCATTCGGCCTCCGGAAAGAATGTTGCACATTCCAACGACATATGGATAACCTGTTTTGAAGATTAGGTTTAGTTTATATATGTATAGACGATATACTAATATCTTAATGCAATATGCACGACCACTTGATGCATTTAGGTTAAGTCTTCAAAATCCTGGAGGTACACGGTCTGAAGATATCCCTGGAAAAATCCGAGCTGGTAAAGGAGGAGATTGATTTTTTCGGGCATCACATTTCTTTAGAAGTGGTTTGTTCACCGGCCAATAAAATTAAGTAAATTGGAAACATGCAGCTACCTAAGGACTACAAGGTACTACGACAATATGTAGGCATGTTGGGATACTACCGAAGGGTACCTCCTAGTTTTACCACAATCGCAGTCTCGTTGACAGACTTGCATGCCTGCAACCTATGGCTCGTACGCTCGAATGATTCTATATGGCACGAGGAGCATTTGAGAATACTAAATCGGCCTTAATCAATACTGTCAAACTGTCACTTACTGGCCAATGATTAGCCATACCAACTGGTGCCTGATTGCTCTAAATACGCTGCAGGTGATGCTGTGTAAAGTAGGCCCAACGCTCAAAGTCCTCGTCACACGTCGACCGCCAAGTTAACCAGGACTCTTATATACACGCCCTTATAATTACTTTCCACGTACTCGCAAACTGATAACCTATAACACCACATAAACTGGTAACAGTCACCTCAGTACCATATACCTTCCTTCCTATAAGTTAATCTTCTTATTATTTAAATTCAAAATTCATAAATTAATTGTGTCGCTTACAATTTGATGCGTTCCAAACTTATACTGTAGTCTAGTATATAAGGATACTATAGTTTTACCACCTAGTAAAAAGTAAGACTTGCACATGCTGTATACTATTACACAGGAAATATTCTATCGTTCTATTTAAAATTAAAATTCATCCCTACGTATCTCAGAAACTTAGTATTCTTTTGTGAATCTAAGGTGGTGGATTGGAAAATTTTAAAACACTCCAGATTCAGACACCTAAATTCATCTCCAAGTTGACAGTGATAAAAATTTCACCACCTGTATTCTAATCTCTTTGGAAATATCATCATCTATGTGCATTGCATTAACTCTTCAACAGGGAACTGCTTACACCTTGACCCTTTTGTCCATTTGACATACTTTCAAAATAGTTTTTCAAGTTTCCCATTGAGTTATAGATTTTCGCCTAGAATATATACGCCAGGGTGGCTTGATTCAAATCTGCCCCTCTTATCAATAAATTTTGGCAAGGGAAACGAATTTCAGCGGATCAAAGCTGGTGGCAAAATCGCATTTTTACATTGAAACTAACGGCGTTATTTACACTAGAGCGAATTTGAGTGCAGACAAGATAAGACTTAGTTAGCTCTTTTGTTGGCGTGACTGGTGGACATGAAAAATAGTGAGGTTAATATAGTGCCATCTATTAGGGATAATGAAACTTGAAAGTGGTTTAATCAAATCTTTGTAGGTTGAGCAATCTATAATTTGAGGACGTGTATCCAACAGCACATGTTAAGAACTAATGCATAAGTTCATATTAATCAATTAAACAAAAGTAAATTCCTTTAAGCCACTATCTCCTTCTGAGATAAAAAAAAACTTAGTGCAGGTACCTCCTAGCTACTAGTTATTAAATGATTCTAAAGTGGGAAGATTAAGTGAAGTAAAACTGTGTAAGAGCTGATAAGCTTAATTCAAATATACATAATATCAAGTGCGAAAACGGTTTGTAACTTATTCAAAAATGGGAGAAGTGGATAGAATTAAACATAATCACTCCCTTTGTCACCGAATTAAAATTCCTTTGCTGCTTTCATCAATCTAGTTTCTTTTATGGATGAAAGAAACTTTTTATTTTTCCTATTGGTGCAGCCAGTGGCCGCTCTGCAACCACATGATGGTGTGTGATACCTGGTCCCTGACGCCATCCTTCTCCTATTTATTCTCAGACCCGGAGAGAGACATGCGTCGATCAGTCATCCTCAGAAAGCTCGACCATTTCTTCACGGACAACAGCTGTGAAGAAATTAAGGCTGAGATTTCAAAGCACCAAAAATGAGCAAGAAATGCAAAAGTGGATAAGTTTGGCAAAAATATACTCAAAGTTATTTTCTCAACCACGGAAATGGCACAAATGGCTATGAAGGAGGGACTTCTGGTGTTCTATCTCCGCGTTGCCCCTGAACAAATAGAAGCGGAGGAATTCGTTCAGATGGAAACCTGCTTCAAATGCATGGCAGTGGAAAAACACCCAACAAGTGAGTGTCGAGCTACCGAGATTACATGCTCTATCTGTTCTAAACACGGGCATGGATGAAAGGAGTGTAGCTCTAAAGAAACACGCTGTACACACTGCGGAGGGTACCACAGGACCTTGGTCATGAGGTGTCCCGTCCGCAAAGAGGCAATCAGAGCCAAACGTGAAAAGTCGAAAAAGGAAAAGGAGGCAAAACTAAAGATCATCGCATAAGCAGCAGCGGCAACAAAAACAACAGCCACAGAAATATAGGCGGCAAAGCTGGTGATGCCATTGAATGCTTTAAATAATAACCATGGTGATCTACGCACACTTGAAAAAACCTAGCCAACCTAGGCACATTTTCTGAAGAATTAAACCAGCTATTACAGAAGAACGATATCAGGAAAAAAACTTTGGTTTCCTCCCAATCCCCCTACACAAGAAGTGCTAAAAATAAAATTTGTGGACGACCCACAACAAAACGAAACAACCCCAAAAAAGTAAAAGAAACTACCGACATTCAACAACAAATGAAAACCACAAAAAAAGAAATAACTAAAGAAGGAGAAGAAACAAGGGGCGAAAGCCCTCGAAAAAGACCCAAAAAGAAACAGCAAAAGAAAAAGAAGAAGACTTAACCCCGAAAAGAAGAAGAGACAGAAGAACAAGAATATACACTTCATGGGGAAGAGGACGTGGACGACGACATTCTGGACTATCCCGGAGTACCCCTCACGGAAGAAAGAAACATCTTATTACGAGGATTCTTCTTTAACTCCACTGACGTGGGACTAAAGGTATTCGGCGCTGTAGTGTGCAAGCCCCTGAAAGGTGACCTGGAGGCACTGATCGATGGAATTATTCGTGGTGACTATAAATGGACCTACGATGGACTGTTGGAAGAAAGAACCATCTACATCCCAGACTCGTGTGTACACACCGTGAACATGTCAACATATAAAAAAATCAATAGTGGTCAAAAAACGTCCGATATCGTTTAGTGGAAAAATGTGTAGAAGTGAATGATAGTTAACAATTATAAACTTCAGTGATTAAACGGAGGAAAAATAAATACATTTAATAAAAAGTGGATAATAATCAATAAAAAATAATAAGCAGTGATTAAAAATGAATATAATATTTAGTGTCCATAGTAGTAAATCCATAGATTAAGTGAATTAATTTAATAAGCAGTGGTTAAAAAGAAAGAGGAAGAAAGTGTATAATAATACTAAAATTCAGAGGCTAAAGGGATTAATGATAAAAACATTCTATAGTCAGTGGTTACGTGAATAAAAACACTGGTGTATAAAGAACAAAATATTTAATGGCTAGTGAGAATAACAAAGTTGAGCAATAAAGCAAATTAATAATAATCTCATTAAATAAACAATGCTCAATGCTCAATATTTAGCAGTTAATAATTTAGTTAATAATTAATTTAATACACAGTAACTCATAATAAACAGTGAATAATAATACTTAGTAATAAGCATAAGGACTTTGTGAAATAATAAAAGCAGTTAATAAACAGTTATCAATATTGAATAATTAACAATTAAGAATAATAGTTTAGTGTTTAATAATGAACACATTATTTTATGGCCAATAACAAAGTTTAGTCATTTAGAATATTAATAATAGAAACAATTAATAAATCGTGATAAAAGTGAACATATTTATTGGTAGTAAGAACAAGGTCTTCGTGAAATTTGTACAAAAGATAACAAGAACATATTTTTGGTAGTAAAAACAAGGTCTTTGTGAAATTTGTACAAAAGATAGCAATATATTAAAATTGAATCTAATTTCTGAGATATAATTCTCTGTCCTGAAAAAATTCCCTGATTTTAAAATGTAAAATATTTGTCCTCCAGTATGTCCTGGTGAACTAAACTCATTGAATATAAAAGATTAAAAAAACTGAGTAAATATACAAAAATATGACCTCCAGTAGTACCTGGAGAATTCATTTTGTTCTTACTAGTACTTGTGTAACCTTTTCATCTCTGCTCAACTTTTTCCCCACTATTAAATAGTTTTTTTGTAACGCTAATTTGTGTATGTATTTTTTCGTCTTAAATAAATATACACCAATAAAACAATTTTCTTGCCCGACTGCTATTATCGCTGCACTGAAAAATTTCAATTGTACTTTTGTTAAGAAAGACAAATTGTGAGTGAGTTTACTTACCATCCCTCCACTCTGATAAAAAATATAAGGAGAGGAAATTATGGACCTGATATACATCAGGAACTTATAAAAAACTACTTAGATAAATTATTTAGTTTGAATGATTGAATCTTATTCTAATACTATCAATTATCGCAAATAATTCTGACAATAATTTTTTTTTTATTTGAGAAAAGAATATTTGCTTTTTTAGATTCAAATGCGTAGTTGAATATATTCCATGCAGTTGCATTCTTTGAAAATTGATTTGTTAATTTGTGGGGCCAGTCCACATCTCCCTCCTCCACTACAAATATTTTTTTAACGTTGGTTTTAAAACCATCTAATCTTTCATTCAGGAGATAAATAATAAAATGGACATTCCCATATTTCATTAATTTGTGAGAGAAATAAAACAAATTGTTAGGTGAACTCTTATTGTTGATTTATTGATCAAAAGAAATTTTAGGAATTCAGGGGTAGGTGGGTAGTTCGATTGTCCGAGAGCAAATCACCACAAATTACCGCTAGTTACTTTTAGCCGGTCTTATTTGGTATGTAAGAAGGCGAAGAAAATAAGATATCGGGTTCGATTATCGACAATATCTATGGCTGATTTTTGAAATATTATTCAATCGGTTACGTTCGATTTTGCAATTCTCAATCTCACTAGTTATCTATTCCACTTCATTTGATCTAATAGAAGGTTTATGTATATTAATAGCGCATTATTTTTAAAGAAACATTAAAAAATGAATCCTGTACTTCATTAAATATTTCCTGAGTGATTAAAATGCCATTGCAAATTATTAGTCTTAAGTATTTAGTAACATCGTATTTTGTGAAAAAGGGCAAATAATTTTTTTTTTTAACATATTCATAACTATATTAATTGATAACTAAACTATACTATCTGTGAGGGCTTTCTAGTTCTAAATAAAATTCCATATTCCTTTAGAAGGAGACAGAATATACATGTTATCATAAACTAAACTTTCTCAATTTCCTTTCAATTCCTAGAATAATTAACTCCGCTATTAAAGTTGAGCGGAAGTTATGTGATGACCCGCGGATCTTGTCACTGTGATTTTGTGAAATATACATCATAAGCTAAATAGGCCTAATAACATAGTTCTGAGGGCCTCTTAGCCTACATTAATGCCCATATATCAGTATAGGTTTGGTCGTAGATCCACAGAAATCTTTTTTACGTTGAATTCACTATTCCCGTACCATTTGACATTATGGCGTCTACTTGCGAATGAATAAGGAAATGCCCCTTTAGCTATTGTTTATAGAAGAATATTATGGGGGATGAATAATACATAAAAGATTTAAAAGTTAAAAATCGATAAAGAGTATCATTATAAGCTATTATTTTTAATTGATCTGGATATTGTTTCATTATTGTTCGTGATATGACGATAATGGCATTATGGGAGGTATGCTCACTCGGAATGCTTATTTAGTTTCTTGTTCATCCACTCTGCTAAGTGAATTACAATGGCTATATTCCCATTCTCCATCTCCTTCAAGCTCCCTCTTTTTGTACCAAACTTTAAGTCTTTCAAATCTGCACCCCTTCCTGCTCCTGAGATTCCTATTTCTCCTTTTCGGCTGTGCCAGTTTATTGCTTGTCTCTCCTAGTCTTCTGACCTGCAATCATGAGGTTTCTTTTCAATTTTTCGCTCCTAGGTTGTGAAACGATCTGACTCTTGATATATGCTACTCCCTCTCTCTCGGTGCCTTGTAGACACACCTCTTCAATTAAGCCTTTTCTTATTTGGGCGATTTAAAAATAATAATGTTACTAAAAGTACCCTTAATTTTTAAAACTAATTGACAAAAAAACGCAACGTGCCGTGGAAAAAGCATGTTCTGTTCTAATAATACCCCCCAGTGATACCTTTTTTAAAAAAAATCTTAAACCGTTAGCCAAATTTTCTTCTTCCCTGTAAATAACAAGTGATTAATAGAGCAAATATAAGTAGTAATTCTTTTAAGAAAATTTATAAGAAGCCGTCAGGTGTTTTATTAAAAAAGCCACCTCTACTCTTCCGCGAATTCTCTAGAGCTCACAAGTCATACAAGATAGAGGAAAAAGTAAGGAAATTGAAAACACCATTAGCTTAACAAGTCAAATGCAGCCCACAAATATTTCTTTTAATCGAGCCTTTAAAGCATTAATTTATCATTTGGATGCATTAAGATTCTGCTACGAGTACTAACTGGTGAGATATAAGACCGATATTTGGAGAAGTGTGGATCAGAGATAAAATTAGGAAAAATGTGACATATTAATAAAAATATATTAAAATTGTGGCCTTAGTGACGAAATCATGATTGTAACTGCAGGTGGCATTCTCTTCAAAATGTTAAAGCGTCCGATGATAAAATAAGGGTATTTTTAAGTGTTAAGAAGCCCCCCCCAAAAGATTTTTTTTCAGTTTTATAGGGCAAGAAGAAGTTCCAAAATTTAGGAACCATGTAGGATACTAGAAAAATTCCCAGGAACCGGGAATTCCCGGGAAAGAGCAGAGTAAAGTGTTTCTCTTAACTTTTTCAAAATTAAACTTATTCTGAATGACATAAAATATACGCGATCTTCTTTCATTTTTAATTTAAAATGGAAATGAACAAAACACCAAAGACTATATTATTTAATTACAATATATTGTGACTTTCAAACTAGAACAATTTCTTGGAGTCCTTACCATTTAAAATCTGATATCGTTTCTTCGTATCTAATGGGTACCCGAGCTTTTGGGATGCAGTCATTTAGACCCCAAAATCAAAGTTTCCTGATCTTTCAGGAAACGCAAAAATCTTTTCGGTTCTCGGTCAGTTTCCTCGAGTTTAGGAACCGGCAATTTCCCTTATAACAAGAACCGGGATCTCATTCTAGATATGAATATTTTTTATCTGGAATAATAGTCGGGTTCTTTTAATATTTTTTAGAGATTTCTTCTATTAAAATCTTTTAGTGTCTGCTATAACAGATTTTGGAGACGTGAGCTACTGCTTAGCCTAGTGGAAATACCGCTTCCGATTTAAGCGAAGTTAAGTAACACCAGGTGGAGTTAGACACCTGATGGAGTTAACAATTTGGTTGCCTTCCCTGTGGCTCCCATACGCTGTAAATAGACATGGTTCGGATTCCACATTGATCAGCAGGTCGACACTGAAAAATAAACACATCTTAATTGAGACGATCAAAGGCACCTATGGAAATTGGTATTTGCCCTAGTTTTGATCCATAAGCAAAGTCTGAGTTATGGATAATGTTGTAAACTTAAAGGCATCTGTTGGGATAAATTTGTAAGCTTGTGAATGGTTTAATCAGCCTTGACCGGTTTTCATATTTTCGCCAGCCGACTAAAGTTCGCCCGCCATCTTGGCCCAAGTGTTTGGTGTCCCATTCTTTGTCCTTCCTTATTCCTCTTCTTTTTATCAATCATCCCTTGTATTCAGCTCTCTGTCCACACCACATTGATTTAAGCAGAGGAAAGTTGCCTTCCTTGCACGAGCAGGGGCTTATGCAAGGACGTTGCGTGACCTTCATGTCCCATATCTCCAAGTAGTCTCCCCTGTCGCCTTTTCATTCTAAATACGTTCCAAAAACTCCCCACTCTCCTAGTATCTATTTACTCTTCTCTTATATACTCTAGATAAAATGAACAAACTACTTTTCTACCATATTTAAATTTTTAGATACGATTTTAAGGTAATTTTTCTGTTAAATAAAACCGGCAAAACTATAGATTTTGAATAATAAATGTTAGGGATTTAGTAAAATTTCCAAGTTTATCTTCATTTGTTTATATTTTTGTAGAATTCTTTCTCGTTCTTTATATAATTAAATCTAAATGTTGGACTTTATTTAATATGTGCAGACCGGAGTGGTTGATAATTTTTGATTTTCCTATGCTAAAGGAATTTGAAGTGTTGATAGCAATAATACAATTATTTTTCCACTTTTTATGATTTAAGTGTATTTTTCACTCAAACATCAATTAGTTCTAGCTTTTCCTCAATCTAGTCTCGTTAGTTGCCCATAGCATTGAGATCCTGCCTGGAAGAAAGTTTCTCCTAGTCAGATTAAAAGACACTTTTCCAAATATGCTAAAGTAATCGGATGAGAGAATTCTTCCGGGGAATATAATGTTTTATACCAGAGGGCTTTTCAAACACTTTGTGACAGCTTGCTCTCTAAAGAAAATTCCACAAGTGGGGTCGAACTCCTTAACAGAGTGCAGAGTGGGGTGGAACGAAACACACTTTTTCTGAAATTTATTTTCCAACCGTGAATTTTTATGGAGCTATCTGTCAAATTAAACCTCTTAGGAGGGATTATTTGACATAATAACTTTTAAAGGTTCCTCACCGCCATTTAAAATGGAAAATAATGCGATTTTCAACTTAATTTTAAATTCGTAGATTATATCTGAAAATTAAATTCTAATTTTGAATTTGTGCCAGCAAACAAAAAATCATTGTATTTTAAGGACCAAGTAAATGAAATTTGGAAGTAATCTATTGATATTTAAAGGTTCATCAATGATATATTATAACGGTGTACGTGACAATTGTGTTTCAGTAGCGCAGAGGATCTCGTTGAGAGTGGAATTGTGTGTGTGTGTGTGTGGCTCTGTCTAGTGTCGATTGTTTTGATCACATTCTTCTATTTGTATTTAAGAACAGTTATTCATAGTGTACAATAAATATTTATACATGTTTCATTATATTTCAGAGCTAAAAAATATGTAAGAAATAAACTAAAACAATATGTAATCTGTCTACTGTGGTAAAAGACATAATATAATAATAAAAATAACAATATTTAATTATGGCACTTAAACCTTGAACGCGTCATGAAATTGAAAGCCCTTTGTTTGGCGCACCCTGCGCCATTAGTGAACGACTGTTGCCAACTTATGAAGATGTTATAAAATATTTTTGGTTTGAGAGAGGAAAGTAAGAGAACCGCAAAATAAAAGCCACACAAATTAAACAAATAATCAAATTAGTAGTGGAGAAGTTAGGAAAACGGAAATTTTGTAATATCCATGAAATTCAATCAAAGAAAAATATTCTTAGTGCAGTTAGAAAAATCATGAGTATTTTTTTTTAAATCAACCAGCTACTTCGACCGATAATATCGAAGTGATTCTTCCTTCATCCAGCACAGAAACAAAATCTGCTGACGAAGGTAGCAACTATGAGGTTCCTTCATCCATGAAACGCACAGAAGTAAACAATATTTGCATCCAAGACTCCAAATAAACGAATAAAATTGTCAGAAATCGCGATAGGATGTGATCACACTGGTGTGTCTGATCGAGCTCCAGCCTTATTAATAAGTTCAATCCTTAAGTACTTATCTTCAATCGAAATTAAAGAAACTTTTGTAGTAGCTGACAGGTCAAAGATTAGAAGAGTGCATGTCAAAGAACGTACTACACTACAGCAAGAGATTAGATCAGATAGGCTATTATATTCTATTTATTTTGATGGTAGAAAGATAGCACATTTGTTGTTGAAACAATGGAAAGAACTCATCAAAAGAAGAAAAAGATCATGGAAGAGCATATCTCTATGATAGAATAACTTGGTTTAGAATACATTGGACACCTGACAATGAAGACAAGTTCTGCAAAAGCTATATGCGATGCAATATTCTCTTATCTAGAAGCAAATATGTAACATCGCAAATGATGAACTTGTTGCTGCGGAATGCGATGGAACGGCAGTGAATACAGGAACAAAAGGATGTGTGATCAGAAGTTTAGGAGAAAATCTTAATAGACCACTGCATTGGTTTATTTGCCAGCTCCAAGCAAATGAGCTCTCATTGCGCCATCTCATCAGCAATTTAGATGAGAAAACAACGGAACCTCGTGGATTTATCGCACCTATAGGAAAACAACTGGATAAATGTAAGAATATAAGTGTCTTGATTCGAACCAATTCCGTCTAACCTGCCTTCTGCTGATAGAGGAAATCTGAACACCAATCAAAAGTATCTGTTTGATATCCTTCTATCTATCTCACGAGGTAAATGTTTTGGTGAAATCGCTCGCAAGAGTCCTGGAAAAATTAGCATGCACGATGGCTTACAACGGCAAATCGGATACTTCGATTATTGTCTTGTTCATCATGAAGGTGTATGCCCCATGCTGGTTTGAGATAAAAGCTAGCTCTTATTTGCAAGATGCAGCACTAAAACTCTTCAAGACAGTGAAATCATTGCAAGGTATCAATAAACAGATTAAATATATAGTTGCCCCGTGATTCAAAGGAATTCTTATTCTGCACACGCGGAAAAGATTCTTCTGTGTATGCTGTAAGATGAAAGAAATAATATCCGGGAACTCACAAGGAGAAGAATTATAAAAACACGAACGGATTATAATGGGAAATCACTACGCATTTTCAAGATCCCAGACATCCACCTAATCAATTGACACGAGACTGTTGTGACTGAACCTCCGCTGACGCGGACGCTCTCTGATAATCAACTTGAAGAATTTATCCGTCAACAAACTAAATTGGATATTCTGAAGTTTCGTTGTCACACACAAGCGGTTGAGAGATGCATCAAACTTGTCTCTAAAGCGGACTAGCAGTTTGTGTGGAAGACGAACGGGACGGCTATATAAGGAGTAGAATTGAGTCCAGGATAAAAATACCCTAATTTAATACCAAGAAGGACTTTGTAATGAAAGGTAATAACACTACCAATGTCTAACTACATTGAATAAATGTATATTGAAGAATAGTGAAAATTTAAATATTTGACTGTTAATTGTTCAATTTCTTCTATTTCAGGTTGCTTGGAAACAAAAGGAAAGAAAAGGAAGGAAAACTTATCGAGTAGGTAATAGATTATTTTTATTCAACAAAATGGAAGTAAAAGTATAGATTGTAAAGTTTTCTGGAAATATATTTTTTAAAAGTTTTATGGAAATAATATACCCCGTATAGGACATAAATGTTGATGTAAGAACTTGAATGCAAGACAAGCCTTCTTTTTCTTCAGAATAATCCATGGCTTAAGAGTGGGGGTGATCGCTTAAAGCTTGTTTCCTACAGCCATAGTGATACATTCTGCCCTCAGATTGATAGATGAAATCTCAATAATCTCTCGAGTACTGCTGCAGCTGTCTTGAAACAGTCCTTCTTCACAATTTGGAGATTGTTCCAATTTTCCTCGTTTGAGGTATTCCTCTGTCTACTGGTTGATTTATCAACCTTACATAAACCTATTTAGTGTATTGGTTGACAAAATATTATGGACAGCTCAACTCGTAAACAGGGATGCGTTTGACATTTTTCTTAGCATGTTATCTTGACGACAGCTGTACCTAACTGTATACGAGATATAACTAAAGTCAATTGCTATGATAATAATGCCTATTTTTTTTGATAGGAATCCTGCGTATTCAGGTTATTTTGGACACTTCAATTTTTCTAGTAAGTCGATTGCCTGCTAAGATCTTTCGCTCAATAGATTCAAATTTGCATAGCGTTTAATTATATGAAGTTTAAACCAATAGCTTTTTGCAGAGTAATTTGGAAATCCTTGAATTTTCTCAGGCAATATATATGGAAGAGATTGTCATAGAAATACATGTGTTTAGATCTTTTTAGGACGGTACTCTACATCGATGTTCTTTCGTAACGCCATGCTCTATTCTCCTTGGGTAAAAAATATAAATTAAAAATAAAGGAAATTAATTCAAACAATTTATTCAGGAAAATCTTTACTGCGGCTTTTAAAGATATAACCTTACCCTTCCCAATTTCTTGATGAATATCTTTCCAAAATAGTTGTCAGAATATACCTTTTTTATTTAAACGTTATTCATTTAAGTGTCTAAAAATAATGCTTGTAAAAGAACAAGCTCTGACACACCTAATTTATCGGAGAGCAGGTGCTACGGTATCGTGCCTTGGACGCCCTTACTTCCTATTCGAACATTCTCGAATTTTCGACTCCTGACCACGTAGGAAAAATATTTCCCATGACCCCCTTCCCCCCCCCGGTGATGAGGTGTGAAAGAGCCGCTGCTAAAGAATGAATCTACTCCACCTCCTGATTAAGATGTCAGGAGCTTGTGACTCCTTCCTCCAAACTCCCCCTTCTCCCCCAGAATCTGGCATACAAATACTCGGGTTATTCTGTAGTTGGACGAGTCCAGGCTGTCCTTATCTCTTCGTCCCGTGAGCATTCGTCAGACAGCAGACTTCTTCAGCAGTGATTCTCCCCAAGTCAATTGATAGCTTTTGTGTACGGTAAACCTTTGAATTTGCGCAACGGTCTCCCACAGTAAAAAAACGTTTCCTCTTTAAGTGGAATTACGAGAAATCCCACATTCCAGGTCAAACATCATCTTTGAAGTTTGGCTATCTTCATCGAAAGGTTGCTTCGGATCGTGCTCCACCTTCCTCATTCGAATCGTGCCCCACTTGCCTCATCGCAAGAAGGACCCTCCTCGAAGTCATCGACCGGTAAGACTAAAAGCCATTAGTAGTATTGTCAAGTTCTCCCTTTTGATCTGAGCCTAGTTACATTAATCAATTAATTCCATTTGAGCATCCCTCCTCATAATAATTATCAAGAGACTATTTCAATCTGAATAATTTCCCTTTGCTTATTATTATTCTTATTTTTATCTGTGTAAATAAAATTATATTTTCATCTTTAACTAAATTGGACCATAATCTCGGCCTATTTAAGTAAATCGCGCCAACCATTTATGCACTCTGTTGGATTATTAAGAATGTGAACTCCAACGCCTCAAGTGCGACCTCCAAGTCGGTCTTTAATCCCTGCGAACACTCCTCCAACGGTTTGCGTTGCACTAAGTGAGTAAGTCACCCCCAACATAATATAGAAGTAGTGTATGGTATAAAGTGGTTGAACCACGACATATATTATATATTATTTTTATATTATAAAAACTGGTGTAAAGTGTGTGAGGTCTAATACATAGTAAATCAGTTTTAGTAGCCCCCTCTCATTATTAACGTTTCTTTATTTTTCTATTTTTGGCCGAAGTACGTTCAGATTAGTTCTAGATCAGTAGAACTTTAGTATATTAAATTTTTAAAACTTTAGATTATTAGTTGGGACCCGTTCTTTGTGTTTGTGTGTTGCATTTTTCGGAATATTTGAGTTAATCCTCAGTCGGATAAGAAAGATTAACCCGTCTTAACCTTGTAGGAAGAGTTTTAGTGTTCTTTTAGTTTGATAATTTTTTAATATTATTTGGGGAAAAAGTTAGGCTTCACGTACATTACCGAGTAATTTGGTTACGTCAATAGCTCCGTTCGCGTGTTACCTTCCCTCTAGTAAGCCAACAAGATGTCTTCTTCGTTTGACCTTTTCAAGAGCCGAGGAGAGTCGTTGGGCCTGTCGGAACAATAATTATTAAGTTTTATTCAGGAAGAAGAAAAAAATGAAAGGGAAGAGAGAAGATCAAAAGAATAACGAGAGATGGAAGAGCGTGAGAGAATAAGGCATCCTCAACTGGAATTAAGTCGTATTTAATTGAAGTCAATATACATTAACTCCCGGACCTAAACTCCACAGTTTCTGTCAGTAAGATTACCCATCTTTAAAGAAGGAGAATATTTTGGATCATATCTTACGCATTTCAAGTAGATTTTTGAAATCAACAATTGGGGCATCGAAATGGATGGTGTCACTAAATTGCTCCCTCTCCTAAACTCAGAGTTGCAAGACATTCATTTCCCTTCGAACCAAGTCCACTATAGACTACTCTTCCCTCAAGTCTGAACTCTTAGCTGCCATAATTATGACCCCAGACTTCTATTGTGGCCCTGATTCAAACAGCAAATCAAGAAGATAAGTGGAACCAAGCGGGAATTTCCCTCTCGAGGCCGTTCCTTTAGTTGCTTAGAAGAGCAGACAAGTGGTATCGAGGCAAACTCTCATACCATTCTCGTCCAGGGAAAATCCCGTCTCTCAGTTTTCTGAATAAAAACAGAGATACCCCTCACCATTGAGGAATGCTAAGGTGAATTCCCATTTAAGAAAAGATTGACCTCTTGGTTGTCTTATCATCGAGAAGGCCGAATTTGTAACACCGGCATTAAAATAACTTAAGTATTCCACCAGAAGTTTGCTGTCATAGAACGAATATTTCAAATGAGTCTCGGTTAATTTGGCCCCTCAAAAATGGAACTGGTCGAAGTAATTCTTTGACAATTTAAAGAAGAGCAGCCCCCAAGGCAAATTGAGAAAAGTCTGTTAGTAGTTGGTATTATAGATAATATGGTAATGAATGTTGTAATTTAATTAAATTTGTTAGTGACTCTTTTGTGGCATCGAAAGACTCAAGGACTCTATCATTCCACATTAAATAAGGTAATTTGGGCTGTTAACGGAGAGTTCAGTTAAAGTGGCAACAACCCTGGCAAAATTCAGCCTCATTCTGCGGTAATAACTAACTATAGCAACAAATAACGGACTACTTCATAATATGTCGATAAGGGCATTTCCTTGATTTATATGACCTTGCCTAATGGAAGGCTTACTCCTGCAGCAGATAAGTGGTAACCTAGAATATTCAAATCCAATTTCAAAAATTTGCATTAGTTTGTTTTGTTCTAAAATTAAGCATACTTTGTACAAATGTTCTAAATATCAATTAATTTTCACGAAAAATTAGGATGTTGTCAATGTTTATAAAACGAAATATAAATGGGGAAAAATGTACATTCGTCGTTGTAATGTGCAACTGGCTTCCCTGAGTTTCTACGAAATCCTTAAATACTTAAATAGGTCCAAGGTTGTTATTACGCTGGTCTTCTTTTTATCTACGGAGTTCATTGTCATTTGCTGATATGCCCAACTAAATCTATATGAATAAAACATACCTTACCATGGAGATAATTAGGCACTCTAAACAGAAGTTCAATATATCCTAAATTTCATCACCATTTGAAAGTAAAGTCGTATCTGGCCACAATAAAATTTAAAGCAAACAAACGGCGTAAACTTGGAATCGCATGGTCTAACTGAACTTCACCATAAAATTCAAGTGATTTAACGTTCGCAGTAGGAATTTTATAGTAAACTTCTTCCTACAAATTATTCCAACTATTAAAAATTACACTCATTTTTTTCACTTTAGTAGCGACTGACACTCAAGAGGCTAAACTAGTCATCGTATATAATGCGACATGCAAGGTAGGTTTTCCGAAGCACCTGGACAAGGAGGTCTGGATGATGATCAAATTTTAATATTCTTGTTTTCTTTAGGCCACTTGCACCATGGTTTACAATATTTCGCATTTTGTACTGAATTTGAAATAAAAGCACTTTTATTTTATTTATTAAAATGATGAATAGGCAATAAATTTGCATTGCAATTTTTCACATTATTAGTGGCCTTTTTAAATTTTTCACTATTATTAGTGTTATTTACAGTGAAGCATTGTACCGTAACAAAGAGTATGATTTTGTCTGCTAATTTACAAATTAAGGTATTGTTATTTTCTTTTGAGTGGAAATTCTACGTGCTATGTATGTTCCTAGATAGAGCTAAGCCTAATTTGTCCTGGGCTAAGGCTTCATCTACGCCCACATAATTAGCTCTAATTTGTAGCTCTTCTTTGTTTGTGGAAGGTCGATCGGTGAGTGGAAATGAAGAAATCAGTTTCACAAATAATTATGGTTTCGTTCTCTCAAAGAGCCCAGTGATTTGGAATTATTGGGTGGCAACGCAGCCAAAACATGGAAAATATTATATATTACAGAGTAATTTTGGAGATTCGGAATTGTCCTTCCATTATGTTAGACTATCCCGCGGCTCTGACTCCCTTATTGAATGGAGACTTTACTGTAACGGTGTGAACGAGATCGGTGTTGAAGTATATTGCTGTGTCTAATCAATCTCTTTGTTTTCAACCTAAATGTTTGTCGCGGAGGGTCATCAAGTGGGGAAATTTATCTAATATAGAATGTAGAGAGATCCTCTAAAATAATGTTATTTCCCCACCTCCTAAGATATTACTTCGGGAGAGAAACCGAGCCGTTACTCCTCCGCTTCCCCCCCGACCTTACTCTTTATGGAATCGCCGCCAGGTCAACGCAAAAGTTCATACCGAAGCATGACGCTGAAATTTAAGGCTACCTCCCCGCCGTCTCAATCTTCCCCCCCTTCCCCATCGGGTCGGGAGATTACCCATCTATTTTGTAGGTTTGCCGCGAACAGCTTTTATGTCTCCAGCCGCTGATCCCTGCCTCTTACGCTTTCCTTCAAGAACACGCTCGGTTTGTCACGGCCGATAACGAGAGTTCGAGAAGTTCTCAATCTCTTTCCCTTTTTTGGAGAACTTCGGGTATATATGCACCCTCCCCACGATTACAGCCAGATTTGGTTAGACTAGACTTCCCCAAAAGGAGTTCGGTTCACGGAAGCTCTTTCCCGAGAAGTGCAAGTTACGGTTGCAAGCCACAGAAGAGCTAAACATCACACTCGTATCTTCGGGTCAAGAAGAAGAGTCTCGTGAGGCAACATCCGCCTTTCTCAATCGCCTTCGGATCAAGGATTGGAGAAGCCGTCCTCCAAACTTCTTCTGGTGACCTCTTGAGGACAAAAGGGTTCGATAGCTTCCTCAATCCTAGTGTGGAGAAGTCATTTCCCCCACTACCTTTCAAAGTTCGACCGGTGAGCTCTTGAGGACAAGAAACCCGATAGCTCGCTCGACCCGAGTTTGGAGAAGTCATCTCCTCCCCCTTTCGAAGTTCGTCCGGTGACCTCTTGAGGACGAGATGCCCGAATCTCGTAAAATACCACTTACGAGAAAGTAACACTACCTGCTGCTGGTTTTCGGCTACCCCCGTGATTAATTAAGGTCACCAAGAACTCCTCACAAGTTTGCCCCGCTTTACTCTCGAGGTTCAAAGGAGCTAATTCACTGAGTACCCTATATCTCCCATTAAAACCATTGTTATTAATTATTATTCGGAACCTAATTCAGTCTTATTCATGTACCTATATATATATATATATATATATATATATATATATCCATATTTATTGTGTGCCTTTTATTTATTGTGTATTAAAATCTATTTTTGTCGTTGTGTTTGGTATATTCCTTGGTCACGCAACTGCAGCGATCTATTCAAATCGCACTCTTAGAACAATAACAGTTGTCGCCTCGCTTGTCCTACCTTAGAGCTGGTGTGCGCATATTCCGGTACACTAGGCCATACTTCAACCTAATGATATATATATATATATATATATATATATATATATATATATATATATATATATATATATATATATATATATATATATATATATATATATATATATATAATATATACATATATATATATATATATATATATATATATATATATATATATATATATATATATATATATATATTATCCCCTAATTATGGTTCAGGGGGAGCTAGTCTAAACCCACCTTTCACTATTTAAGACAATGTTCATCCTGCCTCTTGTTCATTCCTTGAAAAGGTCTTTAAGAATAAAAACGAAAGCGCTGGAATCGTTTTTCAGTTTTTCTTTCTGGGAGTATCTTCATATATATATAAATATTCGTTTCGTCTCCAAGGGTCGTGACCTTCACTTGTTCATGTGGTGGACCAAGTGGTTACTTCGTTATTTTCCCCCTTTTGCTGGGATTTCCGACAGCTCTGTGTATCTGTTGTGCCTACATATTTCCCCTAGATTTAGCGTTATTATAGTAAATTCCTTGTTACAAATCTCTGTGAAATTTCTCTGGTCAGAGCCTATATTTGTTAGGCTGCTGATAAATGTTCCCAACAGGAGTATGTTTGCTTGTGTGCGACCCTCAAATTTATCCAGGCCTCCCCTACTAGTAATGGAGTTACTTAAATATGACAGACTATAAATGCATAGGTAGAGACATATTTAATACATATTTCAGGCAGATGTAATGTCTAACAGCATTTTTAACATTCGTTTAGGGCATCCATATTTGTAAGCACATACATCCGTACTTAACAAAACGGGCTATTTATTACGCCATGATTTGCCATATAATACACAATAATATATATGATTTATCTTACAATTGTGTCTCATAATTTTTACGACTGATATACAAATGCTATAATTTTGACACAGTATATATATACTCCTACATAGCTTGACACGCAAGAAAGCTATATAGTAACAAAGCGTGTTTATATTTTTTGCTCTTTCTCTTTAATTAAAATGTGCTGCTGCAATGAACAACAAAAGGATTAAAAAATATTAGAACTCCAGGTTCTTGGCAAACGTGTCTCGTCTCCCGGAGCGAATGAAGACGCCTGGCTTACCGTTATTCTCTCCGGTTCCTGTGGAGGCGGCTCGTAAACTTCCTCTCTCATCATTGTCTTCTGTCTCATGCTCAACACGAGGTGAAGTGCACCCGGTCTGCCTCCAGTTCTGTGCCTGATTCCTTGGGCGTTGCTGATTACCTGGCATGTTATGAATATGCGAGGGAGGAAGCCTCGCCGGTTTTAGTCTGTCCGCTGAGACAGTTTCAATCTTGCCATCAGGAAATTTCGTTATCCAAGACACGATTGCTCTCTCTGTAGCCAAAGAATAGATTTAAAATTTGTTATCCAAGCCTCGGAGAATTTCTCTAGCTTTGATTTGATCTAGATCTAACTATTAGAAAGTCAGTAGAGTTCATTGCTAGACGAGACTCGATGAAACTATATCGCTAGCCTATACCGCGTGCAAGTTTCCCTAGCTGAGAACCGATTGAGAATTTGTTAAGGCTTAATGTAGTTGTTTTTTGTCCAATATTTAAGACATTTGCTAGCAAATTTTTTCATGTATCACTCTGTAGCCCGAAATCGATGGAGCTCTTGCTTCAAGAGCCCTATTGGCATTCTCAAAAGCCCAGACTCTATAAAGCTTTCGCTAGCTGAGATTCAATGGAGACTTTGCTTGCCGAGGCTATATGTAGCTCTCTATACAAAAATACTTGAGGCTTAATCTTCAACAGCTAACGTATGAGGGTCTGGTCCTTACGAGAGGAGACAATAATTTTGTAGATTCATAGGGAGCTTCAGCTAGAGGGGCAGAGCTTTAAATCTTAAGCATGTATTACAACGCGATACAGCTTGATTTTTGGTTCTAAGGACTTGTTAAAATAAAAGCTCATTAGTAATCGATAAATTTTAAAACCACATATAATTTCAACGCAAGTAAACTTTAGTGGCCTAAAGTTCGATAATTGGCCGAAATTTATATTTTTTCAACCACCTCGCAACAAGAATTCTAATGGCAGCTAATAAATAATGTTGTGACTATACCATAAGGTGAAAAATACTACACATTAAGAAAGCATTTGGGCGAACTTTTCTATCAGCTTGGTTAAAGAGCACTGAAGGATTTAAAAGTCGATATTTTAATTGCTATTTTTAATATAAATTCTCCTGTGTGATTTGAGCTCCAACCTATCGAACCTATAAACTCTCTAATCTAATAATGATAGGTGACTCATTCCCTATTTATTTAGCTGTTATTCATCGTTTTCTGTCTCATAGATATAATCTCTGGCCAGTCTTCTCTTCTCATGAAGATCATGCGCTACACCTTAATTGTGAAAATATCTACCTAAACCTCATCCAAGGACCGCACGGCTTTGCACACTTTTTCAGGAGTATGAGATTTGCCGACAGTTACCAATGAAATTATAAATTAATAACAATGCAAACGTTACAAATACTTTAGGTTTATTTCATGGTGCTTCTTGCAATATCGTGAACGTAACCCAACAGCCGAGCAGCCAAGGTAACGCAACGATTGCTTAGATAGATGGCTTACATACGGCTGCTGACACTTCAAGGCTTCTTATTGGAGAGATCGCCGAACACTGCCTAGCTACCCACCGCAAATGAATCACAGAGTACACTTAGATAGGGGGACGGATTGGTTAGTGAATTTTCAAGGGTGTAGTCCTCTATGGAAAATTGTTTTGTAGCTCAGTTCTATTTTCTCAACTGCCTTTTCCATGTAAGACTTTAACAGTCACGACCAACACAGTTTACAAGCTTTACACTCTTACCTTTCAGTATGACTAAGAGCAATTATAAAGAAACAACACCTCGTTTTGAATAAACTTGAACACTTTTCAGTTATGTTTAGTTAGCAGAGGGATGTTCCATTTCCGTGACATTGAGGCTGGTGCTATAAATATACTGTAGTATCCCTTGGATCGGATTCTACCATGAACTGCAGGTAGTCTACCAACATTGTCATTGGACAGCTTAAGTTGGTTGTGAGAGCAATAACCAATAAGTAACTCGTTCTATGGGTAAAAAAGACCTGCCCTTTACTCGATCGGAGACGGAATGGCGTCATTAGCCAGGTCTTCTGTGTTGAGGTTATTAAGGAACTAAGATGCGTAATCTCAGCAGTTCAGCAACCCTATTTATGGAATAAAAAGAAGTGCACTGAGTTTGAGTCAAGTTCCAATTCTCTTTGACAAATTTATTTCAAGAGGAGCCAATCCACGACCGCACTTAATAGCTGGCTGCCATCAGGAAGAAGACCAGTAGCTCGAAGTGATCGGACTTTGTTCCGCTGAAGAACGAAAGCGATAGTAGAGGAGTTGCGGCCTCTGCCGCTTTCTAACTGCTAAAGTGCTGTGTTCATGCTCATTAGCTACCAAACATCATCGAATACGTTAAATTAGCATCACCTTAACAAAAAAACCTTAGTTGAAATGGTCTCGTTTGTTTTGATTGTTCTACTAATGCTCCACTTCGCAATATGAAATGTTAACCATCACGAGGTGTCGTCTATTTCACCAAAGATCATTGGAATATTAAACTTTTAGTGAATAAACAAGAACTAAGATTGAACCAATTTTTTAAGTAATCTTCAACGCTTCTTTGATTCAATTGCGGTAGCAACCAGCCTTTCTTACAATTTCTCCAGTTAATACCATTCAAGAAAAATACAGTTGCTTCTTTATAACCTTCCGTTCTCGCTCCCTCGAAATAAATGGCTTGGTTTTGCAAGGAATATGCCACGTTTGTTATTGATTGCCGTTGCTGCATACACGATGCTCTTTCAACGCGTGTCTGAAATATCCTCACACAAGCAGAAAGAAATTATTAATTTTTTTTATATATTATATTTGCCATTTTAGTTTTCCTCACACCATTATCTATTTTCTTGTCCTAATAACTTCCATATTTTTTTAGCCACATTAATTCGCAGAATATTAACGTATTAAAGTTGATTGAGGCACGTTCTTTTTCTTATACCGTGGTTAATTGTGACGAAGTATTAGTAAAGCAAATAAGCTCTGTTCTTCTGGCCACTCATCTAGGAATTAAGCAAGCTATAACATTCTTCATTCTAAAAGGACCAATTGGGATTTAAAAGTTGCTTGCCTTTAAATCGGCATTAACCTAACGGTGTGTCCTTTCTGAATTCTAAGCATTACGAAGAAGCATCCACCGTAAGTTTGTTCGAGGCTAGAACCTAACGGTGTGTCCTTTCTGAATTCTAAGCATTGCGAAGAAGCATCCACCGTAAGTTTGTTCGAGGCTAGAACCTAACGGTGTGTCCTTTCTGAATTCTAAGCATTGCGAATAAGCATCCACCGTAAGTTTGTTCGAGGCTAGAAGAACAAGGCAGAGATGAAAATGTGAAATTCAGAGGTAAGAGAAAGAAAAAATAAATAGAATGAAAATTAGTTTCGGTAGTCTTAATACTTTAATTAATACTTTAAAGTATTATTTATTGATTATGTTTTTAAACATATTTACTGTAAAGTTAGTCCAAGTTTGTTTTATTGTAATAAAATTGTTTTAATACTGCAGCGTTATTTTTTAATAATTGCAAACTCTTTTATTCTAGATGTCGCACTGTCATCTAGCTAAAATATCTTCTAAAAATACTGTCTAACAAAATTTAACTTTTTGTCAACATCAAAGGTTAGAATAACATTTTTTAATGTAGTTTTATGTTTAGATTTGAAAAATGGAAGTCATTTTTATCGAAATGTATCCATTTTTTTGGAAGGTGACAATTACTATTTTTGTCAAATTTTGAAGATTTTAACGAATTACATTCTTTTAATGCTTATTTTCAGTTTATTTGACGCAATCAAATTTTAAATAAAAGCAACAACTTTAATTAAAATGCCAATAGGACAGTATAAAAATAGCCCAGATAAATTCTGCTAAATATATGTTGTTCACTAACATTCAAAACATTCAAAGAGAAATTTCTTCTCTAGTGAAAAAACTATATAATTTGTATTTTGGAGGTAAAATTGGCGACCAAGATAAACCATGGGTACCACATATGTGTTGCACGTGATGCTTTATTTCTTTATCAAAATGATCTAAAGGAAAAATAAAAAGCCTTCAATTTAGTGTTCCAATGGTGTGGCGAGAGCCACAAGATCATGTCTTTGACTGCTATTTCTGTTTGGTAGACATGCAAAGTAAGTAATTGTTCATTGTCCACTGTACCTATATTTGAAGTAGTATACTGTAATATTATTTTTAAGAAATATAAAATTAATTAAGTTAAGAACCACTTTATTGTAATCACATATATGAACATAACTTTAAATTTTATGCAAATAATTTCCATACTTTTAGGTAAACAACGAAGTGCCCTTTAGCTATGGTACGAGTATATCCAAACTTTAGATCGGCTATTCGACCTATACCTCACTCAAAGGACATTCTAGTATCTGAACGACCTGCAGAAATTGTTTTGTCTAACTCTGATGAATTAGGGTTTTTGTTCCTAAAATTTTTGATACTACTCCAAAACCTTTCTTACAACTTGATCCTGATGATCTTGTAAGAGATCTAAACTTATGAGATTGAATTACTGGCCTCGAGACTAAGAGAAAGAAATTTAGTAGCAGAAGATGTTCGAATTACTGAGTTTGGCCTTCGATCAAACAATTTACAAGACAAAATTTTCATTTGACAACAATTCATGCTACTTTAATAATATTCTACGTCTCTTTGAAGAATCAGATATACATTATGAACCCAGTCAACGGAGACTTTTCATTGACGTTTCTTTATATAGTAGTAAAGCCGTTGATTTGTGCTGAACTTAAGGTAGTAGCCATTTTAAATGGCTTGCAGTCAGGTTACATAAAACCCATGTGTTTTGTGTGCCAGTGGGACAGTAAAGCTCCGGAAGAACACTACATACGCTCAAAATGGCCTTTAAGAGAAGAGACAAAAGTAGGTTCTCAAATGTCATACGTGAACCATCACTTCACATAAAATTAGGTTTAATGAAACAATTTGTAAAAGCCTTAAAGTATGACCAGCCATTCTTCTTATATTTAAAAACAAAATTACATAATATTACTGATGCTAAAATTAAAGAAGGAATCTTTGTTGTGCCTCAGATTCGATAACTTATAGTAGATAGTGAGTTTGAGGCAAAATTAAGTAAACCAGAATTTGAGGCCTGGCATAGTATCAAAGGTGTATGTAAATGTTTCCTTGGAAGGCACAAATCAGAAAATTACCACATTTTTGTTTAGAATTTGATTAAGTCTTATAATGAGTTGGGATGTAGTGTGTCACTAAAGTTGCATTTTTTGCATTCCCATCTGTCTTTCTTTCCAGAGAATCCAGCAGAAGTCAGCGATGAGCATGGTGAAAGATTCCACCATGATATTGCTACTATAGAAAATCATTATTAAGAAAAATGGAGTCCTGCAATGTTTGCTGACTTCTGCTAGACCCTTCACAGAGACAGACAAGATGTTGTACATAAAAAGAAGTCTAAATATTCTAAAAATATATGACTATTGTATAGATTTCAGCAATTTTGAAAAATTCTTAAATCTTCATTATTTTTTAAATAATAAATATGCTTTTGTTTTCACTTATCATTGTACTTTTTGTAAAATAAAATAAAAATAATAACAAATATTTCCTACCTCTATATACTGAATAATCTATTATTAATAAAAAAAATAAATGTGTAGATTACAAAAAACTGAAATTATTTCAGGAAGAATAAAGGTCATTTTCCTAATCTACGCAAAAAAATACAATAAGAAACTACTTTCTCATTCTGTAGCAAAATCATTGTTCGACAGTATAATTATTACTGAACATGTTTACTATAATAAAGACCAAAATATTTGCCCCACACATGCCGTTCTTCTAGTGAAATTTAATTGTCCTTCTTTGAACGAAACTGTAGTTAACAACTATTGAAATGTACTTTTGCTTATGGATGCTAAAATTGCACCGCCAAATCCAAAGGAGGTCTTATAAGCATATTATCAAGTAGGGTCTACGGAAATCGGGCCCAAAAGAAAACTTGGCTCTTAGGCGCGTGCGAGTCTAGTCGTGGCGCCTCTACATCTCACTATTAAGGTCGGTCGTCGGTCGTTTGACGGTCAGTTCCCGTTTTGTTCTTTTTTTGTTTTTGTAATGACATTAAAACCCTTATGTTGTTTTACGTTCTCTTTGGAATCATCATCATCAACACAGCCTAAAACACCTACGCTTACACCACCACCACCTACACCACCATTACCTATATCAACTAACCAACCATCATCATCACCACCTAAGCCACTAAACTTACACCATCACCACCAACACCAACACCAGCACCACTATCACCTACACCACCGCTACCTACACCAGCTATACAACCTACACCACCACCTCCTACAACAGCTAAACCACCACCTATTACAACAACTAAACCAGAAACACCTACACTACTACCACGTATACTACCACCACTATCAACTACATCACTATCACCTACCCCACCCACCACCAGCTACAAAACCAGCACCTACAAAACCAGCACCTACACAACCAGCACCTACACAACTTGCACCTACACGACCGAGACCTACCCTATCCCTACCTACACCTACCACAACCACCCAAGGTTATCCGGGAATTAGATTTTTTTGGCAATAGCATTATAACATTACCTTAGATACCAACAAAATTTGATACACTTAGGTTGTTTTACATTCTCTTCCAAATGATATATTTGCTAAAGTCCTCCCAAGGTTAGTCGGGGAATTGTTTGTCAATAACTTCATAACTATTTAGCTAATTCTAACTAAATTTGAAACCCTTATGTCGTTTTATATTCCCTTTCGAATGATATGATTGCCAAGGTTCTCCCAAGGTTAGTTCGTGAATTATTAAAAGTTCTGAAGGTCGTAAGGTCATAAATCAATATAAGTGAGAGTACGCCACTTTTGGTCATCAGACCTTATTTAAAGTATAAGTGTGTTGATCAAATCTTACAGATTACCTAGAGTCTTTCAAGTTTATAATTAGTAATAACTATACCTCCAAAATGAAAAAAAAATAGAAAATTGTAAAATAAATTTCTAGTTTATAGAAATTTATAGAAATCTTGGACTGTGGAGCAGATTTTTTTAACACATTATTATAAATATTAAAGTTATTGTTTTTATTTAAATATGTGCTGGTAAATTTAAAATAATTATTTTAATTTGCCTCTTGACCTTATCGAATCCTATTTAGTTTCATGGGAAATAAGGGAAGCGGCTTCGCCGCTACTTACAGTAGGAGCGTGTGATTCGCAGGCAGACCTTCCGTTTGGAGCCTACATCCTATCTTGGACTAGCAGCAGGGTTTTTGTCACTAACTCTATAATTTAACAAGGGGATTTTTTTGATTATTTGAATAATAATTTCATCTTAATATGGTCAGGAGTTATGTTTTTTTATCAAAGTTATTTCTAATAATTCATTTATAATAACAAAAAACAAAGTGGTGAAGCTCAGAAATAATTTTAAGTATCAAAATTTTGTGAATTTTTTAAAACCTAAAGAATTACAAATGGTGAAGTTCAGAACATTTATTTTTATATATCTTCTTCTATAACTATATTTTAGCAACGTGATATTTTAAAAGGGTGGAAACTGACACAAACTTACACAAACGCAAAGTCAAACTGTTTAAAAAATTGCATTCCTAATATATATTGATGGATAAAATATTAAGAATTTATAGTTTTTATTTAGGAAGCTCAATTGTGAGTGTTTGTGGGGGGGGGGGGGTATATTGTACCTTAGGTCAAGGTTAAATAGGTAAGTGGTGATATAGGTTACCGGTTTGTGGGTGCGTGGTCAGTAATTATTAGGGCGGTAATAGAAGAGCCCTCGTTGCTATTGCGCTTGACGGGTGACTATGACTTCATGCGCTGGGCCTACTTTACACCTCTTTCGAGTTGGTGATGACCGCTTAGAATTTTCACAGGGGTTATGCGTTAGGCTGGGCTTACCGAAGTTGGCTCGGTAATCGCAATTAGTAAAGGACTTTGAATGCAGGCGGCTAAGAAAATATAACTATTCCTAAATTGTCCTACTAAAGGGGCAAGCGGAAACGTCTCCTGTTCTTTGCTATAAATGTGTAGGCTTTTTGTTTTAAGGGAAGTATCGAGTCTAGGAGCGGTTGGACTTAGGCGAGTAAAGGGATTCTGTTACGCTAGTAAGGGAATGAACTGAGTTAATAAATAAGGAATAAGGATTCTGAATAATGAGAGTCCCTCTCTCTCTCTCTCTCTATATATATATATATATATATATATATATATATATATATATATATATATATAAATATATATATATATATATATATATATATATATATATATATATATATATATATAGTGGTCTAGTACAGTCGTTATTTTCACACCTTGGCCGGAGTTTCAGACAGCTCTATGTGTTAACATATTTCACATTGATTTAGCTTTATAATAGTGATTCGCTTGTTGCAGAACACTGTGAAATTGCTCTGGTAATAGACTATATTTGCTTAGCTGCTGATACTTATATTTTTCCAGGTGGTCACCTTTGATATGTTTGTGTATTCGTGGGTTTCCGCGTGACTCTAACGACAGCTTGCTTCAGATCTATTTGTACAGTTCAACATATATATAGTTTCATTTCCTAATTTTCTTTGTTTTTTTTATTAATTAGACTTGGCGTATTACTTCAGTAATTTAAACAAATAGCAATTTTTATCATTTAAAAAGTTTACCGAGCCTCCATTAGAGGATTTCCTCGCTGTGCATATTAAATACTGTAAATTTTTACCAAAGGCCTACGTATTTATTATAACGAGCCCTACAAAACCATTACTATGTGGAATGAATCTCATGGCTTTCACACTAAAGATTATTGAACGCGTTCGTGTCTTACTAACCTGATCCGAGAGTCGCATGCTCGATCGTACACCTGGCATCGGAAGTTCTGCCTCTACCCTTGGAGTCAGGAGAGGCCTGTTCGTGGAAAGGTTTAGCATGGGATCCTGTAACACTCTCATAGAGCCCACGAGCTTCATCAGAACAGCGGAGGATTGAGTGTCACGAAAGATCTAGAAGACTGAACCATTGCTCTGATTGAAACCTTCGTCCACCCATGTAACCGTCGAACAAATCGAGTTGATTTGTCCACTCTCTCCCCATTGGATATTTTCTGCACCGGCCATCTAACTAGGCCTGGTGTTCGCCTCTTGTTGGCTCGTCGACACGCGATTTCTCGTCCGCGAGCCGAATACTTCAGAGACGCATCTGCTGCGATACCTATCCTAGCTCGTTCTCCTGCATAGTTTGTTTTTTTGTTTTAGGAATATGGAGGATAGCTAGTAGAGAGAATAAATAGTACCTAGAAAATGCCTATTATTTCAGTTCTAGTTTCGGAAAAGTGGTAAAGTTTTCCTTTTCCGCGTCGTCATGAACTGGCCGACATCAGGAAAATAAAAGAAATTAATCAACTTTTCTGTTGTCTTGCTGCCTTCCCTGTTTTTTTTTAAGTGAAATCTAAAATAAATGGAGGAGCACACTAGAAACAAAAAAACTCCCTTCATTGTATGATTACAGGTGCTCCTGAAAAAGTATTTGTGAGAACATGTAAACACTCTTCGATGATATAAAATACATAAATTAGGTAAAGCCTGGACTGCACTTGTCATTTTGATATAAATTTCTTTCGTATAGTAGAGAATCTTTAACACATAATATGGAACTGAATTTGCCTCGAGGAAGACCATTACATCTAAAAAATTTTAGTGTCTAGAATAATCCTCAAGTTGATCCACAAAATGCTCCTCTTCCTTCAGTGTACAACAAGCTTCGTCTCATGAAGTAATTTGTAAAAATTATAACTGAGAGAAACGCTAAATGATTTAAAGATACAGTCTAAGGATTTTATATGATTACTGAGGCACAATTAAAAGAAGGCGCCTTCTTGAACCTGTAAATAAAGGAAATCGAGAAAGACCACAACCTCAACAAACATATAAATGACTTGGAGTTGAATGGCTTCCCCTTTTTCTGTTCCGTTAAACATCTTGCTAAATAAAGGATCTCAAAGATTTTAAAAGAAACTCCTCCTCAAGCCTTGTATATTATCCTTAAGCAATGATACATATTGAAATAGTTCTTCCAAAAGTCCCCGCGGGTTTGTTCTTTGTCAGAGGTCACTTCAAAACACCTTTGAAAAAATGTTTTTGTGTAAAGCTTTTGGAAGTTTAAAATGACCTATGATCCATGGGCTGGATTAGAAGAGTGGTGTTTCGCTCCAAAAACTTTACTTGCATGAAGCTGTATTCATTTACCAGATATTCCTCCATGCATAGAGGGTGAGCAAGAGCGTTGTCCATGACCAGTATAGCATTGAGTGGTAAATTTTTCACCTCTAGTTATTTTTTCACACTCAGAGCAAACACTTCATACATCCACTCAGTAAAAACCTACCTTGTTACCCAAGCCTTACTATTAGCCCTCCGCATTACACTGAGTTTACTTTTATAACATTATTTTTCTTGAACACTCTTGGGTTTTCTGAGTGGTAGACAAGCAAAGGTTAACTTTTAAGGTTCCCACTAGCATTAGCACAAAATAAGAGTATAATAAGCCTGTCTTTCATGTGCTTGTGTCCTGGCAATTATTTCTCCTCTTCTGTGGTGTAGGTCCTCTTATGCATTTTCTTCCAGAAGAAGGTAGTTTTGTCACAATTAAAAACATGGTTAGGAGTAAATCCCTCACTCTCTATAATTTTTTTCAATTCTCCAACAAACGTTTCAGCAGCAACTTTGTCTGCAGTAGCAGCCTTCTTATTCGTAACAACACTGTAAATGCCACTTGGCTTCTGAAATTGATCAAACCACCCCCGAATCGCTTTAATTTTAACACTTTGCGCACTGGTTCCAGGGGCTGTCTTGCTTAAGTTCATCATACAACCCCTTTGCTCTTTCGCAAAATATTTTTTTCCAAAATGCTGTCACCTGCAAGTTGTTTTTCGTTAATCCAAACTAAGAAATGTTTTTCTACTTGTCCAAATATATGTGTTCTGTTCACAGCAAAAACGGTCACTCCTTTTGCCATATTAGCCCCTTTCATTGCATCTTTATTTTTCAGTATGGATGAAATGGTTGATTTCACCATACGATAATGAGTTGCCAGGTCGGAGACACGTGTTCCACCTTCATAATTCTTAATGAGTTCTTTTTTCAATTCAATTATCGTTCTCGCTGCTCCCCAAAGAATACTTAGGTATCCTATGGGATGGAATGTATCAAGAGCATAATGCAGAAAATGAAGATAATGCAATTTTCTTTACCTTTTAAGATACATTCAATTCATATAAAATGCTACAAGTGATTCAACTAAGCCTAAAAGGCTTAGTGGAATCACTTATCTTTTTTGGACTCATGGCTGCACTATTTTCAATAAAAATCACAAAATAGCAATAAAATACTGTATTACAAAGTTACATCAAGCGTACGTAGAATACAAAAGCTAGCCCGAAACTGACCTGAAGTGTTCGCCGGCGATCCTGTCCGAATCACGAGGCAGCGTACGAATGACGAGTTGAATTTTACGTAAAAAGATTTGGACGAATGGCGAGTTGTACGAATAGAGAAGCGTACGAATGTTGGGGTTTAACTGTATATTTTAACTTTTTTTTATAATAAAAATTAATAAAAATTCATATAATTCTGTTATATCAATAATTCCATGTGCAGTTTTTTCAGCAAAATTTATTACTTGTAGCATTTTATATGAATTGAATGTATCTTAAAAGGTAAAGAAAATTGCATTATTTTCATTTTCTGCATTATGCTCTTGAAACATTCCATCCCATAGGATACCTTGGTATTCTTTCGGTGTCCAATGCGCTCTCTAATTAGCTAAGGGTTATTTAAATATAAATTTATAGAATGGCTTAGGGTAGTTCTTTCACATCAACATTACTTCCTTTTCATATGTACTTTTTCTGTTCTAATTTGGTGCTTAACAAGAGTTTGGAAAATGAATTGGTTTAACAAACTTAGAAGTATTCCTATCTGTCGCAATTTTATAAAAATCACGAATAACCTCTAGGTAATAAAGGGATTTTCATAAGTGAATAATAAAATCGATTGGGAGTAACTCAAATTTGCCATACTACAACTTGTCAAGTCAAAGAACTACAAGTGAAGATATATTTTGAATCTTTCGTGTACCGGAAGTTATGAAAAGTCCGATACTTGTCACTCTTTTAATAAATAAGTATAAATGCAATCGTTTGGGCAATTAGCTCGACCTCCATGTGGACTCTAACTAAATTCTTAGTATTCTCAGTAAGAGTCCTTTAATTTAAATTTGTTTACAATAATAAATTTATGGTATTGCAGGCTTCAAAGCAACGAGACTTCTCAAGGCGACTGTCAATCGAGTTAGGAAAACGTGAAAGAAGATGTGGGGTTCAAGTCACGCTGGAAGGTACTAATGGAATCGAGGAGGGGGCATCTTATGAGCCAGATCATTCCATAGTTTAGGGAAAAATATAGAGAAAACTGGATCACTCATGTCACGCTGACAAGGTAGAACATTCAGTAAGAGGAGAGTTAGAGCGCAGGGTCCGAAAGGGGTTAGATACAAACCAAATTATCTAAATTTACTTTTCCAGTTTTAATAGCAGCTTGGTATTAACAACGTAAACTAATTAAAAAGTTAATATGATGTACTACTTAGCTAATATAAGTTCTGGCTCATTATCCTAACTAGATTAACAATCTGGCACGAGAATTAACACTGAGAGAGCGCAATATATTAAAAAAAGAAAAATAAGGCCAAAATCTATGTTATTAATAAATGCACTCAAGTGATGCACGCAGTCAATATTTACAATAATGTGCCTTGTAATCCAGAATTGATTTAATTCGTTTTGGCATGCTAGAGACCAAATTTATGTTCCTATCGTGCCTTATATTGCTTCCTTTTTGTTCAATAAGAAGCCGCCACTTCTCATAATTGAAATGCTTCGGTTTATCAATTGCCAGTTTGATTATCGCCTACAAATTCTCAATTTTTTAAAAAAGCTGGCGAATTCCATAGTTTTGTCCGAAATGTTTGATGGTATTTTCAGCAAAGAAGTCGGTTAGCGCTTATGTTTATTAATATATAAATTGCGCCATCATGCTAAAAACTAAAGTTATAATTTGAAAATTGGTCCTGAACGTTATGAAAATGTGCTGATGAAGCGCGTTTTTATTCCATTTAGAATTAATGACACTGTTTTGGGGTAAAATTGTTGGTGGTTGAATTCCTTTAGATAAGAAGAATCTCTAGATATGAAGAGTAGCCGGATGCTTCAACTTAGGCACGACACAGGGCTCTAATTTTCTTTTTTAACGAGGGATATTTCATAATCTCCCCAAAGGTGGAAGGCAGTTTCTTCACACATAATTTGCATATCTTCAAGAATACATTATTTATATTTCCTCCAAAAGCGGAACCTTTCTTAAGGTTTTCCTTGCGGACATGAAGATACTTTGCAGCCATTCCCAACTTGATATTATGTCGCAAAGTCTCCGCCTCACTGTGTACGCTGAAATGTTTTGACATGCCTGTTTGTAATCATAAACAAACTTGGCATGGAGGTCACCCAATGCTTCAGCTGGAACCTAACCAGGAGGCTATCATTTGAAGCTCTTTTAAAACTAATTTTTTATCTTTATCCTTTCTTCATTTTACCTCTTCTTCGCCTTTCACACGTCTGACCTTTGCCTTTTCTTATTAATTAGCCTTACGTGTATCTTAGGGTATTTGCATGTTTGTTCTTCTTTAAACTCATATAATTTAAATAAAAAGACAACATAAAGAAATGGCACATTTGAAGTGAACAATAAGTTTCTTAAGGCTGTTTTGGACTTGTGGCCCGAAGAACAGAACTTGTGTAATTTATCCGGCTCAATATCTACCGGTTTATCACAGTTAGAGTAAAGAGCAAGAGTTTAGCGGGAATATAATTCAATCAATCATTAAATGAAAAAAAAGACAACTCAAAGACAGCCAAAACGTATTGGAAGGATTTAGAGATAAAACAGTGTCTCCATGTCTGTTAAACTGATAATGCCATTTCTTCCTCTTAAGACAAGAAAAGTACCTCAATCCACTTTAACACTTTCAAATTGTAGGAAGTAATGTGGCTGACAGCTGATATATTTTTTAAAAAGGAAGAAATAGATAAAAATGAAACTAAAAAACATGTTGGAAAAATATAATAAAACTAAAATTATTAATTTGGGGGTTCTTACGCGTAGATATTACAGGCTCATCTTAAAACAGAAATATACAAGTGAAATTTGGTATAAAATAACAGTAAGTGATATTTCCTCATCAAAATAAAATCCTATAGATAGAGAAAGATCGAGGGTACAAAAGATGGCTTTTAGCAAGCATTCAAAGGTTCAAGGCGTCTGAAACTCCCTTCATCTCTCGAATCCAAATTGGATGATCTAAAGTAAAATAGATCTCACCTTTAGAAGTTTTACAATACTAGACAAGACGGTTAAATAGTTACTTATAAGGTGATTAGACAGCTCTTAAACGAGGAATGTCTGTGTTTGATTTCCTGCCAAAGAGGAAATCTTTTTTTTTCTCACATCTGTTTGGAAGATTTTATTTAGACTCCAATCAATGCGCTGTCTCCTCTTTCCCTTACTCTAAAGGCATCTTCTGCTCTGTCTTCACTAGTACATTAAAAAAAATCCTAATCTTAATTGATAAATGGATACACAATTTGCCCCACAAGAGTCGCTGCAGTTCTATTAGTCTCCAAAGGATTGAAAAATTAGAATAAATAGACAAAGCACTGTTTTGTAATACCCAGTAAAATATTTATTGCAGTCTGATTATTTTCAAGGAGGCTCAATCCATGCATATGCTGGATGAAAACTTCTTAAATGTAAGAGAGTGAAATTAGTATTTCGACCTTTAATAACAAAGTACATTTCAAGCTGCTTTCCCAAGAATGAACAGAGGCTTAATATAATCCTAATGTCGTAGAATGGACTCTCGACGATATACCATATATAACTTTTCGTTGAGGGAACTTATTTAATTATCTTAGAGTGCGTGGATGTCTGGCTGGCCGATATTATGTATCTTCGATATGCTTAAGAAGTGAAACTGAGCTCAAGGATAATAATATTGCTATCATTAATAAAATATAGTCTTATTAATAATAACTATCAACAACACACAAAATGGAAAATATTGACATAAGCAGAGAATGGAAAGGGTCGTGGGGACTCGAGCTAATCCGAGGATTAAAAGATTTAAAAAGGTAAAAATAAATATAAAGTTAAAGGGAGGTGATGGTTCGCTAAACCATTTAAAGCACAGGATAGAATTGACAAAAGGGTTAAATACTCAAAGGTAACGTTCGGCTTACGTAATTTATACTTGTTATGCAGAGGAAGGTGAAGTGAAGAAATTTTCGGTCCGCTGGTGAGTTCCAGCCGAAGGGAAGGGGAATTAAATGATCCTGATGTGGCGTCTTATGAATGAGAACCGTTTCTTAACGAACGTCTTGAAGAACAATGGCTCTTCTACGTTGTTCTCTTCTGAACAACAGGGGGGGTGAAAACCGTCTCTTGTCTACGGGCTCAAGAACAATTTCTTGGCGAACGGGTTCAAACAAACAATGGCTGTTCTACGTTGATCTCTTCTAAACAACTGCGCGGGGGGGGTGAGAACCGTTTCTTGTCAACGGGCTTGAACGAACAATGGCTGTTCTAACGTTGTTCTTTTTCTGAACAACAGGGGAAGGGTGAGAACCGTTTCTTGGCATACGGGCTCAAATGAACAATGGCTTTTCTACGTTGTTCTCTTCTGAACAACAGGGGGGGGGGGGTGAGAACCGTTTCTTGTCAACGGGCTCAAAAGAACAATAGCTGTTATAATGTTGTTCTTTTTCTGAACAACAAGGGGAAAGCCTTGTGGACTCGGCGTTACGAAGGCTCGAACCTTGGCACTTAAGGGATATTGTCCTTCTTTTGGACAAGTGATGGTGAATCTCGAGGTCGAGATCCCTGGGTGCACAAGGTGAGAAAAGGTCGTGGTGATGTTTCGCGACGAAAATCTGGATCTCCAATCTGATCTTAGTGGTAAAGTTTCCATCTAAATAGTCGAGACAGTCCCTTGGCGTGGGGGACAATGGACTGGGAGCTTTGAAGGAATGACAGTCGAGCCTGAGAACAAGCCTTATCTGCCCATAAGTTTTACTTAATCTGGCGAGGTCGGCGTGTGGGGGCGAACGGAGGAAGATAAACCTTCTTGTTTCAGCATTGCCTCAGGTGGCTGCTATAAGGCGCCAAGCTTCAAAGCGAAGATGCACGTGGGGAGCATCGTGGTTTTAAAGAAAATGTGATAGTGGTTGAAATTAACGCGGCCTCAACCCGTTATATCACACCCAACATCATATTTTCATGCCAGACACTCATTCATTTGCAGGTATTATAATAATAAAACATTAGACTACTCCTTCTTCGAGGTTCAATATTGGTGTTTTTGAATTTGGAGGTAAAAAACTGGAGAGGATATGGGTAGTATTGGGCTAGAGCGAGTTTCGAAAGGTAAGAGTTCACAAGGTTTGGTGAATCTAATAAAAGCTGAAAGTAAATCTTAATTCGGCGCACCGTCTGGAAAGACGTGAGGTGATTTACTATTGGTAGAGCAATGAGGCCACATTTCTTGGACATCTTATCGGATTGTACCTCCTAGAATTCTGTCTTTTAGGCACTATCTTCCGTGTCCAATGACGATAGTTCTCAAAGAGGATAGAGATTACATCTAGTCCCTGCCTCAGCCTTAGAGCACACAAGAAACACTTGATACATGTGTCGAAATGTTTTCCCCTCACTGTGCGCACTGAATTGTTCACATATGCCTCTTTCTAATCGTAAACAAGCTCGCCACTGTAGGCAACCCGATTCTTGAGCTGGGACCTAATCAGGAGCCGATCATTTGAAGCTCTTGTGAAACCAATCTTTTATCTCTATCCTTTTATTCATTTTACCTCTTCTTTGCCTCTCAGGCGTCTAACCTTTGCCCTCTCTTGTAAATTAGCCTTACGTGTCGCTTAGGGTATTTGCGTGTTCGTTTTTCTTTAATTTCATATAATTTGGAAAAAAATAATATAAAGAAATGGCATATTTGAAGTGAAACAACAAATTTCTTCAAACACAGCCTCATATACCCGCAAACTTAACCTATATAAACCGAGAATGAATCGTTCTGGAAGGGAAGTGAGGACCAGACCAGGGTTTAGGAGAAAATTAGTAATGGGCGTAGGTTTGGTTGAACAATTCAGATGCCTTTCATCTCTAATTTCATGTATTTTTCCATTATCTTTTCTTCCTTTTCTTTCTCGTTACGACGTTTTTCTGCATTCCTTCACCTGTAAAGTAATAATTATAAATATGTTTATTAATTTATAATTTAAATTTAATTATGATTATCTATAAGGAATTAAAATTACACCTTAATTCCTTGACCGTTGCCGATCTCGTGGTTGTCAATGGTCCTAGTGGCGTCGTGTACATGGGTGGTACGCAGCTTAAACCCTAAATTTTGTTCTTGGCGAGCGGGCTTAAGGGCGGGGAGGAGACTTAGAAGTTTTCTACAGGTTCTAAACTTCTAAAAGTGGTCGGCGTTTAGTGAGCTCATGTGGACACACATAAGGGAGTCGGCAGGGATGCGACCGCATTTGGCGTGGTGTCGCCATCCTTATGCCTGTTGGTGGTGCCTGCGGGCAGGCCGGCGTACATAATTACGTCATAACCCAAGCGGCGCAAAGTCGGCTCGCAGCGCCGACCCCTAACTTCTAACATTTTCCACACACGATGGTGCAAACGCCTGTCGCCAAATACACCACCAATGGTCACCCAGGGACGCCCATTCCCAAACGTCACACGGAATGATGACTAGGATGACCCATATGCGGGCACCAAACCAGGATGACCTCGACACGCCATCAAGCTCATCCTTACATAGGAGCAGGAAGTGTACTTGGTTGCCTGGTACAGGGAGCAAGCCATCCTGTATGACAAAGGGCTCCGAGACTACAAGGTAGTCGACCTCAATTCTCAGCTGTTGTAGGAGAAGGCGAACAGCAGCAAGCCCCCCATAACACCTTAGTTTAGAAATATTTTATGTGGTGATTTTGCTCTGAAGCAGATGTATTTACGTAATAGACCAATATAATCCCAATTTGATATTACAGGTGTTAATAAAGTTTATTGCATAATACGTGCCGCTCTACTTCGAATATTGAGACACTATAAAATACCGCAGAACTTAGTTGACCTATTCAAAAGTGTGAATAAAGATATCTTCTGCCAATTATTGGTAGATAGGAGTTTGAGTGAAAGTTTTGAAGTTAAATGGGAGGTAATTTAGGTTGGAATTCTTTTTGCATTCCTGTTAAATTTGATCATTGACTTGAAAATGAAGAAGTTCATAAGGGAACTTGATACTGGAATATTTTGAAAGAGAGGTATGAAGTTAGCCGATTTGGATTATGCAGATGGTATTGTTTTAAATGGAGGAAGCTGTGAATATATGCCATGAACAATATATTGTTTAGATAGAGAAGGAAAAAATATAGGTGTCGTAAAGTCAAACGTCGATGCTAGCAGAGGATTGACTCTGCGGTCACTTGAGAAGTGAGCACGCCATAAATTGTGATATAAATCCAGAGCAAGGGTTAAATTATCAAAATCGAATGCGGTTGGCCTAAATAATCAATTCTTAGAGGTTCTGAGTTTTAGATAAACATTGTAGAAAAATATCTTTACTACATACAAATAAATATGTAATATTAGCAAAAGTAAATAAATGACAATAAATCAGATGAAACTCAGGGTACCAAACGGGGGGGAGGGAGACAAACGAATCGACGAGGACAAGAGTCCGAGAGAGGATGTACGATGATTGCTTCCAGGGAAAGAGGAGGGGGAGTGCCAAGGTGGAAAAGACTCGTATAAAGCCTAATTCGCTGCAAAGTTCTAATGGAAAAATTCCTTTTTCTTTAACCTCGTTGAGAAATTAACGAAAGAGTACTCTAGACGAGAATGAAGTCGATATGCGAGTGATAGATCCCTTACCGTGTCTATCGTCTCTCGGGCGGGAACTCTTGCCTTAGGTACGAGCGAGGCCTGGAAGAGAGGTGACGCGTCCCGTTTATAGCTAACAACCAGTGGGAGGCAGTAAGGGGGTACGAGACTGTACGTGGCTTCTAACCAAGCCAAGGCTATAAGGTACTAATTTCTTAAAGATTTTCCCAAAGTATTTATACTGCCTCGGCGGAAGCGGGTCGCCGGAGGCCCTCCAAAGAGAAAAGAGGATCTCATTAGACTTGGCCCGCCAATGTAGGGAGGGGGATACTTTGGGCTGGCATGAGAGGCTCCGGCGAAGTTCCTCAACGCAGTTGGTCTGGCGCTGATAATGCGATGCGAAGGGTAAGAAAGATAACTCGAATGGATCACACGGTCGCGCGAAATTCTCGCTGCTCCCTGGGGGTTATCTGAACGTATAGGTGCTTCTTTCTCAGGCGCAACTGGTAGACGTTGGGTTTTAGAGGTGGGGGTAGCCTACTATCTCTGATATCTCCTTCTCTCCCAAGATGAAGAATTCAAAGGAAATAACATCAGACTAATATAGGGTAATTATACGGCTAAATTTACCACAGAGACACAAATACATAAGTGATATTACCGCGTAATCTGCTCAAAAATAAGTCAAATAAATGGGACTCGGGAAATGCTCGGTATTCCCATTACCGTACAACATCAATAATAATACTAATAATACAATAAGACAAAAAGGAATAGTTATCAATGGCTGGCGTCAACATAGTCGATAACTAGGGTCTTACATACAAGGATATTAAAAAAAAGAATGGTCCCACAATAATGGCAAATAGTCTTATAAGTTATTACATAAAACTGCAACAATTATTCGGGAATATTTACAAAAGTAATCCATTTAACGTTTCAATCAATCAATGGGAAATTACTCCGGTGACAAATTCAGGGGATTTCTGCATAAGCTGTCCGCCAGGAAATTTTCGGAACCCTAATGTATACAATTTCAAATTGGAATTCTTGGAGAGAGGGGCTTCACCTCCTGAGGCGAACATTATTGTTCTTAACGTTCCGTAGGTAAGAGAGGGGTTAATGGTCAGTCTCGAACATGTGCAAATTCTGATCGATGAGGGAAATAGCTTGTCTACCTCCTCATTGAACGCTTTTTTTAAGTGAATAGGGAGGGGTTACGGCTTCGAACGGACAGGTTCCTGGTTGGTGAGCCGAATATTGTGCTGGAACTGCGAGCACCGCCAGGGGTATCCGAGATAACATCAGTAAATTAGGTAAGTAACTGGGTCTTCTTGGGGATTGGAGGCTGAGGGTTTATACTCAACTCAGTTAATGGGGAATCGGAAATATCTGGCAAGACGTGAAGAGGATGTTTCGCGTCTTGTTCCACGCAGGCGATTTGTATCACGACTAAGAAGTCAAGCGGGCAGCTGGACTCCAAGGCCGATTTTTCATACAGGGCCACAGGTTGGTTGGCACAAGCGCGTTGATGTTACTTTTTAAGCATGTTCACGTGGAATAGCTTAGTGTCAAACGGCGTTTGGATCAAGTAGTCGACGGGGCCGCGTCTTTCAATTACTGGGAAGGGGCCCTTTCATTGGTTCAAAGGTAAAAATTTAGTTTTGGGGACTTACACACGAAGAAGGTTTTATACTTGCAGAGGTTTGTCTCGGCGTTCTGATGCGTGATCTCTGCGCACTTTACTAACTTCTGCCTCAGGTCTAGGAGGTAAGCGTAGAAGGATTAAATCTCCTGGTCTAATTTGGAATGTGAGAAAAGTTCCTTCAGAATGCAGAGGGTCTCTCTAATCTTACTTCCATACAGAAGCTTAAATGCGGCCAAACCTATGGTACGATGGGGAATTTCCCAGTATGCGAAAAGGGTTACATGCAAGAAATGGTGGCATTTTGTGGGTTGTTCGCCGCAGAGTTTCTTGAGGATGGATTTGAGGAAGCCGTTTAGCCTCTCACACATCCCGTTACCAGCTGGGTGATCAATTGCGCCCTATGATAACGGCTCTGTGATTAAGGGTCCTCTCTGCAACGGTGCGGGCTTAACTCGCTCTTTAGCGGTAGTCTTGTGGCAGATGTCGCAAGATCTGCAGTAGTGAAGGATTTCTTTATGGGAGCCTGGCCAATAAAAATATTTGAAGATCTTCTTGGTGGTCTTCGTTTCGCTAAAATGGCCTGAAAATAGGCTTTCATGGGCAGTGGTTAAAATGTGACCAACGTGAGAAAGCGGGAAACACATTACTTGCATCGAGGGTTTACCGTTTTCTGAGCACGCACGGTAAAGTAAGCCGTTCGTAACTTGTTAGGAGATCACCTTGTCCCCTAGGGTGGCTTATTGCTCTTTTCACTGGGCCTTAGCCCAATGAAAAGGAATTGCAGTTTATATTGGTTCCTTGCTAAGTCTTTAGTCATGACCTCCTTAAATTCTGGAAGTTTCTAGAGGCGAGGATATCTTTGAATCTTTTACCACTTGGTAATGCGTAACCACGGGTTGAGCTACGGAGTTGGGGGAGCCCGTGGGCTGCCACTACTTTTGCCCACCCAGTGTAGTACGCACAATCGATATAGCAGTTAACGATAGGGAACCGATGGGTGCTCCCCAACTAGTCGTGCATGACGGTGAATTTATTATGGTTAGGGACTACTGGAAGTAGCTTGTCCGACATCACTATTCAGGTGCACCCGGTACCTCTTACAAGAGTGGAAACACGGCAGCCATTAGTCGTTTAGGATTCGAACTTAAGGCCTCCAGGGGTATTCTTATCAAACAAGAAGTTTACCTGGTGGCCGCCGGGACTTGAGGTGCTCGAGGGAGGAGAAGATTCCGGTAGTTTTGACGGAGGGGTTGACGTGGCACAGATCTGGTGTACATGGTGAGAAGAGTATTTCCTGAACTAAGAGTTCTGGGCGCTTTTCGTTTACACGTGTCCCTCTACAACACAGAAAAAAACAATGATGGTTCTGCTGAGGAAAGATGACGTAGGGTGACCTGAAGAGAACCGTTTTACATCCCGGTATTAGGGTGAAAAGAAAGTTTTCGGCTTCGACGGACCAGTTACCTGGACAAACTTGCTTTCATTTTGCAAGATGAATTTACCTTGGTTTGGCTTACGTTTTGGGGAAAGGCGGGCTGTTTTCTTTCCTTCTTTCGGATAGAGGTGGTGGCTTGGTGGATAAATGTCGGCCTCTTCTGTGCACTCCTTGAATGTGAGGCACCGCCGGTCTTTTACTAAAGATCTGACTTCAGCCGGAAGTGCAGCCAACAACCGGTCTCTCAGGAAGAAGTCAACGAGGGCATCGTAGTCATGAGGAATCTTAGATGCATCAAGCTAAAAGTTGAGGTGACGCTGGATGGTGTACCTAAACTGATGGTATGTTTGGCCTGGCTGAAGGCGGGAAGTTCTGAATTTGGATCGGTAAAGGTTTGGGGACATGGTTCTGGGTTTTAGTAAAACTGATTGTAGAAAAATAACGTTACTATATACAAAGAAAATATTATTAGCAAAAGTAAATAAATGACAATAAATAAAATGAGACCTGAGGTACCAAACGGGCGGAGATATAAATGACTCGAGGGAACGAGAGTGCGAGAGACGATGTAGGGTGATTTCTTCCAGGGAGACTCACGTAAAGCCTAATTTACTGGAGGCTTTGGATAAGATAAGTAAGCGGGGCGCTGCAAAGTTCCACTTGCCAAGTTCCTTCTTCTTTAACCTCTCTGACAAATAAACTAGAAAATACTACAGGTAATACCCAGGTAATAGATACCTGTACGTCTCCCTTGTCTGTCAGGCGGGAACTCTGGCCTTAGGTACGAGCGAGACCTGGTAGAGAGGTGACACGTCGCGTTCGTAGCTGGAAGCCGTTGAGATGCTGGTCAGGGTGTAAGAGACTGTACATGGCTGCTAACCAAGATGGGGCTGTAAGGTACTAATTTCTCAAAACTCTTTCAGAAGTATTTATACTGCTTCGGCGGTAGCTGGTCGCTAGGGGCCCCAAAATGGGCTACGGGGATCTCATTAGACTTTGCGCGCAGGTGGGGGGGCGAGGATATTCTTGGCGGGTATCACAGCCTCACACTAAGTTGCTCGATGACGTAGATATGGCGCCGATCAGGTGATGAGACTGGGCAGAAAGAGAACCCATACGGATCACGCGGTCGCGCGAAATCTCGCTGCTTCCTTTGGGCTGTATGGCCGTGCAGGTGCATCTTTCTCAGGCGCCACGGGTAGCCGTTGGGTTCTACAGGGGGATAACCTTCTCTCTCTCTGACAATAGGATTAACAATTGATTGCGCGAAACAGAAATAATAAACATGAATATGGAAAACCAGACACTGTGCAAATTAAATGATCACGATATTAATTAAGAAAAAAAAATTAATTACTTGGGTACGCTTGTACTAAGGGATGGTTCTTTTAAAAGTGAGTTTGAGGACAGAATTAGGAACGCTAACCAAGCAGTAAGCATGTTGAAATCTGTGTGAAATAATAATAATTTTTCAATAAACCCTAAGATAAAAATTTATAAAAGTATTTGAGACCAATTCTTATATATGGATATGAATCGTGGTATAGCACGGGAATAACAGATGCAAAATTTGGGGCTTTTGCAAATAAAACATTGAGAAGAATATTAGGTATACGATGGTAGGATAGATGGAAAAATGAGAGAGTTAGAGAAATTACTACAGTTGAAATGGTAGACGAGTATGTGAGATTGTCACGATGGAAATGGATAGGGAATATTTACAGACGAGAGGGACGATATGTACAGGATGCACCAAAGGGGGGCGGGGTCAGCTGGAAGAACGGGAATAGGTAGACCGAAGGAAACATTAATATGGTCGATGAAGAGAGAGGCAGGATATATTTGAGATGACGAAGTGGAGGAGATGGTTTAGGATAAGTACGGGGGAGAGAGAGTTTATTACAGCCATTTGCATCCTGTGAGTGGCATAGGAGATTGAGTGATTGATTAAATCGCATACATTTTTGTCTATTTTCCTATTAATAGGGCTGAAAACCTGGTTGAAGTCGATGACGACATGATTCACGCGCCTCAGCTACAGGAAGTTAGGACAGGCTGTTCTCCGCTACACTAAGAGGGACTGGTTGGCGTTGCTCAGCTTCCGGTTCTTTAAGGACCATAGTGTTTACCAGAAGGGCCATATCAATACTCAGGTAAATACACACAGCAAATAGTTGCCACGTTTATGGAAGTAAATGGAGAATTTTAGGGGTTTGGGAGCTCTTATAAAGCGCTGGAGAGATAAAGGGATACTTTATTGGTCTATATGTGGGTGGAGAATGGAGAAAACCCCTCCACTCCCCCTTTAAACCTTATTTCCATAAACGTCGCAAATAAAGGCCAGTCAGCCTCCCTCACTCACTTCCAGTCCTGGCTGCTGACAGTCCTCCTCAGTCCCTCTTTTTCTCCCTTCCTCCAAAATTTTAATAATTATTACATTGATAATAATAATAATTACACCCTTATATAATACCATTAAAGCATTATGTTTAATTATAATGTTCAAGAAAATAACAAAAAGTGGAAAGAAACTTAAGGAAAATACTTTAATTATTTATTTGCATATTATAAACAATAGGTAAATTAAAAAAAAAAACCGGAAAGAAAGTGCATATCGAAATTAAACATAATAGGATAATGTACATTAAAGAAATATGTCAATTACGAGTAAAAGACAATGTTTTCTTGAAATTGGACAGCACCACCAGGCAAGCTGTAGTACTCCATGAGGTGCTAACGCTGCTCCATGGCTACCCGTGTAGCGTTGTTCCCTTTCAGGTTCTGCATAGCCAGCAGCACATCAGGCTCTATCCATATGCCGGGTTACATCAGATGTTACTGGATCATCAGCGCCCACCAATTATGTTGGAATAGTGGGATTCTTGATCTGAAGGAAGTTGTGGAGGACACGATCGACAAGGGTCACTTACTGGATCCTCTTGGGATTCTAAGCCATGGTCTTCAGGAGACAACGCCACCTGTAGGATTGAAATCAATATTTTTAGCACGTTAATTATATAAATATTGACAGAATAACAGTAAATAAAGTAAATAATTAGTGTTTTATTTTGGAAACATTCATACTTAGCTAGCCCTTTTACCTGTTAGTGAGGATGCCAAATGTATTTTCTCCAACACGACTTGCCCTTGAGAGTCGGTAGTTGAAGATCCTTCGCTGTCCATTCAGGCCTCGTTGGGGATAGGTCTCCACCAATCAGTTTCGTAGAGAGAAGGCATCATCTGCCACAATGAAGTATGGCATGTGTGTTTTGGTGCCAGGGAGCGGTTTTGGGTCAGAGAGGGACAGTGTAGCTTGCTCTTGTGATTGGCGCATTGGTCCCATGGATAAAATGCCTGCATTTGATCCTGCACAAGACCCACCCAATTCAACATAGAGTAACTTGTAATCAACATTAACAATTGCGAGGAGATCTATGGAATGGTGGCTGTTGTAATTGTAATATTTTGATCCAGGCTTAGCAGGGCATCTCATGCGCACATGCTTCCCATTTAATACGCCAATGGTGTTGTTGAATTTTCAAAGTCTGCTGCAACTCTGAGCCACCTTGGTTTACTCCTCTTCTGTGTTTGGACATGGCATGACTTCCTGCATGTACTCCGCTTTAATAGCTTCACAGGTTTCGTAGACTATGGTAGGCATGGTGTTATGGGAAACCCTAAAGCTAAACTGAAGACTTGTATAGATGTCACCTGAGGCTATGTACCGTAGGTTATGGCAAGCTTGAGACCAGGTGATATTACCTTCCTAAAAAACTTATCCTGCTTCTCTATCCTGGATTTCACTCAAGCTAATAACTCCTATAATAGGGCCACATCTATTCCCAGGAAATTTTGGTAAGCAGGCCGATCTTCCTCTTGTATTCCCGCAGGAGGTTTGTCATGTTCCAAATCTTGTCCTTCGGAAGTGCCAAGGTCGTCTCCACAGACGAACATGTTTCTTTTTTCTTCTCTTTTGTATGGCATTTTTCAGCTTTACAAGGTCCATCCTCATCTCTAAATCTTGTTTTTGTGCTAAAAATAACATGGCGATGACTTTCAGGAAGTGTTCCCGAGTGAATCTTAAAGGGATATAGCGCAGGAGTTCCTTAGTGTTGGGCGTTGGGGGAGTGGACACGTCGGAGGGGATCGCCGGTCGGTATGTGCGTTACGGGAGGTGGAGGTGGAGGGGGGGGGGGCCGCATGGCGGTGAGGGTTTGCGCTTTTAATTTTCCTTTGGTCAGCGGCAAGGGGCTTCTGATTATGTTTAGTCGGGCTGGGGTCGGCAGTGGTCTCCCACGACAAACGCCACGTTGGTGCTCGGCAATGGTCAGGAAGGCTAGTCACCAAGCTGTGACGTGAGCTTAAATGTGAGTGCTTGTAAAGTATTTTCCTTAAGAAAGTGCTTAAATTGGGTGAGGAATGTATAAATGTGTGGATGTGAATTTTATGATAACACAGAAGAGCCGATTAAAGAGAATTGGGAAAGTAAAGGACCGCAACCATTCCTAACTTCTCTCCGTTCAGCATGAAGGAAATGTTCCAGGAGGTACTGCACTAATATATTCCAAAATCTTCTTATATTCATCAGTGGATGTCCAATTTTTAACGAGGTTGGTCATCCTTAACTTAAAACAACAAAAATGGCTAACTATATTGCAACTTTCTAGGAATAAGGACCCTTTAAAAATTAAAATGAAACATAATAAGTTTTCTTATACAAACCTTAGTTCACTGTTGAATATCACAAGGAGATAAAAGAGCAAACTTCCATTTACCGCCGTCAGTCTCGAAATAATAGATTACCAATGGAAACTTGAAACTTGGGAGAGTAGTTTCACTAAAGAGCGAGCTCATAGAAAAGCTCCCTTTCCTCTGTCCTTATATTGGAGTCGGGTTAAGGTTTAGCGTGTTAGCATCCTATGTAGGCCATGTACTTAAAACATTTCATTGAATTATAGGGAATTGAAATGATATGTATAAAACACATCTCTTCTGACATTCAATGGTTCACGTTGTCGAGGAGGTGTTCAAGAAGTTTGATGCAGTCAAATAGGGTAGGTTAGGGGCAGTAGTAGGAGAGTTGAAAAGTTTCCAGGGGACTGGATTTTCTTTTCTATTTTAATTCCCTTGGGGGTATTTTTTTGTTTATTTAATATTTTTGCTGGACTGATGCACTGCGACCTCCGTCTGTATTATTTTATTCACTTTTGTTCCTAGTTTTTTACAATATTTGAATTTTTTCTTAACATCGAATTGCAATTTTATTTTAAATAACTCATTTGCATTTAGCATTTATTTTTATCACCTTTATTCTTCATATCTCTACTTCCTATAATTTTTAATTCAATTCCTATTTCACTTTTTTCTCGGTAAGTAGAGAAAATAAATTATCGCAATTAAAGTAGAATGAAATCATCATGCGTTGTGAAACGTGACCACTTTTTTTTTTCAAATTAACTGTTATTTCTATTAATTCAGAGGCAAAAAAACAAATATTTTGATTGTGTCACAAAAAAAAAAAAATTAACTTACATTTAAAATTCATGAAAAATCTTTTTTCTTTAAACTGGAAATTAAGATTGGAAATTCATCGTCTGACCATTTGCTCCGCGGTTGTTTCCGCCTTGTATGAAAATTCTACAATTGAATTTCAATTTGGACAAACCTTTTTAGCTCCTAACTAAAGTCCAGAGATGCCCAACATCACCTTGAGACGCCTGAATTTAATAACACGCTAGAACTTATTCAGTAAGGCGAATTGAAATTTCCGGATTTACCGGCGCTGTTCCGATATTTCTCTGCAGTTCAGAGCTAAGAATTATGCATATGAGCCAAATGAAGGCGAGGATGTTTTGTATTTTTTTTAATTCTTCATTTGGTTATTATCTCTTTTGCCTTTTAGCTTGAAATATTTTATTTTAACAATAATGAGCCTGCGTTCCCCCAAAATATTTAAGAAAACACCCAAACTTTTTCAAACTAATAGTATTGATTCCTAAAAATGCTACTAGAGTAGGACACCTGAGTTTCATGTAATAGTAAGAGATACAGAGTGATGTATCATTCGCATTATTTATTACATATGTCTCCAAACAGAGTGTAAACACCGCTTTTGATTACAGTGAACTCAAGACGCATCTTGGAAAAGCACTCGGATCGACTTCATTACGACTGTCATAAACGGTAGAGATCCGGGGTTTGAATCACACGGGCATACACTTGGTTCCCTATGAAAAAGCCCTCAAAACAGGTAAAGATCGGTGGTTATACAAATATTGTTTTCAGAAACAGCTTTATCTTTACCAGCAAGGATAGATTTTTAAAAGCCAAACTATGAGATAAACAATAAAAATTTGTACATTCTGGTAGACAAAAAAAATTACTGTCAATAATTGCATTTAAAAAATAAGCACACTAAGATCTAAAAAAACATCGCTCGAAAACTCCAGGGCAAAAGGATTCAGACACTCCTGATTACAAAAGTTGTATGACAAGGAAATAGTATCTCTCCGAAATTGTTAAAGTATTGACTTGAAGAAATGCCCAAATACTAAACTGGCAAGACAAAGGGATTTAGAAAGGAGGGATTAACTACATATATGGCTTGAGATTCGCAGATTATATTGTACTCATTGCTGATAACCTAGAAGATTTAATAATCTTAACTACCTCAAGAACTTAACCAAAAAATAAATCATGGAAAATAAAAAAGAATAATAAACCTTCAGAGGTCGACATGATGGAAATTGAATGGACCAGGCCATGTATCAAATTCAAATGCAAGAAAATGGACAAGAAAATTAGAGATTATCATAGTTGGGTGCGATAAAGAAAAAAATGTATCACGATAACCGATAAATCGATAAGGATAACCTTATCGGCGATAACCGATAATCGATAACTGTCGATACATTTATTGCTTGATAAGCTGATACCCTATAAATCGATACATCCAAAATTATAATACAATATTCATTATTGACTATATATAGCGTTATTTTATAATACAATTTTAAGAATATTTATATACTGCTTCTTAGATTCTTACATAGTGAGGCTCTCCTTTATCTCTTAATAGGTTTTGAGCATCCTCCTCCCAGCTTCTTTTCACTCATCTTTTAGAAATTTTAGTATAATCTCAGATTATACTAAAATTTATAAAATACAAGTGAAAAGAGGAAAAACAAGGGGGCGAGATGATCTTTAAAAATATGCCCCAAATTTTAAACATATTGCACAAGATCGGAAAAAAATAAAAAAGATGAGAAAGGTTATTTGTCAGAAGTGTGAGGCAAATATTTCAAATGATATATTAAATATATATATATGGCGTATTTCCTTCTTTCATTGATAAAAAGAGGACATGAGCCTCGCATAGAAACCTTGCTTGCTTCTTGCTTTGGAAAAAATACACATTTGAAAGCTTCATCACATTTTTTAGTCAAAAACGGTTCGTATAATATCTTCACCTTTAAGCTCAATCTCGGAGGCTGAATACCTTAGTACTCTTTCTCACGCTCTCCACTAGAGCATACAAAGCACACGTACATAATCTTCCCTCGCTGGATATCACAGTCTCCGCCCTTTTTCTTTGCAGATATAACACTATCTCTCTCTTCTCTCATCACATCCCATGCACAGTAAATTTCCTTAACCTTCACGAAAATATTCAATTCTTTACGCTTTATCTCGCTAAGAAAAAATTTAAACTAACATAAGTCCCTCAAGTTCAGTTTACTGAACACATTTCTCGGTTGGAAGATAGAAAGTCTCATTTTTTCTCTGAGTTTTAAGTCCTCTTCTTATCAACGATGACCTAATTACTTCATTACGCTCCAATCTCCAAGAAAAGTCGAATATCACCTAAGTCCATTCAATTACTCACACACACTCAGAAGTCTTATCTACACTCGCCATTCACATTCCGAATTCATTAAGTGTTAAAGTTGAGTATTATTTTTATAGCAGAATTAGGTCAAAGGGCTACCACGTGCCCTTCTGTACCCACGTGATCCTGAGATCACTGCAAGGAGCTGTGAAAGCATGGCTGAACCCGGATAAAAAAGCAGACTACGCCGTTATCACACGCCCCTGATGTATTTGCCTAGGGGCTGTTTTCATCGTCTTCCACGGCCACCTTTCTGAAAACATTTTAAACCTTCCGTCGAACAGTGAAGTTCGTTGAGCATTCCATTCCACGTTATCACAATTACCTCTCCCACCGAAGGAGACGCCGACTTTTCCCCGAAATCACACGCGTGTGTAGAGGGCCATCACAGCCACCTCACTCGACGTCTATATAATCTTTCGATTCAATTTAGTAGGCAGCACTGTTAGACTTTCCACATATTCCAGCGAACAAGCCGACGCACAACCCCCCCTCCTCCCTCCCAGCGGCGATTTCTATTCGAGTCGAAGGCTAAGTCGATCCTTTAACTTTGTCATAGTCAATCGGCAAGTATAGACATCCATGAACTCTGCCATAGTCAATCAGCAAATATCCGACGAGTATTACCAGCTCCTAGGGACATCTACTAGTGCTCCCTCATCTGAAGCAAGGGGTAACCCGACTTTCCCCGTCGCATTTATCGTATCCCAACTTGCTCCTTTTCTGCAACGAGTACGTAAGATAGCGTAACCGTTGCCGCCTGCAGAATTATCTAGAATCTCGCTTACCCCAGTGATCCATTATTTGTTTGAACTCTCCGGTTTTAAATCCCCCTTTAATTCAACACCTGAATCTTACCTAATTAATACCCTAATTAACCCCCTAGTATCTCGTGTGGATATTTGACCTCATCTATGCGACCATTCCCTTTAAACCCAATATTTGTGTAAATATAAATATCATTTTGTTGTTCGTGAAGATATATTTTGTCAGTCTTTCTTTTGCAACCCCAAATCGTACCAGCTACCTGTTAATCTTTGGCCAACTTGCACTCGGAAATATTTGTTTTAAAAAGGACCCCGCAAAGTTAATAATAAACCATCCCCACTGGACTCATAACAATTTCCCTATTCACTAACGGTCTTCAACCCACTTTGGCCCAAAGCCTCAGAGTACCTACGTATATATATATATATATATATATATATATATATATATATATATATATATATATAGACAGAGAGAGAGAGAGAGAGAGAGTCTTACATTCCCCGACAATTTTCATATAAAATAGAGTTGATTTATACCTAAATTCACCCTTCGTTCAAAGAATGGGAATTCGAGTCTGCAAACTAATTGCTACAGATGACTCTTAACAAATAAGAGAGAAGCAAAGCATTAGTCTTTATAGGAATTCTGGGAGCAGCAACAACTACTGAAACCTCACGAGATCAGTTCCGAATTAAGTGGTCAATCTGGACTTAATATAAGCGGTCCCAAATCGTAACCACACTAAAATTCCTCCAGTGCCACAAGAGAAGCTAGTGCTCTCTCTGGGGTCGTCCTTTACACTACTTTTAAATCCTCCACTATCTTTCGGAAGCGAGTATATAACCAACAGAGAGTAAAGAAGTGTTTTAGTCGCACTAAGAAAACTGAGCACAAACGGGAGAGTATCCTTCACCCGGTCTATCTGAGATGTTCTTCTAATAGACCACTAACTAATACTCACAAGTTTGAATAAATGGGGCTCTTTTTAATATTTCACTGAAATAAAGATTTTTAAATGATTTTATTTAATACGAGTTTACGAACACATGCTGTAAAAATGAGGAAAAACGTTAAGTAATATGTTGTTGATGGTGTCATTACAAGTATAAGCATTGTCACTTAAAATGGGGACAATTTTCAGTTTTCCTAAGATAAATGGCATTAAAATATTTTTTCTCTATTTTATTTAATGTTATTAGATTTCTGTTTGCAAAAATCTATATTAAAAGCATTTACATACTACACTCATTAAAATTGCTGAAAATATTAATTAAAATTTGATGCAAACTATAGAAAAAAAGTTCGAAGTTAAAAAAAATATATAAAGTGAAGCTAGTAGTTTGAATTTCTGGGCTAAATAAAAAAAAATGACATATAAAAATAAAGACTGAGGATGTTTAGATAAAATACCTTAATTTATCTCTCATTTATATACTTCAATAGCGTCACAGACAAACAAAGAGTCTCGTAATATATTAGAGATATTTATATGGTAATTTTCGCTTAGACTTTAGATTAATAAAAGATTTTTCAGAGTCAATTTTTAAAAAATTTTACTCCAGTCTTGTTATTAAAATGTCCAAAAAAATTTTATTTAGGATCCGGAGTAAAAAGAAAACGTACACTTAATTTTTCATTAAGGTGAAGTAGCAGCTTTCTAAAATTGAAGCAATAAACGAAAAACTTTCAAATAAGAGCCTATTGAAAATGGCTTTGCCTGGTTTCCATATAATCCTAGAAACTTTCAGAAAATTTAGCCAATAAAGGGAGGAAACCCAGTAAATGGTGGCCAAATTAAACATAAGTTCTTTTATTTATTTTTCAATATTTGAAGTGGATTGTGCACTTTTTATTAAAATGAACTATGGAAAATCAAATAGCCGATTCAATAGGAAATTTTATGTTTTAATATTCATATACAAGGATAAAATACTTATTTTATAAAAAAGAGTAATTATGCCTCTATGTCTTGTCATCTCTATTTGAGTTAACGTTTAACGCAAGTCTGAACAAGCTGGATGATTCGGTTGGTGCCCGAAGACCAAAAGGAAAATGGCTCCTCCCATTCCTTGCAGGAGGCTTTTCAAATAAATTGGGAGGCGAAAAGGCCCGAAACGCATTTATTGCGCTTACTTGAAGACGACTAAGCCCCTTACTCACGTCTTTATCCAATTAAAGATATTGAATCCCGCGTTCGATTTCTCCGTCATATCCGATTGTTGCTTCAACGGCCTCTGCACTAACTGTGAAACCTGAGCATCACGGAGAGAATGAAGTAGAGAAAGAAAGATCGAGAATTAAGTTTGAGGGGGGAGTAGGGGAGATACTTCCCACCCTTATAGCTTGAAAAGTTTCCATTTACAATACGTACTGTAGCAGACAATAGGGAACAACCCTCTGAGTTAGATTTCCCATAAATTGTTATTAATTGGGTAGATAATATTTGTTTCCTTATTCAAAGCGATTGATGAACGTCCTTTGGAATATGGTCCCTCAATTTCGGTCTCATCATTTGGGTAATAGACATCTTACCTTTAAAATCTGATCAGAAAAAGGGATAAAATGGCTATAGAAGAAACATTAAGAAGCATCTTGCGTGTAATGGCCCATGATGGGTGCAGTGAAGAGAAAGATAGCGAGTAACGGTGGATCTCGAAAAATGATTATTTTTTAGATTTCAAAGTAGTGGGCGGCAAGAGTTCGAATCTTTTCTCACGGGGTAAATTCAAATATATAGTAGTCAGCAACGGAGTTTATCCTACATTTAATCCTACACTGGCGAAAGATAACATCCCTCAATTTCTATTTTTTTTAACGTTCTCGAATTCTAGTGTTATTTCGGATTCTAGAGTACCTGTTCTCTCAATGCCGATAAATTTTTAACACTTAATCAAACATTCTACATAGAACTATCGCTTTTGTCATACTGTCTATGCTGATGATTATTGCACTTCAGGCTCATTCGGTAGCAATTCATACTGCTGGTCTACTTTTCTAGCTCTATGTTTTGCCATGTGACTCTATAAGTGACTTTGACGTGTTCCAGTCCTATCTCCCACAATGAGCTCACTATATTCATAATGGAAATTACTGTATATATAACCCTAAGTATTGGTACGTTTTGGTGTTCTGCTAGAGTCGCTTTAATATCCGATTCTTTTCCTCATTCATTTTTTCCCACATGGGACTTTAATTCTTGTCGTAGCTTATAATTTAATTTCTATAATGGTGTCATGCAATTATATATCTCCTTTACATAACTTCGTTCGCTTACACTTTTAGAAAATGTTTGTCAGAATTTCAGGAAATATGGCTCTCGCTACAAGAAAATCGATAGTGTGCTTTTCCTTTAGGTTGAGAGTCAGTTATCTCTCTGAATTCATCTTGCTAACGTATGTAATTCACTATATACTTTTTCATAATTTTAGCTTTATCCTCTTCCACTTTGATCATAGCATAGTTAAGAATGTCCTTTTTGCCTTTCTCCACTTTAATCTTATCTACTGCAAATATATTTTCGCTAGATCACTCGGTTCCACGCTAAGATCTCAGAAATTGTTTTAATATCTGATCCTTTCCTACAGGGACGTTCTTCTCTTACAATTTATCTGCTTTGTGAATAATCCTGGCCACACTTTCGATACAAATTCTTTTTTAAGGTTTTTATTCTTACATACTGGAACTTAAATACCGCAGATTCCATGTACTCGTCGACCACATCGATCCTTTTCAGCCCCTATCGAACCGTGCCCTCTGACTAGCCTCTTACTGAATGTTCTACCTTGTCGCAATTCCACATGAGTGATCGAGTTTTCTCTGGACTTTTCCCTAAAGTATGGAATGATCTGGCTTATAGGATACCCCCATCCCGATTCCAAAAGTAGCTTCAAGCTTGACTTGAATCCCACATCTTCTCTCAGGTTTTCCTTAATCGATTGACAGTAGCCTTGATAAGTCTCACTGCTTTTAAGCCTGCAATACAATAAATTTATCATTATAAACAAATCATAAAATGCCTAAAAAACATTCAGTTAAAATCAATTACAGTAATTTAATTTGAGACTCATGTTGTCTATAAATTTCAAAGATATTTTCGAAAACTTTGAAGAGAAACTAAGATTTAATTCCTATTTACAAAAAGACAAGCAAAAAAACTGGTTCTCTAGGAAGTAGTGAGAAGACAGGTATGTAAAATGGATGGAAGGAACATATCTCGACTAGCCAATTGTTAGAAACCAGGAGGGTGCTAATTCTCAGAGCTGGCTTCCTTTCTCAAAAAGGACTCTGCTTGGGGATCTTAATTAAGAGAGAGCCTACCCAACTATTTGGAAAGCCTCGGGTAGAAACCTATCTTTAAATGCATTCCACAGGAGTCTGAAGTAAAGGAAAATGTGGCAAAATTTAGGCCTATTTACTGTTCGGGAGAGTGTCGACTCACGCGGCACTTGCGCATGCATCTTAAGGGCGAAGTTTATAAAATCATTTAGGATTTTCATACGGTTTCTTTCCCATCAAAGGGTCTCAGAGATGAAAATTTCACAAATTAATAAGATATATTTGAAAATATAATCGGATAAAAATGACTTCGTTGAAGGGGATACAAATATCACAATTCAGCATCCTTTGCGCTTACAATCTTCGTTCATAATGGTCGAATTCTTTTAGCAGAGGATTTTATGATATTTAGAAAAGTTGGCTTAATTCCTGACTACCTCTTTTGCGCACATCATGAAGCTCAGGTAAAATAAGACGGTATCTAGTAAAGGTAATAATCGTCATCGTTATCATCATCATTATCAACATCATCACTTCATCACTAACTATATAACACTAGTCTGCGTTGTTTTTAAGGTCAAATATATAATACCTAATTGTAGTTCAGTTTTTTGCACTGAATCTGAAAATCATGCTCATTTTACCTAATAAGGTCAGGTTTTTGAAATATGAGCACATACCAAAAACTTCTATATTTCCAAATATTTGTTGTAAATAAAACGCATAATATAAAATATTGGACCGATTTACTCACAGAAGGCTTAGAGAATATTTTTAATAAATTGCATGAATAGTACAATGCACAAAATAAGCTACTCATGGATGAATGGTATCTTCAGTGACCTCCTATTGTAATGAGCAGACACCAAATCCATCTTAAGGCACCAACAGTAGTTAGCCAGAAATTTGACATCCCATTGGCCTTGATAGCCTTCCTCCATGACACGGATGTCTTGGCAGCAGATATAGGAAGCAAATACCTTATCATGGTCCCCTAGTTTAACTCCAAAATAAGCGTAATAAGCCTTCTTCACAAAATCCGTAATTTTAGCTTGACGGTCTGGAAGATCTACGTCTCTGCAGATGAAATAAAATTTGTTAGGAACGTTCTTACACTCCCGATTCATCGTACTGCAAAACTAGACCTTAAAAGAAAAAAAATAACTAATTATTTAAGGTAACCCATGACCAGCTGTGGCAAAAATAAAGCACATATACGCTTGGATGATAGCGCCATTTGGGAAAAATATGCTGTAATAAAAATCGAGTGTATCTTAGAAACCAGAACTGAGCATAGAAAATGAATGATATTTTTTAATTCAGCACGCAAAATAGATCCTGAATCAGTTGGAAAACCCTTGACCTTTGAAAATAGGTTTGAAACGCAGGCGAGTGTAATTTAAAAAGGGGATTTTTTTGAGGAAATTTGAATAATAATTACATCCTAGTTTAGTTATGACTTATGTTTTCTTTATAAAAGTTATTTCTAATGATTCTTTTATAATTTCAAAACAACAAAATGATAAAGTTCAGAGATAAATATAAGTATCGAAATTTTGGGAATTTTTAAAACCAAAAGAAAAACAAATGGTTAAGTTCCAATAATTTATTTTTATATATCTTCTTCTAAAACTATATTTTAGCAACGCGATATTTTTAAAGGGGGTAAATTTAGTTTAGAGTTCCTTTTTAACATTATTATAATTTGCGAAGTTCATAAAATTTCTAAAAACTTAACCATGGCTGCTTTTTTTTAGATTTTAAATTTTAATCTTATCAGCGAAGCGCAACCTTCTCCCGCAGTGGAGTGGAGAAGCCATTGCCTGGTTTACTTTATATTTTTAGCATGTATTTTTGAAGCTTTTAAATAAAATTACATTTTACAGTAAGAAAAACACAAAAGAAGGTGAATGTAACAGAAACATGGTTTTATTTGTCAACGCTCAATAAAACGTTGAGATGAGAGTCGTAAAGGTAAAGAATTGAATTATGTGCAAGGCTGTTCGATATTGGAATGGCCCCATTGTTCCCATAGCTAGGCTAAGAAAGCACCTTCCGTTTCATTTAAAGAATAGGTGGGGGCTTTAGAAAATTGAGTTTGTTGCATAGAAGAAGAATATTGAAAGATAATGAAGAAAAAATACTAGGTTAGGAAACGATCAACTCAAAGTAATCTGTCTAAGATAGAGTACTAGGTATATACCTGCAGGAGCAAATCTGAAAGTGGTGTAAGTTCCATAGTTTGAAAGTAAAACCTAAATTATACCTACCAAATGTCTAAATCAAGAAACCTATGTACTTCCAATCCTTTAAAATTAATAATACGATCTTTAACCAAACATTGATTAATGGGTTAAAGGATACCTATTCCCCGTTGTATAGGAGACATAGAAGTACATATGACGCCTTCTTATTTTCAAAAAAAACAAATAGGAAAGGTGTTTTAGCAATCATTATAAAGTTTTCCTAAAAAATATATCCTTGATATTAATTCAATGATTTAATATCATGAGTTTTCTCGATAAAAATCTTATAAGAACTGCGTTTGCTATCATACTCTTCTTTTTTTTTCATTATATTACATTATTTATCTTCTATCTTACAAACATCTCTTCTCTGCAGATTCTTATGTCCCGACACATAAAAGAAAGATTCTAAATATTGGAAAAATTAAAATTATGTAATTACGATCATAAGCTTTACGAATCTAATTGTTTTCACTATCGTTTGTTATGGCATCTGAAATTTCATCATATGATACTTTATTATTTCATTTATAATGTTTACTTACAGTTTTATCCAGTATATTAACCAATATCCATTGTATTACTGATGTCACATCTTTAATATGTCTTTATTACTTTGTAATTTCTCACTTTTTCCCTGATTTTACCACAAAGATTTAACTTAGATTAAAGGCCGGAATTTTCTTAGGCTAGGGTTCGTAGAAAAATCTTTCACTTGTATGCATTTTTTCCATTTGTTTCTTTACAAAGATTTAAACGCTCTATAGTAAATTATTTGTTTCCTCTATATTTTTTAGCCTTGAGATAAAAATCTTGCGAGAAAAGGATGTGTTAATAAAACTTTTGGAGGCTTAGACTAATTTCTTTCCAACCTAATTACTATTTTTCTAATCTTTTCATCTCTTGTAATGCACAAAGATGAAAACGACGCTGGGTAAAAATTTAATGAAGTTTTTATTAGAAAAGTTAATTTGAAAAAGATTAATCCATCAGCATGTGCCACGTTCTAGACATTAAATTTAATAGTACTACTTGCACCTCTTGCACCAAAGTGGGATTTTGTGAAATGTATATTACAGCAAAATTTAATTTAACGATATTAATTGAATATTCTAAATATAAAACAGATCAAATAATGAATCATTCACGTTGAAAATAATTCATTATGAAAATCAATTTTATAAGTCGTACACTGATTCTCTTATCTCGACTTTTAGCACTGTAAAACACGATAATTATATGCGATAGATAATTTAGCTTTTCACCCTATATTAAATTTAGTGAAAATGTGGAGTAAATTATGAAAATGTTCCTTGGGTTCGGAAAAGTTAGGTGATAGTTATTGAGTAGAAGAACATGCGGATCAAAGAAGATGTAGATTTCGATTGGAGAAGTAGGCGTTAATTGTATCAGTTTACTACAAGGAGGATTGAGCGTTTAGAGTGAATCTTTGACCTGGATTCCAGGCGTTGGGGAGACGTGTCTTGACGTAGGCGTAAAAGTTCAACTTCTAGGAGTGTGTGGAAATTGCTCTCAACTTAGGTCGACTGAGCCAGCTGGCCTGCCTCCAGACTACTGGGTTTATTCCGTCTGTAAACTGTGGCAGTATGGCTTTTTACCACTTAGAGCATAAGTACGTTCTTATTGGGGTCACTTCCAAAAAAAACATTAGTGATATAGCAAAACTCATATATAGGAAATGCTAAGTAGGATTGCTTTTCCTCTCTCAAAGAGGATTGGGTAAGCTCGGTCATAAGTTTTCCTTTGTCTCACTGTAAGTTTTGTGTGAGTGTGTGTGTAATTGTATGGAAAACTTTAGAGGATGGTGTTCCACACACACGGAACATTCTATTCCTACTGTAGATTACGTTTTCTCGTTTCTACTCGACTTATAATTAATAGTTTATTGAACTGTAACAGTTTGGAACAACAAAGGTTAGTTCCTTCCTAACAAATACTAAAATGCATGATTGAATATATGGATTTTAAAGGCATGGTTGATGGCACAAATATTGGCATTTACGCGTTTGGTAACTACCAACTTATCCCACACCCTAACAGAAAAAAATGATTAGCACAATTACCATCGCAGCATTGATAAATACCTACAACTAACAATAAATAGACACAGCCTGGAGGCTGGGATCTCTGGGGCTGAGATCGGTCCAATTCGCACAATAAAATAAGATTCCCCGTGAAGATAAACAGGAGGTGATGGGTTTGTATCGTTTGAGGTTGAATAGTGAAGGAATGGGATCGAGTGAGAATGAAATTACAGTAGTTAAGGTAGGAAGTAACGAAAGAGTCGATGCCATTGTCTGAGCTATTATGTTCAAAGTAAGAGTACATACAATTAAGATTACTGAGCGTTAGAGAGAATACTTGAGCTGTATTTTAAAAAGAAATATAATAAGAACAAGAAAGAATTATGTCCAACAGAGTTACACTCTTAATAAAACCTGTGCAATCGCTCATACGTAAACTTTTTTTATATGATCAGCTAATTTGTTTGGGGCCTTAAATTGAAAGCAACTTACTGAACAATCTAAGAATTCAGTTTGAGTACCCATTGAGGTCGAACTACTTATCCAAAATGATTGCATTTATAGTGATTTCTTAAAAGAGTCACGAGTAGCGGACATTCCGAATTTTAGGTACGCATAAAGATTCAAGGTCAAAACTTTGAATGCAGTTTATTTAAAAAAAATTATTTCGCTGAAGATTTATATTATATCTTCAGTTCTTTGAATTGACTGGTTGTACTATGGCAAATATCAGTTGCACCTAATCTACTTTATTATTCAGTTATTAAAAGACCTTCATTACTTAAAGTTATTTTGGATTTTTATAAAATTTCGAAAAATAGCAATACTTTCAAGATTGTTAAAAGAATCCATTTTCGAAAGCCTCGTTAAACGCCAAATAAGAACAGAAAAATTACATATAAAAAAGGAAGTAACGTTGTGAAAGAACTACAATAAACCTTTGTATACATATATATTTAAATAACCATTAGCTAATTAGAGAGCACATCGGACACCCAAAGAATACCTAGGTCTGATAGAGGATGGAATTTAGCAAGAGCATGTTAGAGAAAATGAAAATAATGCAATTCTCTTTAATGTTGAAGATACGTTCTATTCATCTAAAATGCTACAAGTAATAAACTCTTCTGAAAACACTGCACATGCCATTCTTGATGTACAAGAATTGTATCATTTTTTATCAATTTTTCATAAGTATTAAGAAAATTAAAATATACAAGGTAAAGAGTCTATTAATATCTATCAATTTTAGAAAGAGGAAGCAAATTTAAAAGTTTGATAATAAGCATGTCCCCACGAGGGGCTAAAAACGATGCCATGTCTTGTGACGGCAAGAGTAAATGTTCAACCAGACATTTGAAATTCTGTTTAGGGATGTTAGATTGAACTATTAGATACAACGGCCTGCTTGGGGTGGAAGATGATCGAGCCCCTGGCATGTGTGATGCAATGTCGAAGAAGCTTACCATTCCTATAGTAATCGTATTCTATAGATGCATACTTTACACCTAAATTAAAAAAAATATTCTATTCACCTTTAAGACTGCTCTGGAAACCTTTCTGCCCATTGCTCGTATTTTACCCAGGATATTTGATCATTTGTAGGTAAATAAGTTAATAAAATAGTATTAATACTAGTATTAATAAAATAAGTTTAATTATTGTGGTATAACCATCGGTATAGTCTTAAAAAGTCTATATTAAATGTAATTTAAACAAAGAAGTAAAATAAAATCAATATAAACTTTAACAGCGGAAATACAAATTAAAATAAACCTAGTCCAGAAACGTATTGATTCCATATTAAAAATAAACTTTTCCACAAAGAAAGAACTTTAAATTAAAATGACATTTTAATTTTAGTGAAGTGGTTTGTGAAGGGGAATCATAATATTTAAATTACTTTTTACTTATTTGGTTGAAATTTTGATGCCTAAGCATATATTTATGAGTATTTAGATATATTTTTAAGACGTTGAATCCATGAAGTTGAAGAAAATAGAAATTAAAACTTTTTAATATATTTAAAAAACTGAGGTTGGTTTGTAATACGGTAATATTCAATACCATTTATCTCGATCAAAGCAAAGCTTCCAACGCAATACCTTAGACTAAAATAATTTTGAACTTTTTTTCAACAAATTATCACAATATTTGACTATGTTAAAGCTGTATTCCTAGTTTAACTGGACATCCAAAAGACTTTTGACAACGTCTCCTATAAAGGTCTCTCCGACTATTTTTCTTTTTAAAATATTTAAAGTTTAGTAATATGAATGATTAATATAAAAATTACTAAGTTTCTGATCACAAGATAACACTATAATAAATTTATAAATGCCCCATAACATGGAGTAGAAAAATGGTCGAAAAGTTATTAATGTAATTCAATGGCGACTAATGTAACTTAATACAATTTGGAAAATGGTTTAGGTTTCTTGAGATTCGAAGCTAAAAATGCCAAAACATTGCACTGTATTTCGTCCTGGAAAGATATTTTTTATGCTTATCTAGTTAATTTGCATTACAATCGATGATTTATCCAACTGATGTATTTTGTAAGTATTCTCCTTGTTTGTAGAGTCACTTCTCCAATTTCCCTGGAAAAACTCCAAGATGTGGAGGGAGTAAACATACCGTGAGGATCATTTCATCATATACCCCATACTAGCAAAGAATTGTATAAGATTTACTATTCGGCTTTTAAAATCCTTGAGATCCTTTATTTAGCTAGTCGTTTAACAGAACAGAAAATGTTTCAGCCGTCAGCTCCAGCTTATTTAGATGTTTGCTATGATTGTGGTTTTTCTCGAGTTCCTATAATTACAAGTTCTAGAAAGCGCCTTCTTTTTTGTTGTGCCTCAAAAAATCCTTCGACCGCATCTCCAAATCATTTAGCGTTTCTCTTGGCTATCGTTTCATACGGATACTTTTGATTCTTGGTGGCAGAAATGATTTTAATATGACTTTAATGAAGTCAAGGCAAAACTATGACTGAAATAATATGCATTTTTTAGCTACTATTTCATCTAGTTACTATCATTCTATTTTCCAACAACAGACGAACCTAATCGATTTGGTCAACGGTTACAAGGGCGGAAAAAGGTTGCAATCAGATCAATGGCTCAGCCGTCTCCATCTTTTGTGCCACTGAAACATCTGATGGCACGAAATATTTGAAGAAGATTATTGGCCCTCTGAGAGTGATGCAGGTTTCCACACTAATCTATCGCACGCACAGGCGTCTCTTGACTCCCAGTGTAGACACAGGACTTCAGATACCTGATTTGCAATTGAACGTGTGTCTCTCGAAGCGGGTTAGTAAGTCAATTCACGAACCCGTTAACCAAAGAAGATAGAGAAGTTTCAATACTCTTTAAAGTCAAAGCAATGAGACTCATTTCACATACTGGTGGATTCCTCAAATTAGCCCTTATAAATAGAAACCATAAATTGTTACTTTTTCATCCATAAATAATATCTAGAATTAAACTTTTTTAACATTTTTAATTTGACTTTGTGTCACCTACAGGTATATTTGAAGCTTTTACCAAATTTATTTCTAAGCGGCGATAAAAAATAAATAGAATTATATAATGTTTGCGATTTTGTTAAACCAAAAAATAATTATAAATCATGAAGTTCTGAAAATATATTAAAATTAAGGTATGGCTGTTTTTCTTTGTATTATTCGTATATACAAGGTGACCCCCCAAAGAGGGCCCCAACTTTCCATAGGCCTCATATCTTAATTTTAGGTAAGGATTGAATGAAACTTTGGCAAAAATTAGTTTATTGTGTTTAAAAACATAATTTTAAAACATCAGAAACTTTGGACTTTCCTTCTTTATTCTAGAGCACCTGTTCGAGATTACCTCCATTTAGCTTTGTGCTTTTCTTGATGCGCACCACAAATTTGTCCATGACATCCTTACAAACTTGCAGACCACTGGCTCTGATCCCTTCCCTGAATACACTCTTTCTTTAACTTAGTCCAAGAAAAGAAATCTTGGGGCCTAAGTTCTGGGCTGTGAGGTACCCACTCAAAATCAGTCTTGAGACTGATCACACGGCCACCAAAGTTCTCTTTCAGCCAATCTCGCGACAAGTTTGAGGTGTGAGACATTGCAACATTTTGCTGGAACCAGAACTTACCCCTAAGCGACGGAAACAGGATCTGCAGCTCCCTCTTGAAGGTATTGAGGGCTTCAACATACTGCTCCTTGGTGACTGTCACTGTCGCGCCAGATTCCTCGAAAAGGTATGGCCCGATGATGCCTCCGGAATCGATTGCAGTCTTACCGTGCACTTAGGGGAGTGTAGATTCTTATGGACTACCTCAATTGGTCAGGAGGTCCCCCAGGTTACTTTGTCTTTGAGTTCACCTTTCTTTCAAGATGGAAGTGAGCTTCATCTTAGGTCCAAAGTTGGACTCTGCTGAACTGACTCTCTCACGTTCTCGATCAGCTCAGATATACACTTAGTGGGTCATCCTGAATGGTTTGGAAGGTTCTCACTGGCTGCATTTGGGTTTTCCACTGTCCCAGAATTCTAGATGTGGTCTACTAAGTCATGATTTCTGCTCTTAGACGGGGCTTTTTCACATTCGAACTGGTGCACGAAAGTGTCCTGCACTTTCTTGATCGAGCCTCACTTGTTGTAATTTTTGACGCACTATATTCTTTGCTGCAGCTGCCATTGAGATCTAGTTTTGTTAACAGGCGTTGCTTCTGTCATATACTGATTAGTGAATGCATTAAGGATATATCACCAAAAGTATGTGCGGACCAATTTTTGGGAGGGTCACCCTTGAAACCCAATTTATATGGGCCAAACTTCAGAAGATCTACGCCATAATTTTAATGTTATCTAAGTATTCGCGGTTTTTTAGGTATTCCACTCAGCAGATAGGGTTTCAGTTTGTTGCAGAAAGAACATATTTTTGAAATATTATACGTTAAATGGTTTAAAATTTAAATTTAAATACGGCGAGCCTTCTTATTTTTAATGTGAAAACCATTATTTTCACACACTGATAACCCTTAGTTAAACCATATTCCAAACATTGGTAACCATAGAGGCAAGCAGTTAAAAGACGCAATTGCTTTGAACTCAGGTTGTTAGACTTTAATACGCCTTTGAAACTTGAGTGGAAAAGAAGCGCAGCTCCATTATAATAGTGAAAGGTAGAGATGGTTTATTTTTATCGTGAAGTGATTATGTATTAGATAATTTCAGACGACGATAGTGCCGCCGACATTTAGCAATCGCCTTATGCATTGAAATCAAGTGTTAACCTTTCGAATTTAGAATATTACGAATATCTTTTAAAGTTACTGGGTGTGTGTGTATTGGGGGGTATGGGGAGCGAAGCTTTCCATTTTGAATGTAACTAAAAAATATTAATTTTGGCCGAAATATCCTAAAGTAGGCGACCTCATTGTCTTTATTATTTGATAAACGTGCAGAGCCGATCACTTTAATTGTAGCCCAGAAATAGTGCCTCCTATAATGCACCCCTAAACTGAAGTATTACCCAAACGAATAAACAAATAATCTATAAATAAATAGTAACTACGTACTATCAGTACTATTGGTGTTTGTTGGCCTTTTAGTCATCCTGTACAGCTTCATTTTCGCGTGGAAGGCAGTTATTTTTAAGATAGTGCTTTTCGCGCTAAACCAAAGCTGTAAAGGGTGATTAGATTGCCTAAAAAACATTAGTACTGTTTTTACTACAAAAAAAACACTGCGTGGGATTCTAAAGTCTTACCTTTAGATGGGTAAAAAAAGGCTCTGATAATTCTTTTTTTCATATATCAAGGAATTCCGATAAAAGTATTTTCTTTCCAGTAAGCTTAGAAAATTAGCATGGATCTGTAAAATACTAGACAAAGAGTAAATTACTTAGATATATTTACTAGATACCTTTAATATATTAAGAACAAAACCTCGTTGCTAGTTCCAGATAGGACGTAAGCTTCAGACCGAAGGTTTGCCTGCGAATCATAAGCTCCTCCTGTAAGTAGTGGAGAAGTCGCTCCTCTAGTTTTTACAGAAACTAAATAGGATTCGAAATAGGAGAGTAGTAAATAAAGTATTTTTTTCAAGTTTAGGAGCAAATATTTATATAAAAGCAAAGACTTTAATATTTCTAATATGCATTGCAGTAAAAAAAAAAAAGCATTCTGATCCACACTCCAAGAAGTCTATGAATTTCTATAGACTAGAAATTTAATTTAACATTTTCCTATTGTTTTGATTTTGGAGGCATAGTCATTACTAATATATAAACTTGAAAGTATCTGGTTGTTCTGTAAAATTTGCTAAACAAATGATACTTTATAAAAAACGATTTTTCTTCTGTGCCCGATTTCCCTCGAGCATACTTGATAATATGTTTATAAGACCTCATTAGGATTATACGGTGCACTTCTGGCATCTAAATAAGCGATAAGACATTTCAATAGTGTTCAAATCAGGTTTTGTTCAAAGATGTTAATTCTAAAGTTAGAAAGAGGTCGGACGAGGAGTAACAGAGGCAGTTCAATTTAACTTCCCGCAAAGATCCGCATGTTTTGCGAAATTTTGGTGTCTTTATAATACTAAACTTGTTTACTAATAATTATTAGAAGATAATTGAGCTAGATGACTCTGTGAGATCTAGAATGAAACACTTTACAGTCACTAAAAATTAAAGCTGCGGTAGCACAGAAATTCTATTACAATAAAAATAAATTTGAGTAACTTGAGAGTAAATATTTTTAAAAACATTATCAATAAGTAATAGTTTAAAATATTAATTAAAGTATTAAGACTACCAGAACATTTTTCATTCTATTTAATTTTTGTTTCTTTTACCTCTGAATTTTGAATTTTCCTATCTCTCTTGTTCTTCTAGCCTCGGATAAACTTACGGTGTTTGCATCTTCTTATTGCGTAGACTTCGGAGAAAGACACACTGATGAGGTTAAACGGATTTGAAGGCCAGCAACTTATAAATCACAAATGGTCCTTTTACATTGGAGAATGTTATTGCTTACTCAATTCCTAAATTTGTGGCCAGAGGAACAGAACTTGTTTGAGTTACAAATGCCCAGTCGCCATTAATCACGTAATCACGTTAATATCCTAGGAATTAATGAGTCGGCTAAAAAAATATGAAAGATATTAGGACAAGAAAATACCTAATGATGTAAGTAAAAATAAAATGGAAAATAAAATATATAAATAAAATTAATAATTTCCTTCTGCTTGTGGGGGGATATTTCAGACATGTCTTGAAAGAGCATCGTGTATACAGCAACGGCAATCAATAAAAAAAGTGGTACATTGCTGGCAAAACAAACCCATTTATTTCGAAGGACCGAGAACTAAAGATTATAGGCAGGCAACCATTTGTTCTTTAATGGTAGTAAAGGGAGAAATTGTAGATGATGTTTGCTATAACAAGTGAAACAAAGAAGGGTTGAAGATGTCCTAAAAATTGACCCAATTTTAATTCTTGTTTTCCCACTAAAGATTTATCATGCCAAAAAGCCAAACTCAATGATCTTCAGTAAAACAGACGTCACTTTTTGAAGCTTAACATTTCTTATGTTGAAGTGAAACATTGGGAGAAGGATATTACAAAGGAGAGCAGTTCTAATAGGGTGGTTTTGTTAACGAGATGGTAATTTTATAGCGGAGGAGGGCAATGGTACCGGTAGGGTGTTAATCGATTATGGGGTGGTATAGGTTTCCGGTAGGGTATTATTCTATTATGTGGTGGTATAAGTTAACGGTTTGTGGGTACGTGGTCGGTAATTACGAGGAGCAGTCAATAGGTTTTGCAAATTGGTAGGGCAAAACAGAGGAAGGGATATGGCTGTTTGTGGGGTTGTTAGGACAAGTTATGACAAGTCAAGACCTGCAGCCGCACGCTCCTACCTCATCAATTTAAGAAGCACTAGCTGATCGCAGATTGACAGTCATAAATTTCTCGACAATGAAGAAGGTTGAGCACCACGCAGTGATCAAATGTTTGACCAAGGAAGGCAAAAATACAAAAGAGATCCATGAACGCATGGTTGCAGTCTACCCTGACATCGCCCCTTTCCATGCAACCACTGCTCGCTGAAATAGGGAGTTCCGTCATCGTCATTAGTCCCTTGAAAATGCCTCCCGTCCAGGACGCCCGTCAGAGGTGACCAACGAGGACAATGTGGCCTGTGTGGAGAGGATCATCCTCGAAAATCAAAGGTTTAAGGACAAAGAAATCGAGCGAGAACTTGGACTATCACATGAAAGTGTTAGCAACATCATCCACGACAATTTGGCCATGACCAAGGTCTCTGCCAATTGGGTCCCTTGAAACATCACGCCCCACGATTGATTTTAACGTCGTCAAAGTCCACAAGGCCAGGGTTGCACAAGCTGCCCTGCGCGAGTGCGGATTCGAGAAGCTCAACCATCCCCTCTTCAGTCCAGATCTGGCCCCTAGCGACTACTTTTCATTCCGCCAGCTCAAGGCTGCACTGCGTGGACGCCGGTTTTGGGACGATGAAGATGTCCAGCTCGCCGTCCAGGAGTGGATTGAACAGCAGTCGGGAGATTTCTGGTCGTTGGGAATTCGAAGCCTCAGGGAAAAGTGGCGCAAGTGCATTGAAGTCGAGGTTAGTTATATTGAAAAATAATAAAACACTTTTCCTAATATTTCGTTTCCTTATATCCGAATTGCAAAACTTATTTACCGCCCCTCGTAGAAGGAGGTGTATTGAAAAGTCATCGTTGATATGGCGCTCGACAGGTGACAAAGACTTTAGGCAGTAGGCCTCTTTACGTCTCTGTCGAATTGGATCTGACACCTTATAATTTCTAACGAATCTTATGCTTACCGAATGTAGCTCGGTAATAGAGGTAGGACTTTGAAAGGACTGGGACAAGAAAATATAATTTTATTCTTAAATTGGCCTACTGCAAAGAACATGCAAAAACGTCTCTAGTTATTTTTGGCCACTGTGTAGGTTTTTTTTATGTAAAGAATCGAGTCATAAGATGGCAGGACTTAGGCAATTAAACAGGAATCCGTAACGCTACTCTCTTTCTCTTTCTTTCTCTCTTTTTCTCTCCTATCTCTCTCTCTGTTTCTCTCTCTCTCTCTCCATATATATATATATATATATATATATATATATATATATATATATATATATATATATATATATGTATATATATATATATATATATATATATATATATATATATATATATATGTATATATATATATATATATATATATATATATATATATATATATATATATATATATATATATATATATATATATATATATATATATATATTATCTTCGTCTCCAATAGGTGTGATCTTTACTTGTCCGTGGGAAGGACCTCGTCATCTAGTTGGTTTGTTATTTCCACTCCTTGGTTGGAGTTTCCGACAGCTTTGTGTACCTGTTGTGCCTACAATTTCCCTATAGATTTAGCTTTAGTATAGGGAATCCTTGTTGCAAGGTCTCTGTGAAAATTTTCTGGTCGGCACTATTTTTTTTCAGGTGCTGATAAATGTTCCCAATACGCGTATGTTTTTATGTGTGCAATCGTCATATTTGTTCAGGAGGTTACCTTTGATATATTTATATGTTCGCGGGTTTCCGCAAGACTCTAACGACCGCTTCCCACACATTTATTTATACAATTTAACATATATATAGCTTCATTTCCTAATTCTCTTTCGTTCTTTATTTATTACACAGGGCATATTATTTCCTTACTTTACACATATAGATATTTTTAAGATTTGTTTGATCCACCGAGCGTTTATTGGTTCGGTACCTCGCTTGGCCAATTAAATCCAGTAATTCGGTGCCATAGGCCAACCTATTTTATTCAGAACTCTCATGCCCGTAATGGAGTTACTGAAAAAATAATGCATTATAAATACATACTTAGATATAGATTAAATACATATTTCAAGCAGACGTCATGTCTAACATTATTTTAAATATTCGTACAGGGCATCGGTATTCGTAAACGGATACATATGTACTGAACAAAACGCGCCTATTCATTAAGCCATGTTCTGCCATATATTACACAATTATATATAATTTATCTTATAATTAAGTCTCATCCCTTTTCCATTGCAATACGAATGCTATAATTATGACACAGTATATATACATAGAGTAACCAGGCGTGCTTATATTTATGTCTCTTCCTTATTCGTTATAATATGCCGCTGCAATGATATAATGCCTACAAAATGTGATGACAGCTGGCTTACCGTTATTCTGTCTAGTTCCTGTAAAGGTGTCTCGTCGACTTCCTACGCCATCATTGACTTATGTTTCATGCACTCCAAGAGGTGAAGTGCAACCGGTTCTCCTCCTCTTCTGTGCCTCAGTCCTCGGCAGTTAATCATTACCCTGAATGTTATCATTATGATTGGGAGGAAGCCTTGCCTGTTTCAGTCTCTCAACTGAGACAGTGTCCCTCTTGCCATAAGGGAATTCAAATTGGTAAACCTTGCTAGCGCGCTTGATCACGGGAGGTTGCGATTGCAGTGGGTTGCGAAGGATGTTTATTCAAACTGACACATGAGTCAGCTCACAAATACCTGTGGGTACGAAAGTCTTCGGCTCCAAGTGCAAGTGCCCTAGGGACGCCTGCATGAAATCGACTTGTGCCATGGTTGAGGCCAATTTTTACTGAACTTTGAATCCCTCTTTGGTGACGATAAGGAAACTACGAGTCTTGGGAACAAGCCTGGGGTTACCTTGACTGCTGTTAAAGGCGAAAATTCCGAGTCATTAGGCAAGGACCGAATGCCCAAAAGGATAATTGGAAGTGCGACCAGCCGACCTTGTCGACGGGCCATTATGGAGCACTTCAAATTCCTGTCTGGATACGATGAAAAGCAATAAAGGCAGGTAGTTCCTAGAATAGATCGGATTCGTATTGAGCGCCTCTGTCGGTTACTACGTAAAACAGGACTCCAAATCGGGAAATCCACCCGTCTAGGAAAGCCAACGTGCCTGTTGCTGCACTTAGGTCCGGAATCGGTGACGGCTTGATCCATGGATTGTGCGAGAGATAGGATTGCCCAGGCAGTGCCCACTGTAGAACTGGTCCTACTATATCAATATGCGCTTTTTTGAAACTTGAAGTTGGAATATCAATGGACAGGGTGAGGGATTTCGTGTGGTGACTGATCATAGAAGCTTGCCATGAGAGGCACTCCTTTGACAGGGAGCGAATACCTCTATCCATATTTGACCATAAATATCTAGATTTGATAAAAGGAGTGATGCCTTGACTCCTATGTGTGACAGAATATGTGACTGATTAAAGATAGTCCTTCTGCAGACCATAGGGACAAACCCTCTTGGCTATCTCAATGTTCTTTCATACCTTAGTTAAGCTTCCTCGGGAAAAAGGTAAGATTTTAACCGCGATTAAAATTCCTTAGTTTCTTCCTCTTCATTCTGCGCTGCCGCCAAAGTTCAGAGGTTAAATGAGTCAATTTGGACTGAATTGACCTTCCTTGATTGCACTCAGCGGCTACGTTATCCTGACCACGGATGTAGGTAATTTCGCTGATGTATTTTAAAATGGCTTTGCAATGGCGTTTCTGCCTGTACGCTTATTAATTTAATGTCGACGAAAAAGCTGATACTAATGGATTGTGGTCAGTGCACAATGTATCATGGTGACCTTCAGTCATGTGGCGAAAATGGATAACAGCAAGATACAACGCTATGATCTCTCTATCGTAGGTAAAGTATGATTGGTTTGTCCGGATTAGCTTTATCGAAAAGAATGCTACCGCTCGTGGCTATCCGCTTACCATCTTGAGTAGGGCAGCACCTGCCACGTATTGGGAAAAATATGTCACCAGCTGCTATGGCAAATCTTTGAGCAGCGGGTGACAGAGTTTGACAGACCTGATTAAGGCCGATTTAGTATTCTCAAATGCTCCTTATGCCACATCGTCCATTTCGAGCTCACGAGCCTTAGGTTGCAGGCGTGCAATCTCGGTCAATGGAGCTGCAATTGAGGCTAAATTAGGAATCATACTTTGCTAGTATCCCAGCATATGCAAATATCTTCCTAGTTCCTTCTAGTCCTTTGGTAAGAGTAGGTCTCCAAATTCCTTAATTTTTAGGGCCAGTGAGAAAATTCGTTCCACCGAAGTGTGATGCCCTAAAAAATCAATCTCCAACTTTGCCAGCTCGCATTTCTCCAGGGATTTGTCCAGGCCGTTTTAAACCAGAATTTTGATGACTTGTTCCAAATGCCTCAAGTGGTCCTACATATTGTCAGAAAATATTAGGATGTCGTCTATATATTCATAAACGAACCCTAATCCTCTAAACAGGTTATCCTTATGTCGTTGGAATGTGCAACTTGTATTTCGCAGGCCGAAAAAAGCAAGCTTTACTTACCTTCCTAATCCAAACGTCCTTATCATCGCAGTCTTCTCTATGTTCGCCAGTTTTATGGCGATTTGATGGTAAACACTAAACAGATCCAACCTTGAAAAAATTCTTTTGCCCTTGAGGTGGTTTGCCACACTTTGAATTCGCGGCAATGAATATCTGTCGGGATTTGTGATCGCATTAATTGCTCGGAAATCGCGAACCGCCCTCTACACACCGGGTTACTTCTTCGGTACCATGTGAATCGGCAACGCCCAGGGGTTTATGATGGGCGTACAACTACCTCCCTCAATAGTGTTTAAATACTTGGTTTGGAAATCTCCAGCTTTTCAGTTGAAAGAGGTCTTAGGCCGCGCAAATGTCGGTGGAACACTACCTATCTTAATTGTGTGCAACGCTGAGCTCAGTTAAGATAGGGAGGGATCAAAGGGTGCGAGACTGTACAAAAACTATTATTTCACCAATATGGCTTTGCAATGGGGATGTAGGTGTTGTAGGTCATTAATAATAAAGCTAACGCAGTCTTCCCTTATATTTTTACTTATGTTACGAGTTTGGTTTGTTTGTTGATAGCTATGTCGAGCGCACAGTCCACTAAGAAATTAAAATGCCTCAGAAAGTCAATTCCTAACAATGTTAAAGTGGTATCCGCGACCAGAAATGACCAACTCAATGACCAGCGAACAATAGGGATAAATATATTTATATGTTCCCTGCCGTTTACGTTTATTTTGCTGCCATTAGCAGCCGTAATATTTACACTAGACTCGCGCAGTTCACACGAATTCACCAATTTAGCTCGAATTATCGACACACTTGCCCTTGTATCAAATTGCAACCCACATTTATTTATTTTTAACTTTAGCGGCGACAGTAAAATAGAACGCATACCAACGGCCCTATTTGCAATGACATGCCGTGCTAGATTCCCGCCGGGGCGGCGAAGATCACCTGGAAGAAGGTTGTGTCTGCAAGTGTTCTCCTCTCTTTGGTTACCTGCACCAGGGTTTTCAGAAGTTCGCATTCTCACCATGGTACAAATGTGAACGGGAGACTTCTGGTCTTTCGATCCTTCAAAAAATTCACAATCCTATCGGTATACTATAAGCACTGAGGTTATTATTTCACTTCACCAAATTGGCACGGTTCCTATTAGGGTACGCACTCATTAGCAATGATCGCGCACTACCCGTAGAATCCACATTATTTGTATAATTATCATATCTATTATTATGATTAGAAATAAACATATCGGGCAAAGAAGTGGAACTACGGACTGAGGATCCACTGTTATCATTAACATTAAGACAGAGTGATATATAGAATGGCATTAGTTCATCTGGATGCTTTCCTAACTCGTTTAGGGTAAGTTTGTTCTGTATAGCAATTCTGTGCGCTTCTCTTAAAGCTCGGATTTCATCCTTTCGAAGATCCCAATCGTCTCAGTCCTTAAAAGCTTGAAAGATGGTCGACGGTTTCGGGAGGTAATGCATCCAAAACATGAAACAATTTAGTATCCTACTTACTTACACTTTCAATGTGAAATTTGGCTTCCACAATCTTGACCAACCTGCAACTGCAGCCTCGTTAAAGTGGAGTGGCTTGAGGGTGATGGGGTTCACAATCTTCGTCTTTTCTTGTCATTTCTGTTGATGTTCTGATGCGTCCATTTTTGCTACCCTCTCTGTCTGGCTGTAAAGCGTCACCAGTTTATGGGCGGGGGGGGGGGGGATTTGATTACTAGGAGCTCTGTTCATTCTTGTGTTAGGTCTCGGCCCAAAGGACAATTCGCGTGACAGAGGCTGGAGATTAGATTAGCTGAGCTTAGCGAAGGTGACTCAGTATTAGTGGTAAGGAAAGGACTTGGAAAAGGACGTAGCAAATAAAATATAACTTTATTCTTGAATTGGCCTACTAAAAGTGGCAAGCGAAACCGTCTCGCTTTCTGTGCGGTCATGTATAGGCCTTATGCTTAGGCGAAGTATCTAGTCTGAATGTGGAATGACTTAAGCAAGTGAACATGATTCCGTAAACTAGTAAGGAATTGGATTGGTTTAATGAACAAGAAGTAATGAATCTTGAATTCTAAGAGTGTGTCTCTCTTTCTCTTTCTCTCTCTCTCCCTCTCTATCTCTTTCTTTCTCTCTCTCTCTCTCTCTCTCTCTCTCTCTCTCTCTCTCTATATATATATATATATATATATATATATATATATATATATATATTTCTTCGCCAAGGGGCCTGACCTTGTCTGCTGGAGCGGACTCAGTCATCTAGTTTGTTTGTTATTTCTACCCATTAAGCTGAGTTTCCGACAGCTTTGTGTACCTGTTGTTCCTACATATTTCCCATAGATTTAGCTTTATTATAAGGAATCGCTTGTTAGAGGTCTTTGTGAAATTTGTCTGGTCAGAGACTATATATGTTTAACTGCTGATAAATGTTCTAAATACGCGTATGTTTGTTTGTGTGCGATCTTCATATTTGTCCAGGTGGTCACCTTTTTTGGAATCATTGTATGTTTGTGGGTTTCCGCGTGACTCTAACGACCGCTCGCCTCAGATCTATTTGTAGAGTTTATTTATTACTTATTTATTACACTTGGAATATTATTCCCTTAATTTACACATGTAGCAATTTTTACGATTTGATAAATTCACCGAGCGTCCATTTGTGGAGTTCCTCACTGGGACTATTATATCCTGTAATTTGGTGTCAGAGGCCTATCTATTTTATATAACGAGATCTACAATGTAAAGTATTCAATGATGTGTGGTACCTACGGAGCGTGAACCAAGAACTTTATCAGTTAGGAAGTGGCAGAGGGTGTAACTGTTCTACAATCGCTTCCGTTCTTCAGCGGAAGAAGGTCCGATCCCTTTAAGTTGTTTGTCTTCTTCCTTAAAGCAGCCAGCTATCAAGTCATTGTCCATTAGCTCCTCTTGGAAAAAATTTTTCAAAAAGAATTGGAACTTGAATTAAGCCTAAGGCACTTCCTTGTCTTTGCATAAATAGGGTTGCTGAACTTCTGTGATTAGGAATCATAGTTCAGCAATAAATGCAAGACAGAAGACTTGGTTAACAAAGCCATTACGTCTGCGACTCGAGTTCAGGGTAGGTCCTTTTTTCCCATAGATAGAAAGAGTTATTATTGATTATTGCTCTGAGCACCCACTTAGGCCGTCCGATACCAATCGTAATAGAGTACTAAGATTTATAGTGGGATCAGATCCAATGGATCCTACAGAGTATGTATAGCACCAGCTGCAATGTCTTTCTTAATGGAACCTCCCTCTGCCAACTAATCATATCTGATATGGTTCGATTTCATTTTAAACGAGGTGTTTATTCTTTATAATTGATCTTGGTCGTACTCAAAGAGAGGAGTGCAACGCTAGTAAATTGTGTGGGTCGTGACGGTTAAAGACTTACATGGAAAAGGAAGTTGAGAAAATAGAACCGAGCTACAAAACACTTCTCCATACAGGACTACAGCCTTGAACCTTTCAATACCGTAGCTGTTCCCTTCTATCTCAGGGTGCGCTGTGATTCATTCACGTTTGGTAGCTCAATAGTATTCTGCAATCTCTCCAATGAGAAGCATGGAAGTGTAGGCAGCCGTATGTGAGGCATCTAGTAAGAAAGGTTGTGGTGCGTGGCTGCTCTGCTTATAGGTTACATTCACTATTTTGCAATAAGCACCATGAAATAAACCGAAAGTATTTTTTAACGTTTACGTTGTTATTAATCTATAATTTCATTGGTAAGTATCGTCAAAGTTCATGCTCCTGAAATAGTGTGCAAAGCCATGAGGCCCTTGGTTGAAGTTTAGGTAGATATTTTCACAATTAAGGTGTAGCTCATGATTTTCATGAGAAGAGGAATTGGCCACAGATTATATCTATGGGACAGAAAACGACGAATAACAGAAAAATGAGTTGTAAATGAGTCGCCCATCATTATTCGATTAAAATAGTTGAAGGGTTCGATAGTTTTGATCTCTAATCACTAGGGGAGAAATAATAATAAAAATAGCAATTAAACTATCTAGTTTTTAATCCTTCAGTTCTCCTTAATCAAGCTGATAGAAAAGTTTGCCTAAATTCTTTCTTAATGTATAATATATTTCACCTCATGGTATAGTCACAACATTATTTATTAGCTGCCATTAGAAGTCGTGTTGCAAGGTAGGTGAAAGAATTGAAATTTCGGCCAAATATCGAACTTCAGACAATAAATGTGTTCTCGCATTTAAATTATATCCGCTTTTGAAATATATCGATTGTTACTTATGAAAAATCATTATAACAAGTTCCTAGAACAAAACCTAAAGATGTATCGCGTTGTTATACAGCGAAATTACAGTGTCGAAGGTGCTTTATAATGGTCACAGTAATTTTGTAGATCAGACCACTGTTGCAGTGGTAACTGGATTTAATGAAAAATATTCTCAAGTTTCTTCATATATTTCCTGACTGGACTTGGCAGATATATGCCTACTAAGCTGGGCCAAACTTCGCGTAATTTTATAATCGAGCTGAGTTAAGGTAAGAAGGTTGAAGCGTCTGTTATTCGAACATCATTGGATTATTACATATATTCGAAATAAAAATGAAAATGATTCATGATTATTATCTCTTATGATGGTCTTTAAAAAAAATAATGACTTGACTGTATCCATGTGTGTGCTAAACTGAGCTCTTTCAAACAAAGAGTAATTCGCTTTCGAATATTCAGACACTTCCTAACACAACAAAACAACTTCGTACATTCCTGAATCAAAAGTTATAATATATAATTTGTTATATGCCCTTTTATATTGTGGATGATGTCTTTCTATGGGAATATGAATTACATAAAAAGATCAGTACAATAATCGCTTTTAGGCGTTTAGGTATGATAGAGTGTTGTTCTTTGGATGGGAAAGGTACAGATGGAGATGTATGTAGTAGTATGTTTCCCACTATCCATAGATTAAGAACCCGCCTTAACCTAAGAGAGCCCGCTAAAGGGTGTGCGGAAAAGAGGACCTCCTTGGCATTTTCCTAAACAAATAGTGATTTGTTGTGTGTGGAAGGAAGTGTGTATTTAAGGGAAAGTAATGATTTGATTGGGTATGCGTGTGGTGACTTACTTCGTCAGATCTCTCTGGGCCATGCTTCAGCTTCGAAGTACCCTACGAATCTCAAAGATTATTGTCTCTTCTCGTCGGGGCCACAACCTGATGCGTTAGGCTCGAAGATTAAGCCTGAAATATTCTGTATAGAGAGCTACATCTAGCCTCGGTAAGCGAAATTTTCATTGTCTCAGCTAGCGAAAGCTCTATGGATTCTGGGCTTGTGAGAAATCCATCATGTCTCTGGAAGTAAGAACTCCATCGATTCTGGGCTACGGAGAGATACAGCGAGTTTGCTAGAAAATTTCTAAAATTTCCGACAATAAACAGCTATATTAATCCTTAGAAAATGCTCAATTGGTTCTTACTTAGCAAAACTTGTATCCAGTTTCAGCTAGTGAGAGTTTCTTCCAGTCTCATCTATCGAGAACTTTACTGACTCTCTAATAGTTAGATCTATCATCTAATCTAGGCTAGAAAGAAATTTTCCGAGTCTTGGATAAAAAAATTTCCATCTATTTTTTGATACGGAGAGCACTATCACGTCTCGGATAACGGATCCTCTACTGAGTTCCGGGTATCCATAAGTACATCGAGCCTGGCAATTCGTGCTTTGAGTGTGAGCTAACAAGGACTTTCTTGAGTATTGGTTAGCGAGTTATCCCTTGACTCCCGCTTAGTGACAGCAGCATTGAGTCATGTCTAGTAAAAGATTTCCTACTCTTGGCTACCAAAGGCTACATCGATGCTTAGCTCAGGAAAGCGTCATAACTTCTAAGCTAGAGAAATCTTCATAGAGTTTAGGCAAACGAAATGTACATTGAATCTCTGCTAGCAAGTGCTCGATCAAGTATTGTTAAGCGTAACATAAAGTTGCGCTAAATGAGTTCTCTATTGAGTATTGGCTACCAAAAATGTATCCTCTAGAGAGAAATGCATCAAATCTCCGAGAGTGGAGCTCCATTGACTGTCAGAAAGAAAGATCTCAATCGAGGCTCGGCTAGCCAGAGCTCCATCAAGTTTCAGCTAGCGATATTTCCATGGATTCCCAGTTAGTGAAACCTCCATTGAGTTTAAGCCTCAAAAGTCCCATCGATTATCGGCTATCAAGAGCTCGATGAATCTCGCCAAGAGTTGCTTTATCGAATTTCGGCTAACGGTAGCTCCATCGAGTCATGACAAGAAAAAGCAGTTACATGAACTATTAGCTAGCAAGAGTTCCATCGAGACTAACAGAGCAAAGCTCATTGGAGGTTAAGATGGCATAAACTCCATCTAGACTGGGTTCCTAATCTATGCTCGGTTAGCGAGACCTCCATCGAGTCTAGGGTAGCGAGAGATTTCTTGAGACTCGGCTAGCAAACTCTTTATCGAGGCTCGGGTTGCAAGATCTCAATCCATTGTGGGCTATTGTGATGTCAATTTAGTCATATTAAGCGAGAGCAATATCGATTATCTGCAAGCGAGAGAACTATCGAGTCTCTGCTAGCAAGAGCTCCATTAAATCTATTGTAGCAAACCTCTTCTTTGCGATGACTCAACCAATTCTAGGCAAGCGACTGCTTATTGAGTCTCAACTAAAGTAACTCTATCGAGTCTCAGTTCCTGAGATTCCATTTATTACTTTCCGTCTTGGCTTGAAAGTATTAAAAATGAAGAGCACCACTTTTTTTTACTATACGGAAACTTAAATGTAATAGCAATATTAACTCGTCTCCAGTCGGGTTATAGTTTTTTAAGTGTTTTTTGAGCAGCAAATTACACACACTTTCAATGGCTACCTGGGAACAAGTCAACACAAGCCACTTATATCATTCGTGAAGCACTACTTGCTAAAAAATTAATTTTTCTGACTTTTCATATAAATTTAGGATTCATTAAATAATTTATCAAGTCCTCGAAACAAGATCCACAATATTTTTTCATATTTCAAATTTAAATTTTTATAGCTTAGTGAAGTGAAATTAGAGGAAAGGATCTTTGGTGGCCTCCGAATTCGTCAAATTATGGTAGATACTAAATTGGTAACTACTATAAATAAGTTAGAATTGGAAGCCCTCTTTAATTGTTAGACGAGTCTAATGGGCTAATTACAAAGCACTGGGTTACAAACTACAAATCTCTTGTCTAAAAATTATTAATTCGTAAAAAAAATTTAAGCTGGAATATGTCCCTTAAATTGAATTTTCTTCAACTGCATCTCTCCTTCTTTCCATCTAATGCAGCAGAATTAATAGATGAACATCCAGAGTGAGATGCCAGATGCTGCAAATAAGAAAACATGATCATTTTGTAAAAGTAAAGTAAAAATTAGTAAAACAAATTAAATTTTGCTTGTTCAAATGCCTACTCTAAGAAAATATGGAAAGTTCAGTTAATTTTGACTAAATATTTAGCATTGCTATAATATAATTTTGTTAACGGTAATTAAATGAACATTTGAATGAATAATACTCATTTATTTACGAAACCTATCCACATTTTTTAATACCATTAAAAAGTTACTCCTAAGTTTTATTATAGCTAGATATATATATATACATTATGGTGATTTTTAATATTTTATTATTTTATTAGTCGCAATTTATGAAAAGAAGTCATTTTCTGAAAAAGGAATATAATTTTTGTGATCTAAGTCTGAAAATACGTTAGAACGTCACTTTGTCGTCTCTGTAGCATAATCCTTGTTAAACAGTGAATTATTTTTATCCTAAAAATAAAGAAAAACTTAAAAAACAGCATTACTTCTGAAATTTGCTAATATTTAGCAAATATTTCACCCCTTTAAACCACAAAATGATTGAGCTAACACATGTTATCCATTCCAGTATTCATATTTTGCTAAAGTGGAAGAACCTAATGAGCATAATATGTTGTTTTATTATGATTTGTACAAACGATTCCTATTATGTGATGTATATCAGTGTGGCGACATCCAGTTTATTATCGGATGTGAACCTTGGATTGGTATTCCATCGTACTAGCGGGACTCAGAGCCATGTCCGTCTGCAGCTTACCCACTCTTCCTTTTTTCTATAACCCCTAATCTCCGTCAACCTTACCAACTCTACCTCATCTGGCAGCTTCTATTCCTTATTCCCTTTACAATCACCTTTTGTTGGCCCCTTCTCATCATGTCCATAGACCTCCTCCATTATTTGGCCTGGTGGCCCTAACCGTTCAGAAGCCGGTTACTAAACTGGATCCATCATGTCGACCATCCTACCAAGCCACGTATTATTTGGTCCAGATATTCCCAGGGATTGGCTGCGAAATGGTATACCACCCCACCCAGTGAGTGCAGCCGGGGCTGGGACTTTGATCGGGTTAATGTTGGCCGTCACAGTCTTGGGTGACCAAATGATGCTTAATGGGCATAGACAACAGCAATAAATATACCTTTTGCTCTATTTACCATCGTCGCAGCCGCTATTCGGCAGCTCCACACCAAGAAAGAAGGTCCCCCCCAAATGTTTTCTCAGGAGCCCCTCCAACCTTTTTCTAGTGGAGATGAAGCTAACTCCTATCCTAAGCCTACAGGTACGATGGACTCCCCCTCATCCCCTTCTCTAAAAGCGGCATTGGGCGACACCATCTCTTTTCCACCAGCAGTCCGTCCTTTAATTTCACAGTAGACTGCTGTGAGAGGAGGTAGCCGGCCCAAAATTGCGCACTCCCGATGGAGGCAACTCGATAGAGCCAAGCCTCATAGTAGGGCAAGGGTTAACAAGGCCCGTCAGTCCGTGCCACCTGACGTCCTGTATCCTCACTATACCGAAGGCCAGCATACATGACGTCATCCCCCCCTCTCTTCCTCGATGGATGCCAGTATGCAGGCTATAATGAAGATGAATTGTACCTCGATTGGAATCCCTGATGTATTGGGGGGATGGCCATATGCCCCCTTCCCTTCCCCGCTCTGAGAGAGATAGGATCTTGGAGGTGACCCAGTTGCATACGGTAAGATCTTCAATAAGGTCGAATCCAGTTTCGATACCAAGCACCCCTTTGATAGCCAAAACCTTCTCTATTTCAGGTCAGGATCTTGCTGATGCTTGTCCATTCGCCCTAATGGCCCCTTTCTGCGGTGGAGAGAAGCTGGTTTATTTCCTACACTTTGTAAAGGGTATCCTAACAGACTCCTGGCGAATCACTACTGTGCTCGCTTTTCCTAAATCTGGAAGAGATCACTCCTCCCCGGCCTGTTTCCACCCAATTTCTCTAACCTACTGCGTGTGCAAGTTGATGGAGAAATCGCTTAATGTCAGAATTGTCTTTTATCTGGACAGTGGGGCCATCTGTCTTCCGCACAGGGGGGCTTTTGCAAGTTCCACTCTACGTCGGATGCAGGCTCTGTTTTGACTAGTAAATGACGGATGTGAAGCTTTCCTTTGTAGAACGAACTACGCCAATGATTTTTTCTTTTGTACCTAAACTATTTATATTTGAAGTAGCTACGCCTGCTAAGTCAGAAATGGAGCTAGTTAAAACTTTGATTTCAGAACCCCTATAATATGATCGTCTTCTTTTAGCTGGAACTCCTGCGTCAAAACACATCTAGTTGTTTCCACACATCCAAATCGCCGATATGATAAGCTTCACTTTGGTCCTCATCCTCCGGAGTAGCAAAAAGCGGTTAACTATTATTGTCTCACAGTTATATTTCCTTATGTTTAGTGCTTGAGCACCATAGCACGGCGGCTCAAATTATAAGTGCACCTGCTTCTCATACCCTTTGATGCTCTTATTTTTAACCTCATACCAAATAAACTTACAAGACACTCGATATAACTTAGCACGAAGATACAAGATCTACAGCTAAAGTCAAACAATATCCGACTTTAGCGTATGCTCGAAGGTAGAGCCACGAAATTGCATTGCGGTATCGTGATATAAAGCCGGATGCATCTGTTGGAAATTCGCTCTTGCAGCACCTGCTTAAGCACCCCCATTTGCTTTGGAGTGCCACAAGGCTCTGTCCTTGGTCCTCTACTATTTTGTATCTACCTTCTCCCTCTTAGTTCCCTTCTCCGTAATCTCGGTCTATCCTTGCACCTCTATGCTGATGACACTCAAATTTTCGCTTCCTCATCCCCCACGTCACTGACGTCCTGTCTGCCTACTCCTCCATTTCTGACTGGCTAACTACCAACTTCCTCAGGCTTAATCATTCCAAAACTGAGGTCTTCGTTGTTAGCACCCCTGCTCTTGTCAAAAAATCTAAATCTCTCTTTCCCTTCCTCACCTCACGTCTTGACTACTGTAACTCTCTACTTGTGAATCTGCCATCCTCCTCTCTCCGCTCCCTTGAACTTGTACAGAACTATGCCACCCGGCTTCTCTTCCGTCGTCCTCGCTTCTCCCTCCTCGAAACCCTTGCTGCATGATCTGCACTAGCTCCCTGTCAGATCCCTTACTCACTTCAAGATACTTTTCTTCACATTTAAGGCCCTAAACAACAAGGCCCCGTCTTAACTCTCTTCTGCCCTCTGGCCACGCCATGTCCCTCGAGCCCTTCGGTCATCACATGCACTTCTTTTGAATATTCCTCGTTCATTCTTCTGCTCAATTGGGAACTGCTCCTTCTCAATCTGCGCCCCTAAGTTGTTGAATGATCTTCCTGCTGAAATCAGGTCTTTTCCCTCTCTTACCACATTTAAGCGTCTCCTGAAAACGCATCTTTTCAGAATTGCCTTCTTCCCCTCTTGAATTTCCATTGAATTTCCATTCTCATCTCAGCACAACGTGCGCTCTGAGAAGGCCTCAGGCTTTGAAGAGCGCATTACAAAAGACTTATTATTATTATTATTATTATTAGTTGCTTCGGGATAAAATATTATCTTCGTAGCTGAGGGGGATAGATAAAAAGGTGTTATAACGAGTAATTAGAGAACTTTAAATAATCAAAAAATACTCATCACCTCAAACAGGGAATAAGAGAAAGATCTCTATCAAATAAGAGAATCAAATAGTGACATCAGCTAATCTCAAACATAGTAGGTTGTTTTGTTGTAGAAATCAAGTAAAATTATTGGAAAAAACTTTCCACGACCAGTAATAATTTTTGTAATGAGAACAAATATTAATATTTGTATATAAAACAGAAGATGAATTTGAAGTTTTTTCAACTTATCAAACAAACAGTTTAGTCAGCTCTAAGGCTTTATTAGTTCCCAAAATTTAAATACTCATGTCATCCCTCCCCCAAAATACAAGAATATTTGAGTTGTTACTTTACTTAATTAGAGTTGCCACTCGACAAAAGAAGCATTCTGAGGAACGAATAGACGCCAAATTTTACAGCCCGTTGGATTCAAACAGAATTTAGTCTAAAATTGTTTAACAATCTAATCGAAGTATCGCTCTGGGATAATTCAAATTTTCCTTTTTAAAAAACGGATGAGGCAAATCTTGTTTTATCTAGTCTACAATCAATAGCGATTAGGTAAGTTATTTTGGCCCCTTTATTTTTCCTCATCCTATTAATCACAAAAGGGTCACTCATTTCCAAAGTGACGTTATTGGAAGGAATAGCTAGAGTTTGGAGGATTTTTTTTAGGATATGATAAACTTCCTTGAGAAATCGTTGTAGTCAATGAAAAAAAGGAATTTATTTGGGTGAAAAGTGGAGAATCACGCTGATTTAGAGAAAAAGGAGTGTAGAGAATTTTTTAAAAACTTTGATGAAAAGCATTTACGTCAATTATTTTAAATTCTCTTTAAGTGATCCCGGTGCTGTTCTTAAAATGATCTGAGATGAGGAATTGTACCAAGAAGAAAAACAGGGAAAACATCGTTTTACCTTTAATATGTTCATTTTAACCAATTTGTGACTTAAGAGACCGAGTTTCAGTTTTTTAGCATCCGAATTTATGGTTTAATGTGGATTAATTTCTTTTTATTACTTATTATTCCCATCAGCTATTTATTTTTCTTTTAAAAATTTAATTAATATCAATTCAAGAATCTTAGATGTTAATTTTAAGTGGGATGCGAAGATATATTATTTTTGCCAAAGAAAAATAACTTCAATGAGAGTTTGTTGTGATGATGTGGAATAAAACTAAGAGAATGAATATACCTGACAGAATAGAGTGTATCGACATTTCTAGAAGAAGATCTAAAAAGCGACTTCCTAAATATATTTAGAGGCAGTTGTAACAGGCAACCGAAAATTTGGCATAGGATACGGGTATTAAGGAAAGTTTGTGTATTAATTAAAGATAAGCGAACGACCTTTTAGAAAATGGGAGGTGGCGTACCTCTCTTTATCCAATTTTCAATTAAGAGCGATTAGGTAATTTGTTTTCCTCACTTTCTATTGCATGATCCTATTAATTAGCAAAGGGGTAAATAGCTAGAAGGAATAGGTAGAGTTTGAACTGTGTTTTTTATAGGAAATTCTCAATTTCAAGAGAAATCGTTGGAGGCAATGAAAGAAATTATTTTGTTTGGATGAAAAGGAAACAAGGTCTGCTGACCAAAAAATCGCGTGCCGTCATTTATTATGATTTATGCCATTATGCCTTGAAAACTCAATAATTCCTGCAGTAACCTTGGGAGAACCTTGGCAATTCTATTCTTTGAAAGAGAATGTAAACAACTTAAAGGTTTCAAATTTCGTTAGAATCGCCCGAATAGTTATGATGTTATTCCCCCCCCCCCAAAAAAAAAAATCCCTGGCTAACATTGGGATAACTTTGTCCATTATATTATGCGAAAGAGAATGTAAAACAATATAAGGGATTTCAAATTTTGTTAGAATCAGCGAATAGTTATGATGTTATTGCCAAAACAAAATAATTCCCTGGCTCTCCTTCGTAGGACTTTGGTAATTATATCATTCGAAATATAATGTAAAACAAAATAAGGGTTTAAAATTTTGTTAGAATGGTCTGAATAGTTATGATGTTATTGCCAAAAGAAAATAATTCCCTGGGTAACTATGGGAGGCCTTTAGCAATTATATCATTTGAAGGCGAATGTAAAACTACATAAGGGCTTCAAATTTCTAATGTTAGAATGGGCTGAATTGTTACAATGTTATTAAAAAAAGGCAAAACGTGGACCGACCGACATATTGAAATGTCGACTCACCCGCGACTAAAAAGTCACAACTTTCTAAAAGCTTATTAAGAAGCTGAACTAAATTATACTAAAATATATATTTTTTTTATTAAAATGGCGGGCGTTAACTCTTTGTCACACCTCATTTATGGAATTGAAAAGGAGAAAATATGGGCACACCCTAATTGCATAGTATAGAATAGTATAGCACATTACAGCATAGTATAATATAGCATTTTATTGCATAGTCGTGCTTAACAAATTATAGCATAGTATAACATGGCATAGTATATTATAGCATAACATAGTATAGCATAGAACAGCAAAACATAGTATAGTAAATATGATAAAGTATAGTATGTATATGTAGTATACTATCTCCTAGCATATTATATCCTAGTATTGCCTAGTATTCTTTAGAATAGTATAACTTTTGATAGCATAGGCTAGTATAGGTTTGAATAGTACCATGGGAAAACATAGTTTATCCTAGGATAGCCTAACATAGTATTACTTCACCTAGCATTATTAAGCCTAGCATAGTATAGATTAGCTTAGATTACCTAACAGAGTAAATCCTCCCTAGCTTAGCATAGCATAATATAACAGTAGCTTATATCATAGCATAGCCTAGCCTAGCATCGGATAGCAAAGTCTAGCCTAGCTTAGCATAGTACTGCCAAGTCTAGCCGATGATTCCATATTATAGATGAACTTACCATACCATACTCTAGCGTAGCTAGCATAGTATATCATGGCTATACAGATTATAGCTTAGCCTTGCATAGTATGAGTTAGCCTAGACAAATCTAGCCTAGCCTAGTATGGCCTATCTTAGCCTGAAACCATAGTAAAGCGTAGCCTAAGAAAAACTAGCCTAGTACATCCTAGCATATATAGGATAGTGAAGCTTACCATAATATAGCATAGTATAGCTTATTATAGTATAGCCTAGCCTAGAATAGTATAGTATAGCGTAGCCTAACCTACTATAATTTAGAATAGTTTAACTTAGTAGTGCCTAGCTTACTTAGTTTAGTATGGCCTATCTCGGTATAGCTTAGTTAGCCTAGTTTACTAGAGCCTAGCCTAGAATATTCTCTCCTATCCTAGCCTAGTTAGCATATTTTAGCCTAGACTAGCATAGCCTAATTTTCCATAACCTACCCTACCCTAGCTTACCATAGTGTAGCCTAGCCTAATGTAGCCTTTCATTCCCTGCCTAGCCTAGTATAGCTTAGCATAGCCTAACATAGCATAACCTAGCCTAGCACTAACTATCCTAGACATGTATAGCTTATATTATACTATTATACCCCCTGTCAAGCATAGCTTATTCTTTTCTAGCCTACCATACTATATGCTATCCTAGCATAGCATATTATAGCTTAAATTACCATAGTATATCTTACCTTTGTACATTATATCCTAGCATAGTATAGCGTAACGTATAATGGCCTAGTATAACATAGCATATTATAGGCTTGCCTAGCAGTGTATGGCCTAGCCTAGTTTAGTCTACAAAGTATCGGCCGAAAAGTTATGATGTTATTGGCGAAGCAAAATAATTCCAGGGGTAACCTTGGGAGAACTTTGGCAATTATATCATTTGAAAGGGAATGTAAAACAACAAAATGGCTTTGGATTTTGTTAGAATCAACCGAATAGTTATGATGTTATTGCCAAAACAAAATAATTCCTGGGCTAAACTTGGAAAGACTTTGGCAATTAGGGCATTGAAAAAGAATGTAAAACAACATAAGTCTTTCAAATTTCGTTAGAATCAGCAGAATAGTTACTTATTACAAAAACAAGCAAAAAAAACAAAACAAGGACCGACCATCCAGCATAGTGAGATGTACAGTCGCTCGCGACCTGACTCGCACGCGACAAAAAATTACGTTGGAATTTCGAGAAAAAAAAGTAGTGCCGATAAATTTTTCCAAACTTTGTTGAAAGCCATTTTATCCGACTCATTTAAATTCTCTTTGAGTGATTCCGGTGCCGTTTTTAAAATGATCAGAGAGGCGGAATTGTCGGAAGACAAAAACAAGAACATCCTTGTTTTACCTGAAATTTGTTTATTTTAGCCACTTTACGACTTAAGAGAGCGATGTACATTTTATTAGCATCCTAATTTAAAGTTTAATCTGGATTAATTTCTTTTCCTTACTGATTATTTGATTGAGCTATTTATTTTTCCTTTAAGTAAAAATTCATCTTCGTTATTAATATCAATTCAAGAGTCTTAGAACGTACATGTAAGTGGAATGTGAAGATTTTTCACTTAAGCCAAAGGAAAGTAACTTTAAGGTGAGTTTAGTGCATAGATGTGGAATAAGATGAAGAGAATTAATTCCCTCTTTTGCTGGTCGTTAAATCTCGTAAGACAAGGAACATCTTAAGTGATCAGAGAGAGCATGCCTTAGGAAATCTTTTCAACCATGAATGTTCGGGCATAGATGGCATATTTCGGGCCTCCCTGACGAAACTTTCACACAACAGAGATACACTAGACTACCAAGTCTTTGCAAGAAAATTATTCTTAACTTACTTCACAAAATTACTTTGTAGGAGAGAAAACCTTGATAAAAATGACAACAAATGAATGGCCACACATTATACAGCTCAATAAAGTATCTCTTTGCCCAACCTTGCCACCCTCGAGAAGCGGGCTGGTCTCAACTTCGTGCCTTTGAGTACTTCTCTTGGTACGAACTTTATGTCTTGGATCTCTATGTTAACTTTACCCTCCTTTTATTTTGATTTCTTTGTTATCGCCTTTTAACTCTTTAGTAACTTTTTATTAATTCTACTTTAATTCTTTACTTGATCTTTCTTCCATCTGCTTAGCTCCCTACAATTCCTTCTCTAATTATTAACATATCGCTTGTTAGTTACAACTTTGTTTTTACTTTTCTGTAAAAAACGCAAAACTTCACTTTTATACGTCAAGTGTAGTTAACGGGCGTGAAACGTGGCCAATCAGCTTTATGTGAAAGTGAACTTTTGAGACCTATTCATATAATATAGTCTCTGGAATAAAGTGACACTAACTGAAAGGCAGATTTAAGTGTAATTTTTCCGAAATTTTCTTGTCTGGGGAGGGCATAACCCCTCGTCTATTGCCACGATGAATTGTTCAAGCATACTGGGCCCTTCCAGTGCATCCAAAGACAATTTCTGGTTGAAAACTTAGGCTGCATCTGAAAAGAACAGAGAGCAAAACATTTCTCTGATAAAAATTTTCATAAGTTCATTTCCCCTTCAAGCAGAAGTAAGCATGCTTGGGAACAGAACTCTCCAATAGGAGACATGCTTAACTACTTTAATTTGAGGAGGAACAAAGTCAGCTTAACAAAAGAGAGATTAAATAATTTCGAAGCAGTTCAAAATTCAATCTTCATCTTTCTTTTAGGCGCCAATTAAACTAGTCTCAGTTTGAGAATGCTCATCCTTCGTTGCTAACCATAATAACAACCGCCGCTAACCTTTTCCTAATCTACATATCCTCACTGTCTTGAAACCTATATCTCAAGCACCTTTCAAGTTTTCCCTATCACCTAACTTCATCAAAGTTTTAAGAGCATTTACACCTCTCACTTAGCCAGTCCAAAATATTTAACATAAGGTAAAAGCCTGACAGGAAGAGAAACAAAACAAATAGCTTTTAACGGCATACCGTGTAGTGGCATCAGTGACTGTGGTGCATATAAAATTAGCGTCCTGAACTTGGCACATTGTGTCCAGAATAGGCAACAGAACTCATTTGAAATCGAAAGCTGTTCATTTTACGATTAAAAGATACGATTTGAGTATATATTCGCTAAGTATGCTTGCAAACAGTTCATCCCATTTCCACTTTCTGTTTCTTCGAATGCAGATGAATATAGACTCTTCCAACTTTCATCCTCTAGATTACTCGATTGCGGGTGTAAAAGAATTACGTCACACAGAAACAACCCATTAACCTACCATGGATTTCAGGAGCCAGGTATTTAGAGGTCATCTACTAGAATACGTCGTACTTTCTCACTTGATACTTCCATGCGTCACTTCTTTTAAGATGAAGAGAAGGCAAATACTGTAACAAATACACCTCAATACAACCGTCAAAACAAGGCTCCGTTTCTGGTAGAAACCTTGGTTACTCTTCCCAATTTCCATTCCATCTCTCCGTTTGCTTTTTGAATTGCCTCAACTGGATGTTGAGGATAATGAACTTCATGACTTGATTTATTTCTATACAAGCCGCTGTTCTCTTCCTTAACAGGAATAGCTTGGTTACACAGGCACCCCTGCGAGGTGTGGCCTACGGCCTTATTTGCTAATCTTAACCACCTTTTTTAATCCCCTTTATAGACTCTTTATTTTAACACCCTGAACACCCTTTTCTTCTTCTTCTTCTTCATCTTCATCGTCATCGTCATCTTCATCTTCATCTTCTTCTTCATTTTCTTCTTCATCTTCTTCTTCTTCATTTTCTTCTTCTTCCTTCTTCTTCTTCATCTTCATCTTCATCTTCATCTTCATCTTAAACTTAATCTTAATCTTCATCATCATCTTCGTCATCTTCGTCTTCTTCTTCTTCTTCATCATCATCTTCTTCTTCTTCTTCTTCGCTCTGCGTCCTACGGCCTATCATGATTCTTTTTTTCTTTTCTCCATCTAAATTTGCTATAATAATTTCCATGCCAAAATTTTATTAAATTTTCTGAACTTCGCCATTTGTGATTCTTTTAGTTTTGAAAAATTCAGAAAAATTCGATCCTTATATTTATTTCTGAACTTCATCATTTTTTTATATTATAAAGGAATTATTAGAATTAACTTTGATAAAAAAATTAAATCTACTTAGGTTATAACCGAACTAAATGAAAAAATCTTATTCAAACCTTCAAATAATCTCGTTCTTAAAATATAAGGTTATGGAGGATGAAGATTTCTCATTTCGCTCAGCAGAAATGTGATTACCTAAGGGAAATACATTTACTCCTTCTGCTTTGTCTCCGCGGGTAAATTCTATTCTCAACGTTGTTAGATGCACTGGACGTGGGGATAGATTGGATTACTTACTGACATTTACCGCCCTGCCTCTCTAATATAAATCAAATTTTCATACACTTTCAAAGATCCTTTAACATAGAGGGGATAAATTGGCAAGATACATTTACTCCAATAGCTCGGTCCCCGCGTATGTATTATATTATCCTCTTTGTTAGACCTACCGGGCGTTGGAATAGATTTTAGTTACAGCTCTTTATCTCCCTCTCTTCCGCCTTCTCTGATTTAAATCAAACCTCAAACACTTTCGAAGCTCTGCTCGTATGTAAAGTTGCCCAGGAAACTCAGTCTTTTAATTTCTTTCGTTTATTGTCCCATGTGTAATCTCGCACAGTAATATCCTTTGATAAAGTTTCCAACTGTAGTATTAATACTACGAGTATAGGGGATTTAAAAATCTCCTACATACCACCTTATATTTGAAAGTTCTTAACATATTTAAACTTTAGTTTCTCTCAATCTGACATATCCCCAAATCATGCGTCTAGGAATTAATTTTATTTAGTCGCTCTTCATTTCCAATTATCAACCAAAACAAAAATGACCTCTTCCATTCTATTTCCACAGCTCTCTTCTCATCCATTTTTTCCCCTTTCTCACCACCCCACTGATTTCAAACACCCATCAAGGCCTTTTCATCTGCGGTTCTCTTCAATAAATAATAACATATGAATGAGATCTCGCTGCTCTTCTTTTTTCGTAAGAATGTTTCATCACCAGTGCTGACAAACAACATTTCATATTCTATTGTTTGCCCGTCCAGCACTCTCCGATAACATGCACACGTATTCTCGGTTACTAGTTTAAACTATAAGCACGCAGAAACATTCTTGCAAGAGACACCTTCGGATTGCCCGAGCTCTTGGTCTAGAAGTAGAGAGCACCTCTGTAGGTAACCTCCATCTCTGTGTCTCTCTTTTAAACTCTCCTTCTGAAGGCAGGCCTTTAGGCTCAAACCTGCCCTATAATTAAGAAAAAAGCCATACACTTTGTTAAAGATAAATACTTGCTAATCTCTCTACCATTCAAAGGACAGTCTCACCCATTTATCTTCACTGCTGAATTATCTGGCTTATTCTCTGAAAAAAATAGCCCATATTTACTCCGAAACACATTTTTCAACTACTCCTCGACGCTAGTAACTTTCCGGTTTTCTCCCCTTCCCCCCATGAACTCATCCCCCAGTTTTGTTCCTGATGAATAACCCTCCCACCATATCTCTTCAAAGGCCACCTGTTTTCCTATAGAATCATTACTTCATTTTCTTCTCTCTTACCTCCTTAATATTTACAACATCATTTCATCTGGAATAGAAACCACTGACTTCAAATACGCTGATGATGCTTTATTCATCCTAAAGAAATATATCATGAGGCCAAAGGATCGGCAAGCAATCGTCCAATTTCACGATTCTCATTCCTGTTAAAAGTCCTTGAAGGGCTAGTGTTAGTCACAATTTAAGATTGTTTGCATTTTGCGACGGTAGTGAGATCAATATGGCAGGACTTTATAATGAATTGGCTCGCTTACATGTATCGGACTGCCTTCTTTGTCCGAAAGATGCTGGCCAACATTTTAATGTTGTAATTTGTGATCCCCAAAGATCATACGACAATATTTCCAACCATTTTAATTCTGTCTCCTCTGTGAATTCGTAGGTTTTCCTGTAACTGTCCCAAATTGGTCTCGCTCGTATCTTGATCTCATTTTGGATCAATTCCAGCAGTAAATGTGAATTAGAATTGGTTTTAATAGATAAAATTCAATAAAATTGCAAGGAGTTGGGTGCAACGGAGATTTAATCGAATAAAATATACCTATCTCATGAGTCAGGTCATGTTCAAGTGGAACAACAATTTTATAGTTAATGTGAGGGAACAAACCCTAAGATCCACCTTGTGGGCCCTCCCGTTCACGCAGAGATCACGCGGGCCTAAGGTAAATCTCTAAACGCAAGGACAGATAACTATTCTCTGGTGAGAAAACTTTAAAAACGGGTGGTAGTACCTGTGTTTTTTCAAACCCTTTCCTGCCTGGAGGGCAGTGTCGGCTTGAAAAGAAGCTTGCACGGTCGTCTTATCTCGTCTGGGCCGAAAGAGACTGGCGTCAATGGTTAGGTCTAGGGACTGCCATGCCCGGCATGGAGGCTTTCTAGCGAGGAAGCCAGCACGGTATTTAATCGAAGGTCAACTGTTACACGTCAGAGAGTACCACCCGCCGTTTCACGAAGATACAGCTACTCACCTCGATTCGAACCTTGGAGTTAGGTCTCGTTGGCTGGACAGATTGGCGTGAGTTTAGACACAGTCACTCGGCAAATTGGTGAAACGACTTTTTCTTTGGAGAATTGCTCGAACCACTCTTATCATCCAGTCAAAGAAACCTCGCACCCTCGTCTAAGATTACTCATCCCAATTCAAATGTCACACCTATCCTGAAAATTATCTTACTCGTGCCCCAAGTAATTTTGACCCCTCTGTCAAGAGTAAAACGCCCTTTGAGCATTAAGACTAGCTCGCTTCGTAAGAATCGCTCCTCTCACCAAGAGTCAAACCGCAAGATAAAACCATTTTACTACTGTTCGAGTATAATCCTTCCTTTTGTTTTCGCCACCTGATATCCTCCTCTCGACCCTTTAATTGGACTTCCCATTGTTTTCCAACATTTTTCCTGTCTGACCAAGTCCAATATTTTGATCCACGTTAAACTAATAGGTGTTTGATTTATTATTTTATTGGGAGCGGCATTATTCTCCCATTCATTTGCTTTTGTAGGCATTACCATAAGTAGCATTATTAATGTAATAAAAGTTGTTTTTATTTAATCTTTCAATAACCTTGAATGAAGCATGGTATTAAAATATTCCCTTTGGCCAAACATTAATCTACTCACGCACTCACCTCTTATTAGCTCTGTGTAGCTGGTCTATCCATCTGGACTCCTGCAACGTAAGTAGACTGCATTCTCTGCAACTCTGCAGCAAAGATATCCGCCCACGAATACGAAGAGATATATATATATATATATATATATATATATATATATATATATATATATATATATATGGAAAAATATCCCAGACAAATAGGTGCCGTTAAGATAATGACATAATTAGACAACTGTTCTGCTTCAGGTCCAGCGGCTGATCCTATCCTTCTCGAACTGGAAGACAACACTTTAGGATGGCCAATCCATCATCCCCAAAAAGCTGATTTCTAAGTCACCCCTTTTTATCGTCTTGATTACATTTACAGAAAACTGTTATTATCCATATATTAACAGCTTTAGGACTGTCCGGCAATGATTTAATATCCTATATCAATGAAGAAAAAGGAAACGAAGGAGAAGAAAAAAAGAAAGAAAGTGAATTGGAAGATACGAAAAGAGAAAGGGAAGAAAGGACCAGAGAGAGAGAAAGGATTCGTCAACATGAACGCGAACTTAGTCGCAACCAAAGAGAAGCCCTTTGCGTCAGTTCTAGAACCGAAGCCTCTCAGTCCACCTTCGTCAAATTTCCAATATTCAAAGATGGTGAGGACTTCTGTGCATACCTCACACATTTCGAGAAGAGATTTGAGGTCCACCACTTGGAATTCGAAGTAGATGGTGTCTCTAGGTTGCTTCCACTTCTCAATACACAATTCAGAGAGATTTATATTTCCCTTCCCACCGAAGCGACGATCGACTACTCCACCCTTAAATCAGAACTTCTTTCAGAATTCTACCGATCGAAGTTCCGTTACGCAAGAATCCAGCCTAGACCGACATTCCGTCAGTTTGGGTTCACTCTCCAACTAGGTTTTAATTTCTGGCTAGATTTCGCCCAGATTATCCGGGAATATGAGTCCCTCGTAGATTTCTTCCTGAACGACCAGTTGATGGCAGCGCTGCCCCCGGAAGTCTGCGCATTAGTAAAAGATAGGTGATGCACTACTTTCAAAGAATCTATCGAAAAGGCGGATGTGTACGCGGCCAGCCATAATCTGTACTCGAAGGACCTCAAGAAATCCCATCCTGCACCCCATAAAAGTAAGAATAATAACTCTCGGTTCCCGCCAAAGAATGCTCCCAATTTTGAGGAGCATTTCGCCAAACCGAAGAACCATCCCCCGCTTGTGTCGAGGAATATCAAGAACATCATTTCGACTAACCCGTTTTCGAAGTACTCCAGAAGGACAGTCGTCTATTATTCGTGTGGCGTGCTGGGCCACGTGAAATATAACTTTCCCCCAAATTCCCAATTCAGATCTCTTCCCTCCACTTAGTCCATCAAATCAACGCTGCTCTAATTTCCCCGGCTGGGCAAAAATCTCCCGCAACTCCCTCAATTAATAGTCCCCCGGGACACAAGGTGAACTACTTTTTCAATTAGAGCTTACTTGGCGGACTACAGTTCGAATATGGATCTGAAAATGGATGCTTGGTATCCACCGTCGTGAGGGACACTGGCTGTACTTGTATAGTAGTGTCCTAGGAATTACTTCCGCCATAGGCCCTGAACATACTAAGTATGCTGTGGTCCACGATAACTTGGACGAGCGAACCTATTTCCCGTCGTTCGATGCTACCTGGAATGCTATATTTTACCCGATGGGGTGAGTAAGTCACTGTGCCGATTAAATTCTGTGTCGTGTAGGTAGACCAGAGCCTCCAAATACCCCCTAATCCGGTGGCTCATCCAGTCATTACCCGGGCCCAGGCTGAAAAGAATTCCTTACCTCCCGTTCCCCTAGAGGTCCCCTCTGACCCAAAATGCACAGCCCTCTATAACGAAGCCTTTGTACAAGCCTAAAGGGAGTGCGTAAGTCTCCTGCCCCTTTGGAAAAAAGCGAGGAGTCACGAGCTATGCTCTGCCCGCGGACAAAGAGAGGTTTTCTACCTCATACAGGAGGGCCTACTTTACTTTGCCTGCTCGGATGGGATCAGCCCCACTATTCATACCTTGTGTATCCACCAATCTTACGAGTACGTCCCCCCAAGTCCTTAATCTCACTTATGATGCTCTGTTGGCTTGTCATTTTAGCCATAACAAAACGGCTCAAAGAATATTTAGATTTTTCTTTTGGCCCACGCTGCCAAAGAATTTGCCGAATTTTGCACGTCGTGTAAGATCGGCCAGAACTCTGCGTCAAAAGGGCGTATACGACCTGCCCCGTTCCAAAAACCCCCGAATAATTTTGGAGCCTTTTTACAGAGTGGCCATTAATTTAACTGGTCCGATTCGACATTCGTCTGGCAAAGCAAACTCTTACGTCTTAACCCTAATAGATTTCGAGACGCGATTTCCCGAAGCGGCCCCACTCAATAAAATAGATAGCCTTACATGGCAGAGACCCTAATCTCTATTCTCTCCCGCGTCGGTATCCAGAAAGAGATCTTGTCCGAGAGAGGTAGGCAATTCACCTCATAATAAGTGGAATACGTTGGCAAGCTCCTCCTGATTAAGCCCCTATTTACAACCCCATTTTACCCCTTAGCGAATATGATTTGTGAAAAATTGAACGGTACATTAAAAGCCGTATTAGAGAAGGCGTGTCATACTCATACCCGAGAATGTCATCGGTACCTGCTCGTTGCCCTCGTCACTTGAAGGGAAATCCTTCATATTACCCTAGGATTTAACCATTTGAGCTCCTCTATGGTCGAATTCTAAGAGGCCCCATGAGCATCCTTAAGGAGCAATTTGATAACCCCTGCCTGGATGAAGAAATGAAATCATCCTACTCTTATTTATTTGACCTTTCCAATCGTCTAGAAGAGTGTGTTGGCATAGCCTAAAAGAATGTCGATCCAAATTTAGAAAAATATCGCACCTACATTGATGTCAAGTCAAAAAAAGACGATTTAGGCCCGGCGATGAAGTACTCCTTTTGTCCACGGAAACAAACAAGCTCCTCAGCCAATGGAAGGGTCCCTTCCCCGTCCTCAAGGTTTGTGGCCCCGTGTATTATATTAATAAAACCCCCTCAGGAGATAAGCTGTTTCACGTGAACATGTTAGAGCGATACTACCACCACGCCTGTATCAATAATATAGTCGCACTTGATGAAGAGACAGTGCTGAATGCCTCTTACCCCTCCGACTTCCTTAACGTAGTCCAAACTGTGTGTGTTGAGCAGAATATTGATTATCCTCTTTCCTCTTTACCAGGCTCCCCAGAAAATTCCGCCCCTGCATTACATGTGGACCCCCGGCTGGTATCCTGCCAGAAGAAATAATTTTTAGGCGTGTTAAATAAATTCCGCGATGTGATCTCGGAAAAACCCGGTTGCTCGATCCACTTTGAGCACTCTATCACACTCATCACCCAAGAGCCCATTCGATAAAAACCCTATCCTTTTCCAATAAATTTGCGACAGGCTTCCTTTGACGAAGTAGAAAATCTGTTAAATATGGGAATCATTCGGATTATTGCTCCGTCATCGTTATCATCCAGAACCTTGACCAATCTTTTCGTGTGAGTGTAGATTTTCGAAAACTTAACTCTGTGACACTTTCCGACGCTGAACATAGTCCCCGGATAGATCATAATTTACACTTATTCGAAGAGGCAAAATTTATTTCGGAAATAGAACTATGAAGGAAAATTCCTGGAAATATAGCGCTCTCCCCGCCGAGAAAGGACTTATGCAATTTCGCTGCCTTCTATTTGGACTGATCACTGCTTGCAGTAACTATAACCGAAAGATACGGCGAATACTAGATGGGTTGCAAAATGTCTCGTTCTACTCCGAGAACATTTACGTTGCCACCCACACCTAGGATCAATATCTGATTTCCCTTAAATCCCTCTTAAGTAGGATCCCTGAGCACGGAAACACTGTAGGCCCTAGTAAGTGACACTTTGCGTACGGCACAATTAAATATTTAGGATCCAACGTCGGAAAGAATCAAATTGCGCACCAAAAAGAAAAGATAAGGCCCATAGTCAGCATCCCCCTCTCACTTACCAAGAAGCAGTCACACTCTTGCATGGGATCTACGTCTTTTTACCAGCGATAAGTTCTAAATTTTGCCTCACTCGCTGCTCCCTTTTGTTCCCTGCTTCATAATAAGTAGACCTATCCCATTGCCTGGACCCCCAAACTACCGCCTATTTTCATAAGTTGAAAGACCAGTTTGTGTCCGTCCCAACTTAAGGCTTCCAAACCCAAACAAGCCGTTTGGCATTCAAACCGACGCCAGTAATGATGGCATTGGGTGTATACTCCACCAATATGGAGTAGGCAGCGAAAGTTACCCTGTTGCTTACGACCAGCCGGAAGCAGCTGAAGCGAGAAAAGAATTACTCGGTTATCAAACATAAAGCTCTTGCAATTGTTATGAGTGTACATAGAGTTAGTATGTATTTAATAGGAAAAGAATTTATTGTAGAAACTGAGCACTGCCCACGAGACTATCTAAATAACTTTAAAATTCAAAATGATCGTTTAATGAGATGGAGCTTGCTCCTAGAGGAATATCAAGTTTGAATTCTCTATAGTAAAAGAAGTGCCTATGTTCTAGCAGATAGTCTCAGTAGAAACCACTTAGAGGAACCCCCCTCCCCTCACAGCTAAAGTTGGAATACTTAGTCCTATATTCGTCTCATTTTGTGAATAAAATTTTGTCGCCGAGTCTGCGTACTCATGCTATAAGCGTCCAATCTGTTGTTATATTTACCCATTCCATGTATATCTTTTGACGCTTAGGTATTTTTCTTTTGGGGGGTGGTATGTTGTAATCCTTAGTATTTAAATATAATATAATGTTTTGTCGTTTCCCTACAACTACTATTTGCATGTTTGTTTGTTTAAGTAAAATTTTATATTATAAATAATGATTTCTTTTATTACTTGTATCGGTTTGGTAGCATAGTCATACATGTTTAGCCATTCCCTGTCCCAACTCATGATACCCTACGAGCATGACTCCTTTCCAAAGTTCGGAGATATCATTTTCTCTCATCTTCACTCCAAGCAAAGGTGATTTTCCGAAAGGGAAGAGTGTGAGCGAACGATCCCTAAGGTCCACCTTGATCCCCTCTCTTCAAGCAGAGACTACGTGGGCTTAAGCTAGATCTATAAACGCAAGGAGAGAGGACTATTCTCGCGTGGGAAAACTTCAAAGCGGCCGGTAAGACCTGTGTTTGATCAGTCAGCCTATCAGCCACTGTGACAGATATTCCCCCCCCCTTCTGCCTGGAGTCCAGGGTCGATCCGAGAAGAAGATTCCTCGGTCGTCTTATCTGGTTTAGGCCTAAAGAGACTGGCGCCAATGGTTACTCCCAAGAGACTGCCATGCCTGAAGGCTTTCTAACGAGGAAGCCAGCAGGGTATTTTATCTAAGGTCAACCCTTACGCGTCAGAGCGTTCCGCTTGCTCTTTTGCGAAGATTCAGGCCCTCGTCTCAAATCGAACCTCAGGGTTAGGTCTCGTCGGGTAGAGAGATTGTCGTGAGTTTGGCCACAATCAATCGGCATATTTGTGAAACGACTTTTTCTTTGGAGAATTGCTCGAACCACTCTTCTCATCCCGTCAGGAAAACCTCGCCCACTCGTCTGAGATTACTAATCCCAATTCAAGAGTGTCACACTCATCCTGAAAATTACCTTACTCGTTCTACAAGTAATTCTGACCCCTCAGTCAAGAGTAAAACGCCCCTCGAGCATCAAGACTAGCTCGCTTCGTAAGAATCGCTCCTCTCACCAAGAGTCAAGCCGTCAAGGTAAAACCATTTTACTACTGTTCGAGTATAATCCTCCCTTTTGTTCTCGCCACCTGATATCCTCCTCCCGACCCTTTAATTGGACTTCCCATTGTTTACCAACATTTTTCCTGTCTGAATAAGTCCAATATTTTGATCCACGTTAAACTGATAGGTGTTTGATTTATTATTTCATTGGGAGCGACATTATTCTCCCATTCATTTGCCTTTGTAGACATTTCCATAATTAGCATTATTAATGTAATTAAAGTTTATTTTTGTTTTTAATCTTTCATTAACCTTGAATGAAACCTGGTACTTAAATTTTCCATTTAGCCAAACATTAATCTCTTCACGCACTCACCTCTGATTAGCCCTGTGCAGCTGGTCTATTTATCAGGCCGCCTGCAACGTAAGTAGACAGCATTCTCTGCAGCGAAGGTATCCCCCTCACCAATACCACGACAGTTAATAAATTGCATAAATACCACGAGAAGAGTTAGTAAAATTGTAAGAAATCTTTCCACCGGTATAATCCAATATATGAAAGGGAGAAAAGAGAAAGAGTGTTAGATACATTTAACTGGCCAAGAAGTAGACAAAATAAAGATTAAAAAAGTTTAAGAATGTCAAATCTCAAATAAAAAACCTAGTCTACACTAAATAAGTAAAGCTAGCGATGATGGTTATTATTAAATGGATAAAAGTACAAGTAAATGTGTACAGGCCTATGTACATGCCAGGTGTTTCTTAGTTAAATTTCACTAGAGAAAAATATTATTCTTAAACATTGTTACTTTCGACTTAGTATACGTATAGATATTAGTGATCAATAATTTCAAGTCTGTTCTTTTTTCTTGTAATAGTGCGAACATTTGCGGCCACTGTGAATCTAAAATTTTGTGAATTTAGTCGCGTGCGAGTCTAGTCTTGGGCGACTCTACATCTCATTAGGTTGGTCGGTCTCCATTTTGTTTAGTTTTTTGTAATATCATTGTAACTATTCGGCCGATTCTAAAGAAATTTAAAACCTTTTTATTGTTTTACATTTCTTTCGAATAATATAATTCCTGAAGTCATCCCAAGTTAGCACGGGAATTATTGTGTTTTGGCAATAACATCATAACTATTGGGCCGTGTTTAATGAAATTCGAGACTCTTGTGTTCTTTACCTTCTATTTCAAATGATATATTCGCCAAGGCCCTAATAAGGTTACTCCTGTAACGATTGAAATTTTTGAAGGTCGTAAGGTCCTAAATCAGAATAAGTAATAGCACGCGACCTTTTGGTCAACATACCTTGTTTAGTGTCGTGTGACTCTATATCTCACTATGTCGGTCCGTCGGTTAGTCAGTCCTCGTTTTGCTTGTTTGGTAATAACATTGTAACTATTCACCTTATTCTAACGAAATCTGAAACCTTTATGTTGTTTTATACTCTCTTTTGAATGATATAATTGGCATGGTCCTCCCAATATTAGCCCAGGAATGATATTTTTTTGCTAATAACATTTGAAACTCTTAGGTTGTTTTACATTTTCGTTCGAATTATATAATTGCCAAAGTCATTCTATGGTTACCTGGCGAATTATTGGACATTAACCTCAAAACTTTTTGGTCGATTTTAACGAAAATTCAATCCCATATGTTTTATTGCATTTTCTTTTAAAAGATAAAATGTTAAGGTCCTCCCATCGTTAGTATAGGAATTATTGAAAGTTATGTGGATCGTAAGGTCATAAATCAGGTTAAATGACAGCACGAGACATAGGTCAGAAGACCTTGTATTTTGTCTAGATTAATTTTCTAAAGGCCCGAATTAAAGACTTTTCTGTAGTTCTGATCTGTAAATGACCCAAAATAGAAAGCAAGAAGGCAATAATCCAAAGGCGAATCCAGTAATAAGTCAAACTGAATCTCGGACAGAAGTCAATATTTCATTACCTCGAAATATCTTGGGAGATGTTCGAATGTGGTATCACGGGATCAATGCGGAAAAGCTGTTCAGAAGATGTACCGGCTAATTTTCCTGCAAGATAACGGGGGGGAAATTTTCCCAAGATTTCAAAGGGAATATAGTCAATAGATCGGAAACCGTCCCCGCGATGACTTTGAGATCATTTTAGGAAATTAACCGAAAATTTTGGAAAATGAAAGAAAACATTAAAAAAATAAATACATTGAATTTGAATTCTAAAATTAAGCTATAACAATCAAGAACATTCGCAGAAGAAAGTTTGATAGATGCTCCCATCGTGGATAAAGAATTTGTGATAAGTGAAAATGTAGGGGATGGAATAAGTAGAGAGGACAACCAGGGTTGCGCGAGATTATGAGATCGCGCAATTCTTCAAAGCATTCATTCGTACCAAACGTTAGTCTGCTCCCTATGTTGGTTACTGAAGGGTGGGGTAAGGCTGGTTGAGGAATGTTCCGACTCCTTCTAGTTTCTCTTCTTACGATATACCAGATCAAATTAAAATAAATGAATTAATTATTTAATTCGTATTTTATTTCCTCCACTTCCGAACTAAGAGCGAAAATTGCCCTATAAAAAGAGCACACATGATTTATGCACTACTGAATACCACTTCGTGTCATCGACTCTGCTACATATGACACTAAACTTCACTGATGAAGAAATAAATTGCTTGGATGAAAACGAGGATTCAAAACCGGCACACAAATATTTTCTTGAATTTTCATTCAAACAGAGGCGAAATTGAATATTAAACAGACTTACTCCAGTGTCCCTCTTTTGCCAGAAAATTATACCCCGTCTTTTCTGAGGACGAAATTGCAAATGAGACTAACCCCAATTGTCTTTTATTGAATAGGTCTGGGCTGTAAAAAGCTTCATATTCTGATTATAATCGTCAAAAGAGAAGAACAATGGGACCTCTTTAATAGAAGATATTTTTCCATTTTTTTTGAAAAGGAGTTCTTCCATTAAAATTGGCCCCTTATCCAAACTTATCTAAGTTAACGACAGCCAAAGCGTTTGGGTTAAGAAGGAGAAATAACTTCGCTGAGCAAACAGGTGAGAATTTATCAGCATCGAAGGCACTGGAGGTCAGAACTTCTCAGAATTTGATTCTAAGGAAATTCGAAAGGAAACTAAACTCATTAAAGATCCATTAACACAGACACGCGCAGGTATAGTTACCTAAACATTTTGCGTACATAACTCAGTTCGAAGGTAAATATGTATGCGCTTTGCTAACCGATTTATTTTTTGGAAAAGAAGAGCTTTTTTTCACATAGGAATTTGCAGGATGGTTCATAATCGAGTTTCCTTCTTTTCTTTATTTTTTTATCTACTTTTGATACTTTTTTACATTCTTAAACACATTTTTTACCTGGAATGCGGGAGAAAAAATTAGCAAGGGCTCTTTCAACCTGAGCTAACCCCCTTTCAAATCTCCATGAAATTCCCTCAGCTTAACCAAAAAGCCTGAACTTCTCGGAGGTTTAGAAGGTAAATCAATCAATTTGCAAATTTTCTTTCCTAACCTTAATAGTCAATAGATGGAATTTATAAGCAATAAATAACAAAGCCACTAAATATATTGCGCCCTTAAATCGAACAATATCACATAATGTATCAGACCAATGAATAAACAATCATTGGTTTTATTTGGATTAAATATTTTGAAAACAACCGAGAATATTAGTGAGGCGAAGAAGAAGGAAAGAAATTAATGTTTCAAAGTTGTGAGGTAAAGAGAAGGGTGGATGTGTAGAGAGATATAGAAGAAAGGTTTGCTTGATCCTTATTGGGGAGACAAAAAACTCTCTAAAAATTTCTTCCAATACAACATTCCTTAACAGGAGAAGTAAAGTAATCTTTTAGAAAATAATTTCTCTTAATTTTTTAAAAACTTATTTCTAAAAAAGAAACTGATCTCCTTTGTTTTTTAAGCTTGGAAATATAAGAACATTTCAAATGTCTTAAGTAAAGCTTTGTTAAGCAACTTAAAAATATCTCACAGTAAACTTGATAAAAGAACAGCCCATATCTACTTTTTCAAGAATTTTCTTTCCCTTTGGAAAGCTCTGTCTTTGTGTCTATCGTTTTTTTACACAGTGGATAAAATCTGCTATAAAATTTATTAGCTTTATTAGAGTAAGCATTTAAAGAAGAGTGTATTATTTATAAGAATTTAAGTACTTGCTATATGTGAGAAAAAGATGATTTTTATAGCATATATGCAACCTATGGAAACATTTTTCTTTTTTATATTCTTAGCGAAAGAGGATGAGTGAATTAATGTATAATGGAAGAACCCACTCGTGATACTAATGATAGTGAGTTAATTATCTCCGGAGCTGGACTGAATATTAAAGCCCAGTCAGATTGCTGCATTTTACAGAAGCAATGCAGTTTTGCGCTTTATCAACGTGCATCATTTAACCTCATGTAAGAGTTGCGTCCTTTAGGAAGAGAACCTGGTTAATTGAATAAGGTGGGAAGGGGTTCTTATAACCTTTGAACGCAAACAAAATTCAAAGCAAAAAAATATCGCTACTTATTATGAATCTCAAGTTGTTATAATTTTGAAATTAGGTCAAACCTATAGAATTTTTTTAAGTTTCGATTCATGTTTATTTTATTTTTTAAATTCGGCGTCATGGCGTTTAACTCAACCCTTCTTTCTATTCGTATCTTGCTAAAGATTGAATTGTTGAGAATGTGGTCAAAATAGGGTCGCTTTAATTTTGAAATATAAGGAGCAGAAAACTTCAGTTGGATCTCTGCGGTGGAAATGTACTATATATACTTCTCTCTTTACAGCGCGAACCAACGATGGAAAGTCAGTCAAAAATTACTAAAGACTTAGAATGGTATTGTGAGTGATAGAGAATTGAAGGAAGTGATTTGGAGACAATTTAATCCGCCTTGGTATCACACACTCCTCTGCCAATAAGTTAAAACCAGTAATAGTTGTTGTTTTTTTAACAAAGGAGTTAATCATTCGTAAATTGGGAACATGTTCTTTTTCCTACATAATTTACTAAAGCAAATTGGTTTTGAATCTGAAACCACAAAATTTTATACAACGAGACAAACTTGATTGCGTTTTCCAAAGTATAACTAGTACACCCTTTCTTATCGAATCTCTATTCAACTATAAATAAATTATTCATACCTTAAAGAGAAAAAATAATCATATAGTGCATCAAAACAAAAAGAAATTGATTTTTAAATTAAAGTTTGGAGTGCCACTGATAAATATTGCTTGGGTGAGATACCTAAAAAATAAATTCTCACAAATTTTAGTCTCGAGTCGACGATAGCCTGTGCAAATACAAAGCTTATAAAGTACAAAGAAAATGATTCTGCAGAATTTTTATATTAGGATGAGGAATAAGTTCTTGCGTTTTTTTAAAGGGTGTGTTGATTTAAGTTTTTTTTGACGTGATTTGTGCACATATTAAGAAACAATAATAAATAATGAGAGCAAAATTTGCAAATGTTAGGCTACGTCTCTTAACAGCGTAGACTATTAGGCTTTTGCTTAGGCTACTTTTTGAAGTTGAGTAATAAGTCATTGCGGTTTATTTGAAAGTTGTGTTAATTTAATTATTGCTCGGTACCCTCAAAATAGAATGTCAAGTTGAAAGAAAGGCGCATTTTCGACACTTGTTGTTATCCATTTTCAATCGAGACGAGAACAATGCAAACGCAGCTAAATCTCGTCGCGATATTTGTGCTGTGTAAGGAGAAAATGTTTCATCAGAAAAGACAGCTCAATGGTGGTTTTCACGTTTCAAAAACGGTCATTTCAATCTTAATGACGAAGAACGTTCTGGTCGCCCCATTAAGTTGGATGAAGATCGATTGAACGACGTTCTTCATGATAATCCTCATGAATCGATTAGAGAATTGGGCGTTTGATCAGAAAACTGTAGTGAATCACGTTAATTCAATAGGGAAAGTTAAAAAACTCGGTGCATGAGTTCCGCACGCTTTGAGCGAAAGCAAAAAACTTCAAAGCTCTATGATTGCCGCAGGTTTGCTTGCTCGTCACAAGGCTACTCGTGGATATGAGGACAGATTTCTTCACCGCATCATCACTGGACACGAAAGGTGGTGTATTTATGTCAACATGAACCATCGAAAACAATGGCTTAACCCCAATAAAAAAAACACTTCCGCGATTAAAGCAAGGACTTCATCCATGAAAGACGATGCTGTGTGTGTAGTGGGATTATCAAGGTATCATTCTTTATGAGCTCTTTGCGAACAACGAAATTTTCAATGCAGAACTCTACGTTTAACAAATGTATCGACTCGCCGAAGCTATTCGTGAAAAGCGAGACCTCATCGACGTTATAGAGTCCTTTTGCAACACGACAATGCTCGTCCTCACATTGCCAATATGACAAAAAAAGCCATCCGAACCTCTAATTGGGAAATCTTGCCGCATCCTTAATATTCGCCAGACTTGGCTCCATCGGATTTCCATCTGTTACGATCGTTCTCCAACAATTTGCGCGGTGCTTCGTTCAATACTGATTTGGAATTAAGAACCTAGTCTGACGAATTCTTGCATCAAATTCCAGAGATTTTTATTGCACAGGCATTGAAAAACTTATTAAACGTTGGGAAGAAGTTGTAGTTGACAACAAAGAATACATAATTGTTAAAATTGAATAGTGTTACCAATTAAAAATGAAGTTTTTCCTAAAATTGTGAATGATGATGAATAAATTTGATAAAACCGCAAGAAATTAATCCTCAACCTAATATATCCTGTTAACTATCCATGTCACATACAAAGAAAGAGCAACTACAGGATCTGCGGGTGATAATACAACGACCACAGGGCTATGCCATTTATGTTTTCTGCCTTTCAAATAAATTTGAAGACAGAAAGAAAGATGCAGAAACCTTGTATAGCTGTACATATAGTACAGTGAGCCTTTAAATTGTGAGCGGGTAAGAGGATGTGGTATAAACATTCCTTCGGAGGTTCCTAGCTTAGGGAGATACTTGGTTTGATGGGGTAACGCTTTGGGCGAAATATAGTTACTGTGCCTGGTAGCTTAGTGGTAAAGCATCTGACCGGCAATCAGCCGACCCGGGTTCGATTCCCAGCCAGAAAGTTTTTAAACGTTTATCTCCTGGCGTTATTTCTGTCTTCTCGTTAAAGGATCGCCTTCACTGTGTCTTCCTCTGCTCCCTTGGATTCTGGATTCTTCTAATGTCCCTCTCTCTTTCCTTTAAAAAAAACTCCAAGATCTTGTCTCATTTGCCCATTCGCGTCCAATTCTTCTTTCTCTTGTACTATATGTTTTTTATAATCAGCTATACAAGGTTTCTGCATCTTTCTTATATATATATATATATATATATATATATATATATATATATATATATATATATATATACATATACATATACATATATATATATATATATATATATATATATATATATATATATATATATATATATATATTTATATACGCAACAGATCATTGCTACTTGTTATCGTATTAGTCAAGAGGTAAGCAACCAAAAACTTTTACTTGGATTCGAATCTATGACAAATTTGATGCAGAGGAACTCGAGGACCTCTTAATTTAAGAGATATTTTTTTCCCCTTGCCGCGTTATCCCCTGGCGCTTAGCAATTAATTCACTTCTCAGATTCCAAGAGCTCCCAAGTAGAGCGTTTTGAACGAAACATTGGTGAAAATAGACTTCTTTTTATAACATAAATATATTTCTTAAACTTACATCTGAATGTTTTTTTTCTCTAAGTCGATCTATTAAGGCTTCATAATGACCAGAATACTATTGACTGCTGCCCTCTAAAATAAAAAAGTTTCTTTCTCTACTAAAAATTATATAATTTCAGCTATTCAGGTTGTTAAAGAATAACTCGTGTTAAATTTAGGTACTTGGATTTATTTCGGATATTTTCCCATAATTAAGGCTAAATGCTGCTAAAAAAAATTCCGAGCTTAAGTTATCCATTATTGTTTTCTTAAGCCAAGGATTCTTGGGGCTTCTCGTACATAATTCTGTATATAAGTCTCGTACATAATTTTTTTTCAAAATTAATTTGAGCACATTTTTGCATAATAATTTTTTCGGGACTTCTCTCCCCTTCGGAGTTGCCAAAATTAGGTGGTAATTGAGTTTTCCTTAATTATCCGGTTGACTTCCATTGTTTCGTCAGGGCTACAAATAACTTGCTCTTATTGCGGGAGTTGTCCTTGAGTAGAACAAGACCTGAAGCGACGTTCGCAGCCTTTAGTTCCTTAAAAAAGGTTCGCCTTATCTTTTCGTTCGTTATCAAATCATTGGTCAAATTTGAACGACTCGAATAAAAAAACAAACATTAACTGAACTGAGGCTAATTCTTTATTTTAAAACCCATTGGCTGATTGGGTAGAACTAAGAATTTTATGGGGAAGACAAACCAAAGAAAGAGAAAAAGTGAAAATGTTTGCAAAGATTAACTAACCACGGAAATATATAAAGATGTTCAAGCAAACCAAAAACAACTAAATTAACCATGATACCTTGAAGAATCTGGTTTATAAATAACAGGGTTTCAGAAAAAACCTTTCTAAGTCATTTATGTTTTAAATTGATTTAGCACAATTTTGTTCACCGCTGAAACTGAAAATGACCTCCTTTTCCTCCGAACTTCTAACTAAATCGATTACATTTTTGTGACATTTCCCTTTATTTTTGTTAACATTTCTCATTTAGAATAGGTTTTTATGATAAAATTAGGGTTTCTAATATTATTTATTTATTGAATGTTAAAAAATTGATTACTCTATATTGAATAGTAGACAAGGATAAACGTAAGTGGATGTAAATTGGATATTATTTCATCATTGTTCAGTATTCATGAACTTCCATATCTTATAACTCCTAGAGAGCTCAGCCGTATGGATATCTCTCTTCAGAATCCAACAGTAATCAGCCACATTGACTGCATCCAAGCGTCCCTGATACCTGGTCACCATCTCTTTCATCTCTTGAGGGAATCTCTTCCTCTTGTCGTCGCTCATTACTTTAAGAATTATTAAAATAACAATCCATATGTGAAAATATGTAATGTATGTACGAGTATTTTGATGCTCATGTTGCAGAATATTGGTTACTAGTACGTTGTAGTTCCTAGAAAGTTCTTCATGAACCAGAACAAAAGCCTTTCACACGTACAGTTCCACCCCCTTCATTGACTCTCAAAATTCTGGATCTCTGATGAACTGACAGATTTGATGACCGTAAAAAATGCCAGGTTTTAACTTTCTCCATATTCAAACTTGACAAAGCGTGGCCCAAGTGAGTTAAACAGCCAGACATTTGGTAAACTGTTTGATCAAGTCGACATTAATGTGAAGTGGTGGAAAGAGTATCCTCCCTATGTCCATGAGAGGGTTGTTTATGATCTTCCCTTCCCTACAAGGCATCAAATCCTTCCATACAGGCCAATCCTTATTCGTATAATCCTGAGCTCACTCCCTACTATCCCACATGCAAAGAAAGGAGGGATACTTGGTATACCCATACCGTTCTTCCAACAAAGTGTTCACCATTTTCAGGTTACACATATCAAAGAAAATGAAAGTTCAGAGAAAAAACAGGTAATTTTTTGTATCTTGCGTTAGATGGTGATGCGAGCAACTTTGGAGAAATGATTTTCTTTTATTTCAATCTGGATGCCAACAGTTCCGCAGAGGAGTTTGGCAAGCTGAGATTGCTAACTATATTATTTAACTCCTTTTGGAAAAAGGATGTGGAGCATTATCACCAAAAAACACCTCTTATTTTTCTTTAACACTGGAGAAAACTTGGTCACTCTTGTCCATTTTCCAAAGAGAAGGACTGAATTTCATCAGATTGAGCTACAGGACGAAGTTGTGAAAGAAGGTCAGGATACCTGAGGCTTCTCTGATTCCTTGTTTTGATTATATTAAAATATATAGCAACTAAGTATCACTCAGTGCGATGGTTTGTGGGCTCCCTCTAAACCATGGGGATCTCCAAATTCAGACAGATCTGCTTGACTTTGGTCCAACGACGCAGATGCTTGCATGTGTTACTCCCAAGCTTTATCCTAGTCACCAAGTTTCATACCAAAATAAGCATGGTAAGCTCGCTTTATGAAAATTGTTGTTGGATTCCTGTTACGAACAACGTTGCATTTGCCGCAGATGTAGTAGAATTAATTGGGCTTATGTTTGCAAGATATTCTAGCCAAATTCATTTCTTTTACGGAAAAAAGAAATCTACTCGTTAGTTAAGAATTGCCGCGTGTATACACTTCGAAGTTCGTTTATTTAAAGAAATAAGAAAGATTATTGCATGACAAATCATAAATAGGAAATACCCGTCCATGTTATAAAATATAGAATAAAGCATGTGGTGATAAATCAAAAAGTTAACTAGATTGAGCAAAACCAATGTGATTTCGGATTCAGCACATCAAAATATTCCTAAATTAGATAAAAAAATCTTATACAATAAAGATCGTGTTGGCCAGTGTATTCGCTTTTGAGGCACTTTATCGAAGTCTTTGATACGAATCATATGTTTATTCGAATTATAACTGGGCAGGTGCTGCAGACTATGACTCAGCAATGCCCACATATCAGCACAGATTTGAAAGCAGTTAACATCCCTTGCCTACAACCACCCTAAATACTGTCTCTCTCTCTCTCTCTGTGTTCTATCTTGCTGAGTGCTAGGTCTCAATTCAGCCTGAACTAGGAGCCAAATCCTATTATGAGAGTTCTAATTTTCGTTAGGTATGGAACTGAGCTAACTTATTATATTGAATTTGAAAAGTTTGAAATAAGAGTTCAATTGGGATAATTATTGGCTCTCAGAGAAAATTCCACTAAATTTATGTAATAAATTTAGTCCGTATTCTGAATTAAAGGTTAAAATTTGAATAAAAGGGTCAGAAATTTGAAAAATAGTTTCCCGCTCAATTTGGAAAAGCGTAAAAATATATGTATTATTACCTTTCTTACTTCAATGATGGAAAGCGATTGAAAAATTAACACCAAAATACATTAAACAATTCAAAGTAAACGTAGAAGCGAAAGGGAAAGATGGAAAAAATTGCTGAAAGTCAATTGATATATAGAGGGTGAAGGGATATAATTTTGATTGTTCTATGCCTGCAAGGAACTAGCTGACGTTCTTGTCTACAGGGCTTCTGCTAACGCTCTTTTCTACAGGGCTTCTGCTACCGCTCTTTTTTCCTATATTGGGAACAGGTTTCAAAAAATTGAGGGAAGTGCCTTCTTTACGGCAGCAAAAGAGGTAGGACGAGTTGTAAGAGCACCCATATAATAGCCTCACACTGAAACAAGCGTTTACCATCAAACCCTTGACATCTCCTTAAAGTAGATTCACAGGACGCCATAGGCAATACAGACACCATAAAGGCTTGTACCCCGAGAGTTACATCCAAGGGCATCACTTTTCTTATGAACAATAAACACGAAAATACTAGAGCTATAAAAACTCGCCACACACATATGAGGCGGGCTAAACATCTTGAAAGGATATTCAAAACTTATGTTTATTAGAGAGGCAAAACAAGACAAATATACAAAAAGGACAGAAGGGGAATAAATCCATGGATTCGCTGGATAACTCGAACAAATTATCCTCCAGAGATTTAAAATATTTAATAAATTTAAAGCATAAGGGTAAAATTATTTTTTTTATTTGTCTTGAAATTAAACTAAAGTCTGAATACTGAATTGAATAAACTTAAAAAAGTGTCAGGACTCTAAAGAGACGAGATCAAATTTCAGTGCCAAAACAGAACCAATTACTACAAATGAAGCACCATATCTGAAAAACGAGCGACCTTTGATTTTACGTAAATTTAATTAAAAGCGTTTAAAAAGTGAAAGATGCAAAGTCCCTAGCAAGAGATGCTCGAAGTAGGAAATTCTGTTCCGGTTTACAGGTGACATTCCATAGAAATTCAATTGAGCTGATTGAGTGTTAAAGCTGAAACCACTTTCATCAGTTTCAGAGCAGGAAGTGTCTTCCTTGAAATATTACCAAAATTTGATTTCCCAATATTAAATTAGAAATATTTACTTCACTAAAACCATAGCAGAATTTGCTCGTATCGCAAAAGAATTTGAGGCGTGACTATCTATCGTCCTCAAGGGCATACCAATGGAGTTTCATTCCAAATAATTTCCACAACTTGACAAAAAGTGCTCCTTACGTTTTAAGGTTGAACTCACTCATCTTGGAATCTGATCATGCCTTATTAGCAAAATGTTTAATATGAATGGTAACTTGCAGGTTAAGGCCATGGTGATCGAATATGTTTGAGATTTAAAGAGAATCTTTAAAACTGTTCCAACTACCGTTCTAATTCAGATTAAATAAAATAAAATAATTCGCTAACTACATCTTAGTTGTAACAAAACTAGTTTAGTGCCTCTATTTTGTTCTTTGGACTTGTTCTCGGCTTAGTACTAGTTCCACTACCTGAGTTAGAATCAACTTTGTATTCAACTCTCGTTAGCTATGACATAACGTTCATTGATGTGGTTGGGGATCGAGCTCATAAAAACGTAGTTATCCACATAAAATCAATTATTTTATACATATTCAGCAATAAAGTTAGATCTAGAATATATCAACATGATGTTTACTAATGTAATTTAGGATGTAGTTACTACTGACGATGCTGAAGACGAGACAAAAATAGCTTCATGCATGAAACCAGTAGACTATTTTTGCCAAAATTTGCTAGATCAAATCCAACAGGGAAGGTAGATAAGAAAAGTTTAGTAACCTGACAGAAGAAAGGATGCTTGCTTGAAGGTGGATGGGGGAGAAGAGGGAATTTTAATACTTCAAATTTAAAGTTCGAATCGTCCTTGGTGTTATATGTCCTACAATTTATCACTCAAGGAGAAGGAAATGGATTCGGAGATGTAGGAATTTGAGAGGCAAAATCGATTGGGCATCGTACAGATATGAACTTACACCTCAGTCCGAAAAATTGTGAGAGGAATAACACAACTACCCATATTTAAATCAGAAAAACTGGTGACACTATTTTGGGGGATATTGTACTTAAAGAAGTTTAAAATGTTATGCATCCATCAGACAAGATCAAATTTGGATTAAGAAGGTTGGAATCATCATTCAAAGAGAGATTCGACTTTGATTTTTGGAGTTTGAAGAGGTATTTAAATTTCAAGTTTGATCACAGGTTAAAAAAAATCGACTTCGAAATTTACCCGTTTCATTTAGAATCGTCTCTTTCCTAGATAATTGAAAAGAAACTTTTAAAAATCTGTAATAAAGGATGCATTTGAAAGAGATTTTTTACTTTGGTTATATTAATTGAAAATTGTTTGGAACAAGAGGCTTAGAATTCTCTTCTAAGCCTTTTGTTCCAAACAATTTTGGAACAAGAGAGAGTGATATCATTGTTGAACCTTGAGGTCTGAGTTCCTCCAGGCAATGTAGAGAGGACATGTAATTCTCTAATATCTTGTCCCAAAGAAGAGGATAATTTATTACTTCACTTAACTTTAATCATCTTTTAATAAAAGGAAGTAATTTATTACAAATGTTATTGGAAATGATCCGATAATCAGAGCTTTCTGCAGCAATAAACTTCATACCAGTATTTTTAAGTTCATACAAGATAGAACGGAATTTTTAGGGCAACAGTAAAAGATTTTGCTTGTTCAAAGCTGGAAATAACTAAGAAAACTTTACTTTTGGAGAAGCAAGAGTCAGTGAAAGCATTGTTTTTTTCTTAGTAAATTTAATGCCGTATAATTCTCGTTTTAAGCGTCGGGTTGTTTGAGGATGATATAAACTTAATCATATAAGCACTTTTCAGGGAAGAGAGTTTTAAATATTTCTCTTAGAACCGAGAAAGCTTCTAAAACCGGGAGAAGAGATCATTAAAGTTAACTTCTATCGGAAGTTCCATGGAAAGAAATGAAAGAAAAAAACGGAAGGAGGGGGAGTTTGAAGAAAAAGTCGTTTTAATTATTCCACAGAAGAGATTCATATAATTTGAAAAGGTGACACTAGTAGAAGTGTGGGAGATAATAGATATGATATTTTCGTCAATTAAAACAGTGTTCGGTTTCAAGAGATTTTAAAATAGTCATCGATTTTAGAAGACAATCCTTAATCAAGCAACAGTTTTCCAAAATTTGGCTATTAAGCTAGCCTACAGAAGTTGAAATTTTTAATGGTATAATTTCATCTGATAATCATTCTTTAAAATAGATTCATAGTCATTTTTTCGAGTTTCCTCTCTTCACTTTTGAATTGAGCTTAAGTTTATTTTTTACAATGGTTTTAATGATTTCATAGACTGTCTGTTCCAGTCTTCAGGGATAAAAAGGAATTTGGCACAAGTAATTTTGTAAGAGAAATATAAAAGAAAAGAAAAGAAAATAGTTGGTAACAAGGGCTTAATATACCTTAGAATTGAATAGCAACCAAGGAGAACAAATTACCCAATTTATTTTGGAAGAGAGACACTTTGTCTAATAGATCTAAACCTTTTGAAATTGAAGTAAATCTTGTAGCGCAATTTATTTTTTGTTTTAAGTTTTTTAAAACTCGAACAATGAATTTCTTAGACTACTTAAAAATTGATACCATAGTAAATTTCTCACCTTGTTAAAAATGTATTCAACCATATATTTATCAAGTTTGGAAAAACATGAACACTAAATTTCTCATGTTTCTAAAGTTTTAAATTAGAGTTAAATTGAAATGTTTATTAGCTCTCTTAGACATAATTTCTGTAAAATTCTTTAAAAATTACTTTAAATTACTTTAAATTCCAAGCTTTTGAATAGGATATAGTTAAATAAATTTACTTGCACTTTAGTAATATTGAGTCTGCAATAGAGATGCAAATAATTAGTAATTCATTCATTTAGCTCTTTCTTCCATCCATTGTTTTGATTTTGAGGTTGCATTAAAATCAAAAGTAGAGTTGTTTATATATTCTGCGACTAAGCACGAATGAAATTTACCATCCCAATTCTCTAGTATATCAATCGATTAAAATTAAGTGGCCCTAGCCAATATCTATTTTTACTAATCTATCAAACATAACAAATAAACTTTTGCGAGACTTTGTTATTATCACTAGAATATTTGATTTTATTTCAGATAACCGCTTATTTTTCCAAATTAAATATTTCTCGCATTGTTATCCTATCTGTAGTTTGTTATTCTATCTGTAGTATTCTATATCTTTCAAATTAAAATGAAATTTTTATCCCAGTAAAGTTGTCTTTCCTACTGCATATTCTAGAACAAATTGGTTATAATCCTTTGGTTGTTATGCATCTAGTTTGACTCCCTTTAAACTAAGGATGTGAATGTTAAAATTTTGGCATAGAAACAATTATTTTTAAATTAAAATATAAGGAAAAGAATAGCGATGATATATTGCGTTGATTTCCCTCTAGGACCAAATAAATAACCTAGAGGCCTATTATATTTAGAAATAATGGGCCTATCTAAGCAAAAACAATTCTTAATTCAATTTCCAAGACAAAATTCCTAAAACCTTTGCTATACGAATATATTGGAATCAAATAATGCAATCCAGATTATGGACGAGGTTATAACGAGCACAAAATCTGTTTTATTTCATAAAATAGGACTAAATAATCCCATGCTTAGGTTTCGCGTGGATTTTAGACGGTTTATATATATATATATATATATATATATATATATATATATATATGTAATTTTGTCTTCTATTGTCCAGGATGTGGATGGTAAATTACTTCTCCTGCATTTGAAAAATAAAACAACTTTAATAGCTGAGATTTCGACATATGCAATCATCTTCAGGAATTTTCCAATTAATTTAAAGGATCCAAAACCTACACTAACCTTACCTCACCTTATCTAAAGTAACCTAACGTAACTTAACCTACCTAACATAACCTATCCTAAGTTAAGCCAACCTAACCTAAACTAACCTAACCTTACCTTACCTTAGCTTACCTAACCTTGACTTATCTTAACCTACCTTAACGATACTTTCCTCAGTTTCTAGGAGAAACAAAATTTTGCGCAGAAAACAGTTTTCAATAAAATTGTCGAATCCTTGCATTATATAGCCACGTACTGTTAAACGCACTAAACGAAAATTGGCATGTTACTGCTTTACGAATCTTTTGCAATTCTAGTAGAGTAAAATAAATTGCGATCTTCTCTAAACTTACAATTACCGTTGCATGTAGGGCATTTAATATCTCGTGGGCTACACTGTGAGCCCTATATATTTCTATGGCCTGAACATCCTCTTTAAAACAACCACAACGCCATTATACCATATGAATTGAAGACAAGGACATCCACGAATCGTCCAAAATATACGAAATAGAACAAATGATGGTATTGGCTAAGCAGCCAGAAGGAACATGCGCAGATCGTCTGCAGATATAAAATTGCATGCTATTGACTAACTACTCAGGCCAAAAGTTAGAGAGAATAGGGCAAATGGAGCAGAAAGATTTAAATTTACCAAAATAATAACATATTTTCGCAAAATTAATAACAACGTTTTTATTATGTTCTGGAAGGTGAAAATGATATCGTTGAACATCATTTTAGGAATTAAGAACGTTATGTCTTTGAAAATTTAAAAATCGTGAACGTCTTAAAAGGAATATTATCCTCATATATATAAATTGTCACTCATTAATACATATGTCTTTATGTATTCTAAACTTGCTTGCTTTCATATTGTTTTACTCCATTACCATTATAAGCTCAAGATGAACATAGCTAATGGTAGAAACGTTTCGAATTATATGTTTCCGAATACTGGTTCTGGCTTTAACCTACTTATTAAAATCAAGGACTCTAAAGGATGTCCTATTTTCTACATGTATATATATATATATATATATATATATATATATATATATATATACATATATATGATTGTAAGCCTACAATATACCTAGGTAAGGTAACTTGAGATAAATGTATTAATTTCATTTTAACTTCCCACACCCAAGTATTCTTCTCAGGTCGATAAAGCATGAAAAATTCTATATCTAATATTTTCTTCTTTATCTGCTTCTTTTCGATTCTAGTCGTTTCGTAAGAGAGCTCTAGGCTAGACCTGAAGGACGCGCCCACGTTTCGAACGAAGTCCTTCCTCATGCTGACCAACACGCGGTTGATCAATGACTTCAGTTCGTCAACGTCTTTGTAGTGGATCTTACAAGCCTTGCTCTCGACATGCGCTCGTACGCTGTAGTCAATGGGCTTGAGGTAGGGCGACTGTGGTGGCAAAATTTCCTCGATCACCAGTTCATGTTCGACCTTAACCACTCTCCAACCGTCTTTCCCGAATGTGCCGTGTCAGCGTCCTGCTGAAAGACGCAGTTTGCCTTCTTCATGATCTTTCTCTCCCAGAGCAGGACTTTAGTGCCCAAGATGTACCTTAAATCGACCGCTGTGAGCCTGTTACCGGCCACGAACCGTACCAGTAGCATCTTTTTGATATTTGATGATAGGACGCCGAGCATCATCACAGAGGCTGGGTGCTTGGTCGTGGATACGTACCCGACCTCTGCTTGTTGATGACTGGAAAGACCATGAACGATTTTTCAATAAAAAATGAGAATTCGATTGACATGAATCTTCCAATCGTCGAGAAGACGACAGCGTTCGTTGCGTTGTTCTCCTATACGGTCGGTGACCAAAGGCCTCATCAAGTACCCCAAACTCTTGCCGCTCTCCTCCTTGAATGCCCTGGTCATTCTGGCTTCCTATATATTCTTTTCAGTTGCCAACACAGTTATTTTGAGCTTTCGAGTACTTTCGAAGCTTTATCTCAAATACAATCGATTGACAACTTTATGTTTGGTTGAAAGAGTTCGAATTTTGAGATCTTCCCCATATTGAGCATCTCCGCATCTCTGTGGACGGTTATCTGGTTGATGTTTAGCCGAATGGCGATGTCTGATCTGTTGTGACCCAAGTAAGAGAGAGAAATAATCTTGATTTATTTGAATTCTATCTCGACACACATGCATATAATGGTAAAAACGTTTTAATGACACATGCTGGTCAAGTCAAACTTTAAGTTTGATTCTAACAGAAACTGAATGTAACAAAAGTTTCAAAATCCCGTTAAAAGGTTAATAAATGTTTATTTCCTGCTTTACGCTCAAGTTAAACACTTCACAGCCATACAAAGAAATTATAAGGAATAGTTAAGAATTGAGGTAGATTGAAAGAGTTTTAGAGCACTTCCAGAAAACGGTATATTAGCAGATATTCAGTTAGTGCATCAGCTGCAATATGTAGTAATAGAAAAATATTTAACTGTCCGATCACTACACCCAAAAACAGAAAATCAGATCATAAAACGATATATCTCTTATGTTTTAATTAAATATTCTGAGGGTAAGCAAAAATTGTTCTTAATACCATGGTTTCCCGAAGGATCACTTTGTAACAACTTTCTTACTAGAAAACGAGAGCAACTTTCTGGTTCCCGAGGCAGTGTCCTTCAATGAATGAATCACTTCCAGTAATTTAGGTATGGAAGAAATTATTTGTCCATTGAATATGAGCAACTAGATATACCGACAGCATAGATTTTATTGAGATTTCTAGAAGAAACTCTCAAAGCGACTTTAAATTTATCTTTAGAGGTAATTGTATCAGAAGGCCAGAAATTTTGCATAGGATATAGGTAGTCATGAATGTTTGTGTATTAATGAAAGATAAGCGAACGAGTTTAGTCTTACAGAGTTTAACCATCTAATCGAAGTATCTCTCCTGAATAATTTTTTGTCCTTTTTAAAAATTGAGGTGGAGATTCTCTCTTTATCCAGTCTACATCAATAGCGATTAGGTGAGTTAGTTTTTTCCCTTTCTTTTGCCTCATCCTATTAATCACAGAAGGGGGTCACTGATTTCCAAAGTAATGTTATAGGAAGGAATAGCCAGTATTTGTAGGATGTTTTATAGGAAATGATCAATTTCCTTGATAAATCTTTGAAGGCAATGAAAGAAAGGAATTTGTTTGGATGCAAAGGAAAGGATCACGCTGGATTCGATAAAAAAAACAGTGTAGATAATTTTTTCGAACTTTGACTAAAACCATTTTACGCCAATTATTTTAAAGTTTCTTTGAGTGATTCCGGTGGCGTTCTTAAAATAATCGGAGATGAGGAATTGTCGCAAGAAAAAAAATAAGGAAATCATCATTTTACCTTTAATATACTCAGTTAAAGATTTTTGTGACTTAAGAGACTGAATTACAGGTTTTTAACATCCAGATTTAGGTTTTAATCTGATGTATTTCTTTTCATTACCCATTATTCCAGGGAGCTATTTATTTTTATTAACTTAAAATTTTATTTTCGTTATTAATATCAATTCAAGAGTCTTAGCTCTTACTTATGAGTGGGATGCAAAGATTTATCACTTTTGCCGAAGGAAAAAAATTTCAAAGATTTTTGTTGTAATGATGTGGAACAAGACGAAGAGTATTAATTTCCTCTTTCGCTTCTCGTTAGATCTCGTAAGACACGGTAAGTATAGAGGGACGAGAGAGAACCTGCTTTAGGAAATCTTTTCGATCATGAATGAATTAGCAGAGATGGCACATTTCACGCCTCCCTGACGAAACCTTCACAGAACAGAGGTGCACTAGACGAAAGATCCTTTACAATAAAATTACTCTTAAAGTATCTGATACAATTACTTTGTAGGAAAGAAGACCTTGATAAAAATGGCAACTCTTCCATTAATTGTTTATTATTTTACTTGACACACACTATATATGTTAATTAATTATCTCTCTGCAGAAAACTCGGGACGCTACAAGAGCTGGGTCGGTATCGACTTTGTTCCTTAGAGTACTTCTCCTCTCGATACGAACTTTTTCTCTTTAGATCTCAATTTCATTTTCACTCACCTTGCATTTTTATTGCCTTGTTATCACTTCTTAACAATGTTGTAAGCTTTTATTCTCATTCTACTTTTTAGCTTTACCTTATTTTACTTCCATTTGTTTAGCTCTCTACAACTTGTTCTCTATCTCTTGAGACATCCCTCGGTAGTTACAACTCTGTTCTTTCTTTTTTAAAAAGGTTCATAACTCGACTTTTATTGGTCAAATATGGTTAACTGGCTAGAAATTGAAACAATAAATGCTCTTCTGTCTAAAACTTTTGAGATTTCAATTAAAGGTGGCAAATCATCCTTATGTGAGAGTGAACTTTTAAGACCCAGTCATATAATATAGGGTCTTTAGAATTAAGTGACACTAACTGAAAGGCATATTTAACTGTTATCTATCTAAACACTTCTTGTCTGGGAAGGACGTCACCCCTTCGCTTATTCCCACTGAGACTTGTTCAAACATACTCGTCACTTCCAGTACTTCCAAAGAAAATTTTTGTGTGAACTTTAGGCTCCATTTGAAAAGAGTAGATACCAAAGCCAACATTTCTCTGCACTTCATCAGATAAGAACTTCTATAATCTCATTTCCTCTTCAGGCAAAAGTAAGCGTGCTTACGAACGGAATTCCTCTTAATATAAGAGACATGCGTGAATAGTTTAATTTGAGGAGGAATAGAGTCAGCTTGTCGAAAGAGAGAGTGAAGCATTTCAAAGCAGTTCAAAATTCAATGTCCATCATTCTTCTATGCACCAAAAAACTAGCCTGCCTCTGAAAATTCTCATCTTTCGTTGCTAACCATGGTACTACCGCTGCTAACCCCTTCCCCTTTGACCTATCCTTGCTGCCTTGAAGACTACATTTCAATCATCTGTCAAGTTTTTCCTTTCAACTTACTTCACCATACTCAATGATCATTTACACTATCCAGTTAGCCTGTTTATAATGGTTAACATAAGATAAAAGCCCATATATTTATTCGTCTATTATTAGTGTTTTCATAGTGCTTGAAGTGAATAATATATTTAGAGAGCATTAAAGGCAATCTCATCCTAATTCATATAGTTTAATTTATTATTTTATGCAAAAAAGCACATAATCCTGCTTAGAGTTAATTAGTATTTATTTAACACTATCACTAATTCTAACCGATCCTCACTAGAGGGGAATAAAAGCAGGCAGCTTTTAATGGCATACCGTTTCGTGGCAGCGTTGACTGTGGTGACTTCAAGTGTAGCGTCTTGAACTTGGCACATCGTGTCCATAATAGGCAACATGACTCATTTTAAATCAAACACTGTTCATTTTAGAATTAAAAGATATGATTTGTGTAAATGGTCGCTAAGTATGCTTGTAAACATTTCAGATTTCCTCAACTTTCTGTATTTTCGAATATAGAATCTTCCAACTTTCATCCTCTAGATTAGTCGATTACGGGTGTAAAAAGACTACGTCAAATAGAAACACACCAGTAACCTACCTTGTAATTAAGGACAAAGTGCTTTAGAGGCTATCTAAGAAAATACGTTTCGCTTTCTCTCTTGATAATTCTATGGGCCACTTCTTTAAAGTTGAAGAGAAAGCAAATATTGTGACAAATACACCTCAATACAACCGTCAAAACAATGCTGGAAATTTTGTTATTCAGTGACTCTTCCCAATTTACACTCCATCAGTCTGGCATATTTTTGAAATGTCTCAGGATGACTTTGGGGAAAGTTTACTTTGAGACTTACTTCAATTTTCTATGAAGATTTCTCTTTTGGCTCAGCAAAAGTGTGGTTACATGTGTGGAATACATTTACTCCTTCTGCTCTGACTCTGCGAATATATTCTATTCTAAAGGTTGTTAGATGCACTGGACGTGGGTATAGATTGAATTAATTACTAAGATTTAACTTCCTGCTTCTCTAATTTAAATCAAATCTCCAAATACATTCAAATCTCTACAAACCTAGGCGTGGATAAATTGGTGAGCACATTAACTCTATTATCTCCCTCCTATCATATGTATTCTATTATCTACTTTGCTAGACGTACCGAGCGTTGAGATAGATTTGATTAGTTACTGCTTTATAAGTCACTCTCTTCTTCCTTCTATAATTTAAATCAAACCTCAAACACTTTCGAAGCGTTGCTTGTATGTAAATTTGCCTATGAAACTCAGTATTTAAATTTTTATCGTTTATCGTCCCAGAGGTTATCTTCCTCAGTAAAATCCTTTGATGAGCTTGGTGACGATTTACCTGCGGTGAAGCGCCAGGTCTAGGCGTCGCTTTTTTCAAAAGGGTTAAAGTTGTATTATACCCATTCAGAGTCATGAAATGATCCACATGACCATGGGACCAATGGTTATTCACACTAGAGATTTGAGATCTGCCATCAGATTTGGCGCTGGGTGGTGCCATCTAGTGGCAGAAGCCTCATTTAGTTATTTAGCTATTCAAAGGCACTAGTACGTGATTTGAACCATCGGATATCATCTATGCAATAACAATTTATCTTCTTATCACAAAACACCGTAGGTCGTTGGAGGGACTATCCCTCTAGTTAACATGGCAACTTCTAATCCATCTGCAACATTAATTATTACAGGAAATTTCAAAATCCCTTACATACCTCCTTATATTCGAAACTTCTTAACATATTTAAACTTTAGCTCCTCTCAATCTGATATATCCCTAACCCATGCGCCTAGGAATTAATATTAGCTAGTCGGCTTTTCCTTCCGATTATTAGCAGCCAGAGCATATGTGACGTCTTGCAATCGATTTCTACAACTCTCCTCTCAACCAGTGTTAATTTTTTTTTTCGTTATCACCCCTCCATTTCAAAAACACATCTAAGCCTTTCATTTTTGCCTCACTTCAATAAATAATACAAAATGACATGAGATCTCGGTTCTCTTCTTTTCTCCTTAGAATGTGCCATTACCACTGCCGACTTCAACATTTAAGATGCTGTTCTTTCGCATCAATTTCCATCAATTTCCAGTCCTCGACTCTGTAACATGCGCAGTTATTCTCAGTGACTACTTTGAACTCTAAGCAAAAAGAAGCATTCTTGCAAGAGACGTTTTCGGATTGTTCGTACTCTTGGTCGAGAAGTAAAGAGCACCTCTCTAAGTAGCCTACTTCCCTGTTTCTCTGTTATATATATGTACTTTCTTCCTGAAGCTGTGATTTTTAGGCGCAAACCAGCCGTATACCTGCAGAAAAAAAGCCATACAATTTGTTGAAGATTGATACTTGTTAATCTCCCTGCCATTGAAAAGAAAGTCTCATATACTTTTCTTCACTGCTGAATTATCTGGCTTACTCTCTGAAATGATAGCCTATATTCGCTCTGAAACACCTTTGGCAACTACTCCTTTACCATTTAGTAACCCCCCACTTTTTATTACCACCTGAAATATTGCCACTAGTTTTGCTCCATATGAATTACGCTTCCTCCGTATCTCTTCAGAAGCGAACGGTTAACCCATAGAACCATTGCCTCCTTGTACCTACCCTTATCTCCTTGAGATTTTCAACATCCTTTCATCGGGAATAGTAACTCCTGACTTTAAATAAGCTGATGTTTGCTTTATCCTAAAGAAATAGATCCTGACCCTAAAAGATCCGCAGGCAATCGCCCAACTTCTAGATTCTCATTCCTGTTAAAAGTCCTCGGAAGGCTGGTGTTAGTACGTATGTGAGATTTCTTGTCTTCTTGCAACGCTAGTGAGATGAATATGACAGGACTTTGGAATGAATCAGCTCTTTTATATGTATCAGATTTCTTCCTTCGTCCAATAGACGCTGGTCAGCATTTTATTGCTGTAATTTACGACCCCCGAGAGCATACGACAATATTTTCGACCATTTTCATTCTTGTCCCCTCTGTGAATTGGTCTCGCTCGTATAATTGATCTCATCTTGGATCAATTCCGGTCATATAAATGAATTACAGATGGCTGTAATAAATTAAATTACATCATATCATTTTGGGCCATTTTGAATCCAAATTCTAGTGTTGTTTGTTTTGTCTCGAGCATTTTTTTTAGACCAGAATTAAAAGACCTTTCTGTTTTTCTGATCTATTAACAGCCCCGAATTGAATGGTAGAAGGTAAGAATTAAAGGGCAAATCCGTCAATATCTCAGGCTGAAGCTCAAGAGGAAGTTAATATCCTATTAGCTAGAAATATTTTAGGACATAGGTAGGAAGGACAACCAGGGTTGCGCGAGACTATGAGATTGTGCAATTCTTCGAAGCATTCATTCGTCCTAAAGGTTAGTCTGCTCCCTATGTGGGTTACTGAAGAGTGGGGTAAGGCTGGTTCAGGAATATTCAGACTCCTAGTTCAGAAGCCTCAATTATGTTGGTTTTTCTCTCCTCACAATATACCGAACCAAATTAAAATAAATGAATTAATTATTTCATTCGTATTTTTTCCAAGCTTTATTTCCTCCATTCATAAACTTAGAGGGAAAATTGACCCCCCATAAATAGAGCACACATGATTTATGCACTACTGAATACCCCTTCGTGTCTTCGACTCCGCTACATATGAAACTAAACTTCACTGATGAATAAGTAAATTGCTTGGATGAAAACAAGAATTCAAAGCTGCCACACAAATATTTTCTTGCATTTTCATTCAAACAGAGAGGAAGTTGGATATTAGGCAGACTTACTCCAGTTTTCCCTCTCTCCAGGAATTTACTCCACTACAACATCCCTTACCCGGATAATTAAAAATAATCTTTTTAAAAATCGCTTCTCTTATTTTTATACAAACTCATTTCCAAAAAGGTAACTTTCATCATTTTCGTTTGTTTTAAAGCTTTGAAATCTAAGAACATTTGAAATGTCTTAGCAAAGCTTTGGCTAAACAGTTTAAAAATATCTCACAGTAAATTTGATTTACGAACAGCCCATATCAATTTTTTTCAGAATTTTCTTATACTTCCTATAGCTCTGTTTTGTGGGTATCGTTTATTACAGCGTAATTGAAATTTGAAGTAAAATTAATAGCTGTATTAGAGTAAGCATTTGAAGAAGAGTGTGTTGTTTATAAGAATTTAAAAACTTGCTATATGTATAAAAAAAAGGCTTTTACATAGAAGCAGATACGCAACTATAGAAAATATTTTGCTGTTTGATGTTCTTAGGAAAAAAAAATGAATAAATAAATAAATAATGGAAGAATCCACTCGTGGTGCTAATGGTGGTGAATAATTTATCTCGGGAGCTGCCTTGAATATTGAACTACAGTCAGATTGCTACATTATACAGAACCAATGCTGTTTTGCTCTTTATCACCAGCGTGAATCTTTTAATCTCATATAAGAGTTGTGCTTATAGGGAGATCACCTAGTTAGTTAAATAAGGCGGGAGGTGGCTTCTTATAACCTGTAGACGCAAACAAAATTCCAAGAAAAAAAATAGCCCTACATAGTATGAATCCCAATTTGTTATAATTTCGCGAATTATTTCAGACTTATGAATTTTATTGAAGTTTCGATTCAAATTTATTTAATCTTTTAAAAATTAGGGGTCATGGCGTCTAACTCAACCGTTTAGCCTAAGAATATGAATTAGATAAATGGTAAATTATATAGAGAATAATTGCAGAGAAGTGCCTATTTTCAAATGCAACACTAAATATTTTGTTTACCTTTAGATTTTTCAGTTGATATGTAACTATTGGCATTATGTGGTTAACCCAGGATAGATCTCAAAAGAATGGAAGTTAAAATAGATCAGCTTCGCTCAAAATATTTAGTCATTTGCTAATTGATAGCTATCAGTTGGGTTCAGATCCTGGAAAGTGTGTGGGCTCATAAAGGACCACTTTTATCTCCTGCTCCCTAGCACTAAAACTAAACACAGCAATTAAAATTAAATCAGGGGCGAATATGAGCGAAGGAATTAAACTTTTCACTTGTGAGTTCGTATTTCCTAGAAGAATGGATAAAATAATAACGAAAAAATAATTCACTGGATACCATTGAACATACAAAGTACAAGAAAACGTCTTCGGAGACAATGAGAAGAAGAAATTCGCTATATGTTAAACAAGAGCGCTGGACCGTGATCAATGGTTACAGAATGTGGAGTCTTTTGCCATCGGTGTTATGGTGGGTTAATGCAATGTAAGTAAAACATATTTATGCACACTTAGGTTATTTCATCAAATTCTTAAGGAAATGAAATCAAACAAATACTTTAGAATTTTATTTTCGCGTTTCAATAGACCGTCGTCCATAAATTTGTGTATTATTTTGTTTACTTGTTAGGTAATATTTAGCAGAGGCAAGTTTTTAGGTTTAATAAATCAAAGCCAAGAATTCTATTTGTATCTTGTTAAAGGTCAAATTGTTTTATATTTGGTCAAAATAGGGTCGCTTTAATTTAGTTTGACTCGGCTGTGGAAATACTATAGAAACTCTTCTTTCTTGACAGCGCGAGCCACCGATGGAAAATCATACCAAAAATTATAAAGAATTAAAATGCTATTGTTAGTGATAGGAAAGAGACGGAATAATTAAGAGTAAATTTAATCCCACTTGAAGGATAATTAACTACATAGACATCACACACTTAAATGAATTAAATCCACTATTTGTTGGGTTGTTTTTAACCAAAGAGTTAATTTTTCATTAACTTGGAACATCTTCTTCCCACAAAAAGCAACATAATTTGCAAAAGCAAATTGGTTTTCAATCTGGCACAACTAAATTTAAGCAACAAGAGAAAATTGATTGCGTTTTCCAAAGTAAAATTAGTGAACCCAAGTCGACGATAGCCTATGCGGATACAAGCTTGCAAAATACAAAGAAAATGATTCTGCAGAATTTTAATAGAACCAGTTATCGGTCATCAACTAAAAAATCCGTACTTATTTCTATGACAAAGTTAAAATCAAAAGTAAGTGGAGAATACCAGCGGATTAATTACCGAAGACTGCCGTAGAGAGTTCCTGACGAGCAAGAGAAGATTAACGTGAAAGCATTGATATAGTGTAAATTATAGGCGGTGAGACTTTCTGTAGAAAACATCCTGATAAAAAATTATAGTCACATCGGCGGATAGGCGAGGGCATAGTAGGTAACCGTGAGATGGTGGCGCCCGAATGGTTGTCCGGATAACCTAATATGCAAACGAGGAAAGTAAAATCTACAATGTAGCTATGCGATAGGGATTCAAGATATAAGTAGCTTGACAGTGGTAGATAATTCCGTCTCACTTATCTTTTAATGATAACTAATTATGGTAGGAAACTTCAATTCGAGTGGTGAAGTGTGTCAACGTGATATGTATGATGATCTCTCGGATATCTCTGTTTGGTTTCTGGGGTGTTTTTTGTTCACCAGATTTTGTCAAACTAAATGTTCTCTTGTTTTCGAAATTATGGAATTATGGGTAAATTATTTATTAGCAAAGTCCTTTGATCAACTTACGGCTATCTTTAGAAAGAAAAATGGTAGAAATCACATTTATTCAAAGGATAGGTTAAAGAGAAAAAGCAGATTCATTAAGAATTTCTTCATAACTCATTTCTCTAAATTAGATTTTTAATTAATATTTATAGATTTTATTCTTACTATACCGATTTTAAGGATATTCCACGACAAGTTATTAAATTTTCTTTTTTCTAAGAAAATGAATTATGTGTTATCGAGGTGTAATTTTTTTTTTAGGCTTGAAACCATTATTTCTCGTTACTGTTCCGTTTTCTATCTCAAATATTGAGGAATTATTTATATTCCTGAACAAGTTTACTCTAGTAATTTATAGTTTGCAATAAGTTGGCAGCGTCGATTTTGATTTTCCTGTAAAATAAAATTACGATATCCCATTCTGTCAACTAATCATCTATTTCTTAGGCAGGAATAAATTTGGCTGCCAAACACTGGACCGGTGCCAAAATTGCTATGTCCTTTCACATAACTGAAGAGAAGAATTATAACATATACAATAATTGAGGTCTTACAAGCGCTCTATAGAAGAGAAAAGTATATATCAATTTTGTTCGCCCGAGAGTATAGGATAAATAAAGTCTCTGTTTTTTATGTTTACTTAACTTAAAATTTGATCAACTACACTGTAATGATTTCTTTGACTATCATTACACATATGATAACCTTGCACTTCACATTTAATTACATCTGCCATATTTCCAACAATTAATCTTTGGTAACCAAGGAATTTCAGAGTTTTCACAATAACTTCGTTATATTATCGTTTTATTTACGCACCAAGTTTTTAAATTTGGCAGAAAAACTCCTGTTAAATAATCCTTTCCCGACGTTTTCCCTTTCAGTCTCTAATCTTTTTTTAGTAATCTTATATTATTTTTTTGGCATTTCGCTTTATCAAGAATCATTTATGCGGAAGACTTGCATACTATTTTGAAATCGAAATAAACATTAAATAGAGCTTTATCTTGTTCAAATATTTGGATCATTTTATTTAAAAGTTTGAGCAAAAATACGAAAGTATGAAGGACTGTCACGAAAGAAGGGTTGCAAATTATTTATGAACTTCTTCACCTCTGGATGCTCCACGATCCCACATTTACCTCCTAATAGACTTTTTTAAATGTACAAGTGTTTTTGAAGAGCTTGATTTCTAATACTTTCACCTGTATTAAATATATTTTCGGACAAGGTGCTCATTAAATTTACATTCATGAATATAAAATTTAATTCCATTTCAGGTTTGCATAATTTGAAAACATAGTCTTAATTAAAATGCATCACAACTTAAGTTACGAGTATTAGTTTGGCCGCGCGAAACATTTTCGAAATGAGTTTCTATTTTCTTCAACACTTGGTGCGGATCGTTATTAAGAACAACCTAGATCTTTGGAATGAGTAAAAAAACCTGTCCTGAACATTTTTAGGATTATGTGTTATTTCAAATAACTTGTTACATGCTTTTATTGTTTTACATATTGATATGAGTTTAAATTATTATATTAATCAATGTGGCCCCCTTCAGCTGCGATCACGCGCCCCAGGCAGACCTTAAGGCCAAGTACACGTTGCGGAAGAAGTCCATCCTCATGCTATCTCACACGTGGTTGACTGAGGACTTCTTCAGCTCCACCACGTTGCTCTGATGGATTTTGGTAGCTTTGCCCTAGACATGCGCCCACAACCTCCGGTCTAAAAGATTGAGGTAGGGCAAATGCGGAGGCGAAGGTCATACGACCAGAGGTTGACGATCTTTGCCATGTGGGCCTGGGCATCCTTCCACTGAAAGTCGTAGTTCGACTTCAACGTGATCTCTCTCTCTCAGAGGAGGATATTTGAGCCTAATATATCCCCTTAATCGGCTGCGGTTAAGCTGTAACCGGCTGCGAATAACAGCGGCAGCATTTTCCCACTATTCTAGGCCACGACGCCGAGCATTCTCACAGAAGCGGACTGCTTGGTCATGCACACGAAGCGAAACTCCGAGGTGCGACCAAGGCAAGACTTCTCACGCGGTTTTTCTGCTTGTTGATGATAGGAACAGCCGTAAAAGTTTTTTTCATAAAAACGAGAATTCTATTGCCATGACAGATCAACTCGTTGAGAAGCCCATGACAGCATTCCCTATGTTGTTCTCGCATACAGTCGATGAACATATGCCTTTCTACGCATCTCAGGCTCTTGTCGCCCTCCTTCTTGACTGAACTGGACACAGTGACCACAAACACCTTCTAGTTAGCTTCGTCACTTCAGAAGGCCTTTCTCACAGCCGCAAGGTTGACAACTAAAGCTCTGCCTAAACGAGGTTTATATTTGAACTCATTCCAGTTTTTAAGTCTCTCTCCGACTACGTGGACGGTCATCCCGCTGATGTTGTGCCTCTTGGCGATGTTGGACTTGTTGTGGACCGCAAGCAAGAGAGTAGAGATGTCTACTTTTTTCTCTTTCATCTCGATACTCCTGCAAAAGGGAAAAAGAAGTTGTAACGAAACGTATTGAAAAGATAGAAATTTATGTTTGCTTAACAGACAGAAGTTTTGGGGTTTCTATCATCCACCTAAACATCTCGAAAGATCAAAAACTAAGTGAACATAACTTTTGAATTATCCGGTATTTAGTTTGTATTATATATTTGGAGTTGTGGTACTCTTCTTTATCACTTCGCTATCTTCGACTACATTCGCAATACGCAGAAATTTTAAGGAATTTAAGAAGCAGTAGCTCTGATTGCAGATCGTCAGTCACAAATTTTTCAACAATCGACAACGTTTAGCACCGCGCAGGGATCAAATCTTTGACCAAGGAAGGCAAGAACGCAAAAGAGATCCATGAACGCATGGTTGCAGTGTACAGCGACACCGCCCTTACCTACGCAACCATTGCTCGCTGGAATATGTAGTTCCACTATGGTCGTGAGTCCCTGAAGATGACCCCCTTCCAGGACGCCAGTTAGACGTGACCAACGAAACTAATGTGGTCCGTGTGGAGAGGAGGATCCTCGAAAATTGACAGGTCAAGGTCGAAGAAATCAAGTAAGAACTTGGAATATCACATGGAAGTGTCATCAACATCATCCACGACAATTTTGGATTCAAAAATACCACTCCAATCATATAAAAAAATGTTATAGGAAAAATACTTATACATTTGCATCTATATATTTTACATATACACTCGACTAATATATACCCATGTATACTTTCAGGAAGCAGTGCGAATGTTGGAAAACAGAAAGGGAAAATTCAAGGTGATGCAATGGTAAAACGTGTACGTTCTCATACAGGTGACTTCGAATCAGAAAATAATCAATAATTAGCTCGTGACTGGACCTTTGTGAGAATGTGCCAGCCTTGATAATGTTACACAAGGTAGGCGTCCTCAATACAATTCACTGAAAGAAATACCAGGCTCAACAACACATGCCGAGAGGAACATCGATGGTGATAGTGTTGCATCGGCTTGGAAGCTCTTTTTTGATGATTCTATGCTATTTCAGATAAAGAAATGTACCGAAGCGGAAGCTCAACGAGTACTTTATAACAAAACATGGTCCCTCTCACTTTCTGAACTACATGCCTTTATTGTAATCTCATATGCACGCGGTGTTAGCAGCTCACGAAATATCGATCTTCACTTTATATGGTCTAAACCCTGGATCCTTCCATTTTGCCGACAAACCATGTCCCATTAATCGCTTCTGTGAAATTATGAGATTTCTTAGATTTGATTATAAATCAACAAAATTACAACGCTTGCAGGCGGAGAGATTTACCTTTTTTTTATGAAACATGGAATAAATTCATAAAAAATTGCTCCATGTGTTATAAGCGAACATCCAATAAAAGGATCAAAGAGCATTTTTTCTCAAGCAAATTTTGATGCTCATTTACACAATTAGTGTCATCAAAGCCAGACAAATATGGGCCAAAATTTTGGCTTGCTGTTGATAGTGAATCTAAGTACATGCTAAATGGCTTTTCTCATTTAGGCAAGGATGAATTTCGTCCGATAAACATACATACGTCGTATAAAACTCATGGAGCCATATCTAAATAGTAGAAGAAATCTAATAGCTGATAATTTCTTTACAGCCTTGAATTTAGTAACGACGCTTCAGAAGATCAGGTAATAGCCTTCTGGAAAAATGAACAGGGCGAGAAGAAAACTTCCAGATTCAGTGAAGAAAACCCGCCAGACCCTATATGACACATCAGGTCTAAAAAGCGGTGATATATCTCTAAATGTTTATCAGGGGAAGAAAAGCAAAAATATTCTGCTAATGAGTAGTATCCATACGAGTGTAAGAATTGAGAGCAATGAGAAAAAAACACCTGAAAAAGTGTCTTATTACAATAGGACTAAATGTGGCGTAGACGTTCTAGATCGCATGCGGCGAAAATACTCAGTCAAGGCATCGTCAAGGCGGTGGCCAATCCACACTTTTTACAACTTTCTTGATATGACATGTACGAGTATCAATGCTGTATTCGCGTATCGAGCTGTAACTATCCAAAAGATTTCACGGAAGAAGTTTATGCAAAACCGGCAGAAGAACTAAGGGATGATTATGTAAAAAATAATCGATCTACAAAGCAGCTGTCAGATCATAGCGATGATTCTGATTTATAGGAAGTAGAAAGAGCCGGTAATTGTCAAGTTCCTTAATAATGTAAGGAGAATAAGTTTAAATTAAGGTAGAGAAAGATAATATGTGGGAAGTATACTGAAAAGGTAAATCATGTGTGTACTCTTTGCCAATAAATATGATACGACAACTTATTTCATAGCAATTATACGAAAAAATGGTTTTCAAATCTAAAAGTTGTTTTGTACTTTATGTTATTGTGAAAAAAATATTTGGGGTGATAAAAATCTGTTTATTTCCTTTTGTTAAATCAAATAAACATATACTTAATTAAATTATTAATTATTAAATGAAAAACTTGAAAAGGTTCATTTTGACGACCTTGCGCATTTAAGTAAAAAAATTTCAGTGGGTGTTCTAGTGTTAAAGTCGTGTGAAACATTGTTTCTCACCTATTAGTTAAATACGAGTACTGTTTCTATCTGCTATAAAAATAAAAATTAGCTTGGGAGTTTGAAGAACATAAATAATAATGGGAGATTTGGGGAATAAGACAAAAATCGCATTTATCTCTACTGTACAGGAAAACAGAAATTAAATGCAATAGCCATCAGAAGAAGTTGTGATTAGAGGAAAAGAAAAAGGAACTAAAAATCATAGAAAAAACACAAGAAGAAATAGGATAGGAACTAAATAATTATATAGCAGGGTGGCAGAATGGAGAAAACACATGCTGTTTCCTAGTACTAAAAACAAAGGAGACCAAAGGGAAGAGGAGGATATTTACGTGTAAACCAAATAAGGAAACCCGATTGTGACAAAAATTTCCCGAATAATGACAAACTCACCGGATTGGATTTGATACCCACAAGAAATTACAAAACTAACCAAAATATGCAAATGAACGAAAAAGGAAAACAACATTAAAAAAAGAGAAAAATAAACAAATAAATAACCAAACAACATGAACTCAAACAACAGATACAGATTCGAGAATTATGCTACAAAAATCATAGAAACTCGAGTTATTAAAAGCGTAGGAAAACAAATAATGCTAACGATGGTTTGAAAGCCTATCTCAAACACACATAACATAATAACAAAAAAAGCACAGAAATAAACAAACAGATACACTTTCATTCTATTTCTATTCATTCTCTGAAGATGACCAGCCACGGTCGAAAGACGTCTCGGAATAAAATATTTCTTTTGCGAATTTTCTTTTCTAGCCTAAAAGACCCAGACAAAATCTTGTAAGCAAAATAAAGAGAATACAAGTAAAAATCAATAACGCTGCAACTGCTGTGGATTCAACAGAGCATGTATACAACATGACCTCTTACCAATATATATATATATATATATATATATATATATATATCTCCAATATTTGGAAAGATATGTCATGGTAGGTTTTTACATCTGTAAAATCTATAGAAGTTATACCTTTTCTATTAGAAAATATTTGCTCGTTTACTTTGCGTTAAAAATCTAAACAATATTCCATGACATTCACATTACAATACTTACTACCGATTAGCATTGGTCTTAATTTGAGTAATATTGAAGATATTTTCATTACAATACATAAGATGAGTACTATGAAAGGAATTAGGTTTCAGTTGACACAAATTTGTACTGAAAAAATTAAGGTTTGTTCGTCAGCTAGAAAAAATACCTCTCAAGGAATAGATACATTTCAATTATTCTTGTATTTTAACAATATCATTTAAATAAAATTAATAACAATATAAGTTTTACTAATATCTTCATAGTTACTTTGTCAATGTGTTTCTAATGAGCTCATAAACATTTTGAGGACTCTCTAACGCAACTTGTCTACTCCTGGAAACTTATTTCAGAAAAGACAAATTAAGAGCCTTCAGAAAAGACAAATTAAGAGCCTTCAGAAAAGACAAATTAAGAGCCTTCAGAAAAGACAAATTAAGAGCTGAGACCACCATCTGAAACCTAAAAAGGCAATTAATTGAGACTAAATCACTGACCTGCTATCAATATTCTATTATTTTATTGAGAAGACGACAAAAGTATAGCTACCTACTCAACGTAGAATAAACCATCTAGGTATTTTGAAGCCATTCGCCATTAGCAACCTGGTTACCAGGTGGATACTGTGAAGTGCAATTTACAATTTATGCTAGCAGTTTCATTATCGTATGGAATTTTTATATTTTGATTGTTGTTACAATTGTGTTGATGATGCGGTCATCCGGAATTGCTTTATCAACTACAGGCCAGGACCACACCTTACTGTGGACGAACAGCTCCTTGCATTCAGAGGGCGCTGCATATTACGGATGTATATCCTAAATAAACCTGCAGAATAAGTATCTTCCTATTTTTATTGTTATTGTTATATTATATATATATATATATATATATATATAATACAATAACTAATATTTGATAATTAGTATTTCCAATTTTTCTTTTCTTTTCTTTCCAGATATGGAATCAAGCTGGTTATAGTATATGATGCCGACACCTACTATTGTCTGAGTGCAATCCCTTACCTGGGTAAAGGCACCACTGAACAGGACACAGAGACCTCGCTGGGTGAATATTTTACCCTGGAGCTCGTCCCACCCTTCAAGCGTGCAGGATGTACTGTGATCTCTGATAACTGGTTCACCGACCTGCCCTTAGCCAAAGCCCTAAGGACGTATGGCATGCACTAGGTTGGCACCAAACGTCCTAAGCCCTACCTCCCGTATGAACTCCTGAAGCAGAGGCTGGAAGTTGCTGAGTCTGTGGTAGTGTACAATTATGCAGAACGGAGTAATCTTCTCGTCCAGAAGGTTATCTCCACAAAGAGCATCCATATTTTTTTAACAACCCAGCGCAAGCCGAGTGCTGTAGAGAAAACGAAGACAGAGCTTCATGTTTTACAACGCGAGAAAGGGAGGTGTGGATACTTATGAAAAGCTGTGTTATCTGATGTCATGCAGCCAAAAGACAAGAAGGTGGCACTTGTGTGATTTTTTTATTTAATTATTAATATTGTTGTGAATAACTTTTAAATTGTATATGCCCCCCCGACCTGAAAATAAGGGCAAATTTCGGAGGAAGTATGCACTGGATTGAACAAGGTAGTTCTGTCGATCATATGCTAACCTTCGGCTAGGCCAGGCAAGATACCTTTCAAGAAAAGTGGTCTCTATTATTCGCAGTGTCTTTGACAACTCAGAAGAAGATCCTGGTGTAGCGAGCCCTCAAACAAAGAGTGATAAGCGGCAGAGATGCTATATGTGCCCAACTAGTAGCACTTCAAGGACCAAGGTCAGGGTTGGTTGAGAAACCCTATTGACCCTTTTACCCAGTTTTTCCAGGGTAAAAATGGGAAAAACTGGTTAAAACTGGGAAAACCACTGAAAAACATACAAACATAAAATTTCATGTAAGTATAATATCAATATAAGATCACAGAATCAGCCTTAATGCTCTTTGTTATATATGTTCCATAGCGTTATGAACTTGAATTTTTATCCAAATTTAGTCCAAAATTAGAAATTTTACATTTATTTTTTTTGGTTTTACCTCAGCTACTAATGTTGTATATTTTTTATATTTAATTTTACAATATTTAATATGCCAAAATATAGAGATTTCCAGAGAAATCATCGTATTCTTGGTGGACGGCCAAAGAACTCATTGTGGTCTGAATATGATGATATTTCTAGCAATAAAGTTCGTTGAATAATATGTTTAAGAATAATAGCAAACAGAATTGATCGAGTAAAAAACCATCATAGTAAGTGTTTAGTAAACACTTCAGCCCAATCTGTAAACGCCGAAGCTATTAATCCTAACCAAGAAAATAATATAAAAAACATTACTCGCATGGATTGTCAATATGCTAATAACTGCACCATCGATGATATAAATGTAAAAATTGAAAGCAATGACCAAACAAGTTCTACTAGAGAAATTAAAAACTCACAACCAGTTTCAAGAGCATCCCTCTCAGAAATGTCTGATTCTGATATACTAGCTTCAATCAACCACTCATAAAAATTACTTCAACTCCAGTGAAAATTTGTAGTAATTCTGATGTATGTAATTTCAAGGCACAAAGGAAATATTAATAATATTGACAAATTAATTCCGAATGCAAGTGATGAGAAATTTAAAGTGATTCAACGGAAGTGGGCTAAATTTTTCTAAATGGTCAGTTTCCAAATTAAACAGAGAATAGGGTAAATTATCTATTTTTATTACCAATATCTTAGATTATCTGGAGCTGCATTAAAGATCACTAATATATTCCTATTATTTGTTTTTATTTATAGTTCAATTAGAAATTTTACTTGCTTCAAAGATTAGCCAAATATATCTATACATTAAATTTTGTATTCAAATAGAGTAAACTTCAATATTTTTGTTTACTTATAGAATCGTATTCCTTTTCTAGTTGCTGATGATGATACATTCCAAAATTTTTTAGAAGAAACAAGATGTAAGCTGAAGCACAGACGAGTGCTAACTCGGAAGCAGCTTGCAGATCCACTGCTAGATGAAGCTTACACAGAAGTAAATAAAGAAATGAAGATAATATTTAAAAACAAAATGTGTGTCGTTTCACAAGATGGGTGGTCTAATATTCACAATGATCCAATTATTGCCAGTACTATACATAGATTGTGAAGTAAAATAATATCCAGTTGATTGTGTCTGTGCAGGAAGTCAAAGCAAAACTACAGACTATTGTTTTGAACTAGCAAAGATCAGCATTTTAAAAGCAGAGACTCATTATGGAGCAATTGTTGTTGGATTTGTTTCAGCTAATGAAGCAAAATGAAATTCCTTTAAAGGTTAGAATTTCCTAAACAAAACTAAAATCGATTTTTTAGAAATATTTATTTATTTAAGGCCACTATCATATATGCAGGTATAAGTTATTATGATTTCATTTATTTATAGATGTAAATATACTTATGTAATTGCAGATGCAACTCCACCACCAGTTTTGGTTGCCATAAAGGATGTTCAGATGTACTTCCGTGATCACCACTAGCCAGCAGGTTGGGTGAAGGAATTGAGTGGTGTCTTACCACAACTTCACAATAATACAAGGTATATTCATCATTCTAATTCCTAATTAAAAGTTTAATGAAGTTGTAAAAATATTTTTTATTCCCACCATGTACAGTTTCATGTTAACATATTCTTGATATTACCTTTTAATTTTTAAAATATTTCGCATGTTTAAAGATAACATTAGTTACACTTTTAGAAAGTATTGTAACTTCTGGTTGTTTAAAAAGCATTATTAGAATATGTAAATCTTAAACAGTTTTTTCACTTGTCAATAGTTGAATGATTGGGTGGGATTACAATAAATATATTTTCATTGCAGATGGTCAAGTCAAAGAGCATGCTTAGAAACATGTATGAAAAATAATCCGAAGTATGTAGAAATACGGACACAGAAGCTCATTAAATGAGTACAAATATCATCAATCATATTGACAACCGGCTTCTACTTGTGGAAGCAAGAAACCTGATGATGCAGCTTAAGACGATTTCTATTGCTCTGGATTTCTTCCAAGTGAGTTTCTAAAACATACAATAATGACCAATATAAAAAGTCAATGCTATAATAAATATCATGCAAAGCAATTTCTTTAATATATTTAATTCAATTTCTAGAGATAAAAATACGTTTATAAAATTATAGTAATTAGCAATTGAAAAACTAAATATAAAGATAAATAAAATGCAAATAACTGTGTTTAATAACAATTAATAATGGTAATATTTATTATATTTTTTAGATCAATAATATTCAAACACATTATATATATTTTATTGACAGGATGTTCACAACAACCTGTCAGACTGTGTTACTCTTTGGCTAATCTCATCGCAGATAGCAACATCAATGTAGAAATAAGAACTGAAATAAAGAGAAGGTTCAATGAAGTTGTAACTCCACAACACCAGCCTTACTTATTTAATTTTTTACCGAAGACGAGATGCCATTTAAAATAATGAAAATGGATTGCTTTAACGGACGAACAACAAGATATTGCACGTAACCATGTTGATAATTTGGAAGAAGATTTAATGGTTGTCCTGGCAGCATATAAGACATAAGACATCACATTATTTCCAAAAATAGCTTTCCAGAAATCTCTGAGCAAATTATTCCCTCAAAAATATTGGCAGTATATGATAAAAGTTTGTTCATTAGATGTAATTAAAAAATTCTGGTCCCTGATGTTATCTTTTTCATTATGTCCACCTTCTACTACTGGGATTAAGAGGTTGTTTAACCTAGCAGGCCTTATTCCTACAAAGCTAAGAAACAGACTCAACATTGAACGTGTTGCTAAGCTTATTCACGTATACAGGCAATTTGGATGGAAGGAATCAAAAGATAATGAAGACAATAATAGCATCATAAATGAAAGCACATGCCAATCAACTTCTATAACTTCATGGATTTCTGATAATCAGAATTATGTGTATCTTTGTTTGATCATTGCAGAAAAGCCTTTTGTGGTCAAACTGCATAAATAGCAATCTTTGAGATGATCTCTGGACTCTCTACATATCAAAGGAACAGCGAAGGGAATTGAACCTTTCTTTTTGTTAATAGAGTCACGTAATCCATTAGAGCCGGAAGCACAAATTTGGTGTGGTGCCCATGCTTTATCTTTGTCACCCAGAAGACAACCGAAGTAGAGTTTTACATTTTCTTTATATCATTTGTGATAGTACGCTGCTGAGATCTTGTTGTAAAATGCCCAAATACATAGCATAATTTATCTGGATGATTTTTACATTCTCGAAGCATTGTTAGTACTTTCTGGAAATATTTGGAAGCCTCTTATGATCAACGCAGACGAAGCAGCTTAGAAGATGCACATCACGTGAGGAACCTAAAAGCATATAATAGAATTATAAATAATTGCGCAAAATATGCATGCGGGTTACAAATGTAAATGAATTCTTCTCTATACCCCTTTAATCAGCAAGAACTCAGTAAACATCTAGTTTGCTCATCTTAGCAGTACAATAATGATGAATGCAATAGAGCAATATGAGTAATATACTATATTTTATAATCGCATGTGGCCATTTTGAATTTTTGGCATATCTTAAAAACGGTACGTGCTAGAGCAAATCGAAGGCAGATTCGGATTCAGCATGGAAATTGCATTTAGAAAAGTATAGTAAGGTCTCTGATGAAAGATGTGTGTTGACCAGTGGGTATCATACATAGACATCAAACATAGAAGCTAATTATCATACATAGATAACATAAAAATAGAAAGAAGGAGGATAAGCCACATAGTAAAAATATAAAATATAATATTAACGGCTTCAACACAGAGTATAAAAGTAAATTAAAGTAAATTGACACTACCCATTTATAAAACTCATACATTTCGTAGTATTTAGGTGTACGAAGATTACATATCATAAGTAGGTAGATACCCTTGCCTGGCACTATTATTTCGTAGTAAAACTCAGTTACAATACAGCTATATTTTTTGTTCAGGAAATAATCCAAGATCACAGCCATATAAATTAGACACTCTTTCTATTGCCAGCCTTTCTAGTGTACGGCTTCGACTTATTCTTCTGGTCGTAGCTGTCTGGAAGATGAGTGGTTTCTCTCCCACTCACTTGAGGACTTTGCCAAGGCATAGTATTGTTTCTTAAAAGTTCTGCCTTCTCTCCTCTTCACTTGTTATCTTTAATTAATTATGGCCAACTTGTTTGAAAGAATGTCGGTTTTTTCTCTACATGTGTATCTTTTCGAGTTAACATACAAAACGGCGTTTCTTATTTATAGATAAGGAATGTTCCAATTTCTCTTAAAAACATCTAAAAGTCAATGGAACTAAGATTCCACCCAAAACGAAAGAGCGCTTTTTTCTGGGTATATGTCATATAATTCAAAGAGTTGTGAACCCTTCTGGTCTTTAGCACCCGAAATATTCTCCTGTTCAGAGGAATCAAATAATTATCTATCCTTCGCACAATATTTCATCCACTAAACGCACCTCCCGAGTATCTCAGTGGGGATAAAATTTCTGTATTAAAAGAGACAAGAACTCATGGAAATATATTTAATCTTATCTGAAGATCAATATTAGAAAATAAGAAGTGTATTTTTCTGAGAGATCATAATATTCCTTTAAATTACAGGGAATATATCTCCCCAAAGAGCTTTTATATAAGACAAATAAACACTGTAAAATAAGAACTGTATTTTTATGAGAGATCATAATCTTCCTTTAAATTACAGGAAATACATCTCCTCAAAGAGCTTTTATATAAGACAAATAAACATTAGTCCTTTAGTTTCGTATTTTATCGTGTTGATTTTTTCCTACAATCTTCAGGACCTCCTACTTAACGGTAGAGAATTTCGCTGCAACTTTCTTGGTAATCTGCAATATTTTTTCTACGCTCTTCTGTTTATTATCAAATATTTCTTTTATTTTACTGACTATTTTTTCCCATAGACTGATTCATTTTATTGGAAAGCATTGGCTAAATCATTTCATAGTAGTAAAGAGTCAAAATATTCTTCCTCCAAGCGATCAATTTCTTATTTCAGATTTAGACTTACATCGAAATCAGATAGTACCATGACAGCGAGTTTGTCAGAAGCTTGTCAATTTCTTCACGATATGTAAAACCTTAGCACTTCCTGCGCAAGGATATTTTATTAGCATTGCATCTCTTAACCTTCTTAGCGAATCAATCCATTTATTGTAAAACAGCTAAAGCCATTGCTTTTGAAATAAGGAAACTGTTTTTCTTTTAAAATGAGCAATTTGTAGGACAACAATGTAACAACCGACAAACAAGTAATTTCATCTCGTATTCGTTTTCTCTTTAAAGGATATTCAGAAACCAGTAGCATATGCATTTCGAAAAGGGCCTACCTCTCTTCCTATGTTACACTATGTTACAAAATTTCACTTTTTATTGTTACTAGATTAAAGTTATTATTTCCCAGTTGTTCATAACTAAATTAAATAAAAATGATCTAGTTTAATCTTACCATTTGCTTATGTAGGTAGGGAACTGAATTACCAAATCTAACATTTTGAAAAATTATGCTATGTTACTATTAATTTCAGGAAACAATTAAGAATATATAAAAGGATTTTAGCTTTAATATTTTTCAAATCATGGTAAAAAATTATAAATCTTATTTTTTTAAAAGTAATGGAATGTGGAGAATAATATTAAATGTACCTAGTATTTGAGCTATCATGTTTGTTTGCAAGACAAAAGAGTAATAAAGTTTTTTTATTTTACAAGATGATATAGACGGAAAGAAGTTCAAAGAAGTGTGCCATTCTCAGGATTTCGTGTCAACACTTCGACCCTGTAATCGACTACTACTTCTGCATGATGGATACTTCCAAACGTCGAAGTGGCAAAAATACACTTGTGATTTTATATACCGATCTTCCATTCTATATTGCACCAGTACCTTATTTTGCTGATCTATGTCTTTCTACTGCACCACAAAGGAATAAATTCCCTTCAGATTTAAACAAAAATTCAGAAGATGAAATGTTCAGGGAAGATATAGAGTACAGTGTCCGAGATATTGTTGTTGAGAGCAATCCATACTATCCAAGCAAAAGAGACTTAAATGACCTTGACATAGTCTTTGCTAAACTCAACCTCTGAATTTTTGATTGCCAGTCTCAAAGAGTCGGATTTGATGGTTGAAAATGTGCAAGTGACAAGCCAAAAGAAAACATCATGAAAATTTCTCAAGAATATTTACTTATCATGATTGGCTATGCTACTGCACTGTTGTATCTGGTCTATTTTATTCAATTGTAATTAAATGTGATCCAGGTGCGTGTGTGCTACTCAAGAAGTATTAAAGCTGTACTTCTCCATATTTGGCATAAGCATCTAACTCTTTATTTGGCTCATTCAGCACATCACAAGGACGACTACAGAAGTGGCAGGTTCATGCTACACCTTGAATTATGAGGAGTATGTGTAGGAATGGATTGTTGACTTGAAAATGGTACCATTTTTGATCAGTCTCTAGGGAGGTTTTACCAAGTTTCGATCTCATCGGTCTTGGCACAGTAAAAGCACTATCCATAGGACACTAATTTATCTATTGGAGAGCATAATGTAAAACATCACTAATTAATAGATCCTCATAAGGTGGTGTTGGCTCCATTTTATTAAAAAAATTCTCAGGATTCAAGTTGTTACACCACTTAACAAAGAGTATACAGTTTCAAGTAACTTCAAATTTTTTTCTCAAACACTCTAAGGCAAAGGTGAAAGCTGGTATCTTTGTTGCATCACAAATTCGGAAAATAGGCCTAAAAGAGTTTTGTTTCAGTGTGTCAGAGCTAATTGGGCAAGCACAAGGCTGACAATTATGTGGAACTGGTAGAGAACTTAGTAAAAAGCTAGTGACAAATGGGCTGCGGGATATCACTGTAAGTGCACATCCTTAACAAGTTCTAGATTAATATGGAAGCATACTCAGAGGAGCAGATGAAGCGCTTCTATTAATATTTAATGAAATTTGATTATACATAACAAGGAACATAAAATAAAATAAATGATGGTAAACTACATTTCGGCTCTTGTACGTTAAAATAATTTACATAACAACAGATAATTGGTAAAAACTGTTTATTTCTAACTTTTTTATTTCTTTATATATATTTCTTGTAGAATTTCAAATAAAATTAGTTAAATTAAACTAATTTTTAGGCTTACAATGTATGCTAACTTTTAGTAAATATTTCATTATACAAGCCACAAGCGCAATGTTTAAAACAAAGTATTACGTTCTCCATGGTCTTGCAATAATAAGAGTATGAAATGACAATTACTGGACAGGCACAATAATTGTGTTACATGATGATTTATTAAAATGGTTTAATATATTTTATAATCTTTCTCTGGAATCAACTCTGTAACACGTACATTCTAACAGATATTTAATCACAGATTTTACATGGTTACATGTTCATTCTGGTTTGAGATATTTTTCCTACTTTTCTAAAGATTTACAAGTAAATTGAATCATGGGATTTAAAGGATAAACAAAGACATTGTACTTTTTACATCATTGTGATTTTTCCCCGAAGTAAACTTTCCGTTCAAAACTACATGCGTCTTTACCTTGATCCAATATACATATATTCCTGTAGTTCCTCTGATTTTAACTCGGTGCCTCTTTCGAGATGAAAAAAACATTCTTGTCGCATTGAATACGTGTCCCTAAAATATATTCAATTTTAAAATTTAGAAAAAAATACAAAGGTTTTGCATGCAACATAATTTATGAGGTAATGGTAAAACCTACTGGCTTATGCAATATTTTGATTTTGGATTTATGTAGGACAAAGAGTAAAAGGTATTGCATTGTTCCTGGTATAGTTTCTGATGTAATTTCGTTTAATTTACGTAAGTTTGGCAATGAAGATAAGGATCTCAATGTGGAAAAAGTTGTAAGCTGCTGCATTTCTTTGATTGATGGAAATTCAAATTTGCCAATCGACAGAACCCATTATTTGAGTTTAATTTTATGATGCTAAAATAAGAATATACAAGTAAATCATTCGTCTCCCGCTCATTTCAATATACCACCAATTCTAATTTCGATAAAAGCACTTCCTATATAATCAAATTGTTCTACCTCTATGAGAAATTAAATTCATCTTCGCTGTTAAAGATATCTTTATAAAGGGATGAAATTATACATGTCTAGCAACTATTCCATCGTGAAACTACAAAATGGACGCAAATTTTCTTGGCCTGTGGAATATCTGGGTTGGAAAGAACTGAGTACTCAATGTAATACTCTCCCATTGTGCACTCTAGTGAGAAGTGGTGAAACTGGTGATTTCTTTGTTGTTAGATTAAAAATAATTTATATTGTTAACAATCTACTGTGATTTAAACAATCATTTCATTGATCCTTGAGGAAAGTTTCTCTAATTGGGGTCTATAGAATAAATAAGGCGAAGGAGTTTGGAAAACTATTTTTTCGGCAACTAAATCTACCTCACTGTAATAGTTTCATCAATTTATCCATTATTAATTAATTAGCTTTCAAATTCTACCGATTTCATATAGGTGCGCGACCATTTTATAGTAGGTCACCAGTTATAGGGGTTCCAGTTGATGATCCTATTTATTTACTAAATAAGGAAAGACAGCCTTACACTCGAGTTTAGTCTGACTCCAAAGTGTTCTTTTGGGTAATACGCTTTTAAGCAACTTAATATCTCTGTAAATTTTAGATATGAATCCACTTTATATAAAATTTTAGTCCACAATAATAAAAAGAAAAAAGGTGGAGTATATTCTATATAATGTTATATTTGTAATTTACCTTAATTCAGGCAAAGTGGTACTTCTTTATATAATAGAATTTACCAACATAAGTATAATATTAAAAGACGTGAAATAAACAGCGCTTTATTTTAAAATTTATCTAAAAATAACCACCCCATTGACTGGAATTCGACAAAATTCCTTAATCATTTCGCTGATTACAGAAAAAGAAATATTGTCGAGTGTTCCTTAATTGGGATCTTACCCATTATAAACATTTCCCCTGGTTTATTTAAACTCGCCCCTGTTTTAAAAAAAACTTGTACTAACTGGAATAACTTCATAATGCAGCCTGTTGTCACTCTGTATGATCGGGGATTAACTCTTTGCCCTAAATGTTTTCGTTCCAAAGATAATCCTCTAAAATGTTTTATGTTTTTTCACCCACTATTTCGAATCATATACATGGCGTTGTTGTGTGTATATCATTTTAGGGATGCATATGGCTGTTATTAGTTGCTTATTGTTCTTTTCCTTGGTATTTTTCTGTTTTTTCTATTAGTTTGTACTATGTGATGTGCGTTGTCTTCGTATCTTTGTACCCAATATGAGGTAGTCTTCTCCATTTTCATGTTGTTCTTCGAAAATGAACTTGCAAATATAATTTGAAAGTGCTTGGATTCATCTTTCCTTTTTTATGTGGGTTAATTTTCATAACATATATATATATATGTCGTAGAATGACTCCCGACGATACCATATATTACACTATTCGTTGAGGGAACTTCCTTAATTATCTTTAGAGTGCGTTTACTGTCTGGTGGCCGATATTATGTATCTTCAAAATGCTTAAGAAGTGGAACTGAGCTCAAGGATAATAATATTGCTATCATTAATAAAATAGAGTTTTATTAATAATAACTATAAACAATACACAAAAACGGAAAATATTGACATAAACAGAATGGAAAGGGTCGTGGAGACTCGGGCTAATCCAAGGATTTAAGGGATTAAAAAAAGGTAAAACAAATATAGAGTTAAAGAGATGGGATGGTTCGATAAACAATTTAAAGCACAGGATAGAATTGACAAAAGGGATCAATACTCAAAAGGTGACGTTTGGCTTACGTAACTTTTCATTAGGGTGCAGTGGAAGGTACTTGAAGGAATATTCGGTCCGCTGGCGAGTTCCAGCCGAAGGGGGGGGATAAAAGGATCCTGACGAGGCGTCTTGGGAAGGAGAACCGTTTCTCGACGAACGGCTTGAAGAACAATGGCTGTTCTAGGTTGTTCTTTTCTGAACAAAGGGGGGGATGAGAACCGTCTCTTGTCTACGGGCTCAAGAACAATGGCTGTTCTAATGTTGTTCTCCTTTGAACAACAGGGGGGGTGAGAACCATTTCTTGGCGAAGGGCTCAAAACGAACAATGGCTGTTCTAATGCTGTTCTCCTTGAACAACAGGGGGGGGGGCCTTGGGGACTTGGCGTCGAAAAATCTCGAACCCTTGGCACTCAAGGAATATTGTCCTCCTTCTGGACAAGTGATGGTGAATCTCGAGGTCGAGGTCCCTTGGCGCACAAAGGGAGAGAGGGTCGTGGTGATGTTTCGCGACGAAAATCTGGATCTCCAATCTGATCTTAGTGGTAAAGTTTCCATATAAATAGCCAGGACATCTCCTTGGCGTGGGGGAAAATGAAGTGAAAGCTTGGAGGGAACGCACAGCCGGGCCGGGGAACAATGCCTTATCTGTTCATAAGCCTAACTCGATCTGGCGAGGTCGGCGTATGGGGGCGAACGGGGGGACGATAACCTTCTTGTTTAAACATTGGCATCCGGTAGCTGAGATAAGACTCCAAGCCTCGAATCGAAGATGCACGTGGGCAGCATCGTGGTTTTAAATAATACGGGGTAGGAGTTGAAATTAAACGCAGCTTCAACACGTTCTATCACACCCCTCTATTCCAGGGGAAGTTGTCACTTCGAAAAAAAAAAGAGAGAAGGGACAACGATAGAGCTCCGTTGTGGGGAACTCGTTTTCTTGTACCAACCGTACCTTCCTGCACCTAACTAGTATTACCTCAATACATATGATTATTTTGATCCTTAGATTACAGGGGAAAATAACCTTTAATACAACTTAATCAAAGAAAAAAGGGCATGGAACAATGAAATGATATAAACTTAGTACATACTGGACAAAATAATTTATACGTAAATTAATAAGAACAAATATATAGACATACAAAAAAATTAGACATTGAGCGTTACAAAATTCAGACATATACATTAATTAATTATATTACAAAAGAATCTTAAATTAAGTCGTACAAGACGGTATATACCTACATGGAGATACTAATCCTATGAATACAATTATTCTACGCTATTCGGTAACGCATTCCTACTGAGTGCGTCAGCGACCTGGTTATCGGAACCTTTTATCTAATTTATTTTAAACTGATACTCTTGCAAGACTAAACTCCAGCGCATGATGCAGCCGTTTTAGTGTCTCACATTCCTAATATAGGCTAACGGACGGTGGTCGGTTCCTATTTGAAATTCTTTACATATCAAGTACAGCTTGAATTTGTCTATGACCCAGATAATTGATAGAGCTATCTTTTCTCTAGTGGCATATCTCTTTCCGCGTGGTAATAATTGACGACTAGCATATGCAACTGGATGACTCGTTTTGTCATCCACGTATTAAAGGAGTACACCTACAATGCCCTCGTTGATCACGTCGGTCTTAACCCCAAAGGATTTTTCCGGGTTGGGCAACTTAAAAATGGGGGCAGAAATGAACTTACTTTTGAGCTGATTAAAATGGGAAACAGCGACATCATTCCAACGTAAACGATCGGGGAAATTCTTTTCCTGAAGGGGGCATAGGGGGGCCAAAATTGCAGCGAAATTCGGAACAAATCGCTGATAGGGAGAAGCTGATCCTAGGAACGATCTTAATGGCTTCTTTGTAATCGGAAGGGGCATGTGGGCGATTGCCTTAATCTTGTTCTCGTGGGGACCTAACTTGCTTTGTCCTATTTTGAAACCCAAATATTTGATGGTTTCGTCAGCAACATGGCATTTGCTGGGGCCAATGCTGAGGCCATTTTTACGCAGTCGCTCAAAAAGAGCTAATAGGGCGGGTAAATGGTGATTCCATTTAATTAGTTCTTGTAGTTGACCCTTCGGACGTGGTGTCAGCTGCGCGTCACTATCCAGGTCAGAGGGTTCTAAAGACTCGCCTGGTAGGGAAGGAGGAGGGTAATCGGCATCAGGTTGGATGCACACTGTCTGGATTACATTAAGGGACTCCGCGGGGCAATCCTCTTCAAGCGCCGATGCTTCGTCCAGTTCTACGAAGGTATCTCCATGGGCGCGTTGGGGGTTCTTTTTTTCTTGGGGTCCAGGGACAGTCTCCGTGTCCTTGTCTTGGGCCTTATCACCTAAGGGTGTTAGTGATTCACACTCCTCATTTTCCGTCCTAAAGTCCTGGTTAGGGGTCTCCGAGAAATCGGACGGTATCGGGGTTCTGATGGGGACGGGCTCCTGGGCTTCTTTCTTATCTCGGCCTTGAGGAAGGGCGGCCTGAAACACAGGGTCGAAACTTACTTGGGGGCTCTGTCCTATAAGTACGGAACAGAATTTTATGGGTGCTACAATGACTTCAGCCCAGCCATTATAATATTGACACTGCAGGTAACATCTAGCGACGGGGAATCGGTTCGCCCGCCCAAGTTGGTCATGTACCACCGCAAACTTTTCGTGGTTAGAGGCCACTGGGAGGAGTTCGTCGGACACGATGAAACACGTACATCCTGTGTCCCTGACGAGAGTCAATACTCGGCAGCTGTCCACGCTGCCCTCCTCATATTTCAAGGTTCCCGATGAACTTTTACCAAAAACAAAATTTACCTGGTGGCCTGACGGAGGGGGAGAAGTTTCTGCTTGTGTCTGCACCACCGGGGGAGCCGGGGTTGCATTAATCTGGTGAACTTGGTGGGCTGGTCCGCTTTTAAGCCTAGAATTTTGGGGGCAATTCCAGCTTATGTGGTTTTCTACACCACAGGTGAAGCATATGGTTGGTCGCTTCGGGAAGAGAGATGGAGGAGACGTCTTAACGGGAGGTTTGGAGTCCCGTTGTTGGTTTTGGGGAAAGAAGTTTTGGGGTTTTACGGGGCTCGGAAACTTTGTCAGATTTCCTGAGAAGGAGCGCGAATCCTTCCTTCTTTCTTCTCGTTGTATTTCTCTTTCTCGTTCCTCTCGTTGTTTTTCTCTTTCTCGTTCTTCTCGTTGTATTTTTCTTTCTCGTTCTTCTCGTTGTATTTCTCTTTCTCGTTCCTCTCGTTGTTTTTCTCTTTCTCGTTCTTCTCGTTGTATTTTTCTTTCTCGTTCTTCTCGTTGTATTTCTCTTTCTCTTTCTATCTCTTTTCTTTGATATTTTTCTTCAATCCGAGCTAGTTTAATCTGATGGTTATGGTACACTTGTCTTATCCATTCCTCTCTTATGTACTTAATTAGTTCTTTTCCGGAAAGTCCCAAGGATTCTCCTTGCGCATTAAAGGTATCGAACTCAGTCATCTTTGCACTTGGGGGCGCAATAGTCAACCAACCAAAAATTCCTTGCAACAAGAATTATGCCTCTATAGAATTAGCCTACCTAAATATGGGCACTGACCTATTCGTACTTGGTTTCTCAATCTAAATAACCACTGACTAAAATCACAAAAAAAACACAAACAAATTATTATAACCGTTCCTTGAGCTACTCCAGCTTCTTAAGTTTAAAAAAAAGGGGGATAGCAATCGTTAAAACAAAAGGGAACTACTATATTCTATTATTATAACGAATAACACTATGCTTTACTCGACTGAGACCAGTGTTTGCAAAGATATAGCGTTAAACCCCACACCTGACACCAAATTTAAATAGTATATATATATATATATGTCGTACAATGACTCCAGACGATACCATATATTACACTATTCGTTGAGGGAACTTCCTTAATTATCTTTAGAGTGCGTTTACCGTCTGGCGGCCGATATTATGTATCTTCAAAATGCTTAAGAAGTGGAACTGAGCTCAAGGATAATAATATTGCTATCATTAATAAAATAGAGTTTTATTAATAATAACTATAAACAATACACAAAAACGGAAAATATTGACATAAACAGAATGGAAAGGGTCGTGGAGACTCGGGCTAATCCAAGGATTTAAGGGATTAAAAAAAGGTAAAACAAATATAGAATTAAAGAGATGGGTTGGTTCGATAAACAATTTAAAGCACAGGATAGAATTGACAAAAGGGATCAATACTCAAAAGGTGACGTTTGGCTTACGTAACTTTTCATTAGGGTGCAGTGGAAGGTACTTGAAGGAATATTCGGTCCGCTGGCGAGTTCCAGCCGAAGGGGGGGGATAAAAGGATCCTGACGAGGCGTCTTGGGAAGGAGAACCGTTTCTCGACGAACGGCTTGAAGAACAATGGCTGTTCTAGGTTGTTCTCTTCTGAACAAAGGGGGGGGGGATGAGAACCGTCTCTTGTCTACGGGCTCAAGAACAATGGCTGTTCTAATGTTGTTCTCCTTTGAACAACAGGGGGGGTGAGAACCGTTTCTTGGCGAAGGGCTCAAAACGAACAATGGCTGTTCTAATGCTGTTCTTCTTGAACAACAGGGGGGGATGAGAACCGTTTCTTGGCGAAGGGCTCAAAACGAACAATGGCTGTTCTAATGCTGTTCTCCTTGAACAACAGGGGGGGATGAGAACCGTTTCTTGGCGAAGGGCTCAAAACGAACAATGGCTGTTCTAATGCTGTTCTCCTTGAACAACAGGGGGGGGATGAGAACCGTTTCTTGGCGAAGGGCTCGAAACGAACAATGGCTGTTCTAATGCTGTTCTCCTTGAACAACAGGGGGGGATGAGAACCGTTTCTTGGCGAAGGGCTCAAAACGAACAATGGCTGTTCTAATGCTGTTCTCCTTGAACAACAGGGGGGGGGATAAGAACCGTTTCTTGGCGAAGGGCTCAAAACGAACAATGGCTGTTCTAATGCTGTTCTCCTTGAACAACAGGGGGGGGGGCCTTGGGGACTTGGCGTCGGAAAGGCTCGAACCTTTGGCACTCAAGGAATATTGTCCTCCTTCTGGACAAGTGATGGTGAATGTCGAGGTCGAGGTCCCTTGGCGCACAAAGGGAGAGAGGGTCGTGGTGATGTTTCGCGACGAAAATCTGGATCTCTAATCTGATCTTAGTGGTAAAGTTTCCATATAAATAGCCAGGACATCTCCTTGGCGTGGGGGAAAATGGAGTGAAAGCTTGGAGGGAACGCACAGCCGGGCCGGGGAACAATGCCTTATCTGTTCATAAGCCTAACTCGATCTGGCGAGGTCGGCGTATGGGGGCGAACGGGGGGACGATAACCTCCTTGTTTAAACATTGGCATCCGGTAGCTGAGATAAGACTCCAAGCCTCGAATCGAAGATGCACGTGGGCAGCATCGTGATTTTTAATAATACGGGGTAGGAGTTGAAATTAAACGCAGCTTCAACACGTTCTATCACAATATATA